>NW_024121233.1:2602432-3015507 GCF_016745375.1 Pimephales promelas
TAAATGAACGCTTTCAGCAATGTGCATTAGTGCAATACCCCAAGGTGACCACTAGGGCACGGGCAGTGCATGGCACACTGACCCTGAAGTGGAATGGACACCACAACTGATCTCCTAAGCTGATTTATCTAGGCTGCCAGAGAAGAACTGAATAATCTTTTGTAAAAAACAGTCATTTGAACAGACAACCTATTTGTTTGTTTGTCTGCCAAGGGAGCTACGAGCATTTCTCAAACAGTATGAGAAATTAGCTTTTAATTTTATGGATTTCTAAGAATTGCATTTTAATGGGCACTTTTTACCTATACAAGGGTATATTACTATGTACTATATAAACACTGGATTTTGATAATACATAAAATAATAATAATTTAACTAAATATTGAACACCATGGGCATTTTTATTATTTTTGCAGGATTTCTTTCACATACATTTTTTACACAGCAGATGATAAACCTAATGTATCAGGTTAATAGATAAGATGTATGTCAAGTCAAGTATATATATAATCATTTTATATTTGCTTTTCAATACAAATCAGATTCAACAAATCCCTGGAATTACATACATGCTATAATATCTTTTAATTACAATATTCCTTTGTTGTTTTTTTCAATTGAAAACATATAGATAACTTTAATGCTGGGGCACATTTTAAAACAACAGGCAGGAAACAGGAAATGTTCTAGCAAAGTGGAGAAGGGGGTGTGAGATGTGTATTCAAGGTTTTGATCATTTACATTATTTCGTACCCAATTTGACAAGTAAATGCTGAACAACAATGCCATAAAATCCCACTAGATGGCAGACAGTGAAAGGACATGGTTGAAACCAGTTAGGACTGGTTAAGACTGCTTGTGTACTTTGTAGCCTTATAGGAAGCTGTCGCTAGATGGAGCAAAAGAGCTTTACACGCAGACATTTGATTCATACACAAGCTATAGGCTAACATATAGGCCTATATATTTTTGGAATGCACACTTAAAACTATTCTTCCCATTTGAACATGTAAACAGACTTTACATTTTTACACAAGCACTTCAATTTTTGTAAGAAATTGAATAGGTGTAAGACTGACCTGTATCCGAACAAGTTAACTAGCCAATGACTGGTAATATTCATTATGCTTGAACCCTTGGACTTCTCTTGTTTGACCTTGATTGAGGGCCATTGTCACGTCTTCTCAATGTTTCCTGCAGCCTTTTGTCCTCCGGCTGCATGGTGGCCCGCTGGGGGGGTCGACAGATGGGGGACAGGGTTTCACGTTCAGGCAAGAATAATGGGAGACACACACTAGTGCATTCTCATGCAAAAAACACACAATGGCCCAACGGCAGTCAGACTGCCTTGGGAATCCCAAACAAGTGTTTAATACTGGAGTGATTGAGACAAATACACCGCCAAGCACAAAAGACAGACCCAAGAGGCTCAAGAAGACAGACGTTTTAGGCTATAAGTGTGAGGACTATTTAGAGCAATTAGTCAGTCATTCAAATAGAGCACATTACATTCTCCTCTAAATGTTGTCTTGAAGTGTAGAGTTTGTAAACAGTGTAAGCTGTAGAATTAGTCTTGATTAGGCTACTAAGGCACTTGAACAGAGTTGCCCTAATAAAGCGAGCAAAACACAATAGTATGAAGTTCTGGCCTTGGTTAGGAATAACAAGAGGAATGTGAGAGACGTTTAATTGGATCCAGGTGTAGCTGCCAGCCCACATGAACAAGGTCAAGTGTGCGTGGGTTTGTGGGATTAAGGCTATAGCGGTTTGGGATATGGATACCAAATCCTGGGAAAATGCTGTCTTTTTAGGACAACGCTGTGTAAATCACAAGCAGAAATTATAAAAGTGACAAAAAGGCCACTTATAATAAAAAAACAGAAACTGATTCAGAACTGCTGTTAGCATTACTGTTTTGAATTCGTAAACAAGATGAAAGCAAGCCAGCGATATTTTTGTGAGTTGTTGGATCCAACACTGTTCATTCATCATATGCTACAGCCAAAGAGGAAGACTTATTTCATGTGGTTGTGCAAGTCTTTGAAGCTTTGTGAATGAACATATTGATCACACAAATCTGCACTGGAGCCAGTTTCTAAAACACTATATTAACAAAGGGTTTAGTTGTGCATATCTCAGTATATCACACCCTGCAGTATTACAGTACAACATGTAAAGGCTCGTACACTCACTTTGTTCACTGTGTCGAGGGAGTTTATGAATATAACTTGAAAGGGTGTACAATGCCTGACACATAGTCTGTATTTTGTAGAAAACGAAACCAATCACAGTTAGTTTTGTTCTGTGTCATGTTTAGGGGCGTGAAAATGTAACGTCAATGTCCCTACAATAACAGACGGTGTGTGAAACTCTATTTTTTTATTTTTAAGAGTCTATGCCGCAAACTTTACATACTTGCCATACTTTTAAAAATCCAACATAGTTGATCCTGATAAGTGCTTATTGTCACTGTTGTAAATACAACAGCTTTCTTTTTCCATGAGTGGGTTTGACGTCATAGCGTCTTTGTTTCCAGGCGGACTGTTACAGAACACGACACACACACATGTCCCAGACATCCTGTAGAATTCAACCAATCAGGTGACGACTTTGAAAATCCTGAAGTGTTTCCAGTTCAGTGTGCCTTATATGCATCAGTTGTTCAGCCATCGGTCCGTGGGCCTAGACAGGGTTAAAGTACTAAACTACATTTTTCAGTTCTTCAAGTTCTTTGAAAACAGTATAGCTTTACTGGTGACTAGATGCTTTTTCCAATGATTGGTGGTACAGAGCAACCAAATGCAACATTGCTGTTTACGTACTTTATGTATAACTTGAATGTAGTTTTGGAAAGACAGATTCATTTTGAATAAATCGTAATCATAGCTTAAAAAAAGTTTCAAAGTGGCTTCACTGACACTGGTGGTCATATATAAAAATATGTCCACACTTGCATCATTGTCTTATTCAAAGGCGTTTGAATACCCCGTGGTCACATGAAGGAGTCAAATCAGATGATGTAATCATCTTCCAAAAAATCCCCAATCCTGTTTAATAAGGCGTCTTTGAGTTACTAATTGCCTTGAAGCCTCCAGCACAGAAAGCATGAGACAGAGCACTGAATAGATACAGCCTGTTATCAATGACCGTCCAGTTCAAAAGGAAGAACTGATTAACTGAGATATGTGTGAAGGAGATAAACTGTCAAAACACAATTTATGCCCATTCATTCTCCCCTTCCCCCTTTCCTGTTCCTTTTCCAAAATTCACTATTCTCAGAATCCACAAACACCTTAAACTTCCTACTGAGGAAAAGGATTTGGAAAAAACAAAAACAACAAAAAACGAAGACATCGTCAGTGGACACACACTTGACCCAATTTGGACTAACTGGGGTTCCTTTACTCTGGGAGTGTGAGGTGGAGGTCACTTACAAATCAGTCCCCGAGAAACCCAGCCTCTGTTTTCTTAGGCTTCTCAGGATAGCATTCTGACCATAATCCACGACTGATTTACAAAGGAAAAAGCATATGAACCTGAACACTGTTCAAGGTCAAGGACAGGGGTCCTTAAATCCTCCTATGGATACAAGAAGAATGCTGACTGGGACTAAGCTTTTAACCATCCCTGAAATACATGAGAAGCTATTAGTCATTGTAAAAGTCTGTCTCTATCTATCTATCTATCTATCTATCTATCTATCTATCTATCTATCTATCTATCTATCTATCTATCTATCTATCTATCTATCTATCTATCTATCTATCTATCTATCTATCTATCTATCTATCTATCTGTCTGTCTGCCTGTCTCTGTCCGTCCGTCCGTCCGTCTGTCTGTCTGTCTGTCTGTCTGTCTATCTATCTAGGCCTATCTATCTCTTTGTCTGTCTGTCTGTCTGTCTGTCTATCCATCTGTCTGTCTCTCTATCTATCTAGGCCTATCTATCTATCTGACTGTCTGTCTGTCTGTCTGTCTCTCTGTCTATCTATCTATCTATCTATCTATCTATCTATCTATCTATCTATCTATCTATCTATCTATCTATTCAATTCAATTCAATTCAAATTGCTTTATTGGCATGACTGTACATATTACAATATTGCCAAAGCTTGTAACACATAGCATAGTGAAGTCATCAATAAAAACAAAGTATTATAACAACTTAAATTGAAATGTACAAATTAAATTAATTGCAAAAAATAACAGTGTAACAGATTATAAATTCTATGAACGTTTGATACCACAGTGTTTTAACATATATATACACACATACACACATTACTGAGGGTCACTGTGGTGGACATTAGGGAGACACACTGAGGTCACACACACACACATTCACCTACTGTCTCTCAGGCTGTGGCACGCACACACGTATCTGGCAGCCAGTGCTGCGGTCTGTCCCTCTCCTAGTATTATCTTTATCTGCTCTACTTCAGTCATGGCTGTAAAGTTGTGTATAAGGTTATTAAGTTTTTTGAAGTAGAGGTCTCTGATCGAGCTGTATTTGTGACAGTGGAGGAGGAAGTGTGTCTCTGTTTCGATCTCTCCTGTCCTACACTGAACACACACCCTTTGCTCTCGGGGTAGCCAGCTCTTTCTGTGTCTGCCGGTCTCGATGGCTAGACTGTGTTCACTCAGCCTGTACTTGCTCAGGATCTGTCTCTGCTTTGTGTCTCTCACACTCTGGAGATATTCCTCCATTTCATAATTTGATTTCAGATTTCGATAGAATTGTAGTTTACTTTGTGTTTTGGTTTCCTGATCCCAATGTTCCAGATATGTATTTTTAGACTGTTTAGTAATTTGGTTTATTCTGATGTTCGTGTGAGGAGCAGTGCTGGTCTGAGACTGGTGAGTGTTAGTAGGGTTAGTCGAGTTAGTGAGTCTCAGGACCAGCTGACTGAGGAGACTCTTTTCGGGGTTCAGTTCTTGGGTCTGTAATGCTTTAAAATGTAGCGATTCTGTGGGACTTGATTTTAGATGCATCCAGAATTTGAGGGATCTTTTTTGCATATTAATAATCAATGGGAATCGGCCTAATTCTGCCCTACACGCATTATTGGGTGTTTTCCTTTGTAGTTTTAGTATCATTTTGCAGAATTCTGTGTGTAGGGCTTCTGTTGGATGTCTGTCCCATCTAGTGTAGCTCTGATCACTGAGTGGACCCCACACCTCACTTCCATACAGCGCAATGGGCTGAATCACACTATCAAAGATTTTACACCAGATTGGAATCGGTAATTCAGAGTTTTGGAATTTCTTCTTAATGGCGTATAGAGCTCTGCGAGCTTTATCTTTAAGAGCATTCACTGCCAGACTGAAACTCCCCGATGCAGTGATGACCAGGCCGAGGTAAGTGTACTGCATCGTGTGCTCTAGGCCGGTGCTGCCTAGACTGAACTGGTATCTGTGTTCCTGACATCTGGGCTTCTTCTGAAAGACCATAATGTTGGTCTTTTTGAGGTTGACTGCCAGGGCCCAGTTCTGGCAGTAGTTGTGCAGCAGGTCCAGGTGCTGCTGTAGTCCCTGTGCAGTGGGTGACAGCAGCACCAGGTCGTCTGCGTACAGCAAGAGCTTGATGCTCCTGTCCTGTAGGGTGAGTCCAGGGCCTGTAGACTGCTCCAACTGCACCGCTAGTTCATTAATGTAGATGTTGAACAGCGTTGGACTCAGGCTACAGCCCTGCCGCACTCCTCTCTTTTGGGTAAAGAATTTTGTATGTTTGTTGCCAATTCGAATTGCACATTTGTTGTTCGAATACATTGATTTTATAATGTCATAGACTTTACCCCCTACACCGCTTTGTAAAAGTTTGTAATATAATCCGTTGTGCCAAATAGAATCAAATGCTTTTTTGAAATCGACAAAGCATGCAAATATTTTTCCGTTTTTGGTCTGTTTTACGTGTTTATTGATTAGGGTGTGTAGGGTGTAAATGTGGTCAGTAGTTCTGTGTTTTGGAATGAAGCCAATCTGACTCGGGCTCAGGACATTGTGTTCGTTAAGGAAGCTTACAATTCTATTGTTTAAAATACTGCTAAATAACTTCCCCAGATTACTGCTCACACAAATGCCTCTGAAATTATTAGGGTCTAATTTATTTCCACTCTTGTGAATTGGGGTAATAAGTCCTTGGCTCCAGATGTCAGGAAAACAGCCTGAACGGAGTACGATGTTGAACAGTTTGAGCAGCGCCGCCTGCAGCTCCGGTGTGCTGTGTTTCAGCATCTCACCTAGAATGCTGTCAGGACCACAAGATTTATTTCCTTTTAGGCTTTTGAGTTTGTTTGCCAATTCTTCCTGTGTAATTGGGAAGTCAAGTGGATTTTGATTATTTTTAATTGTCTCTTCATAAGTTTGTAGATTTAGTTTGATCCGATTATAATTGTCATTGAGTTGTTTTGATGGGATTTCTCTGTATAAGTTTTCAAAATGATTTGTCCAAATTTCTCCATCTTGTATTGGTAGGTCTTGTGGTTTAGCGGTGCTCAGATTATTCCACATATCCCAGAACTGATTCTGATTTATTGAGTGTTCTAATTCCTCTATACTTTTGGTCAGATGGTGTTGCTTCTTCACTCTAATTGTGTCTTTATATATTTTTAGTTTTGAAAAGTATTCAGTTCTTAAGTCAGTGTTGTTTGGTTCTTTATGTTTCAGATTTGATAATTTTCTAAGTTGTTTTCTCAATGTTTTGCAGTCTGAGTCAAACCATTTTTCATCTTTTGGAGTATTTTTTGTGTATTTTTTGCCTTTCTTTTTCAATTCACTTTTCTGTGCTGCTTTATTAAATATGTTATTGATTTCATTTGTAGCCGAATTAACACCATCTTTAGTTGTTTCAAATTTCTTAGTAATAAATGTATTTATTTGATTTTTTAGTTCTTCAGAACTGAGGGCTTGGACAAACTTTTCTGTGCTGTCCGGAGCCCATTTGTATCTCTGCTGGACCTGATACATTCGGCAGGTTTCCAGTCTGTTTTGTTCTGGTGTGTGACTCGTTTTGATATAAATGTTAGTTTGGTTATGGTCAGAAAGCGGAGTTTGCTGTTTGACAGTGAATGCATTGAAGGAGGATGGGTCCATGTCAGTGATGGCGTAGTCAACTACACTAGCTCCAAGACCTGAACAACACGTGAACCTCCCTAAAGAGTCCCCTCGGATCCTGCCGTTGAGTATGTACAGGCCTGAGTCTCGGCAGAGCTGCACCAGCTCTCTACCAGTTTTATTTACTGTCTGGTCTAGGTTGTTTCTCGGTGGAAGCTTTCCTGTGATACTCGGGGGGTCCTGGCCAAAGACATACTCATCACCCTTTGGATCTATGTCATCAGGTTCAGATCCAGTTCTTGCATTGAAGTCTCCACACAGCAGCACATTTCCCTGGGCCTGGAAATGGCTGATTTCTGTGTGGATGTTGTTGAGGTATTCTTCCTCATGGTAAGGGGAATCCGCTGGGGGAATGTAGATGGCGCAGAGATATATTTCTTTAGTAGAAATGCCAATTTGGTTTATTTTTAACCAGCAATGAAATTTTCCAACTGAGACTGTTGAAATGTGTTTGGCCAGATCCTCCCTGTACCACACCAGAACTCCCCCCGAGTCTCGTCCACGGTGGACTGTACTTATTTTGACTGAGGGGACAATCACTTCATAGTAGCCTGAGGGACAGTAGGTAAGCGCATCATTTCGACACCAGGTTTCAGTGAGGATTATGATGTCAACATCTTTTATATGTTTTAGAAATTCTGGGTCTGTACTTTTAGAACCAAACGTTGAAGAGTGAAGACCCTGAATATTCCAGCAACTTATTTGAAATGAACGCATTCGTATTCTAAAAGATAAACCTATTTAGTGAGACAGAGAGAAGATAATTTAAAGTAGGTTACCTGTGAAAATATACATGGTAAACAATTTACATTAGTGCAAAATTATACGTATATATATATATATATATATATATATATATATATACATACATATATATACATACATACACATTTTTTTTTTTTTTTTTCCTCTCTAGTAGAGAACTGTGTGTTCTTATCTGTTCAGGAGCTGGTTGCACAGTGTTTGCAGCATCTCTCTGATCTGGCTCAGTTCGCTGGCAGGTGTGGAGGTGGAGGTGGTGGGTGGAGCAGGAGGCCGGGCTAAAGCTTCAGCGTAGCTCTGTGCTCTTGGGTGGGGGGATTTCTCTGTGTGTGTGGAGGGGGTTGGTTTCTTCTTCCTAATGGGGACTTGATGGCCAGCAGGTGAACGTGGAGTTGGTGACTGCAGGTTTACAGGTGTGTAGTGATCCATAGGTGGGTGTGAACGTGGTGGAGGATGTGGGATGTTTGTCCAGCTGACGTCTCTCCTCATCGGGGTCGGGGGGGTGTGTCTGGGCATGTAGGGTTGAATTGGCCGGTAGTGTTCTGGAGTCGGTAGCAGATGTCTCGGTGGTGTTGGGGTGCGGCCCAAGGCTGCATCTTTAAGGGCCCTTGCAAAAGTGCGCACTGCATCTCTGTGCAGGTGGAGTCCGTCGTACAGGTGGTGGAGGCCGATGTGGTGGTGGTGGACCAGGTGCACGTTTGGAAGTGAAGAACATCTGCGGGAAATTTCAGTGTTGATGTTGTGGATAATGTGTGGTGGTGTGTCATGTCGTGGGAGAAGTGTGGAGATAACAATCCGGGATTCTGGGAATTTTTTGCTGGTGGTTTCTGCCATTTTCCTGACAGCATCCGCAGTGTTGTTGCGCAGCGAGTGGAGGTCATTGGTCCCAGTGTGGATTATGACACATGAGGGCTGTCCTGGGAAGTCTCTGATGATCTGGTGGGCGTGGCCAGTTGTGCTGCATCGTTTGGCAGAGACTTTCTGATGTGGAAAAAGTTTCTGTGGGTCTAAGAACTTCCCATTAGAGTCTATGAGGAGGAGAATATCTGGATCAGGTTCTGGAGGGGGGGTAGGGGGGGGTTGAGTTTCTGCAGGTGTCTGTGTGTTTGTGGCAGGCTCACTGTCTGTGTTTGTGTAGTCTGTAGTAGGAGCTGTACTGTAGTGACGTGTGTTGTCTTCTGTGTTTTTCTGTAACTGCTCTCTCATTACTTGCAGCTGTCTGGAGAAGCTCTCTTCTTTTCTCTCGTTGTCCTCCTCTAGCTTGCGCATCTGTACGCGGAGAGTTTGGTTTTCTCCTTGCAGTTCCCTGAGAGCTCTGTTGAGTTCAGTGATGGTGGAGTTGGTGTCTTTCTTTAGCTGTCTGAGCTCATCTTTGAGCGCTTGGATGGAACTGTTTGTGTTGCATGTGTCTGAAAGTTTGACTTGAGTGTGTTCCCTGAATTCAGCGAAGTCCAGTTCCAGTAGAGCTAAACTGTCTCTCAGTCGCCGGTCTGACGGTGCAGGTGAAAGAATCACTGGGCCTTCCTCCTCAGAGTCTGTGCTGTTTGCATGAGGTTCGTCTCTCTCTTCCTCTACTCTGGCCTTTAGCCGGGGGAAGATCTCCTCGAATGAGTTCAGGCTTGCCTCATTGCCTTGCAGAAGGAAGGTGCCTTTAGTATAGTAGGTTATGGTGAGTATTGGGTTGTCTGTGTCAAGCATTTCATCTTTGCATATAGTTAATCTTCCACCTCGACCAATTCCTTCTTTAAAAATGTTCTTGAATTCCTCACAGATGGCTGATTTCCATGCAGTTATCAAAGTGGTGTAGAAGATGAGGTTGTTCTTGATTCTTCTCCCATTAAGTTGAATGTAGTCCGCATACAGAAGATCAGGGTTGTCTCTGAGAGTTTTCTCTTTGTGTTTTTTTCTGGCCTGTACACTTCTGCACTTCTCCGGGTAAAGCACCTCCCCCGTGCACTCTGTCTGCGCCAGGGTTGCCATGGTGATCGGGCTGGGCACTGAGCCAAGACTGCAGCTAACTTAGCTTTTAGCTTGTAATAATGAGAGATTTTACTCTAATAGATTAAAATGTACAGTTTTTGTTTAAGATTTTTGCCAGATGAAGCTAATCTCTCTGTTTAGTAACTGAATATCAGAAGTTTTTCAGCTGTAGTTCCTTTAAGAAAGCCTTTCAGGTTTTGGAGGGAAAACTCCAGTTAGCTGTTAGAGTGGAGACTCAGAGGCTGGATGCTAACCCACAGGTTCAAGTCTTCTTTCTTGTTTTTAAAATGTATTTTATAGGAAAAAAAAATAGTCTTTACCCGAGTCCAAGTTGTTCATCTGTTGTTTTTTCTTGTTTGTTGTCGTTATCTCACTCTCTGTCTCATTCTTTGGTTCATTCTTTTATAATTTTTCAGGAGCTCATCTTTAGAGTGGCTGATCAGTGGCTGCTCCTCTCTCTCTATCCTCCTCTATCTATCTATCTATCTATCTATCTATCTATCTATCTATCTATCTATCTATCTATCTATCTATCTATCTATCTATCTATCTATCTATCTATCTATCTAGCTATCTATCTAGCTGTCTGTCTGTATCTATCTATCTGTCCATCTGTCTGTCTGCCTGTCTCTCTGTCCGTCCGCCCGTCCGTCTGTCTGTCTGTCTGTCTGTCTATCTATCTAGGCCTATCTATCTCTTTGTCTGTCTGTCTGTCTGTCTATCCATCTGTCTGTCTCTCTATCTATCTAGGCCTATCTATCTCTCTGACTGTCTGTCTGTCTGTCTGTCTCTCTGTCTATCTATCTATCTATCTATCTATCTATCTATCTATCTATCTATCTATCTATCTATCTATCTATCTATCTATCTATCTATCTATCTATCTATCTATCTATCTATCTATCTGTCTGTCTGTCTGTCTGTCTATCTATCTATCTATCTATCTATCTATCTATCTATCTATCTATCTATCTATCTATCTATCTATCTATCTATCTATCTATCTATCTGTCTGTCTGTCTGTCTGTCTGTCTATCTATCTATCTATCTATCTATCTATCTATCTATCTATCTCTCTGTCTGTCTGTCTATCTATCTATCCGTCTGTCTGTCTGTCTGTCTGTCTGTCTGTCTGTCTGTCTGTCTGTCTGTCTGTCTATCTATCTATCTAGTCCTATCTATCTCTCTGTCTGTCTGTTTATCTATCTCTCTATCTTGGCCTATCTATCTCTCTGACTGTCTGTCTATCTATCTATCTATCTATCTATCTATCTATCTATCTATCTATATATCTATCTATCTATCTATCTATCTATCTATCTATCTATCTATCTATCTATCTATCTATCTATCGATCTATCTATCTATCTATCTATCTATCTATCTATCTATCTATCTATCTATCTATCTATCTATCTATCTATCTATCTATCTATCTATCTATCTATCTATCTATCTATCTATCTATCTATCTATTATGTGAGGGAATCATTATCTATGCAAGTTACAGTAACTGACACATGTGGATGTCTTAGCGGTGTGGTTATAACAGCTAACTGTCGATCATTTCTGCCTTTGCTGTATTACAGATCGTTTTTCTTAGTGAGCTCATTTCCTGCATGTGCTTCCAGGAAGGGGAACGATGGGAACCAGAGATTTTGCAGGTATACCCCAAACTTTGGCCTCTATCCCAAATCCCTTTTTTCTCTGCACCGTGGGTGGGTTTTAAAAAAACCATAAACTCTATATACTCAAAACCAAATAGATTAACCAGCTTTATACCTGGAAAACATGTGAATGCATCACCAGTCATATTACAAACAAATGCTCCGCTAAAGGGCACCGTTGAGACTCAAAATAATCAAATCATAATTCCATTCCACAAAAGGTTCTTTATATTAGTCAAGGGTTCTTTAGATTATTAAAATGTTCTTCACATTTAAGTACTGTAAAAAAGTTACACTTACTTGTATTTACTGTGTACTTATAAGAAAGTACTGGTAAATAAGGTAACTTGGGTTAAGATCAGGTTTAGGGATAGATTTACTTTGTAATTACAATATGTACTGGAAAAAGGACTGTGAAATAAAGTGATACCAAAGTTTTTATTTATTTTTTAGAACTTTTTATTGAAAGGTTGGAAAATGGATCTTGCTGCAAAAAACTCCTTTTGGAACCGTTATTTTTACAGTAAGTAAAAGTCCTGAAAGTTAAGCTACTCCACTTTTCTTTCCTTTGGAGACTGTGGTAAATACAATATTGAGGAAACCTTGAGTCCAGACATTCAGTGATTCATCAAAGTTTTATATAACCGCTTTATGGTGCATAAGACATGCTTCATGGCAGAGAGGGTTCAGTTCCTCCCAGCTGTGTCAACTGCATCGTCTCATTTAAACGCATGTTGTTGTGTGGTTGTTCTTGCTGTGTATCAAAAAGACTATTCTTATCACTTGAGACCACCATCTCAGTGCCAGCATTAAAAGAGCGATCTGCAGATGGGGGATAAGTGTAAACAGTCTGTTGCTTTCAGACTTTATTCTTGGCTTTCAGCAAGTGATTCAAAATAATAGATGTTGGACTAAATATTGGCCATGTTTTTTTCTCTGTTATCTGATTTCATATGTTTTAACACTTTAACATCGTGGAAAGTTTTTCAATAAATGGCAAATTTTTTTTAATAGTAGGCTACAGTTGGCTACCATGTGTGTTACAGCATGTCATTTTAAACATACACTCTTTTATTGGTATGAAAAATAACTTTAACATCCATTGAACCTTGAAAAAAATTCTGAAAAATTCTGAAAAATGTTCAATGAAAGGTTACTTTGGGGATTTTTTTCTTCAGTAGGATCAATACAAATAAATAAATAAATAAATAAATAAATAAAATCAAACCTGTCATGACTTACTGCAGTGTTCAATATATGTTAAGCTCATTAAACAGGTATATTGTTAATTGCCAAACAGACTATTTTAGTCTGTTTTTCTTTCTTTTTTCTTTTTTTAAAGAATAATATGTTACAATGAGGCACATTAGAAATAATATTGTAAAAGCTAAAATGTGAATCTTACAATTTTATAAACACAACTTACATTAATCCGTCTATTAAAACGCTATGTATTCATTCATGGTTGTTTAAAGGAGTAGTTCACTTTTAAAATGTCCATGTCTTTCTTTCTTCAGTCGAAAAGAAATTAAGTTTTTTGATGAAAACTTTCCAGGATTTTTCTCCATTTACTGGACTTTACTGGCCACCAAACGGTTCAAGGTCCAAACGACAGTTTCAGTGCAAATTGCAAACTGTTCAAGGCACTTTAAACGATTCCAGACGATGAAAAAGGTGAAACGAGCACTCATTTAAAAAAACAAACAAACAAATGTTTAAGTTTTATAAGCACAAATGCGTGCCTTGCTCTGTTCTGTGATGCACCTTCGTGACTGAACAAATCTTCGTGTCATTTGGTTCATTCAACGAATGAAATGAACGAATCGGAAAAAGATTTGTTCATTTTGATGAACAAGCTTGAACAGGAGAGTCACTAACGTGCATCACAGAGCAGAGTGAGCATTTGTGCTTATAAAACTTTTTAAATGTTTTTATTTATTTTTTAAATGAGCGATTGTTTCGCTTGATAAGACCCTTATTCATCGTCTGGAATCGTTTAAAGCCCTTTGAACCGTTTGCAGTTTGCACTGAAAGTGTCTTTAGGACCTTGAACTGTTTGGTTCCCAGTAAAGCGCATTATATGGAGAAAAATGCTGGAATGTTTTCATCAAAAACCTTAATTTCTTTTCAACTGAAGAAAGAAAGACATGGACATCTTGGATGACATGGGGGTGAGTAAATTATCAGCAAAAGTTTTTTTTTTAAAGTGAACTACTTTAAATTGTAAAATTGGTTTAACTTTACACGGAAAAGTTAAGTAAGTGATTTTTTTTCCCCACCTTTAAAATCAATTTAACAAGCAAATTGTTTACATCCTGTGGCTACTGGAACATTTTAATGTTCACTTACATTACTGTAAGTGTCTCACTGTTGTTATTTTTTTTTTTAAAGAAAATTGAATATTTTTGAAAAAACTGCTGTCGATTGGGCTCAACTTGTACTGAACACAGAATATTCCTTTACAGTAATCTACATCAAGAAAGAGTGTGTTTAGTGTGTAAGCAGTCCATGATGGAGAATTCCTCACAGGTTTTACAGTGTGCATGGAAAACAGCTTCTGGAGGAGAGCCCAGATTCCATGCAAATGCTCTCTGCTAAACTCTCACAAATGTTTTCTCCCACCGTTGTCCATTGTGGGACCTCACAGCCAGAGCGGCAGATCCATCCCATCTCCCCCCGGGGTCTCTCCAGCGACCCCCGAGACTCATCTTTTCTCTGTTCTCACGTACACACATCCCATTCGATGCGCTGCTCAGCCGTGCCCACGCGGAGAGATCAGTGGGAGTGTGGCTAACATCCTGCTCACATGTAAATCAAGAGAGAAGCCCATGCACCAATTCACCCCCACTGGATAATGTTCACATAGTCTTTCTAAATACTTCTATTATGACTCAATCCCTGTAAAAGCTCAATTCGGGATCCAAAAGTGATGTTTTATGTTTCCCCCAAAACACTTAATCATGAATGCAATACAGTTCATAAAATATAAAGTAAAAAAAAAAAGAGAAAGTAAAGCATTAGATGAAGCCCGGTCTCTTATAGGGGTAGGAGTGAAGATATGCATCTCTAAGCCCTTCTTTTCCCCACTTATCCCTCACACGAGAAATACTATCCCATTTTTCCGGTGTGTCTCGAGATGGTGGCTTAGATTCATTTTAAAAGAGCAATTTCATACAAAATGAACTATATTTTTATTTGTAACAAAAAATATTTCAGAGAAAACTTAAGAATGCTTTGGTTGCTTGCAAGTGACTATTTTGCTGAACTCAGGATGTGAATGCAGGGTTATCATCCTTAATTAAAACTGTTAAAAAAATGTGTTAGTTGAAACAAATATCAAATAATATATAAATATTAGTTGAAAAACTTACGAATGAAAATTAATTGAACCAAAATAGCAATAATGAAATGACAAAAGAACAGGGACATAAAGGGACATGGTGATGGGGAGGTAAAAATATATTTCAATGCTTTTGCGTTCACTCACAGAGAACAAATTTTTTTTTTTACATTTCAAACCTAAATAACAATATTAAAAAAAGAGAAACCTTGTGTCCCCTCACAATATTTTGCATCCCCTTGAAAAACTTGTTTGCTCACTAGAAAGCATTGCCAAATATGTTTTTCTCCATCTCAGAAAGTATTTAATGCAAAAAAGTTGGAAGGACAATGAAAAAATGTAGCATAAACATTGTATTATTGTTTATCATATATTTTCCTTTTTTTCCCACAAAAATATGTTGAGATCAAGCAATAATTGGTAGCTCCCCAGATTTTCCTGTTGAAAACCCCTATCACAGAGAAAATACTTCACACGAGAACATTACATCAAGCAAAATACCAGATCAAAAATAAATCCTCACAAAATGCATGATATATTTTTGAGTCATCTTTACTCATGTCAAACCCTGACAAATTACACTCAAGTAAAAGCAACACAACTACGGACCCAACACATACATCTTCTCCCTCAAACTCCGCTGAAGAGCAATAATACACTGGGGTTTGTTTGAATTGGCACCTTGCACAGTAGCAACATGACCGTTTCCCACTATACGACCCATGTGGGCACTGACAGTCTCCTTGCAGTCAGTCTGAGGTTTTGCTCTCTTTTAATGGAAGTCATCTCAGATTTCAGCATAAGCCAAGGGTGTGTCTGCAGCCCACGGGCACAGACTAGGATTGAAATAAGAGGACTAGGCTTTTTAAAGCAGGAAAATAGATCTTAACTGGTTATAGGAGGTGCTTGTCTTGTCTCACGGATGCACAGCTCATACACACAGTCCCACGGTCCACAGCTGGGGGTTGTGAAGAGGGTTTGAAGAGAGCCAAGAGAAAGGGCTGGGGAACATCAGTGCTGCAAGACAGGAAAGAAAGGCTGAAAGGCCCAGAATATTCATGTACGTCCTTCACTGAAACACCCCCTGCGCTCTGCTCTTTCCTGCCACTGAGTCCATCTCTGTGTACCCTCAGCCTCTCCTCAAACTCCTGCTGAGTAAAGGATGGGCAGTGCGAAACTCTCTCTGAAGAATTCAAAAACATCTGGCACTTCTAATGTTTGTTTGTTTGATACTTTATTTATCCCAAATTTAAGGCATCCAGTAGTTAGAGATAACAGATTTCCACATCTATCACTCATACAATATAAATAAATAATACTAAAAAATAATAATACTAAAAAACATGCATACACATAACTAAATATATTAAAATTTCTTAAAATTCCTAATAATATTACAGTAATTATGACTATGGATATAGGCTTTCAGCTGGCTATTAATCAATCAGAACAGTACATGACAGAGAATAAATTATAAATTCTGAAAGTAAATGTGGATGTTCGATGCCATGGAAGGCTAATCGAAATAGCTAAATGTTTAAATGTTAAAAAATAAAGAAATAATGTGATTAATGATTAAATATTTAAAACATTAAACTATCATAGATAAAATAAATGTTTAAATATTTTAAAAATTTTATAATAAGAATTATTATAATTAAAAAATAATATATATTAAAAAATGTTTAAATGTTAAAAATAAATAAATAATGTGATTTATGATTAAATATTTAAACCATTAAACTATTATATATAAAACAAATGTTTAAATAGTTTTACAAATATTATAATATGAATTAATTATTATAATACAAAAATAATATAAATTTTAAAATGTTTAAATGTTAAAAAAAGAAATAAATAATGTGATTAATGATGAAGATTATTTAAATCTCATTTTCCTTTCTACAGATTAACTGGCTCACTAATGCTGGTTTGGAGCAATATTTAGGATGGGGGATGTAGCGGTCCTTGGCATTAAAGACTGGGAAAACCTCTTCTGTTTAAGGTACTTGGAAAACTACTGTACAATAAAAAAATAACGGTATTATCATAAAATCATGTCCAAAAAACTATAAATATGCAGTGTGTTTTAAGCACTTTCTGAAGTTTCTTGTAGGGCGACATTAAATGCCTTTGTTAACTGATCTTGAAACATCTTTTCTGAACCATTAACTACACAGCAGGTGTCCAAGTTATCACTATCAAGATCAGTTGACAAACAGCAGAAACAACACCACAATCCCACAGCTGCGGATGACATTTACATCTGCTTTCTGTGCGCTCTGTGACCCACATCCCAACCCCAGGTCAGTCTTTTCATCTCTCATCTATCTTAAAATTCCAGATTACTAAAAATAACCAATTGAAATGAATGAGAGTCATATCAGCTATAGCCCTAATCCACTTTCAGGGTTGAGACAGACACTGGTATTGTTTAAAGGAGGTGCTAGTTAACAGATGAATGAGGCATCTAAAATTTTGGAGTTCCCACCCCCTCTTACTCCTTCCTCCCACCCCTTCTCCAGGCGGTTTCCTCTCCTCACACTCACTCACACGCTGCAGTCATTCAGAGGCACAGCGTGGAGGCTGCACACATACACACACCAACCCTTTAGAGCGACATGGCAAGACTACCTCAGCGCTGTGTGATGATATCAGTGTGTTTGGCAGGAACTCTTCTACTGCTGCCGCTCTGCTGGGGTGAGTGAGTGTGTGTGTGTGAGTGAGAGCGAGACTGAGATTGACTTCAATGAGGGAACTTTACTATGTGGGAATGTTTGAAATGAGACGGATGTGAGAGATTAAAAGTTCTACAAAGTGAGCATTTGAAAAGACATTTGCATGTGTTGTATTTGAGGCTGAGAAACCTGTAAAAAAGTGCTAACTTGCAATAGTTTCCTTATTGGGATATGCAAATCATAACTTACATTCATGTTGTTCCAAAACCTGACTTTTTCCTTCATCTGCAGAACACACACACATACATACATTCAAAGTCAGACAGTAACAGAGTACATTTACTTGAATGCAGTTCTTAAGTACAATTTTGAGGGATTTGTTCTTTACTTAAGGGTCATTTTTGAGTACTCATGACTTTACTCAAGTAGATTAGAGAGGGAAATAATGTACTCTTTACTCCTCTGCATTTCTATCCATAACTGTGAGTACCTGTTCTAAAAAGTACTTGTTCTACTTCTAAAAAAAAAGGAAAAAGAAAAATTTGTTGTTTCCCTCTCAAATATGATTGGATTGGGCAGGCGCCACTGATTGGGACAGGCTATCAGAAATCACCTTCAGCTTTCCGCCAAAGTCAACTCCATGGTCAGATTTAGATAAGAGACGAAACTGAAAATTCAGAAATTTTCAGAATTTTTTTGTTATATAAAGCAACATGGTAAAAAGATGAAAATGAATTCCTTTTACATTCTCCAAGGTATTAACATTAACATTTTTCATAGCTCAATGTAGAACGTTTCCATAAATGTACGCACTGTGGCAGAGTAATATATTTAGAAAATGTACTCGTGATACTCAAGTACTTTAGTACTTTTACTTAAGTAGACATCTGACTGTAGTACTTTTACTTGTACTTGAGTAAAATTTAGCAAGGGCTATCTGTACTTTTACTCAAGTAATGGAGCTGTGTACTCTGTCCGCCTCTGCAGAATGTTTAAACTGTTTTGTCCATGCAATGAAAGTCTATGGGGTCCATAACAACATTGATTTTCACTGTGTTGACAAAACAACCACATGAATATATCCTTCATGTTCCACAGAAGAAAGAAAGGTATAATTTTGTTAGTTTTGTGTTTAGGTCATATAGATTGATTAGGGTTCCCAAACTTTTCCATTCCAGACCCACAAGTAAAATCTATCTCAAAACCCACCAAAATATTTGAGATAAGGGGTCCAAAAGCTGTAAGATTTCTATTTAATACTAGTATTTCATGCAGCCCTAGACTAAACTGTGTATGTGTGTGTCATTCACCGAAACGTTGACTTATCTGAAGCCAAGTGACTTTGCACGTTCCCACTCTGCGTCCCACAAATGGTTTGTGACCTACAGTTTAAAAAACCCTGAACTGGGTTAAAATAAATTCTCACTGTATTGACAAAACATGTTTATGAGCATGCAGAGATCCGCTGACAGGAAAAGTGTGTGTTGTGGAAACCTGGTTTTGATTTGTGTCTTTGAGTGCACACAAAGACTTCTATATTTTCAGAAAGTTATCAAGCTTAGTTATTGATCTGTAGCAGGTGCACTGACAATGTGGTAACATCCAAATTAATGAAAGAATTAATTGACTTATCAATGCAAAATATAAAATAATCACCCTAAATACTGAAAAAATATAAATAAATCAAGGATTAAATCAGGTAGAAATAGTCATTTATGTTTAAAACGACCTTAAATAAAAAAAAAACTGAAGAAAGCAAAAGAGGATGTGTCGTCTAACACATTTTTTGCATTTTGTCTGGGCAAAGTATTGCGCGAAATTTCTAAGAACAAAAGAAGCGAGAGCATTATGGCACTTGTAAACGCAGCTCTTAAAGTCCCAGTCGAGATAACCTGGTTTGGAAATTTCCAAAGGACACAAAAGTGCACCATCCTTATGGAGTTGTATGACAGTGCAATCCACCGCAAACTCTTCGGCATGACAGACGGCCCCAGGGGGTCATAACAATCACGAGGGCAAAGTAATCCCACCGTTCCCTGCACAGCTGTTTTCTGTCCACACACACACACTCTCACAGCTCCCACTTCCTCTTGTTCTGTTCATAGACTACCAGCAGAAACAAGCAGGAATTCGTTCTTTTGTCTTGAGGAAGTGAGAACATCCATGACATCATTGTGGTGCAGAACTACAATAAGTGATAATTAGGAGCAGAAGACTGAGTGATATCCTTAGCCGGAGTAAAACCTTCACAGTAAAGATTTACTACTATTCAAACATTGTGATTTGTTGTTCGCTTTTAGTGCACACGGAGAATTTACGCTGAGATGTGCTGGAGTGCTTGAGAGCCTGCGCTGGGGAATGTGCCCAACTGTATGTGCCAAGAGCCTGGAGATTTTATAAATCAATTACTGGAAAACATAAGATAGGGATATCATGAGATGAGTAACATTCACTTTTGGACTGAACTCACCACCTCCTGGGGTTCGGGTAGGGCGATAAGGCGCTGTAAGAAAAATTGGCCAAAAATCATTATGGGAGTGAAGTCTTACCTTAAGGATATTTTCATAACTTTGAGTTCATGCTTGTTTTGACATTTCTTTAAGATAACATCTTGAAATCACAAGTTTTGGGGGCTTTGAATGACTGATGGTGGTTGATGGGAGTTGAAGGGTCAAGTTCCGCCTGACTAAATTTCCCAATGCCTCACGAGGAACTATGTTTGTCAGTGACTGCTACGAATGGTCAATCACAGCTTAAAACACACTATTCTTAGTTGAAATGGTGTTGTTCTTAGCTTTCATTACTTTTTTGCTTTCGTGTTCCAGCTTGTTCGCTGTGTGTTTGGTGTGACCATGGTTGGGATTTATAGTCTACACTGAGAACATGAAGTTGGACAACAGCCAGAAAGTATGTTGAACCCTTTAAACTCTGGAATTGTGTTCAAATCTCAGTGGCAATGTGACAAGGACAATAAAAAAAACATTTAACGTGGTGCACGGTGGGGTAAAACATGTGTGTTTGAGCCGTCGGTTCACAGCTCAGCTTCATTAACTTTCCTCGCCGAAGGAGAACTTGAAAGGGAAACTCATTCAGCAGGGCATGTGAATACCTTCACCCTGAAATCCACCAGGTTAACTCCTAGACAAAACTGTTATTTTTGTTTCTTTGTTTGTCAAAGCTAATCTGATTAAGGGGACCACGATAATGCTTGGATAAGAACACATAGCCTGAGTTGTGGACTGTATGGGGCTTAATTTGGAGTATTTAGATGGCGCTTAAAGGGATAGTTCACTTTGAAATAAATTTTTGGTATGTTTTAGCTTACCTCAAGGGCATCCAAGATGTAGGTGTCTTTGTTTCCGCTGTAGTTTCAATTTTGATATTTTTAGGTCAAACCGTTTGTGTCTGTCAGTCATATAATGCAGGTCTATGGTCACCACCTCAAAGAGCATGCACAGAGAAGTCCAAATTAAACACGATTTAACAACTCATAAATGTAAGTACACATTGATGGCCTAAGATACGAAACGAGCAGTTTGTGTGAGAAAACGAACCGGATTTATATCCTTTTTAACACTTGTAACCACAGCCACAAAGCGCTCGTGCCCTCAGATCACTTGGACGTGGCTCTGGTTACGAGGTAAAAATTATACAGTTCGTTTTCTCACACAAACTCATTTCGTGTCTTAGGACATCAATGTGTACTTATATTTATGAGTCGTTAAATCATGTTCTGTGCATGCTCTTTGAGGTGGTGACCATAGACCTGCATTATATGTCTGACAGACTAGAACGGTTTGACCTAAAAAAATCAAAAATGAAACTACTGTGGAAACAAAGACACCTACATCTTGAATGCCCCTTGAGGTAAGCTAAAACATACCAAAAATTAATTTCAAAGTGAACTATCCCTTTAATAGAGATTGACTGCTATACCCTAGGGATGATGACTGTAAAATAAACCACACATGGCATGCTGACCACAGATCCCGCTCGCTGAGGAAGAGTGCTGAGCCTCAATGCTGTTTATGGTACCACTTGTTTATTGGTGTTGATCCAGGTATTAACTTGGCCCTGTTTCCCACGAATCTCAAGAGAAAGTGAAAAGATTATGCGTGCAGATGATCATTAGTCCATAGACAACAGTCTCCAAAGAAGTATGACTGCATGTAAGTTTGATTATGATTGGTCTGAAAAGAACATCGAGGATGTGGATGATGAAGAAAAATTGCTCAGAGCATTCTTCAGTGGTGATTGTAATGATAAAGCAAGGCCAGTCTGGGAAACGGTTTAGAGAACTAATGGTACTGGCACACAGCCATGATGTCATTTCTTGGTCATGTATGGCAAAACATTTGGGTTTTGGGTTCAATGATGCTGTCAATCAAACACTCTCATCTACAATATAGAAATAATGTGCTTCGTATCTAATCTTCATGATGTTGAACTTTGGATCATTTAAAATAAATATTAGTCATAAACTTATTATGCATATATTTCTATGTGTGAAATCAACAACAACAACAACAAAAAAAATCAAATTAATAGTTTCCAAAAGAACAAAAGCCAAAAATTTGGTCAAACTTTAGATTAGCATCCAATTCTCACTATAGACTATGACTTTAGTCTCTATAAACTGCTAATTATTACTTCTTAATAGAATTAAAGGCAGTTGTTCAGTTTAAGTATTGGGAAGGATTGAGGGATGTAGAATATGGTCATGCAGAATCAGGCATTAATGTGCTTAATAAGCACTTATAAACAGCCAATATCTTAGCTAATAAGTGCTAATAAGCAACTCATTCACAGTGAGAATTGGACCCTAAACTAAAGGGTTCCTAAATTTTGTATTTAATAATTATTTTTCAAACAACAATGGAATTAAATAAGGTATAAGAGACTGAAAATAAATTGACACTGGCAATTCAACTCTCAAATGCCAGTTACTAATTGCCCATTAAAATGTACACACCTAGTGACAAGACAAACAACATTACAGTAATATTAATATTTAAGTGGACGTTCACAGCAATTGATTACTCTGGAAGCCCATTTCCGCCACATAGGAGAAAAAATAATGCTCAAGTAAATAATAAATAAATAGTCAAAATTATGAGATAAAAAGTCAAAATCTGTATGTCTAACACAGTCTCATCCCAAATCGTCATATAACTGACGTTTTGGGACGTATTTTGACCATACGTCAATATCCGCCTTTTTAGGGCCCCCTTAAACGTCGGTAGATGGCGATCCCGGGCCGTCATACAACTGACGCTTTACCTTTAACGTCAGTTAGGTGACGGGTTAGGTTTAGGGTTAAGTTTAGGTATGGGGTAGAGTTAGGATCCCATAACCTCATCTACCGACGTTTAAGGGGGCCCTAAAAAGGCGAATATTGACGTATGGTCAAAAGACGTCCCAAAACGTCAGTTATATGACGATTTGGGATGAGACCGGGTTGGTATGTCATGATTATTTTTTTATCTCATAATTACAACATTTTGTTGTAAGCATGATTTTTCGTGTGATGTGTGGAGGAAATGTGCTTCTGATTACTTATGTTTGTATGAAATGAATGAATCATTGGTACGAGAAACTAAAGTAGCAACTTCAGCTAACTAATATACGGTGGGAAATTTTTATTGGGAAATTTCGGACCACTGGATGTTGCGAATAACCAATAAGAATCGAGTAAATAGGCATGCAAAAGGATTTTAAATCATGAATACTATTGAACCACACATTCAGCTTCTTAAGAAAACAATCGCAGGATACCAATTTTTACAATGTGTCTGGGTGTAAATTACAGTGGAACAGAGCTTTTAACAATCCTTTTCTGCTCTGACATCTGATATTTGCCTTTCTCCCCAAAAAGTTCAAAGTAAACGGAGTCAGACAAATCCAGATAAGCCTAAGGCATATGAGGTGGGATTCTTGGGCTCAACTCCCAGGTGTAGTCTGGATATCATTCACATATTCCCTGAAGAAAAAACACTGATCACCTTGGTCTTGCTGAACAGCTGTATAAATGAGTAAGATGTAAGAGGAAAAGCCTGACAGATTATTTTTTTTAGCTTAAGGAAGTAGATTCTGGGGTCGGATCCTATCAAAACTGAACTCTGAGGAGAATCAGTACTGAAGGGACTCATCCAGTACTATAAATACACGGTGACCCAAAGATTTAGGAGATTTCCATATGATTCAGAGGAATCATCAAGAGACTGATGTTTTTAGTGCCAGCTCCCGATCCTGGATCGTGAAGTGCCCAGTGCCACTGCCAGATCCAGTGCCAGATCCAGATCAAGTGCCAGATGTAGATCAAGTGCCTGATCCAGATCAAGTACCAGATATAGATAAAGTGCCAGATTCAGATCAAGTGCCAGATCCAGATCAAGTGCCAGATCCAGAATCAAGAGCCAGATATAGATCCAGTGCCAGATCCAGATCAAGTGCCAGATGTAGATCAAGTGCCTTATCCAGATCAAGTACCAGATATAGATAAAGTGCCAGATTCAGATCAAGTGCCAGATCCAGATCAAGTGCCAGATCCAGAATCAAGAGCCAGATATAGATCAAGAGCCAGATATAGATCAAGTGCCAGATCCAGATCAAGTGCCAGATATAGATCAAGTGCCAGATCCAGATCAAGTGCCAGATCCAGTTCAAGTACCAGATATAGATCAAGTGCCAGATCCAGATCAAGTGCCAGATCCAGTGCCAGATCCAGTGCCAGATCCTGATCAAGTGCCAGATCCAGATCAAGATCAAGTGCCAAATCAAGTGCCAGAACGCTTGCCAGATCCAGTGTCAGATCCAGTGCCAGATCCTGATCAGGTGCCAGATCAAGATCAAGTGCCAGATCAAGTGCCAGAACCCTTGCCAGATCCCTTGCCAGATCCAGTGCCAGATAGAGATCAAGTCCCAGAACCCTTGCCAGATCCAGTGCCAGATCCAGATCAAGTGCCAGAACCCTTGCCAGATCCAGTGCTAGATCCAGATCCAGTGCCAGATCCAGATCAAGTGCCAGATCCAGATCAAGTGCCAGATCAAGTGCCAGAACCCTTGCCAGATCCAGTGCTAGATCCAGATCCAGTGCCAGATCCAGATCAAGTGCCAGATCAAGTGCCAAAACCCTTGCCAGATCCCTTGCCAGATCCAGATCCAGTGCCAGATAGAGATCAAGTGCCAGAACCCTTGCCAGTTCCAGTGCTAGATCCAGATCCAGTGCCAGATCCAGATCAAGTGCCAGATCAAGTGCCAAAACCCTTGCCAGATCCAGTGCCAGATCCAGATCCAGTGCCAGATCAAGTGCCAGAACCCTTGCCAGATCCCTTGCCAGATCCAGATCCAGTGCCAGATAGACATCAAGTGCCAGATCCAGATCCTGAAGCTCAGGTTTTTATCAGAGACTATTTATAGAGACATGCCACTTACTAAATCCTCAATACAACTATAGGGAAAACCCGTAACACCAAAGATGGCGGTTGTATTGACATGTCCTGTCCCTCCCACTGGAAAGCCAATCGTCTGCTTTTTAACAGTGAAGTCGGGAAACAGTTAAGCCTATCGTCTGGTTCCACCAACGCATGCACACAATTGAGGTTTGCGACAGCAGAAAATGTGTTACTGTTTGAAAAGGCGGCATATTTGATATGTGTTAGTTGTGTAAATATCAGACGTCCCAAGTTCTGTGAGTCCCGCAGATTGATAGATCTCCCTGGTGCCAAATCTCCCAGACTCTAGAGCAAGCGAGCAGTAGCGAGCACATGACAGAGAGCGAGAGAACCCTTGCGCATGCGTAGTAAAAGTATAACCTGTGGGGGATTCATTTAAATAGAAGCCTGGTCTTGGTAGTCCGAAATAGCTGCCCAGAGGCGTTGCCAAGATGGCGGCCGTGTGGCATGACTTGCCTAAAAGGACTTTGGTTTTATGCAAAGACAAGCTGATACTCCACCTAGTCCGATTACACATCCCATGATGCCTTGTCTCTTGTGACTCATTTAGGAAAGAAGAACAGTTGTCTTTTTCAAGCATTCTTAGAATAAAATAGGGTCTTATTAATTTCAACTTTGAAAAAAATCTGTTATAATAGCCACAATACTGATCAAATTTGGGGTCAGTAAGATTTTTTTGTTGTTGAAAGAAATTAATATGTATTCAGCAAGGTCACGTTAAATTGATCAAAGGTTACAGTATAGACATTTATAATGTTACAAAAGATTTCTGTTTCAAATAAAAGTTCTTTCGAACTTTCTTTTCATCAAAGAATCCTGAAAAAAAGTGTCACAATTTCCACAATATTATCAAGCAGCACAACTGTTTTCAACATTAATAATAATCAGAATTGTGTCTTGAGCAGCAAATCAGCATATTAGAATGATTTATGAAGGATCATGTGACACTGAAGACTAGAGTAATGATGCTGAAAATTCAGCTTTAATCACAGGAATAAATTACACTTTACAATATTTTCAAATAACTGTTTCAAAATAGATATTATTTTAAATAATACAATGTTTATGTTTTTTTTCTTCTTCGATTTTTGCCGCCCAAGAGCAAAAGAGACTTCTTTCAAAAACATAAAAAATTGTACCGACTTCAAACTTTTGAACGGTTGTCAGATCTAAAAAACTCAACGCTGATGAGTCAAATCTCTGTTAAACAAATGTCTTTTCACAATCTCTTGAGCCTGACAGAACTGGCTTCACAGATGTTACTGCTGGCTCTTCATTCATTATCATCTCAGTCCCCAGTAATCTCACAGTATCACAGATGCAGGAACAGACAGAATGCTTGGGAAGAAAGAATGTCATGCTGAATGGTCTCACATAACTGACAAATGGCAATAGTATGCGAGAAGCAATACAAAGATCTCAAATTACTGACTCTGCTTCTTTTCAATGGCAAACAATGTCCTCTATGGTTCGGTGAGGTGACTGGGATGTGTTGGTCAGTAAAGATAGACAGATAATGTTCAAAGCATTAATTGTGTTTGTGAAGGGAAGTCATAATTAATGGCTGACATGCCATGACAATCCCTGTCTGACTGTGTGAATGTAAGTTCATCAACAGGCATGTTGAGTGATCGGCACAGATGCTGACTTCCACATTGCTTCCCACAATTGTGAGTTTTTCACAAAGCTAAATCAAATCTCTTTTGTCTTGGCAGGTGCTGACGAGGACGAATATAATTTTGACTATGATTCCACGCATACCCCGGAGTACGACTACAATTCAACGTTCGGGTTCCTGTTCTTCAGTAGGTTTTCAATGGTCTCACAAAGGGTCTATATAGAACTTTAAACAGTTCTGCAGGTTATTCATACACACACTGTAAAAAAAAAAAAAAAAAAAAAAAAAAAAAAAAAAGTAAATTTACAGGTAATAGCCTATATTTTTTCACAGATATTTGCTGTAATTTAA
Source organism: Pimephales promelas (assembly GCF_016745375.1). The sequence continues at coordinate 2,629,399 of NW_024121233.1, forward strand.
AGGTCCACTATTAAATTTACAGGTAATTGCTTGTATTTTGCATTTTTTTTAAAGAGAGCTTTCCAGAATGTTCCCAGCAAGTTATCGTTTTTTTATAACCAAAAGAGAACGTTCCCATAACTTTCACTAAAGTTCTTTAAAAGTTATGTGTAAATGTTTAGACAAAACGTTCTTAAAACATTTTTTTAAATGGATGTTTGGAACTTTTAGAAAACAATTTAAAAAATCATGTTTTCATAACATTTCCAAAATGAGAGAACTTGAATACATACAAAAAAAAAAAAAAAAGGTTGTTTGGAACGTTCATTAATGCCAGCCCATTCTCACCCCCAAGGCGTCACTTAACTGACGCCTTGGGAAGCATTTGGACATGCTTCAATATCTGACGCTTTAGGCGCCCTTTAGCGTCAGTTAGATGACGCCCTAGGATCGCGTGTACCCTACCCCCACCCCACACCTAAACCTAACCGCGTCCTCTAACTGACGCTTTGCTTTAGCGTCAGTTCGATGACGCCGTAGGATCGCGTCATGTAAGTGACGCTAAAGGGCGCCTAAAACGTCAAATATTGAAGCATGGTCAAAGGTGACGCCTTGGGGTGAGAATGCGTTGTAAATGCAGTGGCCAAAAGTGACGTCCGGTCCAGGAAGACTTCACCCTTAATCCAAATATTAAAAGTTTGTTAAAGATTTTGTAAGTATATTGCTAGCTTGGAGTCAATAGTTTTATGTGTGATAATGAAACATGACAAATTGCGTGACATAATATTTACCCAGGCTGTCATACAAAGAAATTATAAACACATGCAAATACAACAGAGAGCTGAAATATTACTGATTATGTTTTAGTCAATGTATGCTTTCCCCTGAGCCTTTAGTTTTTCTATGCATTTTTCTTTCTTTCTTTCTTTCTTTCTTTCTTTCTTTCTTTCTTTCTTTCTTTCTTTCTTTCTTTCTTTCTTTCTTTCTTTCTTTCTTTCTTTCTTTCTTTCTTTCTTTCTTTCTTTCTTTCTTTCTTTCTTTCTTTTTTTTGCATAGTAAAGTAAACCTGTAGCTGTATTTTGCCCAAAACAATTGTCAGATAAATACCTTAACAACGTTTAGTGTTTTGATCTTCCCTCATATTTAAAATGTTTAAATAAATAAAACTAAAAAAATTTATTTTCCTCATATTTTAATTGAACTTGTAGGGTCATTAAAAACAAATATCTCCACCAAGACATCGCTTGTGGCCACTAGTGAACCTTCCCGTCATTTTACCCGGATCATTTTATGCACTGTAAACCCAAATAAGTTGGTAACACTCAAATAATTTGATAATCAGTTACATCACATTGTTTAAGGCAAGAAGTGTAACGTTTAAGTAGCAGAACTGGCAGATCATACATTTTGAGTAAGCTTATTCACACACAACTTAAAATGATCATGTAATCTCAATTTAAATATTTTTAGTATAGTGGAAACTTGCTAGCTCTAACCAGCTTATTTAAAAAATGCTACTTTGCTAATTGGTGACCCAATGCTTTGCTCCACATGCTCCACAAAAAAACCCAAAAACCAGAAACTCTTTAAAACTAGCAAAACAAAATATTAAGAACCACTAAATCTCCTGCTTAACATTAATCTGGCACAAAACACGTAATTTTCGCATTTACTCTCCCTTTTAAGGATCATGGCAAAGCAAAGCATGCTGGGAAATAAAATCCCAACCCAGTTTCAGTTAAATTTAAGTTCATAGAATTTAAAACAATTAAACAATTCAACGTACTTAAAGGGATACTTTACTTTTTTGGAAATAGGCTCATTTTACAACTCCCCCAGAGTTAAACTGAGTTTCACCGTTTTCAAATGCATTCAACCGATTTTCTGATACTGTATTTAGAAGAATATCAGTAACCAGACAGTATCTGGTCTTATTGACTTCCATAGTAGGAAAAAAAAAAGTGCCAGTGAATTCCTTTTATAAATCAAATCGCTCATAAACATACTATTACACAAAAACGTTTTGAATATTAAACATGAAAGTATTGGGTAATCATTTCATACATTTCTCCTTCTATAGAGAGCCTAAGTCCCGCCCCTCCGCTTCCGGCTCATGGGACCTTATTTCGGAAAAAATATGAATGGTAGTCAATGGAGAGAGACAACTTATCTTTTTATTCCGTCTGAACTGTGCCCTGAATTACACATATGATTGTCAATTTAAAAGATAATTCTGAAAGTCAAAAACGTCGCAGTTTGTCATAAAACAGAAGAGTAACATTTAGTTTTATGTGAAAATCGCTTAATGAACTACATCTCTCGTGTGTGTGCAGTCTGGTACAAAACACTCAGGTATGATGGCGTAACGTTACGATTATAATGTAAGACTATAGAAACAATGACAGACAGCCTCAGTAAAGTTCTGAGGCTTCATTCATTGAGAGAAAATGTGCACCTTTGGGGTTTGTAGTCTTTGTAATTACGTGTTTTCACAGTCTTATACCTCAACGGTTTCATATCAAACTGCGACTTTCTTTATTTTAAAATGTATCTTTTAAATTGACAAACATGATATGTGTAATTCAGGGCACAATTCAAACGAGATCAAAATATTTGTCTCTCGCCATTGACTACCATTCAATATTTTTCCGAAATAAGGTCCCATGGTGGTCGACCGGAAGGGGAGGGACTTAGGCTCTCTATAGAACCTTTTAGGCATAAAGGGTTCTTTAAAATTGAGTCAAGAACCACAAAGTTCTATGTAGAAGCCCACTCACTGAACCTTTATTTCTAATATGTTCATCATTTTATTTTCACATGTATGTTGGGTTGTTAAGATCTAATCATTGAGTTCCTCAGACATGATTAGACTAGTCGAGCTAAAGGCGTGAATACAACGGGGCAGGAGGTGCAGAGTTGTAGTCACAGCCCGCTTGTTTATCTCTGGAATCAGATGGAGGGCGAGGGGTGTCCCGACCGCAACAAATGAGTGTCATTCATTACTAGCAGGAGGTCCGCCTCATGAGAGATTAATCTTAGAAGAAATCTAATCATACAGTTATTATGCATTCATTTTTATGTGGGAATTCTAATAGGATTGTCTCATCACAGTAAAACCATATAAAAGTCACAATATACAACATGCTGCTGACTGTAACTACAGCATAACAATGAATTAAAGGCCATGTCAGTATAATGTACATTGATCATCATCATCAGTTTTATATTGCAGGAACATGAAAACCAAAGCCCAATGTACCGTTCAAAAGTTTGGGGTCAGTAAGATTCTTTCTCTTTATTCATCAAAGGATCCTGAAAAACATATTACAAAATATTGATAAGAAGAAATTCTTGATCACCGAGTCAGCATTGTAGCGATTCCTTTCATGATTGTCATTATACATTTATTACAATGTAATTATACGTTTATTACACTGTAATCACACATTTATTACAGTGTTGTTACTATACATTTATTACAATTAATTATACATTTATTGCAACGTAATTGTACATTACAGCGTTATTATATATTTATTACAATGTAATTATACATTTATTACAGTGTTATCATACATTTATTACTATGTAATTATACTTTTATTACAGTGTTATTATACATTTGTTACATTATTATTTTGTCAAGTAGCGATTATTTTTGAAAAATGTAGTGTAAAAAATTTAATTATACATTTGTTGCAGTCTTATTTATTATAATGTAATTATACATAGTTTAAAACTATGAAAAAGTAGCGATTCTTTTTGAAAAAAGTATTGATTCTTCACTTCTTCACTGTCATCTCTTCTCCTTTATGCTTCCGCTTCTCTGTGAGAGAAACGAGACTGGTGCGTCGCGCAGATTATCAATCACGCCACCGTTCTCGTCCTGATCGCCACAGAGAGCATCAAAATAACGTGTACACAAAAAAACGTACCAACCCAAACCTTTGAACGGTACTGTATGCGTTTATGTACTTGCATGAAGTATTATCATTGCTCATTCTTTAAGATCCACTGTATGTGTCTCATTAGGTAATGCCAGCAGTGATGATCTAGAGAAGTTTTTAATGGGACAAGGCACAGACGCTGGAGAAGAAACAAGCTTTACAGAAACAGATGGAAGTGTGTATGAAACAAAGCCCACTGCGCCCACAGTCAATGATAGGAATCAGGTATTTCTTCAACCTCTTCTGTTATAATATGCTGAATACACAGAACACTCACATGTCCCAATACATTATGAAGTCTTGAGTAATGTGGTTCATCTTTTCTGAGACACAAATGCCTTGTGTCTTTGAGATGGGATTGTGAAAGTGCAATTGCGTACTTTACCATTTTTGCGGGCGGACCGAACTCCTCCACACAGAAACACAGAGGTCAGCCATCTTAATCCCTGTGTTTACTTCAACAACATGGAAGTGTTATCTTCAGTGAAAAATTAGGAAATAAGTCATGACCTGTTCTTACACCCCAGGAAAACATTGTGAAATCCAGAGCTGCAGAACTTTTAAAATATCTGGATGATTTCAACAGCACATTGTTTCCATAAAACACACTTATGTGCTTGGCGATTAGATTTATTGCAGAAAATTAAAACCAATCTCTGTATTTAATCTCTGTGTGCTGTGAAAATATCAGTGGATGAGATAATATTCATGTTTAATGAGTGCAATAAACCCTCGAGGTGAAGTGACATGTTTTATTAGATTGTCTGACGAGGCACTGTGGATCTGCTGACGAAGCAAACGGGGAGTGAACATGAATGTAAACAGGTGTCCCCGTTATTTTAAGAACATGGATCTATTTGAAAGCTCCATCTGCTTCTTATCCTCATGTGTTGTAAAGTTAAACAATGGCTCTGTTCTGCATTAAAGGAAGGCATCTGTAAACAGAGGAAATGCGGCGGGGGACGTGCTCTCAACAGCGCACCAATCAACTTATTTATGCATGCACGTTTAATTAAACAAGCTACTAATTATACAAAGCCATTTGAATTCCTGAGAGAAAGCAAATGCATTACATTTGCAACATCTGCTGCTTTAAACACACAATGGAAAAATCTCAGACAATAAAACACTGTCACACTGCTCCACATTGTGGAGAGAACTGTAAAACACAAGAGCACACCATACATTTTGAACTAATGAATGTTGGCTATAGAAACAGGAGAGTTTTGAGAGTCATTGAAGCATTGTTTAGCTTTGCTTTCAGCGGTGATAAAGAGACATCCACTCTCCCGTTGCGTGTTGAATACAACGAAGGGAGGGGTGTGCTTGTTTGGGTTGATTCAAATATCAAGTGTTTCTCAGAAATCTCTTACTGCACCTTTAAATCATTCCTGTAGGTCCTAGAGGGCCACTGTCCGAGAGAGTTTAGCTCCAACCCAGAAAAAAAAAAAGACCTGCCTGTAACTTTCCAGTGATCCTGAAGACCTCGATTAGCTTGTTCAGGTGTGTTTGATTAGGGTTGAAGCTAAACTCTGTAGGATAGTGGCCCTCCAGGACCGAAGTTGGACATCCCTGTGGGAAATCACTCTTTAAATTTCAAGGGCAAACTTAAAGGGATACTCCACCCAAAAATGAAAATTCTGTCATCATTTACTCACGCTCTAGTTGTTGCAAACCTGTATGAGTTTAACTCAAACATTGGGTTAAAAATGTAATTTAAAAATGTAACCCAATGGCTGGGTTTGTCCATATTAACCCAACATTTTCAGCATTTTTTTGTGGGCACCATTGACTTCCATTGTATTTTTTTACTGTGGAAGTCAATGGTGCCAAACAACTGAAAGAAACTCATACAGGTTTGCAACAACTTGAGGGTGAGTAAATGATGACAGAATTTTGACATTTTTGGGTATCTCTTTAAGATGTATTTTGCAACAAATGAGCATCTACTAAATATACTGAAACAATACCTTTTTATTTTGTTTATTTTAGGCATCTCGGTCAACGCCTGTGTGTTTCCTTCTCACCTGGGTTGTGCTGGTTCATTATCTGCTCAGACTACTATAGCAGCAGGACCCTGTTACACACTCTGAACACGTGAGTAGACGGGTCTATAGAGTCTCCGTGCATGCGTTCATATCCATGTGGGTAATTCTGGCAATTCATTTCTGGATGCATTAATTAGGGATGCACTGATATTGAAATTGTGATTTCACGTTCAAACACATCACAAGCTAATGCTAAAACAATGTACCACAACATTACAATAGGCTGTGAGATAAATACATAAGACCAAGCTTTGCGTTTGTATATATATATCGATTCATCTGAAAGTCTGTCGCCGGAAACACTTGAGCCGTGCTAGAGCCCACATTAGTCCATAGCTCTGGGTTATAACCTATGGAATTAAATGATTTTAATGGGTATTTGGATATTATACAAAAAACAAAGAAACAGTGTTAGCTGTGCATTTAAAAGTAACATTTATAAAGATGGTGGTTCTTTTTATAAGAAAAAAATGGTTCTTTATTTTGTATTACTTTAAACAAAATAATACAAGATACTCTTTTTAGAGCCAGGTGAGCAATGACCACATATTTACATAAAAAAAAAATATTATAAACATTTTGAAGACAGTACACAAATGTACATTCTTATTAGCTTTTGCATTAGTACTAGATTGAATAGTCGAAAAATATTTTTTGAATTCTATAAGGAATACAGAGAAATGGGGCTTTTTGTTAGAAAACTTACACTTATGGTTATGAAATTTGACTAATAAAATTAACAAAATAATTACAAAAGCCTCCCTTTTTCTCATTGCAATGCATGAACACAAATGGTTTTGCTATCATCACTCTGATACAGCTCTTAAAGTCTTTTCTTCCCTGTTGTGACTGAGTGAAATGACTTCTTGAACTTCTTGATTTTGTCCATGATTAATTCATTGATTGGATGTTTGTGGTTTGCTTTCTCGTCATCAGAGAAGAGAAGAGATGCTGCAAGAGGAAGGGGGAATTTGATTAAAGATTATGAGGCACATTAAATGATGTGCACAGATAAATACGTAATTAATAATAAAATACAACAATATTTTAGAAAAATAAGAACTGTCCATTTTTATTTCATTTGCCATTAATAATACCCTGCATAAACAGAGATTACATTAAAAAACAAAGATATAGTGCATCCCTAAATGTATTTAAAAATGAATGTGTTATATAGAAACATGTCAGTGACATGTATTTATTATTGTATCATTAAAGTTTTCTTTTGATTATTTGAATGTGCTGCTGCTGCTGACACTTATGAACAGAGATCTCAGCGTGAAGAAATGTGTGTGTGATACTCTTTGGAGTCTGCAGAGGGCACTCAAACATTGATGGTGTTCAAGGGTTAGTTCAGCCAAAAATGAATGACTCTAACGGAGAACTCCGGCGAACATAAAGAAAAGGCAGAAGTGTTAGGTAGGGCAGTACACAGTGGTAATCACCTGAGTGAAATTCATAAGCAGCAGGAAGAACTTGCACTCAAGAGAGAACAAGGAAGTGAAGATGAAAAAGGAGGATGGGGTGTCAACGCTATGGATTTACAATGTCGGAACTCAACATAGGCACTGGATATACAGCTCCTGGACAAGATCAATTATGTTATGCCATGTTCCGACAGATACCAGTTGAATCATCCAAATTAGTATTGAGACTTTTTAATAAGATATGAGGGATGGAATACTGCCGCATAGTTGGAAAAGTGCAGTAATATTACCATTTAATAAGCCTGGTAAGGATCCAGCTAACCCTGATAACTATAGGCCTATAGCTTTGACGTCTCATTTATGTAAATGTAATAGTTCGCAGAATATCACATATATTGGAACAGAGAGGATTGCTGACTAATATACAAAGTGGATTTCGGAAAGGACGATCTACAATAGATACATTACTAATAGTTCGAGTAATGATTTGGAAAAGGCATTGAAAATGAAAGAACTAATGCCAATAGTGTATATTTTGACATGGAAAAGGCATATGATACCATGTGGAGGGAAGGACTGCTTATTAAATTAAATAGAATGGGTATTGGAGGAAGGTATAATTGGATTGAGGACTTTTTAACAGGTAGGAAAATTAAAGTTAAGGTTGGATCAGAGATGTCAATGGAATTAGGTAGACAATGGTATTCCCCAGGGGAGTGCAATCAGTCCAATACTATTTAACATAATGATAAATGATATTTTTTCAAACTTGGATGGATGTATCAAATCCGCACTATATGCGGATGATGGGGCCATTTGGATGAGAGGAAGGAATGTGCCATATGTATTAGAAAATATAAGAAAAGCAATTAATAAAGTAGAGATGTGGTCATATAAGTGGGGGTTTAAGATGTCGACGAGCAAATCTTGTTATATGATGATCACAAAGATGCGCAACCAATATGCTGACAAGTTAACATTATATGAACAACAAATGGTGAAAGTAAATGAATTTAAATTTGGGTCTATGGTTTGATAATAGGTGTACATGGAAAATACACATTAAGCATTTAGAAACTAAATGCAAAAAAGTTATAAATCTTCTGAGAGCTGTGGCTGGATGTGACTGGGGTGCAGATAGACAGTCTTTAATTAACATCTATAGGGCATGCATGAGGTCATGAATTGATTATGGTTGTGTAGTTTATGGAACAGAAGCAAAAACAACATTGGAAAAAAATAAAAGATTACAGTAGAGCATTACATGTATGCATCAGAGCTGTTAAGACGGAGAGATACCATTGGAGTTAAGAAGAGAGAAACTTGCGATGACGTATTGGATCAGACTAAAAGGAAGTGGGAAAGAAAACCCAACAAAAGATACAATTCAGGAATTTTGGGAGTATGCAAAATATCAGGGGTTTGGGTTTGGATGGATATGAAATGGAAGCCTCAGATTTCACCACGGCCAATCCATTAAGTAATATACCACCATGGCTTTTCCCAGAAGTAAAGACTGATATTAATATCACGGAAAAGAAAAGAGAATTGAGAATGGAGGAATTAGGAATTAAAACAAGCAATTACATGAGAAACAGTTATTTTGATTAATTAAACATTTATACAGACGGAGCCAAGAATAAACAGGAATGTGTGGGAGTTGGTATTCATATTCCAGATTTTAAAATAAATTTCTCCAAAAGACTAACTGACCGGTTATCTGTATATACAGCAGAAATAGTAGCAGTCATTATTGCATTGCAGTGGGTTGAAGAGGTCAGACCAGAAAAGGTGGTAATATGCTCTTTAGCTATCATAAAAAGTATTCAGTCAATGATATCGGTCAGAGAAGATTATCATAGTTTGTTAAGATTGCATCGGGGTGGCATAGATGTTCAGTTTTGTTGGGTACCAGCACATGAGGGGATAAAAGAGAATGAGATTGCAGATAAACTGGCAAAAGGGGCATTGCTAAAGGTAATAACAGTTACAATTCCACTAGGAAAAGGTGAAGGAAAAGCGGTGGTTAAGAGAAAAGGACTTGAAATATGGCAGAACTGGTGGGAAGAAGATAGGAAAGGAAGGAAATATTATAAATTTCAAAAATCTGTTAGTATTAAAAATTACATTTATTTTTAATGGGCAAAAGGAATAGTGATAAATGTGAGAACTGTGGTGTTAAAGAAGATGCTGAACACATAATATTGTACTGTACATTGAATGAGGTGGAAAGACGGGTATTTAAAGATAAGGTTCAGCAGACAGGGCGGGAGTGGAATCTGGTAGGGATACTGGGATCAGAAGGAGAGAGAGAGGATATAAGAATTACTAGGAAGGCACTATTTAAATTTTTAAAAGACACAAGGTTGTGGAATAGAATTTAACTAATTATTAAATAACATGATGATAAACACTCCAGTACAGTAGGTGGCGGTATGCACCTAAAAGTTGTTTGCTATTAAAGAAGAAGAAGAAGAACTCCGGCGAACAATGAACCTTTGGTCTAATAACACATCGGTACCTAGTCAATCGTTCTCTGAGATTTGTTTTCATGATAATCGAATGTAAAGAGTTTTATCTCTAAAAACTGTTTAGCGCATAATGCTAGTAATGGGGGCATTGACTAAGTAAAAAGAAATCGCTAGTTTATACCACTAATAAGACTCAAAATAGCCCCACACTAACACAGTAGCATAAAGAGGGTCCATACATGCAAAACGAAGCATTGAGAACTTTGTAAGTGTACAGACCGTTTAATAAGAAGATATTTTATTAAGACAGTCCACTTTGTGTATACAGACAGAAGCCATCTTAGAAAATAGTCTCGATAAGTCGATCTCCGAACACCGTGCTGAGTGATCTGAACTGTATGAAGTTCAGCGAACTTCTGAACTGTATGAACGGTGTTCGGGGATCGACTTATCGAGACTATTTTCTAAGATGGCTCTTGCTGTGTATACATGAAGTGAACTGTCTTTATAAAGTATCTTCTTTTATTAAACGGTCTGCACACTTACAAAGTTCTCAGTGCTTCGTTTTGCATGTATGGACCCTCATTATGTTACTGTGTTAGTGTGGGGCTATTTTGAGTCTTGTTAGTGGTATAAACTAGCGATTTATTTTTACTTAGTCAATGCCCCCAGTACTAGCATTATACGCTAAAGAGTTTTTAGAGATAAAACTCTTTACATTCGATTATCATGAAAACAAATCTCAGAGAAAGATTGACCAGGTACCGATGTGTTATTAGACCAAAGGTTCGCCGGAGTTCTCCTTTAATGACTCAACCTCATGTCGTTCTAAGCCTGTAAGACCTCTATTCATCTTCGGAACAGAGTTTAAGATATTTTAGATTTAGTCAGAGAGCTTTCTGTCCCTCCATTGTAAATATATGTACGGTATACTGTCCGTGTCCAGAAAGTAAATAAAGACATCATCAAAGTAGTCCATGTGACATCAGTGGGTTAGTTACAATGTTTTGAAGCATTGAAAATACATTTTGGTCCAAAAATAACAAAAACTACGACTTTATTCAGCATTGTATTGTCTTCCGGTTCTGTTGTGGATCCGCGTTCAGTGAAGCACGCTGTACAAAACAATCTTCGCAAACATATCTAAGTATTTCCACACAGAGGAAGACACACGGACGCACCAGACACACGTCAGCAGCGTCACTGAACGCGGATCCATGACAGAACCGGAAGACAATACAATGCTGAATAAAGTCGTAGTTTTTGTTATTTTTGGACCAAAATGTATTTTCGATGCTTCAAAACATTGTAAGTAACCCACTGATGTCACATGGACTACTTTGATGATGTCTTTATTTCCTTTCTGGACAAGGACAGTGTATCGCACATACAGTACATTTACAATGGAGGGACAGAAAGCTCTGACTAAATCTAAAATATCTTAAACTGTGTTCTGAAAATGAACGGAGGGCTTACGGGCTTGGGACAACATGAGTCATTAATGACATAATTTTCATTTTTTGGGTTAACTAACCCTTTCAGTAGGCTTTGTAGGGAGTGTTGGTGTAACAGGACACACAAAACACCACAGAGCACATCAGCAATTTACTGTGATTTGAAATGATTGTCTGGAAGCCTCTGAAGTTCTTGACACTAATAACATTGCAGAACATGTGCTCCTGCTCTCCACCAAATACAACTGCACTTTTGATGAGATAAACATCTAGCCAATAAACAAGTGATAACATCTTTTAATACTTTAGACTCAATTGCTTTCTGTTTCTCCAATTATTCTAGAAGTCCAGGAGGAGGAAGAACAGATGCACAGATGACCTGAACTGAAGACATTTGGACATCCAGTACAGACAGACAGTCACACACACACACACACACGCACACACAAACAAACACAGCAATGGATAAAGGACAAACCATGACAAGAAACGGCTTGCAAGCTGTAAACAAAAAGACACATTGTTCGTTATTCTTTGTCACCGCAAAACAAGAGCACAGAGGTCAGAGGTCGCAAAGGCTGGATCAATGGAATGTAAAATGAATGTGAAATGGGGCTAAATTAAATAACAGGTTCTTTTGTGGATATTCTTTCAGGATATGACTCAGAGCAGGTGATTTGAGGAAATTGAGAAAAACAAGATCTTTCTCTTCCCACTGTCGGCAGTTTTTTGCAGTTTTAACACACTTGTCTCTTTCATGAGACTTTGTCAGTTTAAAAGCATCTATAATGTGCATATCTTTTGCGAGAATAAATGTGTCAGAAATGTAAGTTGAGAAACAAGCAAATCAGTGGTACATAATGTACGATTTGATTTTTTAATGCCAGTTTCATCCATAAGAAAGTTATATATATATATCACTGACCGGGAATCATGTTATGTTTGGGGAAACTGTAGAAACACTGGATTTCTACAATTAGATCAAGCTTTTTTAGTCATTCAAAGGTCATGACCTCTTGCAGATATTACATGTAGGCACTTTTCTTCGCCACTGCACTTCTCCTAAGCCTCACTATTTCCTCAGTAATCCTTAGATACAAGCACATTTTTATTTTGTGATGTTTTTTTTTACAAATAGAGATGGTGATTTACACCAAAATGCACATGAATATGTGAGCTAGTTGAGCATTTTTTATGTGTTGTTTCAAATTCTGAATAAATATTTTTTCAATTAATTCCCATCTGTGTGATCTCAATCATCAAAGAAGGTATCACGATCACAAAAAACGAAAGTTATTATTCAGGATATTACATCTGTTAAACTAATAGCACTCAGGGCAATCTGTATTCAAAGCCTTACGCTTCACGTCTTCATCAACAAGGCGACTGACTGACACAATTCTGGGTCAAGTCCTTAGAAATAGCCAGTTTTTAGTCAACGTTAGCCAATTAGAACACAACAGCGATTGTGTCAGGATTAGCCTTTCCGTATCAATGGGCTCTGCTCTTATTCATTTAACTGCTGTCAGTGGCTGCCAATGAGATCACTAACACTGGAGGAAAAATATCATGCAGCTTGTCGCAACAATCAGCAAAATATTCTTGATTTTTAGGCTTGACTCTGCCATAAAACACAATAGGTCAGTGGGAGAAACACAGACAGAGGCGTCTGAGAGTGTTCATAAACAAACACGGTAAGGTCAGAAACATTAAAACGCGGATCAGCGCTGATGACGACAGGCCATATCTAAAACAGATCCGTATCAGAGCTCTTCAGACAGTTTATGTCCTGTACTGCTCCTTTGAAATGAGATGTGCTTCTGATAAAGGGAGGCGCTTCTGCTCTGGAAAATCTCGCGGGTGGAATCTGACGTTTTAGTCAGACTGGCTCTTTAGGGATAAGGAATGAGGAATTGAACAGTCTTACTTTTAGACAGGCTTCCAGACTACAATTGTTCTTTTCCCTGACTTGCTCACCAAACATTACTTTTCAGGACGTGTGCTCACAATGGTTACGAAAACAAAAACCAGTCCAGACCAGTCAGTCTTCTAGACACAGAGGAGCGACTGAACACCTTATGGGGGCCACCATGTTGAAATCACATGATCTGTTGTGTCTTGCATTTGACTGAGTTAGAGGCCGTTCACACGACACCGTTTTCAACTATAAACAGGAAACTTTTTCTGCGTTTTGTCTGTTCTCGTTTACACGACAACTGCGTTTTGGCGGCATTTCAAATGCAAGTCTCTGTGTAAACTACACAAATCTAACAAAACTTCACCTTGATTGATGAACCAATTTTAATGCATCCAGACCAGTTGGTGTCAGTAAAGAGTTAAGAAAACGAACACTGATGCCGTTGGGATGAATAAGAACCAGTTAAACAAACGATACGTCAAGGCTGCATCTGAAATCACTTCGTAATTATTTCATGAAAAAAGTATGTTCTAGAATAAAATCATGTTCCTTTCTCTGTCATGTCACTTTTTTAAATGTAATTTGTGAATCAGTGTGTTCATACAGCCAGTGTGGCGTTTCATCCAGCATTCAACTGATGTTTCACACTCATGGTCATGCTTCAGTAATGATTTATTTCAGTGATGTTCTCTGTTTTCCTGTCCCAGTGTGTTTCCATATCAACACTTTCATATCAGTTTGGAATCATAGTGTAAGGAACAGCTGAGGATTGAGCGGAGAAGGAAAAACAGGCTGTGTTTTTTACTTCAGCTCAGCGCACAGTCAGACCACTTTCAGTCTTGATCTAACAGACCAAAGCCATCAGGAGCGAACAGATTCTGAAACATGTTCGCCACTGAAATTTATCAATACAAGGACATGCAGGCCACACTGATGATGTCACTATGCATTTATGCAATCTGTCCATTAAAAACTACAATTATTCTGTTAAGTTCATTTAATGCTTTCACTGGTGTTTTAATTGGGATATGTATTTTGATGCCAAATTCTTTATATTGGGGTTCCTCTATCAGTGTCAGAAATGTTTACTCCACATGTCATTCCAAACTCAAATTACTGTTTTTCTTATGTAGAATATAAAATCATATATTTTGATGAATGCTGGTAACCAAACAGTTACAGATCCCAAGAGTTAATTACATTTTAAATAAAATGGAGGTCAATTTGAACGGAAACTGTTTAATGTTCCACAGAAGAAAGAAAATCAATATACAGTCAATCTTGGTTGGACTGTTGCTTTACAGGGGCATCTTTGTACATTATTTACCCTTAAAATGGTACACTGTAAAAAAAATAATCTGTTAAATACATGAAAAAAACTGGCAGCTGTGGTTACCAGTGTTTTCCTGTTGAAAATACGATAGCAACATTTTAGGTTTAACAGACATTAAACTGTATATAATTTTACAGTGATAAACCATATTTCATTAACTGATATAATGATAAATTACTGACCTTTTGAAGTATTAATATCTGCTTTGTTCCATTGAATATCAGCAGTGATGAGAGTCAAATGATCAATTAAAGCTCATTGTAATCAACTCTTCCACAAGATAACTAACACTATTTTACATAAGCGGCACAGTGTCATTCACATAAACATTAAACACCATCATAAAATGCAATAAACATTAATATAACAACATTAAGTGAAAAATAAAACCCTAATGTACATAACTGATTAGAAAAAAACTGAGAAAACTATTAATAAACAGTTATTTAAAAAAGTACACACACACACACACATATATATATATATATATATTAAATGTGAAGTGTCATGCAGGGAATTGTGGGAATGTCAATTTACATTTTTTTTCACTGTAAATTATTCGACTTGTTCTTTTCCACTTCCAAAACTGTAAATTTAACAGTATTTTACAGTAAAATTACATGAAATGTACCTTTATATAACCAGTCATACAGTATAGTAAGGAAACTTTCTATTAACCAATTAACAGTTTTTTACTGTAGCATTTTTACAGCCTGTTACCGTTAAAATCACAATAATTTTTTTCAGTGCAGTACATATTACTCTAAAGTCTAAAATGCAGCTTTTAGGGCTTTATTAGAGATAAAGTTGTCCCTCAGTGACAAGCTATTGTATCCCTTTTTGCACATTTTTCACACAATAAAAGCTATCAGTTAATTACAGCCCATTCTCACCCCCAAGGCGTCACTTAACTGACGCCTTGGGAAGCATTTGGACATGCTTCAATATCTGACGCTTTAGGCGCCCTTAAGCGTCAGTTAGATGACGCCCTAGGATCGCGTGTACCCTACCCCCACCCCACACCTAAACCTAACCGCATCCTCTAACCGACGCTTTCCTTTAGCGTCAGTTAGATGACGCCGTAGGATCGCGTCATGTAAGTGACGCTAAAGGGCGCCTAAAACGTCAAATATTGAAGCATGGTCAAAGGTGACGCCTTGGGGTGAGAATGCGTTGATATTTAACGTACTGACCTTGAAAAATGCCTGTATTGTTTTGTCAATGAAAAGGAATTGAACCGCATTGCTTAGTTTGATTACCACAACAAATATAGACTTTAAATAGCTTTGCGAAAGGAACCCCAAATCCACACACAACCCAAGGATGAACATTTAAGACCCTTACACTACTATGGTTTTATCTGGACGGCAAATACGGGTCACACACACATGCGCATGTTTGCACATGCAATAGTGGTACATGCTTTTCCTTTGTAAGGTCTTTCATTTGATTCCAGATGCATCAGGTCATACATTTTGTATATAAAGCTGGCTCCTCCGTGTTCTGCACAAGGTTACTGTGCTAACCAGCTGAAGGGTTGAATAATGGTCTGACACTCCAGAGATGTGGATCTGTGGCAGATCCGGCGCTACTGAATAATGCAAGAAGCAAACCATCAGCACACGCACATTAACACAAGCACGCGTCCACACACACATGTTAATCTCTCAGAAGGACCACCCGGCACCCTAAAAAGAAAAGCTTAAATATAACTTTAAAGGCAAACAAGTTGGCTATTGGATATTTTTTTTTGTCATGTTCACACTGGCCCAACAGACACCAACAAACGCTGATTAAACATGTTCAGTAAGGTAAAAACAAGCTGAAAACCTACAGGGGTTACACTTAGGTCCAGCAAACATGTTTGTTGGTATGTGTGAACTGGCTTTAATTAAAGGGTTCTGTCAGGTGCCTCGTTTATATACGGGTTCCTTTTTACGGGTTCATTTTATGAATTCAGTTTACAGTAAATTAATACTAACTGTAACTTTTGGCCCTCTAGTGGTTATAAATCAAAACTGCATGCACTTAGCAGAAGAACATTGTTTTGGTTTTGCCTCGGCTGTGTAGATGAATATGGCTATCCTACTGTTCATTAAACATTCACTACTAGACTTAAAGCAACACCAAGTAACTTTTCCTCTGCGGTCGCCCTACAGGTTGGAAGCGGAATTGTCCATTTCCGCTGTCGTAAATAATTTATCCTACTGTCTTTCTCGATCCGATTTGTCATCACGAGGTAGGCATCTATGTTATTCAATTTGCGAATATGAAACTTTCATGAAAGTTGCACTAATACATAATTTTTTTTACTTTAATATTTTTATTGTGTGGTAAACCTTTTATAAAAGCAATAAGGTACTCGAGGCAAGAGCTGGATCGTGAATAAGTAACGGCTGAAGGGGTTACTACACTTTGCACTTTTTTAACAATGCCCTTCAGCCGTTCCTTATTACAGCACTTGCATCGAGCAGGCTACCGTATATTCTACTAACTATGAGTAACTTTGCAACTACATGTTAACTAGCAGGCATTAGAGTAGCTATTAGTAGACTGTCTGATTAATATCTGCTAACTCTTTATTTTATCCTTTCCAAGCCATTATGGAAGTAACTCCACAACAGCATATCAACTTTTTCTACTAACCCTATAGACCTTATGTAGCCCCGCCTCTTTTCAGCGTTGCGCTCGTTGTCTTTTGACTTCCGGACGGTCTGTATTCACAGCGATCTTGCATAGGTATGAACTGCTCGTAAAAAATTTCCTGGGCGACATTTGTTAAGACATCTGCTTTACAATGCTTATGATAAACATTACAATGCTCATGATAACTTTTGTTAACTCTACAATAAGTAAATCCACTTCACCAGCTAATGGGCTATATACACGCATAAGTTCCGCATTTGACGTAAGGATGCTCGTCCATTCTGAGGAAAACCGAGGAAAACGGGATTATGGCAGAATCTTCAAAATTTACTGTCCTCCCGGCTCCCGTCTTTGAAACGAAACGTACCTATTTTTAGATGTAATTTTATATAGTTGTGTTTATTTAATATAATTTTAAAAAGAAGCATAAACACAACGAGGGGTGTCTGTTTTTATCTGTTTTTGTGACTAACGTTTCTTTAGTATAACCATGGGATGGAGTATAAAATTCAATATAAATTCTCGGTATTACATTGGACTCTACGATCGGCGGAAGTTATCGAGCCTTCACCGGAAATACCGCCGTGCATAAAGCAAATTACTCCTCGACAGCGATGCCATATACAGAGCGACCGCAAAAACGGAAGTTCAAAGACAATATTCTAAAGATGATGGCGCCCACGTTTCTCTGGTGCGTAAGGTCTATAACAGTCTACTAATAGCCTACTCGAACGACTGTTAGTTGACATGTAGTTGCAAAGTTACTTACTGTATAGTTAGAAGAATGTCTAAAGTGGGTTATCAATAAGGATATCAGATGTTTAAAATATCAACTATAATTTTAAAGTGCAATATCATGCTGTTATTGGACTGTTTTATTTTCAGAAAGACTTTTAAACTGATTTTACTGTTAAAAGTGCATAATTTTGGTCACTTTTATAAACAGCTAGATAGCAAGTGAATGAATTTCAATGTATTACATATGATATAAATCCAAATGCCCCCATTTCTTTACAGACAAGAAGCATAAGCAGTCTTAGCTCTGTTAAGATGACAGAAATGATAGTCATAACTCTTGAGGTGAAGATGAATTCCCTGAGGACTAGTGGTAGACGTCTGGATGATCTGGCATGGATGATATGAGTTACTTATATGTTCACAGGTTTTCACAATAGTGTGAGCTTTGGCATTAGAAGAGCGGAGCTTTAATTACGAGCCGTTGAGAGGATGAGAGGAGAGAAATGAGACACGCTGAGGTGCTGAAATGTCAGAGATCTGACCGAATCCGAATCTAAGACATTGTCGAGAAGCTGTCTTCCTCCATGCTCTGCTCAAGACATTATGGGGGAAATCTCAAGAGTCAAATACATTTAAAATTCTTAGCAATAAACTGTGGGATTAAAAATGACCTGAAATTTCGGCAGCATATTTCTATTCCAATATAATTATTGCTTGATTCTTTAGTTTTAAAAACAATAAACTGACAAAAGGCAAAACTATGTTAAATGAAAGTCAACTTAAGAGATAAATAGTTAAAATATATATATTGTGTAAATTGTGCTTATTTTGACATCACACATAATTATTTAAAATTACAATGTTGCA
This sequence comes from Pimephales promelas, assembly GCF_016745375.1. The sequence continues at coordinate 2,648,227 of NW_024121233.1, forward strand.
TCCTTTTCTGTAGCCTTTTCATAGATTTTTTTTCCCGTCTGTTAATTTAAGATGCCAATCTGCATCCCCCTGCACAGTGTTGTCTAACACAGAACATTTCACCCGTTTCAAGTAAAACTTGACATACAAAGGTCAGAACAAGGATGAAAATTGATCCTTTTTTATTCTGAAGAGCATTGACAGATGGGATATAGGTCATACATACAGCAGATATTCCACGAAGAACAATATCTGACACTCCTGGACAAAAACCAAAAAGAAAAGAAAAAAGGGCCAAAGCAAATATGGAAAAATATTTACCTTTTTATGTTTTTAACCATTTCAATCACAAATCACTTGTCAGGAAATTAGCAGGAATAGCACAAATACTGTTAGCATAGAAAAGTCTTTCCCAACTTAAATATTTTACAAGTGTTGTGCCACTGAATGTAAATGTCTTCAAACAGCTAATGAGTAGTTGAGAAACGTCTCCCAGTTTGTTGGAATTTAATGTGAGACTAAATATTCCCTATAGGGTTCAAATCTGGAATCTAGATCACTTCTGGCGGTTTCCAACGCTTGCGTAGACCGAAGCGCCCGTGCCCACAGATCACTTGGACGTGGCTGTGGTTACAAGAGGTAAAAACGATATAAATACTGTTCGTTTTCTCACACAAACTGCTGATTTTGTGTCTTAGGCCATCAATGTGTGGTTACATTTACGAGTCATTAAATCATGTTTAATTTGGACTTCTCTGTGCATGCTTTTTGAGGTGGTGACCATAGACCTCCATTATGACTGACTGATAAGAACGGTTTGACCTAAAAATATCAAAATTGAAACTACTGTGGAAACAAAGACACCTACATCTTGGATGCCCTTGAGGTAAGCTAAAACATATCAAAAATTAATTTCAAAGTGAACTATCCCTTTAAAGGACGTTTTAAAGTGAAGCTCGCCAACACCAGCGGCTGAAATGCCTCTTCTTGCTTCACATTGGCAGAGATGCATTCATTATTTTCTCAGCAGATTTTGGAAGACGCCGCTCTGGAGCATCAGCATGCAAGTCACGTTTTATTGTGATTCATCACTCACACACAACTTCCCATATCCTGCCAAAAACTTCAGTCTAGTTGCTTAGGTTTTGCTAATTTCCTGACCTGTAATTCCTGGTTTAGACAGTTACATTTATTTATTTATTTTTTGAGTGTAGGTCACAAACCAGTGCGTATGGACACCGATGATATGTGTGAATATAGATTCAATGACTTGATATATTCATCTTTATAGATAATTAAATATTGTTTAACAGCGGTTGCCAGTTAGCGGTGTGTAACTGCCAAAAAAAAAAGGGGATTCATAAAACCCTTCATTAAAAGACCTGTCATTAATGCTCTTGTTTTTGCTCAATTTAATTGCATGAAGACTTTTTAACTGTAATCACTGTTGCCAACGTTTCACACAATCTTTGATACAACAATGAACAGATGAAATGCTGAGACCGACTTTTAAATGTGAATGTAATAAATGCTAATGAGTAATTTTAGAGAGAGAGAGAGAGGATTATAAGGGCATACTGTACTTTCTGATGACAATCTTCATGTCACATGTTCACTCTATTATCTTAAAAATTAAGCATCTTTGTTTCCATGTACGTTTCACACCCATTGAAACTTTTGGTAGTGCTATAGATTACAGCCCAGAAAGTACTGTGTAATTAAGAGGAATGTATAATTATAGTAATTATAGTGTACCTATAAAGTATTTGCATGTAAGTATAAGGGAACAATATGTAAAGTTCCGGTATCAACCAGGAGAATTAAAACAAAAATCACCACTACATGAAAAATTAGTATCTTTCCCCAATATTTAAGCAAATGTTGCAATATTTTTCGTTTTCAGTGCACTTTTGTTAAAAAGATTATTTTATAAATGCATATATATGTACCCTATAATTTTTAAAAGCCATACAGTATGTACTGGTTCACCATTATTAAAAAAAAAAAAAAAAAAAAAAAACACTGTAAAAAAATATTGATGGTTTAACTTAAAAAAGTAAGTAACCTGGTTGCCTTAAAATTTTAAGTTCATTTAATACAATGAAGGAGAATGATTTAATCATCAGAAACTCAAAATTATATGTTATCTGAACTAAATAAATTGTTTACGTTGATTTTACAAAAGAAAAAATGTAATTACTACACTGTAAAAAAAATATTGTTGGTTTAACTTAAAAAAGTAAGTAACCTGGGTTGCCTTAAAATTGTAAGTTGATTGAACTGGAAAAAGTGAGTTAATATACAATGATGGAGATTAATTTAATCATCAGAAAGTTATTTCAACTTAATAAATTATTATAAAGTTGATTTGACAAAAGAAAATATGTTGTGATAACAAATCTTGAAAATATTTTTTACAGTGAGTGTATGTCCTAAATTGCTCCCAAATGTAAGATTGTCATAATAGTAGAATAAGTACCCCTTAAATGCATCATTTTTTAATTCTCCTGGTTGTTACCCCTTTATTCCCCAAACTTAAAATATTGTTACCTTATAAGTATTATAGATACACTTTATTTACCAAAAATTAAGCTGTAAAATCCTTTTAATTACGCAGTACTGTCCGGGCTGTAATCTAAAGCGTTACCAAACTTTCCAATGCCCACAAATTTATTGGAAAATGTTATTTAAAATTAACAAGAAGAAAAATTGTACTTTTAAGAACTGAAAGGTTCTTTGGGGAGCCCAAAATGAATCGTAGGTCATGATTAAAGTAATGTCGTGTTTCATTCAGACTGACTCACAGCTTCTTTTTCAAAAAAAAACAAAAAAACACGTATGTGGTGACGTTGTTGCGTGAATACATCAGGTAGCCGGAACATCGTATAAATAGAGAAGGTTTCCCAGTAACCTGAAGCTATAGCAAGCGGCAGCCAGAGCACAAGAGCAGAGGAAAACTTTCAACGCTGGTTTCGCTGAAGCAGAAAGTATAAGAGAATTTTTCTGAACTTTAAATCCTCAGCTTTGACTCGCGCATTCAGCACCATGGACAGCGTCCGCGCGGTCGTTTACCTGGGCGTTCTCCTCGCGCTGCTGTGCGTCTGCAGGGGTCAGATGTCACTGGACAACCGCCTGACCACACAAGAGGAGCAGTTCATCACACGAGACCTGGTGAGAGACCAACCACACTGGCATATAGCACAACTCAGCAAATACAGTTTTAACCTGTTGATGTAAAAAAGTTTCAGCATCTGAAAAACATTGCGAGCAGTTCTCTATATTAAAATGGAAAAGCGTCATTTTTTAATTGAACTTTTAAACCCAATTGTTGGGTTTGTCCATATTCAACGACCCAAACATTGAAACAACTCAGCATTTTCATTTTCCTCAAAACGCGTAATTTGCTGTAAATGCAATGATTATCACATTACACTAACTTTTTATTTTTTACTTAGATATCACACTACCTCAAAAATGCATCTTTAAATTCTGTTTAGTGTCTAATCTAATCTCGCCGTCTGCGTTTAGACTGAGGCGCTCGATGAACTTTTGGATGGAGATCAGGACAATCGGATATCTGTGGAGAAAAAAGCTAGCGTGATTCCGAGGGTAAGCATTGTTCCACTTTTTCTTCTAGCATACTTCTTCCGATTATCTTACAAATACTGTTCATCACCAAGTACATCGCCTATAAAAATGTCTCATGTGCTGTCGTGTGTTAGTGTGATGTTGGCGAGCGCTGCGCGATGAAGCACGGCCCGCGCATCGGGAGACTCTGCGACTGTCTGCGAGGAACAGCCTGCAATAGTTTCTTCTTGCGCTGCTACTGATATCCTCCAGCATCTCTCTTCTCTCTCAGGCTCTGTGCGAGGAAGCTCGTGACAGCCACGCGTGGGAAACCTCGTCTGTTTAAGTTTAATTGGCATGGGTGATGTTGATGTATTAAAGCTGTATTTTGTTCGTAGGCTACTCTAAACTAGATGTGTATGTTTAAACGTGTTTATTTATTTATTTTGTTAATGTCTTTATGGCTCATTCATTCTGTATAGGCTATTGTTTTTGAAACGTAGGCTGTGTTCTGTTGAATTTATCATTTAAATATGTTTAATATAGGCTATGTTTAATAAAAACGTTTTGAAACACTGTTAGAACAAGATCTGGTAAATGTTAGGCTATATTTCATGATCAACAAGTGTACATAGGCTATTAACAACTGACATTCTGACCGTTTATTTGAATCGCATGAATCTTTGAATTAGGGTTTCATAAATGCATGATAGAATTTATGTCAGTAATTTTCGGGCCGCATGAGATTATTCTCGCGCAATGTCTTCTGACAGTTAGAATAGCGGCAGCGTTGTGTGATTATATTTGTGATATAGCCTAAATATGACAAAAATGCTGGGTTTGTTCCAATCCATTTTTTAAGTCAAATATGAACAAACTTAAAAAATATTTTATTTTTTAAATTTCATTTAGAATTAAATTTAAATTAAATTGTCCATATTTGACCCAAACATTGAAACAACTCAGCATTATAGGCTAGCTACAGACAAACTTGTTGGCTAAATAGCTTATGGTGACTAAAACGGTTGAAAACTTTATGTAACATAGCTACCGGTAGGATATGTAAAGATTATTTAATATTTAAATATCTGCGGTTGAAGAGCTTGGTCCTGAATTTAGTCAAAAAAAAAAAAAAAAAAAAAAACACGCTCTGTTTTATTAAATCCTCTTTGATTACTGTGAGATCTGTTCGCGGGTTATTCGTCATTATGAAAGCAATGAAATGTCGCAAACGCGACGGATGAGTTTCGTAAAGTGAAATCTGTCAACATGTACTGGCCGGCCGCGATAAACACTAGAACATCTCTTTAAACCGCTCCGTTCAACCATAGAATGTATAAAAGTAGATTCCCATTCAACCGCCCAACACCAATGCTCCAGTCACGTCGGCGCGCCGGCCATCTTGGAACGGTTAGCGTTTCGTCACTCACAGTAAGAATCAATGATACCACAACATTGCTTGGGTTCTTCTGGTTTCGGATATTTAAATCCCAGAAGCAATGGGATAACTTTCACAGGTGAGAATGTGTTGGTTTGAGTTTTCATAATGTATTAACTCAATATACGATTTTAAATTTTAAACAAGGCCATCCTCGAAATCGTGTTGCTTGCTCCTTTCAGACGTTTTATTTAGAGCTCTTCACGTCCTCGTTCTGGGAATTATGCGTTGGTAGTGGCACTACTATCAGTGCCTAAATGAATTTGCTGCGGTCAGGTGGTACAGCAGTCCCAGTAGCGCCTCATTGCAGTACACGAGATCCAGGGGGCGGAGTTAAATCCAGATAAGGGGTGGAGAGATGGGTAGGATTAGGGGTGTTAGGGATCAGAGGGCGGAGATGGGCAGGATTAGGGGTGGGGTTTGGGATCAGGGGGCGGAGATGGGTAGGTTTGGGAATGTAAGGTGGGAGGAGTTGGATCTGGATCCAACTCCCCCCCCCTGGATTTTGTGTTCTGCAATGAGGACAAGATATAATTATGATATCTACTATGGAATGCCAAAGTTGACTTAATTAAAAATAAATAAATACATAAATAAATATACAAAGAAATGTAAAAAAGTACAAATAAATGAGTATTTTTACTTTTATTCCCATATTTATCTATAATTGTATTTTTTCACACATTTATTTATATATACATTTATTCACTTATTTATTTCCACTTTTATTTATTTCCACATGCATTGATGTATTTATGTTTTTATGCCTACATTTATTTATTTTCACATTTATTTATTTATTTATTTATTTATTTATACATTTATTTATTTCCACATTTAATTATTTCCACATTTATTTATTACAACATTTCTTTCTCCGTATGCTAATGAGGGGGGCGTGTTTTAACTCAGACATCAGCAATCGAGCTCAGTGGCAGAGCTGAAGCTTTGAGGCCACAGTGACACCTTGTGGTGTGTGACCAAACGAAACGCAAGAGCTGTGCAGGCAATATCACATTTTAAGTCAAAATTAAGTAATTAATTACTCACCCCCCATGCTGTACCAACCCCGTAAGACCTTCGTTCATCTTCGGAGCACAAATGAAGATATTTTTGATTAAATATGAGAGCTGTATAACTACCACATAGGCTCCTGGGACTGTATAACTACCACAGGGACTGGCTCTTGACGGCCCAGAAAGTCAATGAAGAAAATGTTTAAATATTCCATGTGACTACAGTGGCTCAACTATAAGTTTATCAAGCGACGAGAATACTTTTTGTGCGAAAAAACAAACAAAAATAACGACTTTATTCGACTATTCTTTTTCTTGAATATTTAAACATTTTCTTCATTGACTTTCTGGGCCGACAAGAGTCATTCCCTTAGGAGCCTATATGGTAGTTATACAGATTCCCAAAATGCTTTGCGTTCTTTTTTTATTATTATTTTTATTTATTTATTTTTATTAGAATGCAGATTACAAACATACAATCATCACAGTTCGTAAACAGAAATTATACAGCAAAAATAAATAAATAAACATCAGAATAAAATTAATTGAAAAAATAGAAAAAATAAATAAATAAATAAATAAATAAAAATACATAGCTTAAATAGACAGACTTACAAACTAACTATAACAAGAGAAATATATTCCTAGATTTTCACTTAAATATTTTAGAGTAGCCTATAATTCAGTTGCTAATATCGCTTTCTTATTTTTAACCCTTATCAGAGACTGAAAATATATGTCAGTTTCCATTTGAAAAAATTTAAAACATGGTTTTGCTTTAGAAAATTTCGCTTTGTGAATATGGAATTTGCCGAGTAAAATGAAAAGGTTTACAATATTACACAAACTACTATCTCTACAATCAAAATATGTAATAATCTGTTTCCCTTCAATTGTTATTGTTTTCTTTGTTTTGAAAGACAGGTAACTTTCAACATTTTTCCAAAATGTAATGCAGAAAGAACAACCATAAAAGAGATGAGGTAACGATTCTTCATCTGTCATACAAAAACTACAAAGATAAAAATGCTTTGCGTTCACCACTGGTAAAATGTCACTGGTGACGTCACATTAGCACCCATCCACTAGGTGGTACAAACGTTTTCGTAGGCAATATAATTTCACCACAGAAGAAGCCAAGGTTGAAAGAAGTGGCCTAGCGTATAAGTTGCTTTTCACTAAATTTTGTTTGTAACATCACTTTATCATCACTGTTCAAATAGTTTTGTGTTAGGAGAATTAAAAGCGCAGATCGCGAATTCGATAATCTATCGCTAATTATCTTGCGGGCGAGGCGTTACAGTAAGTGCGTCGCAATTTTCATTAACATTACGTAGAAGTGTATGAAATGTGTGATGCATCAAATTGAATAAGTTAAGGTTTTCTGCACTGTATTAATCTCGCACGACTGTATAAGAACATATTATGTGCTTAGCTCCCTATAAAACAACACTGTGTCTTATTTTAGTTTGCAGAGATGTCTGATTTGCTGACAGTGTACGACGATGACCAGGCCAACACCTTCATCGACTGCATGGTAAATCCGTCTTATTTTGACCGTAGTGCACAACAACAGATAGCCTACTAATGTTTATCATGTTTATTATAACTTTATGTAAATGCATTGATGTGACTATTATAGACAAATAATATTGATAACGTTCGTTTCTCAGATCTGCGATAAAAGAATAAGGGGCGATACTCATTACAAAATCCACGTGACTACACTGCAACATTTGAAGGTAAGAAAAAAATCTATCATAGTGTCTGAATGAATATCAAAAATTTACTTCCAAATTTAGAAAACGTAAAATAATTTCCAACGGATCACTTGACACTGAAGACTGGAATAATGAATGAAAAAAATATGTGTTTAGGCTATATATCAGTAGTATTTAGTATTATTAAAACATGTTTTGAGTAGTTTTAGATTATAATTGATTGTTTTTTTGTTATATTCACTTTTCTGCTTCATTCAACTTTAGGACTTCTAAGCAATAGAGATCAACCAGCAAACAACATTTTGCTTGTTCATTTCCTTCGTCTCGGACACTGTATACAGGTTATGACCTTGTGTATGGGTTATTCTGCATTGCATTACCGGTCCCAAAAACTACTCATTCTTCTTTAAACCAGATTAGGATGAGTTGTGTGGACACTGGGCTATTTTGGAGTCTGTTCAAGGACGTATCTTTATCTTTACTTTAAGCTACAGTATGACCACAAAGACGCCAGAGACCCCAGCGTCCTCTTTCAAGGACACTTTTCTAGGTCCACTTCTGGTTCTTATAAAAAGGATTCAAGTGTGAAAACATTCTGAGACACCGAGATGCCAGTTACTTAACATTTTGAAGAGCAAATACACTCTACCATTTTATATGTTTATCTTTCTGCTTTAACAAGGGTTTTGATCACGTGGATCTTCAGTCTCCTGAATGGATGGTGCTGCTTAGCCTTGAAACAACATATTCTTGTACACTTCTGTATGTTTGAGAAGGTTCAGAAGCACTATAACAGTTGTTTATTTTTGTAGTCTGAGGGCATCCTCAAACTGCTTCACTTCGTCAGCACAAACTTGTGCTGTAGTTTGTCAGACGACAGCCAGTGCGGTTGTTGGTGGTGCAACAAGATGATGTGCTTCCTTTCAAGACTGATTAATGACCATTGGATGCATGTTGCATACTAAAATGGCAAGAGTTGTGAAAAGTCTGTTTGACTGGCCACAAAGCGAGAGTCAGACTGCACAGGTTGCAGTAAAGAATGGTCACAAGGAAGAACTTGTTGCATTATTTTTCCAAAGTTTGTGACTTTTGTGACAAATTTTAATCTTTGAAAGTTACTCAAAGGTTTTGTTTGAGGTAATTTGTATCTTCGAGAACAAATACATTTTATTTATGCCTGGGAAATAGGTAGTACTTATTACTTTTGGTCAAATGGAAATTCTGACCGTCACCTGACATCATGAGACACCGAGATGCCAGTTACATAACATTTTGAAGATCAAATACACTCTACCATTTTAAATGTTCATCTTTCTACTTTAACAAGGGTTTCGGTCACGTGGTTTTTCAGTCTCCTGAATGGATGGTGCTTCCTGCGTAATTTCTTTTTTGTATGTTATAACTTCCACTTGCTGTCACTATCCGTTCCTTGGGTTCTGAGCAGAAAGGATTTTACCTACTGGATTGTAGGTCATCAAAAAATGCGTTCTGTTATTTCACTTAGAAATTTCACTCTTTTTTTATATAAATAACACAGGTTCTACCTTAATAAATATTCAGAATTGCATTGAATCCTGAATAAATCCAAGGATACATTTTAATGTTTAACTCTAGTCTTTGAATGACTTGTATTAAGTACATTCTCACTGGACTGTTCAGAACTATTATACTTTTAGACTTTTGTGGCACATTACTCTTCAACTTTTGTGAAATTCCTCATTATTTCATCTCATGAACAAGTGAAACCCAAACTTTTGGATTGCTTCTGTAAAATTTGGCTTCCTTATTCCACACACATTATGATGTCCATACTTTTGGTTCTTCAACCTTTAACTTTTCTTCAGAGTGATGCACAATACTGGTCCCATGAAGCTCCTGGGGTTAAGTGCCTTAATCAAGAGCCCAATGATGAAAGAAGGTCTCCCCTTTTAGGGTTTGGACCATCAACTATCTCAACACTCTTTGTTGCTTTGTCATTGTTAACTTCTGTTTACTTTATTTCAGTATTGCAAGTAACTCCTATGAAGTGATCATAAGTAAAACGTATAATCATCTGTCCCTGTTTTTCCTCCACTGTTTATCTCTTCAAAGAAAGAGGAGTCCTATGCTTCACAGGGTAAGTAGTCAAAATCACAACTTTGTGATACAATCTTTTTTTTTCTTATAGTTATCCCAATTGTGTTCAGTAAAAAAAAAAAAAAAATTATATATATATATATACATATGTCACGTTTTGTTCAGACAGAGTTGGAATCAGTGTAATAAGATTATACTAAGGGTGTTTTCACACTTGGCAGGTTTGGTTCGATTATAACTAACTCTGTTAGTGCGGTTTATTTAAATAAGTGTGAACGCTGCCATTTGAAACCTAGTGCCACCAAACAGGCGGACCGTGAACCACATTTTCAGGCGCGGTTCAACTGATATATGAGCACAACATGGACCAAAGACATCTGAGAGATCCAAAAACGGGATGTTATTTCACAAGATGCAACCCTAAAAAGGACAGATTGCTCAAGCATACCTGTTTCTTCTCATCATAGTCCTGATGTTGTCCATTACAGTTCAGTACAGGCATTGGAACAGCGTTTCCTTTGAGCAGATCTTCGTTCGTGTGTGTGAATGGAATTCTTTGTGCTCTTTTGACTCCTTTTCCACATTTTCTAAGCTCTTTGTGCATTCTCAGCTGGTAAAAAAGGGGTGTTGATGGCGCGGTGGATGAGACACATGCCTTTGGTGTGAGACCTGGGTTCGAATCCACTGTGGGACACCAATGTGTCCCTGAGCAAGACACTTAACCCCTAGTTGCTCAAGAGGCGTGCGACCTCTGACATATATAACAATTGGTCGCGTTGGATAAAAGCGTCACCTAAATGAATAAATGTAAATGTAAAAATACTCCCATAAACACACACAACAACTGCATTTAGTCCTGCACTTAGCATTGTTTCAAATGTTCAGTAAGTTCCATTGCAAAATATACTGTATGGCATAAAAGCTGTCCAATCAGACCTTATCTTGTTTCATAGCTTTTGGTTCAGTGTTAAAAATGAAAGTGTGAATGCTAAGCGAACCAGGACTAAATGTATAATTTTCTTTTTTGGAGGCACCAGAAACTGAACTACAAGTGTGAACACACTCAAAGTGTCTCAGAATTGTATTTATTTTTAATTGGTTTGAGGTTGATTTGACATTTTAATGTGCTTAGAAGCACGATTCTAAGGAAATCAGGAAATTCAACTGAAATCTCAAGGAGATTGTAAGTATTCATATTGTCAGGTATCATTCCATAGGTCAGGTAGGGTTTCCATCGAGGAAGATGTCCTTCTGCTATCAAAATAGATGGTCGTCAAACTCACAGGATTCACCAGTGATAATGGGAATCATCACAAGAACTTTTTTTTTTTCCCCTGAAGTAATATGAAGACCCAACTGATATAGTTTTGTTGGCAGTCGGCTGTGGATTTGAAGATGAAGAAGGAACAGAATCCTGTTGGAATCACACACTACTGAGATGCATACGTGGATTTTTATGGATGTAGTGAAACCACGAAATTTTCAAGAAACAGGGATAGAATAAGATGCGACTATTTCAGGAATGTAGGGGGGCTTTTTTTGACTTTAGGTGTAAGGCATGAAACGGAATTTGCGATGTATGTATCCTAGTGAAACATCTTCTCGAATGAGTAAAAAAATGTAGGGCGGGACTTGATAGACTTGAGTTTGTCTATTAGGAATTGATTGGACCGTTGTCGTTTGCTAATTGCAAACGTTTCATGCGAGTGACATGTTGCTGGAGGGAAAGGTTTGAAACTCGTCTGGCTGTTGGACACCCTTATTGCTCAGCCTTCCCTTCTCAGACGACAAGTACATCAGTGCAATGTCGCTGTGAAGGGGACCGTTTTTATTTAAAGATTACAAATGCACATTTAAAAAAAAAATGTGCACAGATGAATCATTTTCAATAAACACTGCAACATTAAAAAAAAAATGGTGATCTAAGAACTACATCTGAACAATGGTTTGCCTCGTTGTTCATGCCATCCAGTAAAACCATGAAACGTGGTTTGCCTCGTTGTTTATGGCATCCAGTAATTTTTTTCACGCCATATTTATTTGAATGTGCAATGTGGGATGAATTTGTACATTTCCCCACACCCCAAAATACAGTATACATGCTGTATTTGCACAATGCTTCCAGTGTGCTCAGCAGATTTTCTTACTTTTTTATTTCACTTTCATAGTGTCCCCTTTTATGTCTGTGATTATTAAAGGAGGCATTGAGGACTAGAGAAGCAAGTATGCCATACATATGTGTATGGACAGATTCCCAGGTGCTTAAGTTTGGATTTCTACAGCGTCTTTCGGACTGATCTCAATCCTGGGATGCTGTTTTGCCATAGCGATGTGAGAAAGCTAGTACAACGGTTGTACCAGCTCATCACCTGTGCAAAACCTGTTTCTTGCACTGCGCAAAGATGCTTTTCAGCATGACTTTTCTGTGAAGTCACTGGACTTTGATGTTGAAGGATGTTGCCTAAAGGTTCTGAGATTCTAGAGATCTGAGATACCATATGGATCCTTGTGTGAATGACACAATTGAGTAATGCTTCAGCATTACTTAACAATTTGAGACCAGTTTGTCTTTCACCAAGTGATGTCTTTTATGATTGCTGAACATTAGACGGCCTCCCCTGGATTTTCATGAAATGTGACGTTTCAGCAGAAATAAATGGAAATGTCCTTTAAAAATTGGTAAGAAGGATAAGAACTTTTTCACCTGAACAGAGGCCTTGAGACTAAATCAGCTTCTACTTAAACAGAAATGGTGTTCATGAAAATGAACTTTCTTTTACTGTTTGATAGGTCAATTGGAAACCATTTTGGAGGACTTTTTTGCACCTTTTTTGAATGCGGCGGTCCTATTTCAGACATTTTCTGTTACTTGGAAGATTCTGCTGCTGTAGAAGAATTAAATGAATTTTTAGATATGAAGACTGTTTATATATATATATATATATATATATATATATATATATATTTGTAACCTTTTGAAATGAACATGTTTTATGAGCTTATTCTGTCCTTATAGGAAAGATTCCGAGACAACCTCCACTGCCGGAATGGACCGATATCATAGAATATTTGAGATACCTGAAACTTGATGAGCCCATTATTGGTAAGATGACTATCACACAAGCTGGTTAGGATACCATTGAAATCATGATGATTATAACAGTCTTAAAGGGATAGTTAAGTCATCATTTACTGAAATAATGAGAGTTAACTATAATGAAAGTTAAGTCATCATTTACTCGCCTCCTGTCTTTACAAATCTGTATGGTTTTCTTTATTCTGTAGAACATGAAAAAATATATTTTGGAACTGTATTCACGCATACAATGGCAGTCAATGGGGTCCAAAATAACACTGGAATTTGGTCCCCATTGACTTTCATTATATGGCCAAAAACAAATACTGAGATTTTTTTTGTGTTCCGCAGAAGAAAACCAATCATAAGAAATGGTGGGAGGTGGGAGAAATGTTCGTTATTGGTTGAACCATTTATTATTTCACAATTGAATAATTTCTTTGTTCAGGTCTCAGCTCCCTGAAACAGATCCCAGATCATGTCGCTGACGATGGCAAAGCCGTGTTAAAATACAGGTGCAGATTGTGTGCCGTTGATATGGACCTTTTTAGTATGGTGGCCCATGTCGTTGGACGCAAGCACCGGCAAAAATACTTGGTATTGTGGCATTTTACCTCCTTTTACTTTTCCCTTTCTTCTGTTCAGAGTAAAATAGAGTGGTTACATTAGATCTGTCTTACCAGGAACTGAAAAGGCCAGACTTGGTGACATGGCATGACAACGCACAGAAACAACCAGGCCTTGTTGCCAGAGCAAAAGCTGCAGTGGTCGAAAAGCAGGAGGGATGGGGAACGCCAGTGGTATTAACATCTTAGTCACTTGTAAAATCAATTAATTTTAATAGTTTTATATTAAACCTCTAGAATTATGAATAACTATTCATCTGTAATTTCATTTCAGGCACTCAAAAGAGATGTATTTCCGAATTACCAAGGTGAAATTTTGACTTCTTAAAACGCAGCTGCTTTTTTTTTTTAATACAGAATTCTAAACACAATTTTGTACCTTACAGGAAGAGATTTACCTCCCAGTGTTCATGAACAACCCTACTATGGACGAGAGTCTAGTTGGGAGCCACCTTTGGCAGAAGATAAGATTTATGAACAGACGTACTTAGAAGAACAGGGAAGACCATATTATATTGACGAAAATTATGACCATTACCATAGACCTAATCCAGATGATGCAGTCCACCAGCAATCCTATCCAGAAGGAAATCGACATCAACAACCGTATGAAGAAGCCGACAATCGAGGAAGAGGCTTACGAGGGGATGATTATCCTGAAAGAGCTGAGAGAGAAATGCATACTAGGCCCTATGCAGACCATGGTCCAAGGAGACTTCGAGAAGACTATGACGATGTTCATGGCCAAGGACAGTTCTCAAGAGGTGATAGACTTGTGTCTATAGATGTCCAAGAGAAGGTTTATAATGAAGGCGTGCCAAGAAACCGATTTAATGACAAAGACCTCCGAATCCAGCGCCCTGGAGAATCTAAATATCAGGCTGAGCAAATGGAATATAGAAGATACGCAACATATGAAGAGGAAAAGCCTGCCACGAATCCCATGCCAATGCATGGAAAAAGCTTTCATGACGAAGAGAGAAGAGGGACTGTCAGAGAATTGCACAAAGGGCCTTGGGACAAAGCTAATGAGATGCAAGGTTACCCCCACATGCATGAGCCCAGAGATCCAAGAGCATATTCACAGGAAGCTGTTCCCGCTAAAAAGAAAAAGAAGAGCAGATTCTCTGATGCAACCACAGAGGAAATCACACTCGCACATATGAGGTGGCTTGTTGGATCATTTCATAAAGTCACATTCAGAAAATCATAAACTTTCTTGCACAATGTTATGAAATTTGATGCAATTTTTAGTATTTTTACACCCATTTGCATTAGTCTGTTGTCTTTAATTGTATTTTTTGTGTGTGTGTTTTACATTTCTTATTTTAGACATTCAAAAAAAAACATCCAAAAAGAGAAGTCAAGAGAAGCACAGTTCAGAGCAAAACCTCCACCTCCGGTAAAACCGCAAAGCCACTACTCTCTTTACGCACAAAAACAAGTATATTGAGAAATTAAGATAACTTGTTTTAAATGTGGTGTTTTAGGTATTTTGTATTCGACTCATTGAGTGCATTTACATGCGGTTTATGCCGAGTTCAGACTGCACGATTTTGGCTCGCCGACTGGTTTTGAGAAATCGCTGGCAAATGCCTGAAATCGGTGCTCGTTCACACGGGTGACAATCACGCAGTGTGAATGAGCGAAGACGCGATCTGAGAGAATCGCCGACGCCCGTGAGAGATTTGGCATGCTAAATATCTGGACCGGTTGGCGATTTAAAATCCTGCAGTGTGAAAAGTGTTCTGACTGAAAAATACATCGGCGATTGCTGACAGCCAATGAAGAGAGCAAGATACAGAGCAGCGGGGAGTTCGGGAAGGAGTTATAGATCACTTATCAACCTGACACTGTTTCAGAAAAAGGCTTCTTCTCTGTCTATTTGGACCCAAGAAATGGAAGAAAAATTTGTAGACATTTGGCAGGAGCACCCATGTCTGTTTGACTTTTCATCTGAGCTGTACCACAACCGGGTCGAAAAAGTCCCACATGAAAACTCCGGTCTTCCACGTGTGATGTTGCATTGTTTCCTAATCACATCTCGCGTGTGTTTGTTGTGAAACGTACGTAGTTTGCGTGCAGCATGCTAGACAGTTGTCGCAGATCCATCGTGCAGTGTGATCACAGCAGCGACTGAATACTGGCCAAGATGGTCATCCCGCGACCCGAATATTTGGAAAATCGTGCAGTCTGAACTCGGCATTAGACTAAAGCAATAACTTTGTTTTGCTAAAATATGTATACACTTGTGTATACAACAGTCTGTTTTTGGGAAGTCCGACTAATGGTGTGGTAATATTTACTGTCATTCAGTGAATTTTCACAGTTGAATGAATTGGAGTCCATGTGATTTGTAAATTCCGCCTAAGTGTGGTGAAAATCTCCCAACAGAGATGTCGCAATGGGAACAAATTTGTTAAGTTGACCAACAGAAAGATGCTCTGTTTGAAAGGGACTTGAACTGCGCTTCATACACCACTTCACTATTGATAGCCAATGGGTCTTTTTTTGTTAGTAACAGTTCGCTATTTTGCACCTTGGCAGAACTAGATTGTGATTTGTTGCTTGTCCTTGTCCAGCATGTACTGTAAACATATTAATCAGACAACAGTTGGCTTTAACAGTCTTTGTACGTGGAAATGTATTTAATATTTCAAATATTCAACCAAGCATTTTGTCATACTGTATATCCTTTGACAGGTTACGCAAAAACTTGCTATAACTGTATATGTAATTGTACTTGTTGGAATTCTCATGTTGTTGTTTTTTGTTTTCCTCTTTGTACAGTCATTCAATAACCAATTTGTGGACCCTGGAAGTGTATCCCATCTTGATCCAAAACATGAAAACGTTCTGGACATACTTGTGAGTGCAGAATATTTGACCAACATGAAAAAAATAATTAACGAACAAGTTTTCATTTGAACTTTTTTTTTAAATAACAGAGTGACATCCAGATTGAAAATATGGATGACGCCAGATTTCTTAAAGAAAAGTTGTGCACAGTTTTGAAAGAGTTCCAAGCAAAAAAATCCGGAACCACTGGGGTAAGCAGAGTGTTCTCTTTTAAGAATCATTCTCATTTAATTTGGTTTAAATAATTATCTTTTTGTTGTCTTTCATCTAAAGGGCCCATCTTCACAATCTGTCAGTGATCAGAGAGGGGTAAAGCACACGGAGCAACGCAGAGATGCATATAAAGACCCAAGGGATGATCCAGATGGCATGTATTCAGAAAACAGGGGTTTCCAAGAGATTAGGCGATATGAAAACGATCCCAGAGGTTTCCAAGAATCCAGACAATATGGAGATGACCCTAGAGATATCCGAGAGGTCCGACAAAGTGAGGATGACCCCAGAGGTCATAGAGAGACCAGACGTTATGAAGATGATTACAAGGAGCCAAAACGATTTGATGGTTATCCCAGTGGTCTTCAAGAAGCAAGGCCGTACGCTGATGATCCCAGAGGATTTCAAAAGTCAAGGTTACAAGAGAATCCTAAAGGTCTTCCAGAGATGAGACATTATGATAATGATCCTAGAGAACAGGAACAATGTTATGAAGAATATTCACGAACTTCCAGAGAAGAAGCTCCAAGAAGATCTCAAGAGACAAGATATTATGAAGAGGATTACAGAGGCTTTGGAAATTTGGATTCTGAAAGACGACGTTCATATGAGCATTTTGAGGGCAGAGGCCCTGCAGGTGTTGAGAGAGGTTTTCAAGGTAAAAGAACACCCAGTTATCATAGGCCAAACCAGTCTTTCTGATGAGCAGATGATAGCATTACAGTATTTCAAAGTTTTTCTAAAAAATAATTTGAGCTAGTATATATTTTTTGCTGTTAGTGCCTTCATTCGTTATGATCTCCTGATTATCCTGTTTCAGAGAGCTTTCGCAAGCCTCCTGGTAACTTCCCACCAAGTTCTCTTCAAGAAGAAGGAAGGATGCATGTCGGGAGAGCACAGCACAGGTCCCATCGTAATGACAGTGAAGCTGGCGATGAACCATACGACCCGTTCCAGCCATCATCCTCACCACCTCCAGAAGCGAGCACCTCAACCAGTCTTGACAAGATTGCCTCAACTCTTCTGGAGCTTGTGGCTCGTAGATAGAGTTAAGCTGATGAGTTGGATACTTCATGATGTGATATGGTTTTAGCTCAACAATAGCCTACAGTGATTGATTTTCCAGTAAATGATGTTATACTGTTTTCTGCTATTTTTCAACTACTTTTCAGTTTGTCCTGTAAGGATTTGTAGCCTAGTTTATATTGTCTTTTTAGTTTGGTATGTCAATTGTGAAATGTTGATGTTTAGTTGAAATGGTTTGATTATTAGAAAGTTGTTGATTTAAAAAAAATAATAAACCGTTCAACCCACTCTTTTTGAATCTTTTTTTTAATCAGTAAATAAACATTAGTTGTATAAAATATAACAATGGTAGGCCTACTGGTACCATAATTTAAATTAAGGTCATTTTTGTGAATTATTTCTTCAGACATCACACATTTTTTGTTTGTTTTTGTGAACCGGACATACTAAACTCGAATAAGTTATATTGCTTTATAACAGGGATCGTTTTTACTGTTAACGTTGTTTGTAGTACAAGGGATTTCCCCCCATAAATATTGCGTGTAATATGTTGTGATGTGTACTACACATAAACACATTCTTTTCCGTTTCAAAATAATGAAATCGAAATGCTCTTTTTCTTTTGATTACACGGACACAATCAGGGGAGAAATGCTGGCAATTAAATGGACAGCAGCTATAATAGCTATATCCGAACCAAACGCATTCATCATGGGATATGCAGGCCAGCTCAACCTCTCGCTGACGCTGAACTGAGCATAACTGAGGAACCATAGAGTGAGGAACATTCACATTCAATGGCGCCAACGGCGAGTACGTCATAGCAAACGTATCACTTCTTCCGGTTTTAAAAAAAAGTTGTCAAATCGTCGGCCATCTTGGTTGCTGTAAGAGCCTGAAATAAATTAAATATTACGACGAACCGGACTACACTACGATTTCATCGCCTAAAGTGAGTATAAAAATTAAACACTTTGCTGCGTTACTGTTCGCTTGCTATCTACCGCTCAGTTTCGATAAAGCGGGTGTCGTTTTGAGCTCATGGTCCAATAAAAGTTTTCATCCAATGGACGATTGTTTTGGAGGATGAACATAGGCGCCATTTCCCTCCTCGCTCTCTGAAGCGCTTATTGGTGGCTAGTGGAAGGGAATGGAGGCGGTCAGGAAACTGTTGGACATTAGTCGCCATTTTGGCTCTCTAGTGTTAGTGACTTCTATTGGCTCGCTGGTATATTTTGAGCCTAAATGGTGGCAGTTTCTTAACTACCAGAACCCCTAGAAACCTTGATTGGTGGAATCTAGTCCGAGGTTTGATTGGTCTGAAGGACAGATCCAAACGTAGTCTTTATTGGTTAGACTGTCTTCACACCGCTTTACAAATATTTTAGGAAAACTCGCTCAAAGCCTTCGAAAACCATTATTATTTCACTTCTCCTAATTTGACGAGAGTCACAGTCGATGCGGCCTGCTAACGTAGCGAGCGATGTCTCCTACATTTATGCCGCTCTT
This sequence comes from Pimephales promelas, assembly GCF_016745375.1. The sequence continues at coordinate 2,667,333 of NW_024121233.1, forward strand.
TATAATCATTATCTGTCCATACAATCTTGTCGACTTGATATTTGGAGATGTAAATTATCCTCACGATAAAAAGAAATCTGTCACTATGGGTTTCATCCATAAGAATGTTATACACACACATAACGTTATACTGATTGTTTGTATGGTTTCGTTTAGCATGTCTCCCGGTAACGTTAGCCTGCAAATGCTTTGTCGACTTCGTTAACGGAATTCACAGCCGTTGTTGTGGCCATGTACTGCATATATTTCTCTTTATCAGATGTGGAATGAAATGCCATTTTCTGTGTAATGTTATATGATTCATTCGGGATGGAATTTATTCCGTGTATTTTCATTTAGTAGAATATCAATGTGCCTCTGGTGTCATCGTATAGTGCAGATATGAATACGCTTCAAATTGTTTTTCTACTCAATGAGAATAGACAAGTAAAGTGAAATACGAACGCATTAATTATGATATTTAGCAATGGCTGTAATTTAAGACGCAGCTGACATGTTTTTAATGTACCAGGTTAAATGGAGGTCAATTTCTGGCTGGCACATGAACTCACTATTTACATTACAAGTGACTCTCAGTGAGCCTTTGAAGCAAAATTATTCCCTATTGACCTTGATTTTACAACTGTTCCCATAATCTTTCAACACTGTTGCTGTAAATAATTTACCATGTATATGTAACAACAACAATGTATTGGAAGGATTGTGCTGCTGCAGTTTGAGTTGTTGCCTTGGCTTTCATCCATACAGTGTTAAGTTTTGCCCACATTCTGATTTTCATCTCTCACATAATTAAAAGCGGCAAGACTATGGTGAATTGGAGGTTGTGTAGGCCGGTTTGCATGTGGGGGCAAGACGTTTCTGGAAATAAAGAGAATCAAGTGATGCTGTACAATGCAAAAGAGCAGCAAGTTAAGGTGCGGCCACATTAGTAAAATTATTAAAAGTGTAGCGATGTGTGAAGCACAGCCTACAAAACTTTCAAACCAAGAAGCTTTGTGTCGGTCAAAGTGGTGAATTCATGTGACCAATATTTGAATTTGAATCCACAGAGGAGATCTTTTGCTGTGACATTCAATATCATGTGGATTCATATTGAAATGACTGAAAAACACAGCAAATGTGATCATTGTCCTGTTGTTCTTTAACATTAGTTTTGTTTTTAAAGAAATAACCAAAAGAAAAATGACCAAATAAGTTATTGTAATAGCATGATGGTTAAATTTTGGTCACGTGATGAGATTGTGATGTATGTTTACACAGACACATAACCATTTAACATGACCCTTCAGGTCAACTTTATATTTATTTATGACGTGACTAACGTCGAGTTTAGGTTGAATGTGCTGCACTGCATGCATGTCTCTGCACTCAAATGAGACTGCAAGTCTGACCTGAGTGACTTTCCACTTTAAATCATGCGGCTATAGCATGCGGCATCCTCTTTGAGATCGCATTGGGCCAATCATTGTCCGTGGGCTCATTTGCATCATCACACACCCAGCCACTGCGCTCCTCCGAGGGGCGGGCGTTAGAGACATTTAGTTTGACATTGTAAATAAGCAAGGGACAGTTGTTTGAGAAGTCAGTTGTTCAGTCCGGCTCCGTCCAGCCACAGTAGAGAAGACGATCTGCAGGGGACAGATTTTCCGAGGCTCACTAATCGAGGCGATCATCCGCTCTCCCCGCGTCCTTTATTCAACTTTCTGCGGCTTTTGTTTGGTGGTTTTTTTTCTCTCTCGTTCTTTTCCTTCCCTGACCCCTATCCTGCTGCTCAAGGTAACTTAAAACAGGAAGTTGAGTGTCTGTGAAAGGGGGCGGAGATGAGAGGGTCAGCAGGGAGGAGGGGAATGACAGATGTTTCGGCCAATAGTGGCAGAGACCGATTCAGGCTCATTTGAAGAATCCACCAAGGGGGTGGGGATCGTAGAGATAGGCGGGCTGAGAGTATCGTTTAGCAAGCTAGATTGATTACACTCGAGTGTTAAAGGGAAAGCAGTCAGGAGATTTTTGTTCCGACTTGTTTTACAGCTCTGCATTGCTCTCACACTTTTGTTTCTTTTCATCCTTCTCTTTTTTTCCACCTCTCCCTCACTTTCTCGCCTGTTTTTCCGGTCACTTGCAGAGCCAGGGGTCAGCTGAAAGACAAACAGTAGGGTTGCCAGGCAGAGGCCAACTCCAGGCTCCAGGCGGCTTCACGGGACTCGGACAGGGGAGGAATGGGAGGGGGTTGTGTGTTTAGGAAAGGGGGGAGGGGGGTGGCTGAAGAAGATGGGCTAGTTGAAGGGGGAGGGTTCGGAACGGGGTGGGCGGGGGGGCGTTAGGTGATCGCGTTCCCCTCAGCTCAGGGCTTTGAACACAGCGGTGGATCGCCTATCCCACACAGCCTTTTGTCTCCTCTTGGGACAGAGCCTGTGGAATAAAGACACTTATGGAGACTTTTGAGATGTCCTCCTCCGTCACAGCATATGAAGGGCATAGGGTAAGTATGACTTGCGACTGCATTCAGACTGTAAAGCTCTCTACCTCACTCTCTCTCTCTCTCTCGCTGCAGTAATGGGATGCTTCCTCTGTCCTCCGCTGCGCTTTTCTCCTCCTCCTTTCGTCCTCTACTTTTCCCCTTGCTTGAAATCTGAGTGTACTACTTTGTGTTTTCTCTCCTGTTCAAGTCCTTAACCTGATTACTAATGTTTGACATGATGTAAACAATAACTAGCTGGTAATTTCATTGGTTCTGCATACGTAATTTTAACTTTCCAGCGTTGAACTGTACGCCTTACTTTTTGATCGCAGCTGACCTCTAAGTTCATCTTGTTCAGGTTTACTTCAGACTTCTTGAAGGTCCTGTGCTTTCGAGTATCTCCCCTACATCTGTGATGCTTAGAGATAGAGATGATGTTCATGGCTGCATAGGACCGCTAGTCCTGGGTCACCTTTCAAGGCCCAGTTTCGTGGCTTGTTTACACTCCTATGACAGTGAGAAAGAGCAGAAGCCAGTCTTGATGTGGTCTCTAGTACGTGACCAGCATGGATTGGGGTTTATGTGGAGACTTTTCGCCCCCTTAGTTCATAATGTACAGATGGTTGTCCTCACATGATACCTTGTTACAGAATTCAGTCGGATTAAAGTCTCTTTCCCGCGTGTGTACTAGAAAGTTTCCATAAGTGATGGTATTATGTTCCTTTTGGAGAAAGGAGTTACTAAAAATAACTCTAGGTAGAGCCTTGACTGCTGTGTCACTGCACGATCTGTTCGGTTAAGATTTGATCATTTTAGCTCCTTACTGCACCAGACTGCATGAATGTTCAAGGGTAAAATGTAACCCCTGACTAACGTTTTTGCACATTTCCTCTCGTTCCCGGAGCTTTGCACTTTAGGTTGTTTTGAAATGTCAGCGCAGAACCTTTAAAGTTTACAGTTGGGTTTCTGGTGCTGGTCGACGCACCTTGCCGTTGCGGGCCCATCGGCGAATGAAGGTCACAGGAATGTGAGAGCGGCTCCCGCATTCGATATGTCAGCAGAGAGAGTGTGAGACCAAGAGGACAGTGCATCCCTCAGGGGCGCACAGACAAGAGGGGGCCATTCACCATCACGCTTCTCTAGGGACGCCATCATTGCACACACTAGGGTCGCCAAGTTGCTGCAGTGAAAGTTGAAAAACCAGTCTCCGTTCTCTTTCTCTCTGTGCTATAGAATATCCCTCACTCTTTCCCTCCCCCTATACTGTGTTTTTTTCCCCCCTTTTTGCTTACTGCCAAATGACCTTGAAAGTTCAGGGACGGCTTCCTGGAGTTGACGAAAGGCTGAACCAAGGGCAACTTTGGAATGATTGATCCGTGAGATCAGAGTTGCGTTATTGTCCAGCCCCTATGTTTTTTGCTCTGAACAAGTACAGCTATTTGTCGGTTAATTTGTAATTTATTGCTGGGTGCCTGGGTGCATTTTGTTGTGTCCCGAGTCGATGATTAACCAGTAACCGCAGCAGGCTTTGTGTTTTTTATTTTTTATATATATATAAACCTTTAGAAATGTGACCTTTCTGTATGACAGAATGATCATAGAAAACATATTGGCTGTGAGCTGTAATTTTAGTTAATGAGGCTGGTTTAGGTTCAGGGACTATACAAGTAATGCATAGTAAAAAGAGTTGTCAGTAAGTACATACATTTACATGTTATATATAGGTTTTGTTTTGTTTTTTGCGCATAGTTGAGCAAAGCCTATTCATAAACGTAACACAAGGAGTAAGGCATTTTAAACAATGCTGTCAATACATGTGCAGTTATAAGCAGGGGTTTTACATAGCTGTGTCTACAATAGTTTAATGTTCATTTAAAGGTGGAATACCTAAGATTTTTGCATTAAAATATCCCCAAATTACAAGGCCAGTGTTCTATATTTAGTTAAGATGATAACTTACAATATTCCAAATGTTTCAAACAATGTTTAAATCGAACATCAGTAAATCACGTCATATCCGCATTACTGCTTGTAGTCCTGGACAAATGCGGAAGTTGTAGTTGTGCGTTAGTTTATCAAGCAACAAACGTCAGCTTGTTTCACGCATTTGTTATGGAATGGAGCACAATTATTCTTTAGCGATTGCACCTGGTTCTGTCGACAAAGACAAGTCTCATAAACGCAAACGTCAACGAACGGGTCAACCAAACAACCCAAGAAGAATTTGGGACAAGAGAAATAAAACCAGCTCAACATCGGTGTGGCATTTCCTAAATGGAGAGAACTTTATGAAAAACTAACTAGAAAGAGACGCCGATCTTGCATGTGTTTTACTTGACAGGTGAGTAGCACCATGTTTTGTATTCAAATTTCATCTCAGTAAACGATGCAAAACAATTAGTATTATTGTTAGAATGTCTTGTTGTATATGTGAAAAATCGTAAGGTCATATTCACCGCGAATACTTCTCGGATTGTGAACTGTTGGCTGTATCTTAGAAAACGACGTTTATCTGAAAAGTGTTTCAACCGTCCCGGCTGTGCCCTAACATCTGTGATAACTAATTTACTTTTAAACCTTACTTTTCTTGCGGTTATTTCAGGTTAATGAAAAACACAGCAGTTAAGCATTAAACGCAACAGTTATAGAAATCGAACTTTTCCTCATCCATGACAACTAATTTTCGATTCCCGTCTGACTGATTTATCCACGGTGGAGTTGAAAACAACAGTTCCCATCATTCTGTGTTTCTCCACGGCGTCATCAAGCAAAGCCGTTGTTGTTGTTTTGAATGTAGTGCCATCTAGCGGCATAAAATCTTAGGTATTGTAGCTTTAAATGTATTTAAAAGCTCTGAACTGTCTTTCTAACACGTATTTCTCTTTCCATTATTTTCTTCACCTCTTCATGAGGGTTTTATGTTATTATTTTTTTGCCCTCTGGAATGCTCCGATATCAGATAACAAGATTGTATTTCTTCTATGTGCATGCATTGTTTGGTATGCATTTATTTTTGGTTTTCTTAAACCATCTAGGGGAGGCATGCTTGAGATGAGGAATGTGAGCAAAAAATCAGATGAAAAATTCTTCTGTTCTAGGGTTAAGTTTGATTTGGGCTTGTCAAACAAAAAAGCAGACTTTGAAATAAAGTCTACTGTTTTGTAGCTTTTTAAGTACTGGCTGTTAAAATTAGTCTAACTCTAGAGGTTAGCTTCAATGTCTGAAGTTATCTTAGATCTCAAGTCAACACAGCGATTGGCTTCCACAACCCCGGTATTGTCTTCTCCGCATAGCTGATCTGAATCTTTCCAGCACGATGAAGAGCTTGTTCTACATTTTTATCTGCCGGTTAAGATGCATCCCAAACTATAGTATAAAAGGTAATTGTTCTGCCAGTGGTAACTGTGAAGTTATTCTGTTTGTCACTGCACTTTCTTCTTCTTGGAGGCCTCTGGCCACACTTTCTCCAACCTTTAGAAATCTGCCGCACAACCAGCTTAACTCATCCGCTCATCAAGGGGTTTATTTGTGAAATCTCAAGTCTTCGAGAACCGCTCAACCTTGATCACTTTGAAATGTTTGAGCGTTCCTTTACTGCAGTCCTTTTGCACGACGAAAGCCAGGCTGGCAGTGATGTTCTTGCTGATTCAGCCTCTGTTAGTGGCATTGACTTTCTGAGACACAAAGCACCAGCGGTCATTGCCGTCGAGGCAACCGAACAGATCAGGAGAAATCCAACACCACCGCTGCGTTCTGACTTGCTGAAGGACGATCGTGACTAAGAGTTGCCTGTGCACTGAGCTTAACCTGGCTTTTTGTTTTCGCCCACAAGTCTGAAGTTAGAATGAATTCTATTGGGATGTAGTTCCATAAGGTTGCAGTTGGGTCAATGCCATGAAACTACATTATTTTTTTACTTATTTATTTTATTTGTATCTTTAATACATTTGAGAATTCATTAAAAACAATCCATATAGCCTATACAACTATCTATGATTAGCATGTTTTTAATTTCTGAATGAAAATTGTCAAAAATGTCAGGGTGATACAAGTAATTTAAAAAAAACTCTACAAATTAAAACCTTAGTAGGTTTAACAATTGATTCACTGTATTCAGCTTTTTTAATATTTTAAAACCTGAAAGGTCATAACACTTAAACAAAATCTGTTTTTTTTTTTTAGTGGGCAGTTAGTTGTCATTCACCCAAGTCAATGCCAGTAGCCCCTTTTTTACTATTATTTTGCTTGAACGCAATACAAAACATACTAACTTCAAAAGAACAAGCTTTCTACCCACAATGCTAAGTCAGAGGTTTCGCTCTTCCCATCTCAGGTTGTGTGTCTCTATCTGGTTAAAAGAGTCAAAAATAGCTCCCACTCAAGCAGCTGGTCGAGGCGAGCTTTGATTTAACCTATTTATGTCTCCTTTAATGGAGTGTTATCTCATTTAATTTGCCTCACAATTTCCCTGGTCTGTGACAGTAATTGCTGCTGTTATCGCCTGTTAATTAGCCAGCTAGTTTTCTTAATGGTCTTACTTGAAGTTAAATTATCATTTGTTATCAGTCCGCCGCTGGAACATCAACTCTCGCAGATGTACAGCAGAAGACCATCACAAGATCGACACCTGACCTGATTGCTTCCCAGCCGCTGGTGATTTTTCAAGTTATATGTATACTTAAAAGGAAAGTTCACTTTGAAATTTATTTTTGATATGTTTTAGCTTACCTCAACTCAAGGGCATCCAAGATGTAGGTGTCTTTGTTTCCGCAGTAGTTTCAATTTTGATATTTTTCGGTCAAACCGTTCTTGTCTGTCAGTCATGTAATGGAGGTTTAGGGGGTCCACCTCAAAGAGCATGCACAGAGAAGTCCAAATTAAACACGATTTAATGACTCGTAAATGTACACATTGATGGCCTAAGACACGAAACGAGCGGTTTGTGTGAGAAAACGAACAGTATTTATATAGTTTTTACCTTGTGTAAACACAGCCATGTCCATGAAGGCACGGGTGCTTCGGTCTGCACATGCGCCGGAAGTGATCTCTTGCGGGTCTACGTCACTCATTGTTTACACACAGATTTCGGAAGTTTTACCTTTTCACTGTGAAGATCTAAACATATTTAGATGTATCGAAATCGTCTTCCATTGCGATTTCCTGTCTCTTCACAGTGTAAGGTAAAACTTCCGAAATGCGCAGACCAAAGCGCCCGTGCCTTCAGATCAGTTGGACATGACTGTGGTTACACGAGGTAAAAACGATATAAATACTGTTCGTTCTCACACAAACAGCTCGTTTCGTGTCTTAGGCCATCACTGTGTACTTACATTTACGAGTCATTAAATCGTGTTTAATTTGGACTTCTCTGTGCATGCTCTTTGAGATGGACCCCCTAAACCTCCATTACATGACTGACAGACAAGAACGGTTTGACCGAAAAATATAAAAATTGAAAATACTGTGGAAACAAAGACACATGCATCTTGGATGCTCTTGAGGTAAAACATACCAAAAATTACATTCAAAGTAAACTATCCCTTTAATAAATTTGATTGACAGTTGATGGCATCAGTCAAGCCTGAAATGAGTCTGGAGCTTATTGACAGTGGAGCCACATGACTCATTGATTTGTATTGTGCTTGTCTAATGCCACTGATCATGATTGTTTTGAAGGCAACTAAAGGCTGTGACACCAAACATGATTTCTTTTTTGTGATCACATGGTGATTATAAACATCGTAATGCTTAGATATACATAAGAGGAAGAAGAGATAAAAGCAGGTCGACGCTTATCGCCAGTGATCACGCACGTTTCACTGTGTTGCTCCTCCGTTTGACCTACATAGTGAGGCTGCTCAGCAGTCCGACTGCTCCCCCTCCATTAAGCCCTTGGCAGTTTGTCTTGTTATTGGATTATGGCTGAACTGCACAAGTCCAAGTACTTTTTTACTGCCTCGCTCCTGCTCCTGTGGCACCCCACCCTGCTATTTCAGGCCCTGTGTTTATTCCAGAGAAAGAGAGAGATCCTTTGTAGCGTCCGTGGCAGCGCAAGCTCAGGCAGGCTGCCTGCAGAATTCCTCACATGACATAGTAACCTGCCAGCTTTGCTCCTCTTGCATTTTTGGTTTGTGTTTGGATTGTCTCCGTTGCGTCAGTGCCGAGCAGTTCTGTCCGATAGACACATTTGGTCCGGCTCCAAAGCTATTTGGGTCTCCAGATGTGCACTCCAGGCTTCAGGTCACTGGCATGGAGGAGGACTTTGTTCTCCAGGTTTTTCACATATGGATTCCTGGCTTAGTTTACACACGCCTGAGTTGACCAATCGCCCCATCACCAGGCGTTTTACTGTAGTGACGCACGGGCTATCACACAAAATTATTCATTCTTCTTCAACTCCAACTAAACCGTGTGTAATGTGGTTTATTATCTCAAAGCTCAAAAAGATTACGTCAATTATGAGGCTTGTATGTGTGAACATGAACCCTGACTTTTCTTGTTTCTCTCCCTTTTTCTCTCCTAGCAGATCTGGAGATGTCGGCAGACTCATTTGGAGCAGGCGGCAGCGATGCCCAGCAGAGCCTACAGACCTTTTGGCCCAGAGTGATGGAAGAGATCAGGAATCTTACTGTGGTATGGGTTTCTCCATTTTATTCTCTCGTGGATACAGCATAAACACTGCTTTTTGCAACAACAAAAAAGTCTTCATTGGAAAATGACAAGTTAGCCAACTATGTAGTATCTCGCCAAGAGTCTACTTCTGTTTATTAATAGTAATTATTAATGTTATTTCGAGTTCTCCTCTAACGCACTCTCGCACTGTTTCAGAAGGATTTCCGTGTGCAAGAGCTTCCTCTTGCTCGCATCAAGAAAATTATGAAACTGGATGAGGATGTGAAGGTAAGAGCAGGCGAGCTGAATCAACACTAAGCTAAGTCTAAGCTGATGTCAGCGCGCTTCCTGTCTTTCATTCTTGAGAAAGCAGCAGCCCAGCGTTTGTCGGCTGTACATTAAGTGGCCAGTCAGTAATTAGTGGAGTTAGCTTTACTATTACTCCGAATTAGGGTTTGAGGTTTGTTGTTCAAATTCTTAGCCATAAGTATTGTACTCTTTGTTTTACAGACATGAATGATACATCAAATCATGTAGCTTGAGGAGAGGTTTATTGTGTCTTAATTAGTGGTTACACAAACTAGTCGACTTTAATCCTTTAAAGGAGTGGTTCACTTTTAAAAAAACTTTTGCTGATAATTTACTCACCCCCATGTCATCCAAGATGTCCATGTCTTTCTTTCTTCAGTCGAAAAGAAATTAAGGTTTTTGATGAAAACATTCCAGGATTTTCTCCATATAATGGACTTCAATGGGAACCAAACGGTTCAATGTCCAAATAAACGACTCCAGACGATGAATAAGGGTCTTATCTAGTCATGACTCGAAAAAAGATTAAGATTTGTTAATTTTGATGAACGAGTTTGAACAGGAGAGTCACGAACGCTCATCACAGAACAGAGCAAGGCGAGCATTTTTATTTATTTTTGAAATGACTGATGGTTTCTCTAGATAAGACCCTTATTCATTGTCTGGTGTCGTTTAAAGCCCTTTGAAGCTTCAATGAAACTCTCATTTGGACCTTGAACCATTTGGTTCCCATTAAAGTCCATTATATGGAGAAAATCCTGGAATGTTTTCATCAAAAATTTTAATTTCTTTTCGACTGAAGAAAGAAACACATGGACATCTTGGATGACATCCGGGTGAGTAAATTATCAGCAAAAGTTTTTTTAAAAGTGAACTACTCCTTTAAGTTTGATGTAGACTAGTCACTGGTCATGGCCTATAGAGGACACAACAGAATAAGAAATCTTTTACTCTCCATTTCCAAACAGTTAAAGTGACAAATAATGCATACTCTGACAGTGCTCCACATGAAATGTTTAATTATAGCATCTGGATGCTCAAAATTAGGTGAGTTTTAAACATCTTATTGTACACAAGTTAATCACGTTCTAAACTATTGCGAGCTGCATTGTAATGCACACACAGCTCACACATCACGTGCGCACAGAATAATTCTGTAGCGCTTAAATGTATTGTCAACACACTGTTCAGTGATTTTATCAGGAAAATAGCTTAGAAACTGAAAGGTTCTTGCAAATATATTTCTTAGTAACTAAAACCCGTAACTTCATTGTTAGTAGAGAGACGCTGCCTGGAAAAATTAATTCGCACGCAATCGCTCTCTCACTAATGCATTCCTATAAATGTAATCCTTACGGTGCTACTTTATCTCTGTCTGATTTAGAACAAGCAGAAATCTGTGAAATATAAAGACCCAAAGACAAAAGAACTTAAAAAATAAGCTGCCATGTAGGATCCATATAGCCTTGTGTGCAGCCATATCTGTGAACAAGAAAACCTGCAGTCGCGTATCAGCTCGAGAACGATTCAGGCTTAGTTGTTCATAAATTATGTCAGCAACTAGTCGATGTCAACTCGACTTTCATAACATAAATGTCGACTTTAAAAAAATCTGAAGTCTTTCAACCCCTAGTCTTAAGCGATCTGACTTGCCTACCAAAATAAGACAGCCAAAAAAAAAATTCCCAGAGACTTTGATGGAGTTGTCCATTTCTAGGAACCCTTTGGGGTAGTTATAGAAATAAATACGAAATAGTTTTGGAGGCTCGTATTCATTGACAAACAGTTCCAGTTTTGGGTGAATCACGACTTTAGGACCTTTAATCCTCTGTTTAATCCACCTAGAATGACCCAGCAGTCGCCTAGAAACCATCAGAAGACACTAGCAACCATATATCAATATTCTAGCGACTTTTTAACAATGCTCTGGCAAACTCCCCCATTTCACCCTAGCAAAGATGGGTTACAAGTTTGGGTTTATTATTTGATTTTTGAGGCTTCAAATCAAAATTGAATATTTTTGTGGTCTTCTCCAAAAGCAAAGTTAATATTTTCAGTGGTTTCGGCTGCAGTGAGGCCCATTTTGAACTACTACAAAAATAATAATCTCCTCTTTTCAGAGCTCTTCATTGTAGAAGAGAAATTATTTGATCCAGCTGAGTCATCTGGCCATTTACTGTGAATCAGCCTGATATTGGGTATCGTGTAAACACTGAAAAGGAGTTTTCCAAGAACTAAAAAGAAAGAACAACCTCAGCTCCATGTATCACCAATTTTTACTTTCCTTGCCAGATGCTTTAACAAAGCAATATGCAAATAAACAAACTTTCAAGTACATATGATAATTGCATGGCGTCAGTACCGTCGAAAGAGCGAGGTATGTTGTGATGAGCCAAGTGGCTGTAAGACACACTCATGCCCTTTTAGTCATAAAGGTTGGTTTGTTTGCTTAATAGTTTAACCCTCAATATTTGCAATTAGCTGGTTTAACCTTAAAGACGACAGACATCTGTTTCTTTCTCAGTTGTTCAGTACAGAGATATTGTGAGTGATGTTGGTGAGGCCACAGGACATGATCTTTCCACATAGCTTTAGCCGCGTGGGAAGCAGGCATCAGGTCAGGGTGATGTCCAGATGCTTAAAATAACCTGCAGCTTACAGTGGGAAGAAAGGAAAGCCAAGGCAATTAAGAGCTCAGGAGCAGTGACATGGACCAGACCCTGGGTCAAGTCTTGACATAGCCTCTGTGTGTCCACCTGTCTGAGGCCAGGCCGAAACATGGAGGACAGGATTGTATGTGTCGTTCTTTTAACCTCTACTGATTTGCTTTGGTAACCTTTCGTAGATGATCAGTGCTGAGGCACCGGTGCTGTTTGCCAAAGCGGCACAGATCTTCATCACAGAGCTCACTCTCAGAGCCTGGATCCACACTGAGGACAACAAACGGCGTACACTGCAGGTCAGTCATGACGGATGAGATAAAGCAGTCTCCTCTAAGACACAAATAATCTTTTTTTCTTTTTCTTTTTGGGTGTGGGTGGGATCATGAAATGACCCTGAGCTTGCTTCGAACGGGTCACCTCTGCTAAACTGTCACTCTGTATCTCAGAGCACTCTCACTAACCCATGTTTCCAATATAGTAGTTCAATTTCAATTGGAGGACCTATAATGCTTTCTTAGCTTCCTTTAGTGTGTAAGTTTGCTGATTTTGTGATTTGGAGTTTCTGAACTCCCTGAAACTCACAAACAAGGCCTGATTGAGTTGCATTAGTTGTGTGTTGTCATATCCAAGAGACGCTGTTTTCTCCACCCTGTATTAAGTAGGTTATGGTAAGGGATGTGACATTTATGAAACGTGCTCAAAGAGGTTGACCAATCACAACACACTGATTCTGCCAACCAGAGCATCTTGGCTTTTCAGAAGAAAAGGGCTTCATAGAGACAGGAACTAAACAGAGCGTTACTTACACACTGGGAAGAGAGGAGCAGTAACAAAGTCAAAAATGTGAAAAATAATGTTTTTTTTTTTTAGCAATCAAGCATGAAAAACAAAATTAAGACTTCGTAAAAGGGCATAATAGGTCCTCTTTAAGACTAGCTCTGGTTATTTACTGATCCCACCCACCATTTCCCCCTTTTGTTTCCTGTCTCCTTCACCATCACGGTCCAAAAAATTAATCTGATGGTAAAGAGTCAGAATCACTTTATGGATGTTTTCTTTAAATTGAGTTGAATGTCAGTACTTGCAGTCATTAGAATGCATAAATAAATATATGAAGTGTAATGTTAGGGTGTACTCACATTTACTGTTGTTCATTGACATTGACATTTATTCATCTAGCTGATGCTTTTATCCAAAGTGACTTACAATTGCTATATATGTCAAAGGTCACACGCCTCTGGAGCAACTAGGGGTTAAGTGTCTTGCTCAGGGACACATTGGTGTCTCACAGTGGATTCGAACCCGGGTCTCTCACACCAAAGGCACGTGTCTTATCCACTGTGCCATCACCACCCCATGTTTAATAGTGATCTGTGCCATCATGTGAAGACAAAACATATCCCCACTCAGATTTGACTTGTTCTAGTTGGTCACGCAAATTCTCTGAAAGCTGCTTGGTGTGGAAGTGAGTTCTGTTTGAGCTGAGCTTTATACATCGCGGAAATTTCGCTAATGCGATCGCACCTATAGCCAGCTGCTAGTATTTTCTTCGCGTAAATAAGTCCAAACCATTACGGCAAAGGAAAAAAAAAAGTTCCTCCTAATGCTGCATGTGCTGGAGCTGTGACACAGCTTGTCCGTTTATGGGAAGAGCCCCCCACACGAGGACCCCAGGGCTTATCTCTGTTCATCTGTAGTGAGTCTAAAAGTACATCTCCCATGACCCACTTACTTTTTATTAACTCATTTTGCCTTCCTTGGCTTTTAAACAGTGTCCTGTTGAACCCTTGGTTGAGTTGATGATGATGATAATAATAGTAATAATAACATATATAAACCCAATTAAGTTCACATGTGAAATCAACAGATTCAAGTTAGCTATTAAGCAGAATACAGGAAGTGAATGTGAATGGAATAATTCCATGGAAACAATTGAATAAAGTTAATAGTCTGCAATATAGCAAACCGCGTCAACATGGCCTTTTTCCGACATGGTGTTCGGCAACAGGTTTTGTCACTGAACAAAGCTGTAATGACATTAGAGCGTCTCTTTAATATGCAGATTGTATTAGCACTCCGCCTGTGAGCTTGCAGCTGGCCCACAGTTCCATTGTGAAGGCATCACGCCAATCTGTGTCGCCACGACAACATTCATCAATGGAACAACTGCATGGATGTGACCCTTCACCACCAGATATTAATCATGGGGCTAAAAATAGCTGCTGATCTGGGGGGTGACAATGGGTGGTCTTTGCAGCCAATATCCTGTGGAAAATACCGCTAGTAGGCAGTTTGTGGGGTGAGATGGTGTCACTGTTCACAAGAACGATTGATGAAGCCAGTCTGTCATATGTTATATTCAAATCACTGAGCGTCATCCTTTTTGAGATTGCCTCCTTTCCTGTGAGCATTTGTCACATGTGGTTTTAGTCTTTCGTTTTGACTCTGTGGTCTTATTTTCTTTTCCAGAGGAATGACATCGCCATGGCCATCACTAAGTTTGACCAGTTTGACTTCCTCATTGATATCGTTCCCCGGGATGACCTCAAGCCTCCAAAACGACAGGTGTGGAAAAGAGAGGAGCTTCAAGCTGTCAAAATAGACTGGTGTCTACAATGTTTTTTTTTTTCTATTCTTCGGCGTCTATGAAGAGAAGAGTGTGCTGTTGTGTTTGGCAGCCTGGGGGCGCTGTAAACATCCTTGACTGGAAGCTGGGTGTAGGGTTTGTGAAGGCTTTCAGTCGGATGTTTGCAGCGCTCTGCTTCCCCTATCTCTGCACGACCAGATGTCAAGTTATTCATTTTATTTTATGAATGTGGCCATAGCGACATGTGTCTGACTTAAACAACCATGTGTGGTTATGTGCCTGGCAGTAGAACAAGGATTGACAGCGTGAGAAATTCATCTTTTTGCCCACCAGTCACCCAGAAGCTTTACCAACTACTCTTGTTAGTTGAAATAACTCACTACATGAAATTTAGGTAGTACATTAGTATTCTCTTTAAAAGAAATTTTACTTTTTATTGACAATGTAGATAATTTGCCAGTCACACCCTAAGCATATCCCTAAAATGTATTCCTTCTAGTTAAAGCTAGTTTATAAATATAAACTAATACTTTGTTTGCGTGTATTGTATATATTTGTATTTATTCATATTTATAATACATGTGTGTAACTCTGAACATCATGGAAGTACACTGGTCAAAATGTGTTCGATTCCTTGGTCTTTATAAACACAACTTTTGTTTAGAAAGTCCTACAAAACAGAATCACGTACGTAACTCTAAATATCACAGTGAGAAGAAACACCTGATAAAGAAGGAAGGAATTGAACCAATATATCCAATGATCCAAGCCCTCCTAGCTCAGCTAAACCAGTCTTTGTTCGACCTGAGGGGCCATAAAGGTCCTGCTGTATTTGTGTGACTGTGTGTGTGTGACCAGGTGTGTAAACATCCTACACTCTCAGCTGTGACATCACCAAGCTGGGAGAGGGATGTTTACTCTCTTTGTCACAAATAGATCTTCAGGAATACATGGGGAGAAAATATAAAGATAGTTAGTGCAAATGTTTGAGCGATCCCACTGTTTGTGTGTAGAATAACACAGCTGATAACCTGCCATTATGCTGCGGTTGAGTGTGGGAGTTCATGCCTCAGACTGCAGCTAAAGGTCTCGTTTCTGTCCAGCTAGAAGATTGCATTACCCGCTCTTGCTTTGCCTATAAGTTATTTATCCTTCTCATGCCTCTAGTGTTACAGAGCTAAAATAATTTATGGAGATGTAACCTGCAGATAGGCCTTATGAACTCTTCATTTTCATGTTTTGTGTTTATGGGATTGTGAATGTTTTCTTGCAATTACGACAATCCTGCTGAAGTGTTCTGCAACGTTAGATGTGAATTTCTCTATAAACGTGCCTGTGTGTGTAGGAGGAAGTGCGTCAGTCTGTCGCCCCGACTGAGCCGGTCCAGTATTACTTCACTCTGGCGCAGCAGCCCAGCGCAGTGCAGGTCCAAGGTCAGCAGCAAGGCCAGCAGGTGTCCGCTCCCACCGCCACCACACTACAGCCCGGGCAGATTATCATCGCTCAACCCCAGCAGGGCCAGGTAATCCCCGCTCACTTTCCACAAACCCGAGGACGTAGTGCGTATATGGATTCTAGCGTCAAACAATGAGCTTTGAGACTCTTAAATACAACAATGTACTGTATATAACAACTATAAAATATAACAACTGTAATAGTGTCCACACCAATAGACGACAACGTTCTGTAGTTTAAGTATGTGTGCATTTATGTAGTCTGCTACTTTAGAAGATTTGTAGAGATTTAGGAAACATGCCAAGTTTAAATACTTGTTTCTCTGAAAAACAGCACTACAGCCAGTTGTTCTACTTTAATGTGTATTCCGGGTTTTGTTTATGTTTCAGTCGATGTGATCCTAAAAGCCCACTGCCAATTTACTCAATAGTATTTCGGCACCTCGGGTTTGTCAGTTTGGCAGAAAACACTGATTATTTCAGCCATGGAAGCCAACAAATAAACTGGGTCAGAGATCATAGATTTTACCTGACCTAAAAAAGGGCCTAAGCAATAAAAACATTGCAAATGTATTCATTAGCTGATCAACTTAAAGTGTAAGACTCGTCTCTTTGTTAATCACAATGTTAATTGTGCTCGTTCCTGTTGTGTGTCCTCAATCTGGCAAACTGTGTATGTGTCGAGTCTGAGGAGGAGGATGCGGAGGAAACGACTCCATTTTGAATTTGGATGGCAGTACCAATTTAGATCGCTAGCTGTCAATATTACATATTTAACCTTTAAACATGAGCTCTTTAAACTTGATAAACAATATTGTGTTTCTCTGCCATTATTGTTATGTTTGTGTTCACTTATTCTCATAGAAATAGAGCAATTTATACAACTTTATAGTTAGTGTCTTTGGTGTGAACGGGCCTTAAGGGATAGTTCACCCAAAAATTTTGTCATCATTTACTCACCCTCAAGTTGTTCTAAATCAGGATTCATTTCTGTGTTGATTAAAGAATGTTGGTAACCAAACCAGTTTTTGGTCCCCATTGACTTCCATAGTATTCTTATTCTATACTATAGAAGTGAATGGGGACCAGCAACTGTTTGGTTACCAACATTCTTCAAACTATCTTCCTGTAAGTTCAACAGAAGAAAGAACTTCAAACAAACAGGTTTTTGAACAACTTAAGGGGGTATAACGACAATTTCCTTTTTGGGGTGAACTATAAGTTTAAGGCAAAAAACAACAACAAAAAAACAGTATGTGAAAAGAATAGTAACTATTCTTAATAGTGCGGCCCATGAGGCCACAGTAGATTATTTGTGATGCTGGTAGATCACATGACAATGACAACATGGTGAATATAGTATGTTCGCTTTACATTCATAACATAGAACATACCATTTTAGTGATTGCAAAGTAATTATACTAAATATAGGCTATTATACTAAAGCCTTTTGACTATTTAAAAGAAACGGACTACTCTTTCACTATTCCCCACCCAAACTTCCTGTTTCAAAAGGAAATATTTCAACGGAGGAAAGAGAACTGGTATCTAGAGGCTTGGAGAACTTTGTTTGCCCTTGTAATTACCCTAGTGTATATTATACTACGGTCTGAAACTTTATAGTACCTACACTCGAGCCCCGATTACTCCGATCAGCCCATTACAGGATCATTTGAAACACGATTGGTGAAGGTTGAAAGCCCAAGGGTGTCATTCACACTTTGCTATCAGGTGAATGCTGGAGAGTCAAGTCAATGTCTCGTTTTGTTAACTTTTACTAGTTTAATTCCAACTTGAGTGCTCTTTTCTCACTTTCTTGCTATTTTTTGTCTGTGGTGGACGGATCAGTGCTGCTTCAGCAAGCTGCAGTTTGCTGACCTGTCAGATTTTGGCAAAGTTGTGCTGCAGTCACCTTAAAGAGCACTCCAGACGAATCTATACAGTGGGGTTCAAAATGTCAGACTACTCTGAAAATGAGATTCAAAATATAACCTGGAAATTTAGATTTTGAAAAAAATTTAAGCGCCCAAGAAAAAAAAATACTTTCAATTTCTAGGTCAGTAATCAAATAAGGAAATTTGTGACATTGTTCATGTGAGCTTCTTTGTGCTGAATACATTATATTATATTACATTATAGTCACGAAATAATTCAGATTTACGTCACAGGAATAAATCACATTTTAAACTATATTTAAATAGAATAATATTGTATGTATATAAATATGTAATAATATTTCACAATGTGGAGATGTATTTCACACGTTTTGGTGAGCAAAAGAAATTTCTTTGAAAGACATTGTATATCTACATATACAGGTATATCTACACAGGAAGGAAAGAAAGATGATGGAAAAACAGTGGTGTAGAGAATTTATGCACATCATGAACCACATATTTATTGAAAAATTGAGTAAAATTCCCTTTAAGTAAAATTAATTGTTACTGGGGTTCATACCTGAGGAGGACATAGTCAGTTCCGCTTCATCTCACTGTCTGCTCACTGCTTTGTGCCGCTGTATGCTTTCCTTTCCCCAAATGCAAAACTTTCATAAACTGTCATTGAATTTTACTTCACTCTGCTTTAGTTAATGCCTTTTCACACCACATCTGAAACTATAGAATAACACCTTATTTTCACAGCCATTTTTCACACTTAAATTATTCACACTAAAACCAATGCATTTAAATTGTTAAATGATAAATATTTCTTAAATTTCTTTTACAAAGAAACTATTGCAGTGTGATATTTCAGGGTTAGTGTGTTAATTTTATTTCTTTAAAAAGCCTTATGCATGTTTTTTTGCCATCCCAAAAATGTGAATATGCTGTGAACATGCAAGTCTGTTCATGCTACATGTGACGCATCACGCTTTAATTTCTCGACACCATTTGTGGATTCTCAGTGCATTGCCTTTTTTTGTTGCTTTTGTATGTGATGTTTGGGTATGCGCTTTGCATGTGCTTGCTGCTTGTTCACTCTCTCTTTCTGGCATATTTCCTCCTCTTGCTCAGGTATTGCAGGGAACCAGCATGCAGCAGCTACAGCAGGTGCAAGTTGCTCAATCACAGGCGACCCCTATCACGGTAAACACCTCCAACCCTTAAAAATGGCTCCTATTGCCCCAAAAAGGAGCTTTTTTAGGGCTTTTTGACATGACGATTGAGTAAGAACTGCATTTCAAAGCACAATTCAATAGTAAGAATTTCCCAGTTTGAGTTCTATATCACCTACTGTACATTAAACACATTGTATGATAATACAGCGCTACTGCCTGGTGGTTAGTTTATAGTTTATATCATGTAATAGGGTGGTGACGTCAAAACCCGGAAGACTAATTCCTCGAGATTTTCCTATGGGTTTTTATAATGGGGGGGTTTTCAATTTATGAGTAAAATAAGGTCTGTGATAAACAGAAATTGACGATGCTTGAATGTTTTGCACTATAGCGTAAACTGCACACACTCACATCCCAGACGTTTACATCTAGTGATTTATTAGAAACATGCTTTTTTTAATGAAATAACTTCAAAATTTGCGTTTTCGATATTGGTGTAATTTATGTTTATTGATTTGAGCTTACTGAAAGTGAAACTTCCAAGTGAAACCATTTAGCAATGAAAAAAATATATTATATATAAAAACATTACGGACATTAAGTGTTCAATCTTCAAGCATCTTTCCCTTTACTAAAAAACACTCTTGCTTTGAAGCCAGTAAAACTTTTTTTTTTTAAAGATATTAATACTTGTATTCAGCAAGGATGCATTAAAGGGGTGTTTTACTGCTTTTTGTCTTTGCATGATTATGTTTATGGGGTGCAATATAACATGTATTCGTAGTTTTTCTTTTTTTTAAAAGTCTTAAATTTCACCTTTTATTGTAAGCCGCGTTCTCCTCTGTCATTTAAACGACCGGTTGACTTCCTGAGTCTATGAAACCACTCCCTCAGAAACAGGCAATGGGCTTAGATTGGTTAGTTTGGGCCGGTGTGTTGTGATTGGCTACTGTGTAGTGCACGTTGTCCGGAAACTTCGCAGCCATTACCTTTACGTGTCGATACTGCAGTATCAGTATGAGCCAGAATCAGACCCAGAAAGTGGCGATGAATAGAGTCGAGCAGAACCTCCCCAAACACGGCTCTTACAAAACGTTTCTGAATGGTAAATTTTTTTTTTTAATTATTATTATTCTATTCTTCTATTATTATATAAGAATTTCGATGTGTTGTTTCGAAATTTCGAAAGAGAAGCCGATCTGGAATTCAAATCTGCAATTCATATGTCCTCTGTTTGATGTGACATGAGTTCACTGCACGTCTCCGGCCAGATGAAGTTGTGCTTCTCAGTAAATTGCTCTGGCCTATCAGGTGTCAGTTCCTGAAGAGGAGAGATCATCTGTCACAGCTCAGCAGTCAGCGCACAGGTTTCTCCGCTCGACGGTCACAGTCTTGCTTCTCTCCCCTTTCCTCAACACGTCTTCAGTTTCACTTTCTTTTGGAGGCCTTCCAAGCCCACAGGGTGTAATGCTAATGCTAGCACTTCTGTTCCAGCGTACATGCTGAAAGAGTCTTGTAAGGCACACGGCAGGATGAAACGCAACTTGTACGTGAGTTTAAAGCCGCAGTCCCCCCCCCTCATGGCTGTCCTCCTCAATCTTTCAGAGTGCTCCTGTGACCATGCAGGTGGGCGAGGGCCAGCAGGTGCAGATCGTGCAGGCGACCTCGCAGGGGCAGGCGCAGGCGCAGGCGGCACAGTCGGCGGGGCAGACCATGCAGGTCATGCAGCAGATCATCACCAACACAGGAGAGATCCAGCAGATTCCAGTAATAAACCTGTTTAGTTTGGGATTTTGAGGTTTTGATTATTAGTGGGGATTGTAGAGTAACCATTAGCTGGAGGTAATGATGTGTGCTCATCAGTGTCCTCTTGTGGTGTCCCGCAGGTGCAGCTCAACACCGGCCAGCTGCAGTATATTCGCTTGGCTCAGCCCGTCTCAGGAACACAGGTTGTTCAAGGACAAATACAGACACTTGCAACAAACGCTCAGCAGGTACAGCAAGAAACCTAGTCACATGCATACCTCAAAAATGGTTTACAATATTAACTGAAGTGGTCATAAAAAGTCATTGTTTTTGCTGTTTTGTGACACTAATGGGACAAGTTACACACTTCACCTTTAAGCAGTTGTGTATTTCACATAAAGATATTTCCTTCATTTGATGAATGCAATGAAATTGATGTGATTTTGTTCTTTAGATTACACAGACGGAAGTACAACAGGGTCAGCAACAGTTCAACCAGTTCACTGATGGGCAGGTAATGACTTTTTTTGATGATTTAAGGCTTTATATATACATTTATTTGATCGAAATACAGTTAAAAAAAAGTTATTTTCATTTGAATATTTAAAAAAATGCTATTTATTCCTGTGTTTAAAGCTGGATTTTGCTGCACAAGAAATATTTCTGATTTAATATCACAGTTTTTTTCCGTTTAATCGTTTTGTTGAAACAGTGCTACATTTTGCTGGATTCTTTGATAAATAGAAAGTTTAAAAGAACAGAATTTATTTGAAGTAGAAATCTTTTCTAATATAATTATAAATGCAATTTAATGATCAATTTAATGCATTTTTGAAGAATAAAAATATTAATTGCTTTTAAAGGAAAAGAGAATTTTTTTCCCCATTTCTAAAGCCACTCAGCATTTTCACTTGCCACAATTGACACCATGGGGGAAAACTGATATAAATATAAATATTTATTTGTATATATATATTTATTTATTTTATTTTTACATTTTTTATATTATCTCATATCTTGGCAGCAGATATATTAGGCTGACACAGACTTGACACACAGATCCGTTTTACTGTTATACATTTTCTTTCTCAACCGTTCACCTAAAACAACTGCCTGCGTTTATGTGAATACCAAAAATATTTTGATATTATTTTGTGTGTATTTGACTGTTTATGCACAACAAGCAGCAAAAATTAACTCAAGGTGGCTTTGTGCGCATACTTTAGTTGTGAGTTTATTGTTTCAGAAGCCTTTTTAAAAAACTACAAATGAAAAATGTATATTTTATATATAATTTCAACCCGGGAAAGTGGCTAGTAGGAATGACTGGCACACGCCACTGCTGAAATACACCCGGGTTGGCCGGTATTTATGTTAAGCCCTGCATATAATAAAAAATACAATATTCTATTATTATTCTGATATGTTCTGTATGTAATATATCCTTTATTTTGAGTCACCACAGTCCGAGTTCAGTAACATCCCTGTGTGTGTGTGTGGCTCTACAGCAGCTGTATCAGATCCAGCAGGTGACGATGCCGGCGGGACAGGAGTTGACCCAGCCCATGTTCATTCAGTCCACCAGCCAGACGACCGACGGCCAGGTCAACACACAGGTCAGCGCAGACTGAGGCCGTTCATCCCGACACCCCCAACCGGAGCTCAAACACACACCAACATCCTTCCACTTTCCTTCATCTCATGCCATTTTCTGATCAAGTTCTCCATTTAATTCAGCAGTCGAATAATAAACTTTAGATTTACGCTTCATAACTTACCGTCCAAATGACATGTTTTGTTAAAGTGTGGGTCTCTTTCATACAGAACTAATTAATGGAAGGATCAATGTGTAGTGGGAGAGATTTGCTTTCTGCCATTTGATTTTCAACTATGTCTTCTGAGATATGGTGAAAGTATGAACCCACTGTCTTCCTTTCAGTATGGGTAGAATATGTCCTTGTTTCATAGTTTAATGTGGATGTGGGTAGAGATTCAGTGATCGTGACATTAGAGTGAAGCTTGTGGAACTGGAGCAGGAGGGCACTTCTCAGCTGTGGGGGCATGTACAGTGGAAAATATCAAAAATACCTTTTTTGTTTGTGTTTTTAAGCCCTCATTCATTTTGACTGATCATGCCATCTCATGATGTGTAGAATTTGAAACTTGATGATAAAAAGCCATAATCTACACATTCTGTATCTCTGTAGTTTAACTATAGTAATTGTATTGGTTCAGTTGTAGTATCTTGTATAGTTTTGAAATTTGATAACATTGTATTTGTTAAAGGGCTTCTTATTGTTGGGTTTTCTACATGCGAATGGTCCTCTTCGTGTGAATGTGTGCTGGTAATTGATGTGCTTTCCTTGCGTTTGTTTCTGAAACCGATTTAAAGAGACTTCTTCTGCCCATTTCAATTGAACTGCTCCACTGTTACCTACTTTATAAAACAATTTAAGTAAATAAAAAAAAAAACTTTTATATAAACTGTTTTAATACCAGCTCTTTTTTTTATTGCTTTTTTTTCACATTATAATTGTTGGTCATGTTGTTTTGCATGTAGTTATGACTCCCAGCATGATATGCAATACCTACAGTAGGTGCAAATTTTATTTTTGTTGTTTTGTTTGTTTTGTAAACAGACCTTGGTTTGTGAGAAAATAAAAACTCCCAAAAAAGATTGAAATTGTGTGTGTGTTTTTTTCTCCCACAGTATATAGTTTAGTTTTATTATTACATTTTAAATATAGTCTAAGCACACTTGCTTCCTACACATGGTGTGCTTGTGTGAGATGTGTTTGACTCTTGCCTGTCATGTCCGAATTGCCAACCAAATAAAGGCATTAACTATTTAAAAAAAAATGTTTTATTGCGTTGTTGACTTTTGAGTACATTTATTTTTAACTGAGAACATTAGATTTACTTTGACGTCAGAGCTCGGTGAGGGAGAGTGATAGTGTTTATCTTCACCACACGGTGGCGTCATTCCAACCGGACGAGCTCAATCACTGAAGGCAGTGCGTTTGGGATCCGAACTCTGACTCATTAATCGAATCTTTCAAACGGTTCGTTTCATAGAACAACCTCTAAACACAGGTAAAGCCGATCTGTACAACCCAATGTGGCATATTACATGCACTAAACGCTCAAATAAAGCCTCATATTTGCAAATTTTCTTTATTTACGTTTTAATAATACATGTTTTACTGTCACTTGTCTCAGTTTGTTAATTGTTGCCATGAAAACATGTAAATACTTTGCAGTTGCATTAAACAATACATATTTAATATGTGTTTTATTTGCAGTTCTGCGAGTCAGATTTCGGCTCATTAGGAATCGGTTCATGTTCTGGAAAAGAATTGGTTACCACTTCGAATTCACTTCGGATCAGCAAAAATGTACTGCTTTAAACCTCTATTTTTTCTATTCAAATATGATCTAGCTATTCTAGACAGATACATGGAAATTATCCAAAGTTCTGTTCACCCCAAAGCAATGAAAACTATCTCTATTCATCCTTTATGTCCTCTTTAGGGTGAATGCACTGCGTTGTTTTAATGTTACCCTGGCAATTTATTTGTATATCTGTGTATATTCATTTTTGTTTTATTTTCCCCATATGTGTATATATTGCTTTAATGCTATGTCTAATGTTTGATTTTTATTTATTTATTTATTTATTTATTATTTTTACTTCAGATCATCAGATCGGATTTGCTGATCGGCTATAAACAATTCGCTGATGACGAATCTAACAGGATCTGTCATTAACGTGATGTGTCACAACATATCGTGCAAAATCAAATAAACAGACTTTATATTTTTCATATTTTTTGTTAATGGAAAATTGTGGAGGTTGAGTCACGGGTTTGTCAATGAGCTCTAAAGCTTTGTGAGCTCAGGCTCCATTCCTTATCCGGCATAAATCTTGAAAGGAAGGCGTGATTAGGACGGAACTGGGGGAGAAAAAGTTAAAAGATTAGAATTTCGAATGTTTATTCATCCCAAACTTTGAGCAATACCTAGGAACTCATCCTAAACGTTCAACTGGTTTTCCCTGAGATACAGCTGTTAGGCCATAATATTTTTATGAACACCCAGAACATTCAGATGGAAAAGGCTGGTTTTGCAATTCTTTAAGTTTATAGCACACAAACAAGCCTACACTTCCTGTTAGATCTGTCAGGCCTGAGTTTCACTTCTGGACATGCCTAATCGTCTTATGCGGTGAACAATTACTGCATTAATGAGTGAGGATTGGTCCTTATTTGCGATATGGGGCCTGGTGAATATCTGTAGCTAATCCTGGTATGACTTGGATTTATTAACTCTGTTTGTCTTGGCTGTTGAGTTTCTTCAGGTCAAGGAATCATCCAAAAGATTAGAAGAGACAGGTCATGAGAGTCCATGAGAGATTTGTTAATCTAACACCACCACCAAAATCATGTACAATGTAACTCATCTGATATAAGACATTGCAATGAGTATAACATGTTTTTTATTGTAGCCTGTGACCTTATGCCAGCCTATTGTTGTCATCAGGAAAGCACTTCTAGCTGTTAGCTTGGCACAGCCACAGTGTTGACGGTTTAGACGCCTCATCATTTCAAAGGGGAAACCCAGCGGATCAGGCTTCAGCTTTGGATGTGGTTCTAAATTCCTCACATGGCCCTCGGTTACTGATCTCAGATCTCCTACACTGATTTATTACTGCTGGACCCTGTGTAAAACATAAACTTTATTCAAATATTTTTTTTGTTCACTTATTTGTATAACACTTTTCACAAAACAGCTTTACAACAAGAAAAAATATATTTTTATAGGCAATGCACGCAAAAGTTATGTGAACCGAACCATCCACGTGGTATTACATATAATCTAGACTATGTATGACCAATAAATAATTGATTTAAAAATTCTATACAGTTGTGTTTAAATCATTTAAAAATAGAAAACTACAAATACATTTAGACATTAAAGCATATTTTACCGGGGAAAATCACAGGGGGACAATTTTAGATTATCTAAAGATTTAATTTGTTTCATTATTGGCGTTTTTAAGTGAGCGTTATGATGGCAAATGTAAAAATAAGGACATAAATATCTAATATTGAGAATGAGGAGTCACGTGCCTATTTGGGCGGGGTCTGAGCCGGTCGGCCATGATGGTAGGTGATGCTATCGGTTACCAGGGTTTTTATCGGTTTTTAACGCAGCAGTTACTTCCAGGCATGGTAAAAACAGTGCGGTATTGTAAGAAACTCCTCTACTACCGAGCTAAAAACACGCGTAATCAATACTGTTTTGTCGTGGGAATCCTACCAACAATATAGGAAAGGGGAGGGGCACTGTAAAATGACGTCAACTTCTCATTCTCAATAAACCATACTGATAAAATCGTGAAAATCAGCTGATAACTAGTATAATACTGATAAAAATGGTAAATAGTGTTTTCTTTCTCCATGTATGCACAAAACATTATGATGAGAGAAGTGTTAGTTTATGAGGAGCCTGCCTAGTATTTTTCGGTAAATTAAAGAGGACCTCTTATGCCCTTTTACAAAGACTTCTTGATCTTGTTTTTGGGCTCTACTAGGAATTCATGCTTAAAAGTTAAAATTAAAACTTTTTACTTCACATTAGCCGCGTTTCCACCACAATGAACTATTTGTCTCAGGAACTTTTTTTATCCACAAGTTTCCGAGGGGCGCTCCTGTAAAAAATAAAGTGGGTGAAACTTCCGGTGAGGCGGCGGAAATAGCATTCCAATGGTATTTTGTGTGTTAGTTAGCGAAGAGGCTAGCTGTTTTTCTGAGAATTATTTTACTATTTAAAGACGCAAATCTTTATGAGAGATGTCGTTACGGAGCTCAGGGACAACATGTGCTGTTCGCGGTTGTATGTATAACCGGACTAAACTAATTCAGTGGCTTAAACGTGATTGTTTTGAACATAAGCTGAAAACGAAATCAGAGTCATCCTGCCAGAGCCCGTCTCTGACCTGCCAACGACTGTAGTTTCCATCAACCTCCCAAAAGACGACGAATCTTCCTGTGTACATTCGTTTAAATTCTGAATATTCTATAAACTCTCTCAGCATGTGATTGGCTGTTCGCTACTGATGTTACACCTAAACTCAGGATCAAAGCCTGTGTTGACAGAATACCAAATGTGCCAGTTAATGTATTTAAGTAGCACATTCATTTATAATTTTGAATAAACTCCAAAGCACAATGACTAGTGTGTATTTTTTATTTAAATTGTTTGTCAGCTCGCACAACTGTCTGTCACCATGCCTTGATGAGTATTGATTATTAATAATGTTATTATAATACTTCCAAGTCTTAGTCTAAGCATGTCAAGTCACGCTTTGTTTACTTCGAACTGGAAGTCGCGCCCACTTTTGACGCAAGACCTCATGGGGCTTAGGAAACTTAGGATAGGACATTTTTTTTTGCCCCAGACCGGTTGCTTACTGCGTTTACACCGTGGACTAAAGTACCGGGAAGATTATGTAAATTAGTCTGGTGACGTTGGTTGAACTGCGTGCGATTGCTTCTCCCAGTCTGCGCGTTCGTTTTGAGTGGTTTTGAGTGCTTTTTAAGTTTTTAAGGTGGGGTATGTGATTTTCTTTTTTGACCATTTTTTCAAAATCCCTTGAAATCCTATTCATAACCCACTTACTGGCTGTAAATTATAAGCCCTGAAATAAAAAATTAAGCAATTTAATCACCTGTGGAACGGCCAGGACGTGAAAAACTCCAGTCAATAATTTTCAAGAACCATCTAGAATCATTGGACAGAAAATGCATCAATCAAACAGTCTAACCATGCCCCCCTCCTTCCACCCCCCTCGCGCGCGTCTCCCGTTCTACCAACAGATGCGGCTGTGGCATTTTTTCAGCTTGACAGGTGAGAAGCTGACTGACCAGTAGTATTTACTACGAATCAGGGAACTGTCTTTACTGACGATATGCGCTTGAGAATTGTATCTGTTCTAACGTTATAGCCCAGCTATATGTAGAACTATAGCTAAACAACCTGTTTGGGGAGGAAACTGATGTGAGCGATTGTATTTATGCATCTGAGTTTTTGCTCGTGCTTGATTGCGTGTCCATGTTTTTTGAATGAGTCAGGGCCAGCGTTGGAGGAGAGAGGACCTTATGAGTTGTGCACTTTCAAAATCTGCCGGCCTTTATGCAAATCACATACCCCAGGGGTAAGGGGTATGAGTATACCATCCTAAAGTTCCTAGTTCCTGGAGAAAGTTCCTGCGGTGGAAACGTGGCTATTGTTGCGGCCCAGTCTGTCAGTAACGCTCTGTTTAGTTCCTGTCTCTATGAAGCCCCTCCTTCTGAAAAGCACAACAAGCTCTGATTGGTCAGCTGGATCACTGCGCTGTGATTTGTCAACCGCTTCGAGCGTGTTTGGGAAATTGATCAAGGGAAAAAAATGGCGCTGGCAACAGATCGCATCTTGGCAGGTGCTGGGAGTGGGACTTCCCCGTTTCTCCAACTAGCCGGCCGTTTTCTTTGTTTAATCGCACTCTTGTCTGAGGCTGTTTTAATTTTTTTAAGCAGAGTTAAATATTTTATAAATGAGAAATTGGGACCTATGATTTTTAGTATGTTTTTTACACTACTCTTTTCCACCATTGCACTACCTGTACGTGTGGTGTCTAGAACTGCTCATGGTGAGCTACGCTTCGAGAATTCAAGCAATTACGAGGACCAGGGACGAAACTGTTTTCATTTTGATCCTCTCCCGCTATTTATCTGAGCGGGAAGTTTTCATCAAAACTTATTCAGCTAGATATCACGCAATCTGTTTTGAGTTATGGGCGCGCTGTGATATGCAAACAGACTGTCAGACAACAGAGATCCGGTGCGTCTACTCGAAAGACCCGTGGTTTTCTGCTTATCTTACTGCTGCTTTGCAGGGATGTTCAGTTAAACCCGGGATCAGTTTACCCAGGAATACAGCAGGACTCTGGAGCTGAGCCTCACTTGGCAACAACCATGGTGGCGTCTCACAATGAAGGGTGTGCGTGGGGATTTCCTGTAGATCTACCTGGCCTGAGTTTAATCAACAACGTACTCAATGCTCCAAGGTATGACACTTCTACACTACTTTCTAGTCATTCTACAAGAGTAAAAGAAACAACAATGTATCATGGAAACGCTTCCTCGTGCCGAAATCCTGCAGTAAGAAGGCATACATTATGTGGGATATTTCAGACTGCAAATCATGCGAAGGTCCAATGGGATCCAAAAGTGAAACCGAGAAGACTGTTTGGCGGTCATTTGAATATAAAAAGCGTTGTTGCAAAGAGTGAACAGTTGTCATATCTATTATCCAATTAAAATTTGGACTTCCTATGTATCTCTGAAACGTGGTTGCAGCATTCATCATCTCCTAGTGTATTATGCCGGGATAGATCTTCTGGGAGGGGAGGGGGAGTGTTAATTTATGTTAAAGATAACAACGTCTCATGTTTAACTCCGCTAATAATTTAGAATTTGTCATCTCCTCACATGTCATTTATTGTTTTATGTGTATATAGGCCCCCTTCTGCTACCAATACATTTTATGATTAACTTACAGGAATTATAAAAGAATGTAATCTTAACAAAGAAACAATTCTAATGGGTGATTTTAATTTGAATTGGGAAGATGGAAAGAGGAAAAAACTTAAAATTGTTGCAGATAAATTTAATCTCAGTTAATTAAAGGGCCAACTAGAATTGCAAAATCTTCAAAGACACAGTTAGATTTAATATTTGCTAATAAACCTGAAAGGATAATCAAGAGTTATAATCTGATCACTGGGTTATCTGATCACAATTTAACCTTAGTTGCATGGAAATTAACGAAAAACAGATTTAAAAATTATACGGTAACTCCTAATGTTTTTCATTGTATAAGGAAAATTAGTAGCATTTGATGAAGAAATAGCAGAGCTAGAGTGGAATGATATCTTATCCTCCAAGGATATAGATTATGGTTATAACACATTTTATAATAAAATTAATTCTGTAAGAGAGAAATGAACAATTGATGTCCAGAAAAATTTCAAACATAACAATGTTTTACCATGGTTCAATGCGAACTTATGGAAGCTGATGAAGAGTAGGGATTCAGCATTAAAGAAAGCTATAAGGACAGGAAGAGACATAGATAGGCTTTGTTACAAGGGTTTGCGTAACAATGTAATTCGAGAGCTGAGAGTAGCCAAATAAATCTCCTGATGTTGACATTATTATTGATGGTGAAAAGTTACACTGTAAAAAAATATTGATGGTTTAACTTAAAAAAGTAAGTAACCTGGGTTCCTTAAAAATTTAAGTTTATTGAACTGGAAAAATTGAGTTAATACAATGAAGGAGATTAATTTAATCATCAGAAACTCAAAATAACAAGTTATCTCAACGAAATAAATTATTATAAAGTTGATTTGACAAAAGAAAATATGTTGTGATAACAATTCTTGAAAATATTTTTTTACAGTGTAAATAGTAAATGAGTTCAATTATCTTATTATATAATATTGGACTCAAATCTCAGTTTTAAAAAACAGGTAAAGAAAATGGTGAGGAATATTAAATATAATATGGCAAACTTTAGACAAATAAGACAATGTCTTTCTTTTGATGTAGCTAAGGCTTTTATGCATGCTACAATCTTTTCACACTCAACACACTACTAACTAACTCAACCAGTCCTCACCCCTTTATTCAGCATATGGGCGGGAATTATTTAAATGAGGAATATTGTGACATGTTTGTTCCCAGACGAAAACTCAAGACTGCAATGGAGGCGTTTCAGCGAGTTCAGAAACAGTGACACTGATATAGAAAATAACTTCCACTGGAGGGACTTTTTTATGCTCAAACAGCAACATTACACACTAAAGAAAGTTGAACATGTAAAAAAAAAAAACATAATAGATCCTCTTTAAAGTAGAAAGCTGTTGGATTAAGCGATTGGACTCTGAACCGGAATCTCAGTAGCGCTGAAATATCTCGAGGATAATCCTGTGTTTTCCCTCCGTTCAGTTCTGGAATCTGTGAATGACTGACCTATTTGTTTTGAGACAAAGCTTTAGCAATCTGTCTCTTTTTACAGGTTGTACACATGTCTGAAAAGGCATAACCGGCCCGAGCAAACACTGGTGTCAGAGTCTGTATCTGCAGGATCTTGTGGACAGTCCGAGTCCGGTCCTCGTGGCGTGGGTTTATGAGCCGTGCTTTTAAAGGCGAAGTGTCTTTGCATCAAGGCTGAGAATGAGTGACTCAGGAGGGCATGAACTGGAGAGTGAAGTCTTCCTCTTTTAACTTTCTGTGGTGCACATGTGATCAATGTTTTAAACAAAAGGGTGCTTTAGACTTTGGTTGGTTAAGGAGTTTAGATACAAAGGGCCTTGTATTTGGCTGAGGAAAAGGTGTCTCAGCCCTCACAGGTCTTTCAAAAGGTTTCTTTCATTCAAGGTCCTGGAAACACACTCGCAGAAGATACAACCCTGCTACTGTTTCAGCTTCTGGCCTGCACTACAGTCCTGACATCATTTTGGAAAAGGAAGCAATGGACATGAAAGTTCAGGAGAGGTAGATTTAAGTCTTGCCACAGACTGCGGATATGCTTGTCTGACCCATAGAGAATAAGTCATATATGAATAGTCACAGTCCAAATGATCTCAACTTACACATACTTAAAGGTTTCAAGTCTTTGTTGCACTATATTGTATCCTTTTTCATGTTGTTAGCGAAATTAAAGGAGAACTCTGGCGCAAAATGAACCTTTGGTCTAATAAAACATTGGTACCTAGTCAACCGTTCTCTGAGATTTGTTTTCATGATAATCGAATGTAAAGAGTTTTATCTCTAAAAACTGTTTAGCATATAATGCTAGTAATGGGGGCATTTACTAAGTAAAAAGAAATCGCTAGTTTATACCACTAACAAGACGCAAAATAGCCCCACACTAACGCAGTAACATAATGATGATGCCTACATGCAAAACGAAGCATTGAGAAATTTGTAAGTGTACAGACCGTTTAATAAGAAGATATTTTATTAAGACAGTTCACTTCATGTATACAGACAGAAGCCATCTTTGGAAAACTGTCACGACAAGTCAAACCACGAACATCGTGCTGAGTGAGCTGAACTGTATGAAGTTCAGTGAACTTCTGAACTGTATGAACGGTGTTCGGGGATTGACTTATCAAGACTATTTTCTAAGATGGCTGCTCTCTGTATACACGAAATGAACTGTCTTCATAAAGTATCTTCTTATTAAACGGTCTGTACACTTACAAAGTTCTCAATGCTTCGTTTTGTATGTATGGACCTTCATTATGTTACTGTGTTAGTGTGGGGCTATTTTGTATTTTGCGTCTTGTTAGTGGTATAAACTAGCAATTTCTTTTTACTTAGTCAA
Source organism: Pimephales promelas (assembly GCF_016745375.1). The sequence continues at coordinate 2,699,656 of NW_024121233.1, forward strand.
TGCCCCCATTACTAGCATTATACGCTAAACAGTTTTTAGAGATAAAACTCTCAATATATTCACAACTCACCTTAGAATTAACATTAACATGTTGACTGAGCCCCACTGTAAAAAAAATAAAGTATTGGTGAACAAATATTTAGCCAAACGAAGTATTTTTGGTGTGGGAAACATTGCTGAGCATCGTGTTGTACAGAGCGAAGCGGAAGTGAGGGCCTGAGGTCTACAGTCCTGCTGATGTGTGTGTATTTTTAAGTTCTCCTAATGTCCCTCAGTGGGCGTTCACCGTTCAGTCTTGGATAACACAGAGTTTTTTGGGTTGTGAGTGAATGTGTACTGTGAGTGTGTGTAAAGAGCTCCAAGTTTTCCCATATCGCCTCATCACATTTGTTGTCTATTTGCACCCGTGCGCCAAAGGAAGGCGAGAAGGTGTTTATGTCTTTCAGAGAAGATTCCCCTCAGCAGTGACATTTGGCCCTCAAAGAAGCGTGTGTGTTTCTCCTGTGAGTCCAGTGACCTTGCCCAGCTGCTGTGTGTGTGTGTTATCAGAATCCAGGGCTGGTGGTTTGAGATGCTTATGTATCATCAGTCTGTTTTCGTGTTAATTGCTGGTGTTAGGAGGGGACTCGGTCTGTTCCCCTGAATGATCAATTCTGTCCTGTGACACATCTGAAATGAATCCTGTGAGCTTGCACTTACATATGGACTAAATGGATTATAATTTAAGAAATGATATGTGATTAAGTAAAACCGAGGTTGGTCTTGTCATGTCACATGCAGATGTCCATACTGGTTTCTTTCGACGTGTTCACACTTGTAGTTCAGTTCGCTTGGCTTGTTTGGACCAAAAAAAAAAAAAACATTTAATCCTGGTGCACTTACTGTTCACATTGGCATTTAAACACCAAACCTTAAGACATAGGGATGTGTTAAGACACAACCTGATTTGTCAGCTTTTATTATTTTGTGAAAGAACTAACCGAACATCTAGAGCAACGCTGTGTTCAGGGATAAATGCTCTCGTTGTATACGCATAGCTACATATGATGGTATTTTGACCAGCTGAGAACTCGTGAAGAGCTTATAATATGTCTTAAGGAGTCAAAACAGCGTCAGGAATCCCCCCGGCACACACACAAACCAAGATCTGCTGCAAGGAGACGCGGTTCTGACGCCTGTACTGAACTGTGATGGGCAACATCGCAAATATGATGTGAAAAACAGGCATGCTTGTTCATTCTGGGCTTTTTGAGGTCACATCTTGTGACATCATGTCCTGTTTTTGGTTATTTTACATGTCTTTGGCCTGTTTTGCGTTCGTATTTCATTCAAGCCGCACCAGAGTTTGTTTGGAAGCGGACCAAAACTCATCTTTTCAGCGTCTCGATCCCCTTGTTTGGTGTCCCCAGGGTTCAGATGACAGTGTTCACGCTTATTCAGATGATAACACTTATTCAGATGAGCAATCACACCAGGGTTTGTAAACACACCCGTTGAGAACCTGCCTCATATAATTAAGGGGTGGTGATGGCGCAGTGGATAAGACACATGCCTTTGGTGTGAGAGACCCAGGATCGAATCCACTGTGAGACACCAATGTGTCCCTGAGCAAGACACTTAACCCCTAGTTGCTCCAGAGGCGTGTGACCTTTGACATATATAGCAATTGTAAGTCGCTTTGGATAAAAGCGTCAGCTAAAATAATAAAAATGTAAAAAATGAGTGCATCTCAGTTAGCTCTGCAGTTCAGGGCACTGATCAGGGAGTCGGCCATTTTAAGAGCCGTCTCAATCACAAAATCCTTCCAGTGCACTGAAACTTTTGCTTCCCTAAAAAGTCGCACAGTGCACTGTGAAAACCAAGGAGCATCGGAGTGAGCCCGGGTCCTTACCAGTGCCTGAATTCATGTACACGATATACTGATTCACAACATAGGGAGTTGATTGAGATGCACTGTAAAAAATATTTTCAAGATTTTTTGTTATCACAACATATTTTCTTTTTTCAAATCAACTTTATAATAATTTGTTAAGTTGAGATAACTTATTATTTTGAGTTTCTGATGGTTAAATTAATCTACTTCATTGTATTAACTCACTTTTTCCAGTTCAATCAACTTAAAATTTTAAGACAACCCAGGTTGCTTACTTTTTTAAGTTAAACCAACAAAACAATTTTACAGTGTAGTAATCACAACATTTTTTCTTTTGTCAAATCAACTTAAATAATTTATTTAGTTCAGATAACATATAATTTTGAGTTTCTGATGATTAAATCATTCTCCTTCATTGTATTAACCCACTTTTTCCAGTTCAATGAACTTAAAATTTTAAGGCAACCAGGTTACTTACTTTTTTAAGTTAAACCATCAACATTTTTTTACAGTGCCCCTAACTCTCCGCCAGCAACGTATTTGTATTATAGTTTTAGTTTAGTTGCCACTGAGCGCCAGTTTTTAGTAATATTCACAAAACTTTCATGCCCCCTGAAATATTTTGTTCTACATGTAAATAATCTATATATTAAAAGAAAGAACTGAGCATTTGCGTCTAAACAGCAAAAACATGTTACGTTAACTTGTGTGTAACTATATCCACTTCAGCGCAGCGTCTGAAATCGAATCCTTCCTAGTAAGACTATATAAAACAGACTATATAAAACAGTACGCCAACAGAGTAGTATGTCCGAAGGATTTGAAAAACTGTTGGTGAAAAATACCTGGATGACCCACTTCAAGCGAGATTCTGAAGTGAGTCTTTGATGGACACTTTACTATCCCATGAGGCCATGCTCTATTGTGTGAGCTGCAGGAATGCTGTAAGTGTACACTATCTTTTGCCTATCATTTTTCATCTGATGTTGAAAGTAACAGCTTGAGATTCTGAGAAATATCTGAACCCTAAGTATCGGAGTAGACTTTTACTCAGCTTCTTTCCAGACAAAATGGATGGATAAGTTATTAATGACTTTAATTAATTTGTTGATATTCATGCTTTGTTTTTTTATTCTCGCTCATTTGCACACAACGTTTTGTGCAGTTCACCCCACAGCTTTAAAATCAAGTGAAGGAATGTGCATTGAAATGTCACTTAGTTTAAGATCAAAACATGCAAAAGAAATGTATGAGTGCTTGCAGGGAATAAAGCACGGCTTTAGAGGCAAAGGACTAATGCATTCCACGGGTTGCTCTAAAGCATTGCAGCAACAGCCGAAGCCATTAGGACGGTCTGTGTAAAATCACATAAACTAAATGCAAGGTATTGATTGTTGATGTCCCCTTCTCTGCTCCATCATCAACCATCAACACCGCATAACTTAAGCATTCTCAAACTTTTGTACATATAAGAGAGTGATTTGAGACTGCTATTCTTATTTTACTATTGTCCTTATGGGTAGGTGACACAACATTGGCATGTAGTGAGGCACGTGTGCAGAGCTTATAATACTGTACAACACATCCCCAGCACCTGTTCGAGAGGGTTAATCTTGGCCTTGACATCAACAAGATGGCCTTTTGATTGATTCTCTTCTTGATATAAGTGCATGTTTACACAGAGGTACATTGATCCAGTATGAAGTTGTAAATGTTTGATGATTCCACACGAATGGATCTTTTTTAATTTCTGTGATTTTTTTAGGGGTGCAATAAAATGTGTTTAGGTTTGTTGGGGGCTAAATTTGGTGTCAGTGCCATCCATCCCTCCCTCTCCTCGTGTGTGTCCCGCTCTCACTTTCATCCTCCTCGCGCTCCGCGCAGCACGTGCAGGTTACGCACTCTCTCCGTCCACATCGTTGAGCGTCTTGGACTCTATAATATGTCACGGACTTTTGGGACAATCTTGAAATGACCGAACTACAGGCACGACTTTGAATTCATCTCACACGGACCCGCTCCGCTCCTCCCCAAAGAACCGAAATGAGCGTCGCGCGCCGGAGGGGGAAAACCGGGCATGTCGTTTACTTCTAAACATTTATGCCTTGTTCTTAGACAGTATTTGTCAGGAAACCTTGACTTATGGAATGCGTTCTGATTTTTTAGTGCTTCAGGGTGTGTTTTAAAACTTTTGAGTAGCCTAATTAATGCGCACGTTAGTGTCTCGCCATGAAGTGCTCATGTTCCAGTTACGATTTAAGATGAAAATTCAGCTGAAATATTCATATCAATGTGGAGTTATGGCGGTATGGACGTATCTTTGATTAGTAATAGCAACTCAAATTAACTAATAACATACAGACGCGCTCTATGAGGCTTTTCAAATGTATCACCTGAACACTTTTTGTTCACTTGCTGGTTATCACGAGTTAAAGGGATATGATATTTTTACGTTTAATTAGTAGCTAATTGTGTTACATGCCCTGATACAAATTTGGTATTATTTTTCTGATTACAACAATCACTTTTGTTTTGAAAAATATTTGATAGTGTAAGTTTTGCAGTCTGCTTAATCAATTATCGGTTTAGCGATAAAAAAACAAAAACAAATAAACAATAGCGTCCAACGACGACATTATCGGGAACAGGAAACAAAAGTGTCTACAGGTAAATTAATAAATTTTTTATTGTTGTTTTCACAAATTATAGAAAAGTTGTTGGCTATGTAATAGACATTAATTCTTAAGTATGATGTGTTGATACTGTTTTTCAAGATTAGTGAAGAATTAGAGAGAATGATGAGTTAATGATATTCTTTGCAACTAAACAGGCTATTTAAGAAACAACATTATTATTAAATTCACAGTTTAGAATGTTTTTAATAATGCATTAATTTAGATTATATACCCAATAATAAGCTATGATAATAATTGGGCTGTTATTGTGTAAAACATCAAAAATTGGTTCTGAATATCAACTGTAGGACACTTAATACAAATAATCATTATCGGTTGTTAAACTGTATCGGTCGATCTCTGCTGTATATGGTGCTCTAGTTTGCTTGTGTAAACACAATAATGTTGGGTAGTCCTTCCAATAACGGAGGCATTAGGATGCTGGCCCCCCCTGGATCCAACGATGACAGGCGGGTTGAGTTTGTGGCTCTCACGGCTGTTCATACGGAAAGAAGCGAACCGTCCAGCCCAGAGCGAGGACACCCGTCTCACCGCACCGGCTTACTGGGCACGCCACTGCCGGCGCCACCGGGCCCGAGGGCGACCCCTTCTGCCTCCAGCAAACGCTACAGAAAGTTGCAGAACTGCCTGTACAACGTGCTCGAAAGACCCAGAGGATGGGCGTTCATCTATCACGCCTTCATGTAAGTCACACACATCAAACTGTTGGTTTTGAGATGCATGTTTTTGTTTTACGAAGTCCAAAAATGAAACTTCTGTCATTAATTTCTCGCTCCAAACCTGTAAGACTTTCGTTCATCAATGAAATATTTTTGATAAAATCTGAGAGCTTTCTGTCCCTCCATCGACAGCTAAGCAACTACCACTTTGATCGTAAAACTAATCCATTTGAGCGGTTTATTCAAAATGTTCTGAAGAGACGCGATCACTTAATATGATGAACAGATTGAATTTAGGCTTTTATTCACATATTAACATTCATCAACCCGCACATCAGTTGTGGAAAATGGAAGATCAACCATATTCGCTTGACGTGCGAGAACCAATGAGGTTCATTCTCGCATTACGCATCACAACTGAGCTTCGGCAAGGACCAATGAGGTTCATTCTCGTGTTACACATCACGTTTGAGCTTCTGCAAGAACCAATGAGGTTCATTCTCGTGTTACACATCACGTTTGAGCTTCTGCAAGAACCAATGAGGTTCATTCTCATGTTACGCATCATGTTTGAGCTTCTGCAAGAACCAATGAGGTTCATTCTCGTGTTACACATCACGTTTGAGCTTCTGCAAGAACCAATGAGGTTCATTCTTGTGTTACACATCACGTTTGAGCTTCTGCAAGAACCAACGAGGTTTATTCTCATGTTACGCATCATGTTTGAGCTTCTGCAAGAACCAATGAGGTTCATTCTCATGTTATGCATCATGTTTGAGCTTCTGCAAGAACCAATGAGGTTCATTCTCGTGTTACGCATCATGTTTGAGCTTCTGCAAGAACCAATGAGGTTCATTCTCGTGTTACGCATCACGTTTGAGCTTCTGCAAGAACCAATGAGGTTCATTCTCATGTTACGCATCATGTTTGAGCTTCTGCAAGAACCAATGAGGTTCATTCTCATGTTACGCATCATGTTTGAGCTTCTGCAAGAACCAATGAGGTTCATTCTCATGTTACACATCATGTTTGAGCTTCTGCAAGAACCAATGAGGTTTATTCTCATGTTACGCATCATGTTTGAGCTTCTGCAAAAACCAATGAGGTTCATTCTCATGTTACACATCATGTTTGAGCTTCTGCAAGAACCAATGAGGTTCATTCTCGTGTTACGCATCATGTTTGAGCTTCTGCAAGAACCAATGAGGTTCATTCTTGTGTTACGCATCACGTTTGAGCTTCTGCAAGAACCAATGAGGTTCATTCTCGTGTTACGCATCATGTTTGAGCTTCTGCAAGAACCAATGAGGTTCATTCTCGTGTTACACATCATGTTTGAGCTTCTGCATGAACCAATGAGGTTCATTTTTGTGTTACGCATCACAATTGAGCTTTGGCAAGGACCAATGGGGTTCATTCTCGTGATACGCATCCCGTTTGAGCTTCTGCAAGAACCAATGAGGTTCATTCTCGTGTTACGCATCACGTTTGAGCTTCTGCAAGAACCAATGAGGTTCATTCTCGTGTTACGCATCACAATTGAGCTTTGGCAAGGACCAATGGGGTTCATTCTCGTGTTACGCATCACGTTTGAGCTTCTGCAAGAACCAATGAGATTCATTCTCGTGTCACGCATCACAATTGAGCTTCGGCAAGGACCAATGAGGTTCATTCTTGTGTTACGCATCACGTTTGAGCTTCTGCAAGAACCAATGAGGTTAATTCTCATGTTACACATCACATTTGAGCTTCTGCAATAACCAATGAGGTTTTTTTCTCATGCATCAAGCAGGTTCGGTTGAGCATTTGTGTTCTGAAGATGAACAAAAGTCTTTGGAAAGACATGAGAGTGAGTAATTAATGACAGAATTTTAATTTTTGTACAAACTATCCCTTTAAGCTAAGCAAGAAGCATGTTGATAAATGACCTCAGAGAAACTGTTAATGACTGTAAAGTAATTTGCGCACTCAAATGGCCCACCTGCCATGAGCTCACCTGGAGGCAGTGACGCTCTCTAATTCTCAACAAGCTGAGTCGGGATATTTTCCTATTAGGTGACCCTTCCAATAGACCATATCATTTCAACATCAGCCAAGATTGATTTTCATCTCTAACAATTGGATTAAATTCCCATGCTGCATTCTTTCAACAAATCAAGTTTGCTTGAATGGGAGAGCTCCGTTTGACATTTACAGATGCGTTGTATCCTTGGTTGAAACAGTATAATGCCTCGGGACACTCCAGCACATTATTAAATGTTTTATTCATTGTTGCTGATTGTGTTGCCAACTAAAAGGGCCGAGTATGTAGAGCAAGTTCTCAGCCATACTAAGTGTGACATTTGTGTATTCAGAGTTAGTTATTAGCCCACTTGTCTTTAGTTGAGGGTCCCGGCTGGACCCTATTTTGAAATAATCCACTATGTCATTGTATATGACTGGCCAGAAGCTGTTTCCTGCGGGTAGGCACATCATACGTTGTTAATGGATGTCTGTGACTTTGACTAATTTTAGGATGCCACAAAAAAACACATGTGTTCATCTGAATGTCACACAAGTGTGACATTCAGATGTATTTCTTTTCTGTAGTGTGATTTCTTTTTAAGAAGGCGTTTTTGACTATTACAGTACATTGTTTTCATCCTCTCAATGAGTAATACATCCATAGTGAGAGCCATTAAAGCGGAGAGATAGACATCAGCTCCACTGCCTTACAGTTTGAGAGCAGAAGAGAGCTTATCAGAGTCTCTCATACCTCCGCCTGTCACTCATCTCCCTCACTCCAAAGCACAACACAGGCCAAATCATCTCCTAATGAGTGCTTTTTAATTCAAGCCCAATCCAATTACACATTCCAAAATAACTTGTAATCACAAAATTTCAGGGAAAACATTTTTTTAAAGGGACAGTTCACCAAAAAATGAAAATTCTGTCATCATTTACTCACAGAAGATTATATTTTAAAGAATGTTGGTTACCAAACAGTTGTTGACTTCCGTAGTATGAAAGTAAATACTGTTTGGTTACCAACATTCTTCAAAATATCATCTTCTGTGAGTAGATGATGACAGAATTTTCATTTTTGGGTGAACTGTCCCTTTAAAGTAAACCGGATTGGCTAAAAATAAAAAAATAAAAATCACATTTATGATTGAAACATATGGAAGTTTGTTTCCGCCACTTAAAGGGACACCAGGCAGGAATGCTGTTTTTGTCAAACAGCGACTCCTAGAGTAACTGTGGAGTACTTGTTTTTAACGTTACTGTCGTAAATACCACTCACGGAGAGCGTGACGTGTTACATAGTATACAATAGTACATTGTGTTTAATTTGTCGTTTAATGAGATCTAATATATGTTGTTAGTGGTGAGAATTTTCACGTGATTAAATACATATCCCCATGAACTATAATGGTCCAGAGGAAGAACTTTTGCCTTGTGTGTCACAGGGTCTGTGTTCTTCTAATCCCTACTAATAGTATAGTTTATTTTCGGTTGTATTAGTGGCTGTATTTCAAGCAGGGACATGTTTTTTGTGCATTGGATTTTGTGATTTCACCGTAATGAGTCTCTCAGTCCCCGCAACGGATTGAGCGCGCGCTCGTTTGAAGACAGTGCGCGTCACAACAGAACACTGAATCCACTGAAACTGATCGCAGCGGCAACGCGCTTTGGTCACTTGATTTCAAAAACAACACATTTCAGATCGCCTCATATTTAACAAACGAACTAAATGAATGCTCTACTAGAGTTACCTGGAGATGTTTTATTTGTTTGTATTGGTACATCCGTGCTGCGAGATGTTTCAATAGGGATATATCACACCCGCGCCTATGCTCGTGTCTGACTTCTCACTCGGTCAGTCTGCTGTTTCCTCTTTCTCTGTTCCTCCGACAATGCTTTCCTAGCTTTCTGTATCTTATATGCCGGCTCAGCCATGACGATAGTGTGACAAACTCCATCCTTCTCAACCTTGTTCCTGGATATGTGCAGTGTTGCTGCAAACTAGAATATGTTACATCGCGAGAGCTGATATCACGCTATACTTCCTGATGCTGAGGCCGGCGGCTCGCCACACCGAAGTTGCAAGTGAGATTTTTCCGCTCACAGGCACCAGGGGGGGTCGAGACGCCCACCATTCAACCCGAAAGTAGTCATATAACCATTTCAAGAACTCTGAAGCTGTTAAATTAAGCTAAAATAACTGCATAGTGTCCCTTTAATGACAAAAAGTGATTACTTTTAAAAAAAGTAACTTTTTATCTTAAAATTCTGACTTTATTTCTCAGAAATTTCTCAGTCTATGTGGTGTCTGACTTTATTTTTCAGTCTTTGTGGTGTTTTTAATATGCTTTAAGACAAACCATGTGCAAATTCATAAGTCAACACCATTGCCGAGTATTTTCTTCTTAAAACTGCAGTCTCAAAAACAGGCTTTAAAATCGCTGGTGTTTCTGACATCACAAATTACCTTGCAACCAATCAGATCAACAAGCAATCGTCAACGAGTGGATTTCTGAGCTGCTGTGAGTGAGTGAGTGGAGGCGGGGATCATTTACATATTTATAGAACTGATACACTAAATGAGACAATGAAGTTGCATTCGCTATTCTAAGGCATGAAGATTTGTTTTCAAGGAAAAAAACGTTTAAATATGCAATTTTGGAATAATATTGACGACAGGCCGTTGAATTATTAGAAAAATAATGCACACCCGAGGTGGTAATGTGGTCACGACGCGAAGTGGAGTTTTGTGCAAGTCAATTATTCCACTTATACTACAGTTACCACACCTCAAAACATTGATCAGATGATGCATTTCAAGACGTTTGTCAAGTTTTTGTCAGTAAAACACTCTTGTGTGTTAGGCTAATTTCTTACGCCTATAATCCTCCGTTGCTAATTCCAAAACGTCATTTTAGAGTTAGTAACGGAGGTTTGAGCCACTGATAGCAGCAGACTAATGAATGATGGGGGACACACTTACAATTCGCTGAAATATTCGAAGACCGACTGTTTCCATCGACTGTAGCAGGTCTTACTAAACACCAACTGTGTGAACACAGACTGAACGCGCCGAACAAGCCTTTGGGCATGATCAGTCATAAGTATCAAATTACATTCATAACTGTCTTAGTTGGCCTATGTGTGTCCCGGCTTTATGCAGTTATTAATGCAGTTATTAGAGAGAGATGTTGAGATAATGAGACAGAAAAGCATGTGCGTCAATATTATTATTTATTCATTAATTAAATTCGTTTTAATTCATTCATTCATTCTTGTTTTCTATAATTGACAGTAGATAACCCAATAAATAAAACACACAAAGCCGTTTTAACAAGGAGGCCTATCAATAATTATTTATTTGTTATATTATCTGGAATAATTAAGAAAATCCATGCAGCAGGACTATCAATTTATTTAGCCTATTCAGTTTAATTTTCTATTTAGCCTATTATAGATAGGACTACATACTTTATTTATTAAAATTAAACTGTATGTGTCCATTGATTGTGAAGTTAGACATCGAAAATTGCAGATCAAGCGCATGGGGCTGCATGTTTTTTCTTGTTATGAATTGTATCCTATTTTCCGTTATTACAGTTAACTGCGCACAATGATATGGAACTGTGATGCGGTCAAAGCTGCCTGAAACTACTTTAGCCGTGCGTTTCCCTGAAAAATAATTGCACACCTTTAGAGCATTCTTTAACCAATCAGAATCAAGCATTCAACAGCCCTGTAGTATAAGTATTTGAAATGAACATGATTTCTTAATGTCTAGTGACATATTAGGGCCATTTTATGATTATTTGAAATAAATTTCTTACATACAGCTCCTTTAAGACATTACATTTAAATAATATGGTATAAGAAATACCAGTTTACAATATCAAGCAGCATAACCTGTAGTATTTTCGAATTTCCATGCTCATATCCCCCCTGAGATGAGAGATTTATGCATTTTTTATCTGGAAAAAATCCTCAGATGGCGCAAAAATCGTCATTTTGCGTCACCTGAGGATTTTTTGGCCAGAGACTAAAGACTACAGTCAGTAGTAGGGTCTGTCCTGCATGTTCTCAACCCGCCCATAGAGGGTGGATCTCACTCACAGAATGAACACAGTGTCGGCCATCTTTTTTGGAAGCTAAGCTAGCAGGCTCTTGTTCTGTGGAGAAAGCTGAGTAGTAACTTTAAGGGGTTACCGTCCTCTTTCTCCTGGACGTGTCCGGCCGTCGATGTCCGGGATTCAGCTTTTGCTTTCTGCAGTCACCATTCATTGTTTACATGCACGGCTTTTGATTCAATCTAACTGAATTCATTCTGATTGGTGAATCTGAACGTAGTGTTTACATGAACGCTAAACAAGTGATCAGTTGATGTGCGTTTTAACATTGCTAAGAATATTCCCGCTCCTCTGTGAGAGATACGAGACCGGTGCGTCTCACAGGTGTCTTTCATCAGTAATCACGCCACTGACCTCACACCGTTCTCCCGCGGGCCTCACTCGTCCTGCTCGCCACAGTAAACATGATGAATGGCAAGTGCAGAACACAAAAGCCAAATCCCGGACATTTTGGGCGATCTCGGAACACATTTTCAGATTCATCTCGGAGACTCAGTAGTAGCTTAGACTGTTGTTTAACTACTGCGCTCTTTTACCGGTAGGCAGCAAACCAAGTGCATTCTGGGAGTTGTTGTCTTTCATCCACATAAGCCAAAAATACGTTTTCTGGCTTTTCTCAGTCTAGAAAGCTGCAAATTCAAATATTTCTTCTACATAAATGACCCATTTTAAATACACATTCATCTTTCCAGAGGTGAAGTATCCTTTTAAGAATGCTTTCTGAATCCAAATCCAGAAATGTTTTAAGTACATAAATATGGTCAATTCTGATTTCAAGTTGAGTTTAATTGACACAAAGGTCACTAAAGTTCCCTTAGACTAGTCTCAACAACTGCTTCTGTAAGAGTTACATCAAGTACCATTATGCCTATTCATATCATAGCCGTTAAATGTGTCGTGTCTCAACTTTGCTCTGCCTGATAGAAGACCCTTTCTTGCGTGTCTTGGCGTGTCTTACCCTAGTGTATTTTAAACAAGTGTAGCGGTCTCTAAACCACTGCCACCATTTGTTTACACAATCTATGCTGAGCAATCTCTCCCTCTTCCTGTCTCTCTTTCTCTCTCTCACACACACACACACACACACACACACACACACACACACACACACACACACACACACAAACACAGAGGACAGATAAATAAGGTAATTTTAAAGGGGTTCTATTATGGTTTTTCAAATTTTCACCTTTCCTTAGTGTGTAATGTTGCTGTTTGAGCATTAACACCCTGAAACACCTCCATTGGAGTCTTGAGTTTTCTTCCGGGAACAAACACCACAATATTCCGCTTTTAAATAATTCCCGTCCAAGGCATATGCAAAATAAAGGGGTGGGTCTGGTTGAGTAAGTTAACAGTGTGTTGAGACTGGTGGTTATGGTGAGCAGTTGACCAATCACAACACACTGATCCAGCCGACCAATCAGAGCATATTGTGCTTTTCAGAAGGAGGAGCTTTATAGAGACAGGAACTAAACAGAGCTTTACTGGCAGACTGGGAAGAGAGGAGCTGCAACAATGGAGAAATATGTGGAAAAATAATGTGTTTTTTGAACCATTAAAGCATGAAAACCTATTCTGTTACAGCCTTAAAATAAAATCAAGACTCTGTAAAAGGGCATAATAGGTCTTCTACATACATACAATACAATATACAGTTGTATATGTATATTGTATTATATACATATACATATACAATGTATATTGTATTATCTACATACAATATACAGTAAATTTACCATATTGGACATTTCTAGCAGGTCATAATGCCATCTCAATGGCCATATTTTTAGTTTTTCTTCAGGTTTATACATCAAATAGTACTCTTAATGGCGGGTATGTACTTTCTAGATGTCAACCAAATGGAAAGTGAATATTTTCCAAAATTATATTTTGTGTTTACAATATTTTTTACTGTATAAATGGGCCTTTATACATGGAAATATTTATCAGCCTTTCAATTTTGGGGTGGTAGTTGGGGGTCCAAGACAAAAAAACAAACAAACAAACAAAACAACAACAAAAACGTTCTTATACAATATATTTATCCTGTGACACACAGGTTTGGCTCAACTACTTAAATTCAGAGAAAATGGTGTGTGAAAATTGGTAAATTCATCTCACTTTCGGTTTTGCCATAGTTACTACATTTGCTTATAGGGGAGATTACCTAACAAACAAATGATTATTGTGTGATTTTATAGGTTTAGGAAACGATTGTATTTCTCAAAGGACATTACATATAAGTCTAAGATATCTTGAAACCGGATGCTTTGGAGTGACACAGTAAAAACTTAGATAAGCATTCTTATAATGATTACATTGGCTCTCTTTCCAATGAATGAAGTGCAGTGAGGAGTTATTAACAGTACCTGGCTTGTCAAGGTTACAACTCTCATGTTTCAGACACGCAGTGTCTGATTCTCTGAGCAGTTTCTATTAGAGCCATGGGCATGTGGGTGATGTAAATCCTGCCAATGTATAGCATTAGATTCTCGATTGAACCATCCGAGAACAGGCATGCCTGGCACCAGTCTAACTAGATGTTGTCAGACCGGATGTGTGATCAACTAAATAAAGTAAACTAAATGAAGTGGCACATTGATCATTAAATTGAGACTGCGATTAGGGGTGTATTGTCTTGATCATTTAATTAGCTCTGCTCTGTGAGGAAATGTGTTTCTCTCATGCTACCTTGTTTTTGGCACAACTGTTGTGAAGAGACACTCTTTCTCTCTCTAAAGCACAGCAGTTTGGGTTTTAAACACACCCTCTAAATCAGGGGTCTCAAACTCAAATTAACTGGGGGCCGCTGGAGATAGAGTCTGGGCCGCATCAAGTATTCAAAAAAAAAAAAAAAAAAAAAGTATTTAAGTATTCCAAAAATGGAGCACAACTGATCCAATCTTCTCAATCTTTATTATTAACGTTTCTTCTGAACTGTTCCTCTGAATTTAAACATTCCTTTCTGTACATGATTGGTTCTTCATGAGCTGTCCTTCTGACAGTTGGAGTTAATTTTACAAACTTTCTTTGTCTTTTTCTTATACACAACATCTTTGTGATGATGGTCATATTTGCTTTTTATTTTCTTTATACAACACTATTATAGTGAATGTTTTTTTTCCCGAAAGGCACATTTCCTTTTATTATACTTAGATAAACAATTACTGCTTTTGAAATACAAATAATTCTTTCTACACATTTATAGTGTCTCAGGCAAATTACTGACTTTGCACATATCAAAGCAAACCTTCTTATCAACCTGTTGGACCAAGTTCATTACATGAACTAGTTCAAAGTTCAGTTCACAAATTTGAAAATGAACTAGTTCATAGTTCTTTTTTTCCATATGTTGCTGCTTGCTTCTTTTTTATTATTAGGCTATTATTATGGCCACAGCCCATATACAACCACAGATAACAATCATTTTATCGACGGGCAAAGTTTGCACAGACATGTAAGATTTTCCCATCCTCACCGACCTCATAAAACCCTTTTAAATGATCATACGACGCCTCCTCGCTCCTCGGTTCACAGCCACTGGAATGAACGAGTTCACTGTAACGTTCATCAGGCACATGAGGCTACGTTCAGTTCACGTGCGCCCAAAATATGAACGAGTTCATGAACTATCGTTCATTGCACGCGTTCAGACACAACACATATTACAAGCTCAAAATGATTATTCTCACATTGTATTTGAGCAGGGGTATCCAACACGTCGCTCGCGAGCTATCAGTAGCTGTGGCCTGATTTGGTGGTGGTAGCTCGCCTTGGGCCTGTTCACATATCGCGCTCATATATTTTGCACGCTCAAGTACGTTTCAAATGTAGGCGCGCATCAAACGCCCAGAGCGCTCATAATTGAAGCGACGCGCTCATTTTTTCCAGGCGCAGTATATTTGTACTTCGTGGTTGTCTATGACAACTATTGATAACAAACCCACCGTAAGCTGTCACGAGACTATATGGTAGCCCATAAGGGATACAAATAATAATAATAAAAAATTCGGCAAACGCAACGACGGGCCGCACCAACATTAAACTTTAATATCAAGTAGGGGGCCACGCGGGCCGCAAGTTTGAGACCTCTGCTTTAAATGAATACTAGGGAATGACGTGAGATGGTCAAGATTTCGACTAAAGCCTCAGCAGTGGAAAAGTTGTGTGTCTAAAGGATAATTGAGATGGGATGATTGGATTCGCTTTGTAACTGACGTGTTGAGTGTCTTTTATCTTAAAGTTGCCATTATGGAAAGTCTTACTCTTAAATGAGTAGTTCACTTTAAAACCACGTTAAAGTGGTTTACAAGAACCACGTTAAGAGCTACAAAGATGCTCTATCCATGGCGAAGAATAACTACTACGCTACACTCATTGGCAACCAACAACATCATCCTAAACAGCTTTTCTCCACCATCAACCGCCTACTCTGTCCACCTGACCCTCCTCAACCCTCTGATGCTGCTGGGCTATGCTCTAGATTCCTGGTTCATTTCCAGGAAAAGGTTGAAACCATCCACCAACAACTGCAGCTGTCCAGCTTATCGCAGTCAACCACACTGCCATTGTCTGACACAAATTTTTCAACAGCTCTCGCGCCTCAGGACTGCCTCTCCTCTTTCTCCCCGCTCAATACAGCTCAAGTTTTTGAGCTAGTATCAAAAGCAAAGGCCACAACCTGCAAACATGATCCTATGCCGACAGCCTTGGTTAAGGCATGTCTTCCAACTTTGGGTCCAACACTGGTCAACATCATTAACACCTCGCTGTCATCTGGGATGGTCCCCACCAGCCTCAAAACTGCTGTGGTGATCCCTAAACTTAAAAAACCGGGCCTGAACCAAGACGACTTAAACCATTACCGTCCTATCTCAAACCTACCTTTCATATCTAAGTTATTGGAAAGGGCTGTGGCTTCCCAACTTAACCATCACATGCTACAGCACAATCTCTACGAGCCTTTTCAATCTGGTTTCAGGACACATCACAGCACAGAAACTGCCCTCATCAAAATCACAAATGACCTTCACATGGCAGCTGACTCTGGCCATGTCAGCATCCTGATACTCCTTGACCTCTCTGCAGCCTTCGATACAGTCTCCCACCCCATTCTTCTTACACGTCTCTCTGAACTCATTGGCCTTACTGGTACAGTGTATTCCTGGTTTAAATCCTATCTCACTGACAGGCAACAATACGTCGCCCTCAAGGGGATCTGCTCTAATCTGGCGCCGGTCCTGCATGGCGTGCCACAGGGATCGGTCCTAGGCCCACTGCTATTTAATATTTACATGCTGCCACTTGGGATGATCGTCCGAAAGCATGGATTACACTTCCACTGCTATGCTGACGACACTCAGCTCTACATCAGCACTAAGCCTTCTACTTCGCTTCCACCAGTGCCACTTACTAACTGCCTGAAGGACATAAAGCACTGGCTGGACAATAACCTCCTCAAACTGAACAAAGACAAAACAGAACTCATGGTGTTCGCCCCGCTGTCACTTCTTAAAAAAGTTGATGACTTCACATTGGATGTGGATGGCTGTTCAATCTCTGCATCTCCTCAAGTACGCAACCTGGGCGTCATCATGGACTCCACTCTCTCCTTCCAACAACACATCAAAAACGTCACTAAAATTGCTTTCTACCATCTCAAGAACATCTCCAGACTCCGACAGTGCCTCACCAATTCTGTAGCTGAGGCCCTCATCCACTCATTCATCACCTCTAGACTTGACTACTGTAATGGTATCCTGCTCGGTCTACCCAGCAAAGCCACTGATAGACTTCAGTATGTGCAGAATTCTGCGGCTAGGATGCTCACACGCACAAAACTTGGTCTTCACATTACTCCTATCCTTATGAAGCTACATTGGCTGCCAGTAAAGTACCGCGTCAAATATAAAATCCTCCTCCTGACATACAAGTCCCTGCATGGACTTGCACCCCAGTACATTATTGATCTTCTCCATTCCTACACTCCGTCACGGTCCCTACGTTCTTCTGACAAGAACCTGCTTGCTGTCCCTAAGTCCAGGCTTAAGACATTTGGTGATAGAGCTTTCTGCGTTGGTGCTCCGTCACTCTGGAACAAACTTCCCCACGAGATCCGCTCTGCCTCATCACTCTCAACATTCAAAAATCAACTCAAAACACACCTCTTCACTGAGGCCTTTGGGCTCTAGCTGCCTCGGCCCCGTGCCTCCTCCTTAACTCCCCCCTCCCATTTCATGTCCTTTGTTAAGCGTCCTTGGGTACTTTGAAAGGCGCTATATAAATTAAAGTTATTATTATTAGGGGTTCAAGCACGAAGTGCTGAAACCCTATTGTAATTGGTAGGATTTTTAGGGGTTCAAGCACGAAGTGCTGAAACCCTATTGTTTTTGTACTGATTTTTATTATTAGGGGTTCAAGCACGAAGTGCTGAAACCCTATTGTAATTGTATTGATTTTTATTATTAGGTGTTCAAGCACGAAGTGCTGAAAACCTATTGTAATTGTACCGATTTTTATTATTAGGTGTTCAAGCACGAAGTGCTGAAAACCTATTGTAATTGTACTGATTTTTATTATTATTATTATTATTATTATTATTATTATTATTTTTCTTCCGCCGTAAAACGCATCGTGCAGACCAAACCGTAAGTGCTGGAGCTCTGAAACTTTGTCAGATGGTAGTACAAAAATCGAGGAGAGGTTATCAAATTATGAGCCCGATTGGCCCATAGGTGGCGCTATAATAATCAATTGCGCGAAACTGCTCATAACTCCTAAACCGTAAGTCGTACACTCAAGTGTCTTATATCATTGGAAAGCTGGTCACCTGACGAAAAAAACGTATATCTCCGATTTAATTTCCGCCATGATAGATTTTCCGCCATTTTGAATTTTGTCGAAAAACTACTTTTGCGAACTAGTCCCTGGTTTTTTACCCGATCGGAACCAAACCAGTGCAGAAATGTTCTCTGGAGTCTGAAGATCAATAATTATTGAAAAAAAGTAGAAATTTCTATTTCCGGTCGCTAGGGGACGCAAAATAAACGTTGTGGGAGGAGCCTATTTTACTAAAATGGCTATTACTCGAGAACTAAATAAGATATCTTCACCAAACTCGGTACACATGTGTAGGAAGTCAATTTGAGGTCACACAAAAAAAATGGTGACGATTGAACACTAGGTGGCGCTATAAACTGAAAAAAACATAAATTCAACTGACCGTTTGTCCGATTGACTTGAAAATTGGTATGCCGTGTCGTGGTCCAAGGCCCCATCTATGTGTGTGAGGACATTGGTGTATCTCAAAAAACATGGCCGCCATTGGCCAATGAAATTTGAGCACCAATGAAACAAGGTTAACGGTGGCCGATCGGAACGAAACTCGATGGGCGTGTTAGACTCATGGCCTAAGAGGTCTGTAAGAGTTTTGAAAGAAATTGGCCACTAGTTGGCGCTAATGAGTTTATTGGCTCTGTAATCACGTGGAGTTGCACCCATGCCCACGAAATGCATATAATTGGATAGATCTCCTCATACTGAACCACTTTGCCAATAGAACCATTGCTGTCAATCAAATCGTTCATTAAATATTCACGAATATGTTAAAAACCTACATTTGCAAACTAGTCCCTGGTTTTTCGTCCAATCGGAACCAAACCAGTCTAGGCCTATTCTCTGGACTCTCTAAATCAATAGTTATCAAAAAAATGTTGAGATTTTACATTTGTTTTGCTATAACAGGGTCGTTTACTAAATGGGCGGGACAAAATGCACCGAAAAGCCTATAAATCCTAAAAGGAAAACTCAGAACTTCACAAAAATTGATGAGCATATGTGTCATAACATGCCGAAGAAGCATGAACAGTTTCATGGAGATCGGACCATAGGTGGCGCTATAAATGTTAAAAAGCATAAAAACCATGTATTTCCAATGGTAAATTGCCTATATTGGCTGTAAATGGTGTTTTCCATCTATTATGTCAGTGGATAAATGTGTGTTATATAAAACTGAATGCATTTTGATGCTGTTGTGCTTAAAGGCCTTAAAGGTCTGAACTGCTTGAACACCGATAAATGCTGCTTGCAGCTTTAATTATTATTATTATTTTTCTTCTGCCGTAAAACGCATCGTGCAGACCAAACCGTAAGGGCCAGAGCTCTGAAACTTTGTCAGATGGTAGTACAAAAATCGAGGAGAGGTTATCAAATTATGAGCCCGATTGGCCCATAGGTGGCGCTATAGCGACCAATTGCGCGAAGCTGCTCATAACTCCTAAACCGTAAGTCGTACACTCAAGTGTCTTATATCATTGGAAAGCTGGTCACCTGACGAACAAAACGTATATCTCCGATTTCATTTCCGGTATGCAAATTTTTCGGCTATTTTGAATTTTGTCGAAAAACTACTTTTGCGAACTAGTCCCTGGTTTTTTGCCCGATCGGAACCAAACCAGTGCAGAAATGTTCTCTGAAGTCTGATTATCAATAATCATTGAAAAAAAGTGGAAATTTCTATTTCCGGTTGCTAGGAGGCGCAAAATAAACGTTGTGGGAGGAGCCTATTTTACTAAAATGGCTATAACTAAAGAAGTAAATGAGATATCTTCACCAAACTAGGTACACATGTTTAGGAGCTCAATTTGAGGTCACAGTAAAAAAATAGCGACAATTGAACACTAGGTGGCGCTATAAAACGAAAAAAACAGATAACCACCTAACCGTCAGTCCGATTGACTTGAAAATTGGTATGCAGTGTCTTGGTCCAACGCCCCATGTACGTTTATGAGGACATTGGTGTATCTCAAAAAACATGGCCGCCATCAGCCAATGAAGTTTGAGCACCCATGAAACAAGGTTAGGTTAAGGCCGATCGGAACGAAACTCATTGGGAATGTTCGACTCATGGCCCTAGAGGTCTGTAAGAATTTTGAAAGAAATCGGCCACTAGTTGGCGCTAACGAGTTTTATGGCTCTGTAATCACGTGGTTTGCACACACCCTCACAATATGTATATCAATTGATAGATCTCCTCATGCTGAACAACTTTGCTTCTAGAACCATTGCTGTCAATCAAATCGTTCGTTAAATATTCACGAATATGTCAAAAACCTACTTTTGCGAACTAGTCCCTGGTTTTTTGCTCGATCGGAACCAGACCAGTCTAGGACAATTCTCTGGACTCTCTAGATCAATAACTATCAAAAAGAAGTGGAACTTTGACATTTGTTTTGCTATAACAGGGTCATTTACAAAAGTAGGCGTGACAAAATGCACCCAAAGCCTATAAATCCTAAAGGAAAACTCAGAACATCCCAAAAATTGATGAGCATATGTGTCATCACATCATTAACAAGCATGCAAAGTTTCACGGAGATCGGACCATAGGTGGCGCTATAACTGTTAAAAAGCTTTAAAACCATGTATTTCCTATGGTGAATTGCCAGTATTGGCTGTAAATGGTGTTTTCCATCTCTGATCATATCATAATGTTAAAACCAGTGCAGTACAATTCTCTGGACTCTCTAGATCAATAATTATAAGAAAAAGTTGAACTGCTTCATGTGGATGGCTTCAACATGTACTGTGTTGAAGCCATCTATTACTACACTCCCAGTGTCCCTGAAAGCATTGATCTCTTCAATAAACAAGTCAGAACACGTGACATTAAATAATCATGAACATTTTCAGACAGATCGGACAAAATATGCCTATATAACAGTTAAAAAGGTGAAAATGATATTAATATGATGGTCTATTAAGCCAATAAGTGGTGTTTTACTGGCCTCTGCTGTTCAAAATAGTCATTGTCACACTACTCAACTATAATTCATACTATGACTTTATTAATTCACTAATTTAACATTTGCAATCACATTTAGTCAAATATTAATATGACAACTCACATTAGGTCCTGAATTTAAAAAATGTGTAATCTACACACTCTCATTCTGTTGTAGATAAATGATATTAATAATATGACATATTGTATATGAAGGCTGTAATTCCACTGTTGTCACTGGTTTTAATATAGTTTTATATCATAAGATTACAAATAAATATGTGAATGAATATGCTTATAGTTCAAATAACAAATAAACTATCCCAAACGTGTGTGTGTGTGTGTGTGTGTGTGTAAGCATGAAGCATGAATCATCTATTGAAGTAACAATTGAGTCACTTTGGATCCTTTTCAAAATGTCTAAAGTATGAGTTTGTGTAGATGATAATAGCACTGTTGTCCACTAGATGGAGCAGCAGCATTAGACTTTTTTAAACTTTTTATTATTCTGCCGTAAAACACATCGTGCAGACCAAACCGTAAGTGCTGGAGCTCTGAAACTTTGTCAGATGGTAGTACAAAAATCAAGGAGAGGTTATCAGATTATGAGCCCGATTTGGCCCATAGGTGGCGCTATAACAACCAATTGCGCGAAACGGTTCATAACTCCTAAATTGTAAGTCGTACACTCAAGTGTCTTATATCATTGGAAAGCTGGTCACCTGACGAAAAAAACGTATATCTCCGATTTCATTTCCGCCTGGATAGATTTTTCGCCATTTTGAATTTTGTCGAAAAACTACTTTTGCGAACTAGTCCCTGGTTTTTTACCTGATCGGAACCAAACCAGTGCAGAAATGTTCTCTGGAGTCTGAAGATCAATAATTATTGAAAAAAAGTAGAAATTTCTATTTCCGGTCTCTAGGGGACGCAAAATAAACGTTGTGGGAGGAGCCTATTTTACTAAAATGGCTATAACTCGAGAAGTAAATAAGATATCTTCACCAAACTCGGTACACATGTGTAGGAGGTCAATTTGAGGTCACACAAAAACAATGGTGACGATTGAAAACTAGGTGGCACTATAAAGTGAAAAAAACATAAATTCAACTGACCGTTTGTCCGATTGACTTGAAAATTGGTATGCAGTGTCGTGGTCCAAGGCCCCATCTATGTGTGTGAGGACATTGGTGTATCTCAAAAAACATGGCCGCCATTGGCCAATGAAATTTGAGCACCAATGAAACAAGGTTAACGGTGGCCGATTGGAACGAAACTCGATGGGCGTGTTAGACTCATGGCCTAAGAGGTCTGTAAGAGTTTTGAAAGAAATTGGCCACTAGTTGGCGCTAACGAGTTTATTGGCTCTGTAATCACGTGGAGTTGCACCCATGCCCACGAAATGCATATAATTGGATAGATCTCCTCATACTGAACCACTTTGCCAATAGAACCATTGCTGTCAATCAAATCGTCCATTAAATATTCACGAATATGTTAAAAACCTACATTTGCAAACTAGTCCCTGGTTTTTCGTCCAATCGGAACCAAATCAGTCTAGGCCTATTCTCTGGACTCTCTAAATCAATAGTTATCAAAAAAAATGTTGAGATTTTACATTTGTTTTGCTATAACAGGGTCGTTTACTAAATGGGCGGGACAAAATGCACCGAAAAGCCTATAAATCCTAAAGGAAAACTCAGAACTTCACAAAAATTGATGAGCATATGTGTCATAACATGCCGAAGAAGCATGAACAGTTTCATGGAGATCGGACCATAGGTTGCGCTATAACTGTTAAAAAGCATAAAAACCATGTATTTCCAATGGTAAATTGCCTATATTGGCTGTAAATGGTGTTTTCCATCTATTATGTCAGTGGATAAATGTGTGTTATATAAAACTGAATGCATTTTGATGCTGTTGTGCTTAAAGGCCTTAAAGGTCTGAACTGCTTGAACACCGATAAATGCTGCTTGCAGCTTTAATTATTATTATTATTATTATTATTCTCCCCTAAAACGCATCGTGCAGCCCAAACCGTAAGGGCTAGAGCTCTGAAACTTTGTCAGATGGTAGTACAAAAATCGAGGAGAGGTTATCAAATTATGACCCCGATTGGCCCATAGGTGGCGCTATAGCAACCAATTGCGCGAAACTGCTCATAACTCCTAGACCGTAAGTCGTACGCTCAAGTGTCTTATATCTTTGGAAAGCTGGTCACCTGATGAAAAAAATTAATATCTCCGATTTCATTTCCGTCATGATAGATTTTCCGTCATTTTGAATTTTGTCGAAAAACTACTTTTGCGAACTAGTCCCTGGTTTTTTGCCCGATCGGAACCAAACCAGTGCAGGAATGTTCTCTGGAGTCTGAAGATCAATAATTATCAAAAAAATGTTGAAAAAGTCTCTTTGCGGTCGCTAGGGGGCGCAAAATAAATGTTGTGGGAGGAGCCTATTTTACTAAAATGGCTATAACTCGAGAAGTAAATGAGATATCCTCAACAAACTCGGTACACATATGTATAAGCTCAATTTGAGGTCACAGTAAAAAAATCGCCACGATGGAACACTAGGTGGCGCTATAAAACAAATAAAACTAAAAAAGAGCTCTGACCATCTGACCGTTAGTCCGATTGACTTGAAAATTGGTATGCAGTGTCTTTGTCCAAGGCCCCATGTATGTGTATGAGGACATTGGTGTATCTCAAAAAACATGGCCGCCATCGGCCAATGAAGTTTGAGCACCTATAAAACAAGGTTAACGAAGGCCGATCGGAACGAAACTCGTTGGGCATGTTTGAATCATGGCCCTAGAGGTCTGTAAGAATTTTGAAAGAAATCGGCCACTAGTTGGCGCTAACGAGTTTTATGGCTCTGTTATCACGTGGTGTTGCACACACCCCCACAATATGTATATCAATTGATAGATCTCCTCATGCTGAACAACTTTGCCTCAAGAACCATTGCTGTCAATCAAATCGTTCGTTAAATATTCACGAATATGTTAAAAACCTACTTTTGCGAACTAGTCCCTGGTTTTTTGCCCGATCGGAACCAGACCAGTCTGGGACAATTCTTTGGACTCTCTAGATCAATAATTATCAAAAAAAGTTGAACTTTGTCATTTGTTTTGCTATAACAGGGTCATTTAAAAAAGGGGGCATGACAAAATGCACCCAAAAGCCTATAAATCCTAAAGGAAAAGTCAGAACTTCACAAAAATTGATGAGCATATGTGTCATAACGTATTCAACAAGCATGCAAAGTTTCATGGAGATCGGACTATAGGTGGCGCTATAATTGTTAAAAATATTAAAAACAATGTATACCCTATAGTAAATTGCCATTATTGAAACTTAAAACTTAATGTCTTTTGATGCTTTTGTGCTTAAAGGCCTTAAAGGCCTAAACTGCTTGAACCCCGCTAAATGCTGCTTGCAGCTTTAATTATTATTATTATTATTATTCTCCCTAAAACGCATCGTGCAGCCCAAACCGTAAGGGCTAGAGCTCTGAAACTTTGTCAGATGGTAGTACAAAAATCGAGGAGAGGTTATCAAATTATGAGCCCGATTGGCCCATAGGTGGCGCTATAGCGACCAATTGCGCGAAACGGCTCATAACTCCTAGACCGTAAGTCGTACACTCAAGTGTCTTATATCATTGGAAAGCTGGTCACCTGACGAAAAAAACGTATATCTCCGATTTCATTTCCGGTATGGAAATTTTTCCGCCATTTTGAATTTTGTCGAAAAACTACTTTTGCGAACTAGTCCCTGGTTTTTTGCCCGATCGGAACCAAACCAGTGCAGAAATGTTCTCTGGAGTCTGATGATCAATAATTATCAAAAAAATGTTGAAATTTCTATTTCCGGTCGCTAGGGAAGCAAAATAAACGTTGTGGGAGGAGCCTATTTTACTAAAATGGCTATAACTCGAGAAGTAAATGAGATATCTTCACCAAACTCGGTACACATGTGTACGAGTTCAATTTGAGGTCACAGTAAAAAAATAGCGACGATTGAACACTAGGTGGCGCTATAATATGAAAAAAACATAAAAAGGGCTATGACCACATGACCGTTAGTCCGATTGACTTGAAAATTGGTATGCAGTGTCTTGGACCAAGGCCCCATGTATATCTATGAGGACATTGGCGTATCTAAAAAAACATGGCCGCCATCGGCCAATGAAGTTTGAGCATCTATGAAACAAGGTTAACGAAGGCCGATCGGAACGAAACTCGTTGGGCATGTTTGACTCATGGCCCTAGAGGTCTGTAAGAATTTTGAAAGAAATCGGCCACTAGTTGGCGCTAACGAGTTTTATGGCTCTGTTATCACGTGGTGTTGCACACACCCCCACAATATGTATATCAATTGATAGATCTCCTCATGCTGAACAACTTTGCCTCAAGAACCATTGCTGTCAATCAAATCGTTCGTTAAATATTCACGAATATGTTAAAAACGTACTTTTGCGAACTAGTCCCTGGTTTTTTGCCCGATCGGAACCAGACCAGTCTAGGACAATTCTTTGGACTCTCTAGATCAATAATTATCAAAAAAAGTTGAACTTTGTCATTTGTTTTGCTATAACAGGGTCATTAATAAAAGGGGGCATGACAAAATGCACCCAAAAGCCTATAAATCCTAAAGGAAAAGTCAGAACTTCACAAAAATTGATGAGCACATGTGTCATAACTTATTCAACAAGCATGCAAAGTTTCATGGAGATCGGACTATAGGTGGCGCTATAACTGTTAAAAATGTTAAAAACAATGTATTCCCTATGGTAAATTGCCATTATTGAAACTTAAACCTTAATGTCTTTTGATGCTTTTGTGCTTAAAGGCCTTAAAGGCCTAAACTGCTTGAACCCCGCTAAATGCTGCTTGCAGCTTTAATTAGGGTTCAAGCACGAAGTGCTGAAACCCTATTGTACTATTTTATTATTATTATTATTATTATTCTCCCCTAAAACGCATCGTGCAGCCCAAACCGTAAGTGCTGGAGCTCTGAAACTTTGTCAGATGGTAGTACAAAAATCGAGGAGAGGTTATCAAATTATGACCCCGATTGGCCCATAGGTGGCGCTATAGCAACCAATTGCGCGAAACTGCTCATAACTCCTAGACCGTAAGTCGTACACTCAAGTGTCTTATATCATTGGAAAGCTGGTCACCTGATGAAAAAAATGTATATCTCCGATTTCATTTCCGTCATGATAGATTTTCCGTCATTTTGAATTTTGTCGAAAAACTACTTTTGCGAACTAGTCCCTGGTTTTTTGCCCGATCGGAACCAAACCAGTGCAGGAATGTTCTCTGGAGTCTGAAGATCAATAATTATCAAAAAAATGTTGAAAAAGTCTCTTTGCGGTCGCTAGGGGCGCAAAATAAATGTTGTGGGAGGAGCCTATTTTACTAAAATGGCTATAACTCGAGAAGTAAATGAGATATCCTCAACAAACTCGGTACACATATGTATAAGCTCAATTTGAGGTCACAGTAAAAAAATCGCCACGATGGAACACTAGGTGGCGCTATAAAACGAATAAAACTAAAAAAGAGCTCTGACCAGCTGACCGTTAGTCCGATTGACTTGAAAATTGGTATGCAGTGTCTTTGTCCAAGGCCCCATGTATGTGTATGAGGACATTGGTGTATCTCAAAAAACATGGCCGCCATCGGCCAATGAAGTTTGAGCACCTATAAAACAAGGTTAACGAAGGCCGATCGGAACGAAACTCGTTGGGCATGTTTGACTCATGCCCTAGAGGTCTGTAAGAATTTTGAAAGAAATCGGCCACTAGTTGGCGCTAACGAGTTTTATGGCTCTGTTATCACGTGGTGTTGCACACACCCCCACAATATGTATATCTATTGATAGATCTCCTCATGCTGAACAACTTTGCCTCAAGAACCATTGCTGTCAATCAAATCGTTCGTTAAATATTCACGAATATGTTAAAAACCTACTTTTGCGAACTAGTCCCTGGTTTTTTGCCCGATCGGAACCAGACCAGTCTGGGACAATTCTTTGGACTCTCTAGATCAATAATTATCAAAAAAAGTTGAACTTTGTCATTTGTTTTGCTATAACAGGGTCATTTAAAAAAGGGGGCATGACAAAATGCACCCAAAAGCCTATAAATCCTAAAGGAAAAGTCAGAACTTCACAAAAATTGATGAGCATATGTGTCATAACGTATTCAACAAGCATGCAAAGTTTCATGGAGATCGGACTATAGGTGGCGCTATAATTGTTAAAAATATTAAAAACAATGTATACCCTATAGCAAATTGCCATTATTGAAACTTAAAACTTAATGTCTTTTGATGCTTTTGTGCTTAAAAGCCTTAAAGGCCTAAACTGCTTGAACCCCGCTAAATGCTGCTTGCAGCTTTAATTATTATTATTATTATTATTCTCCCCTAAAACGCATCGTGCAGCCCAAACCGTAAGGGCTAGAGCTCTGAAACTTTGTCAGATGGTAGTACAAAAATCGAGGAGAGGTTATCAAATTATGACCCCGATTGGCCCATAGGTGGCGCTATAGCGACCAATTGATCGAAACTGCTCATAACTCCTAGACCGTAAGTCGTACACTGAAGTGTCTTATATCATTGGAAAGCTGGTCACCTGATGAAAAAAATGTATATCTCCGATTTCATTTCCGTCATGATAGATTTTCCGTCATTTTGAATTTTGTCGAAAAACTACTTTTGCGAACTAGTCCCTGGTTTTTTACCCGATTGGAACCAAACCAGTGCAGAAATGTTCTCTGGAGTCTGAAGATCAATAATTATCAAAAAAATGTTGAAATTTCTCGTTCCGGTCGCTAGGGGAAGCAAAATAAACGTTGTGGGAGGAGCCTATTTTACTAAAATGGCTATAACTCGAGAAGTAAATGAGATATCTTCACCAAACTCGGTACACATCTGTAAGAGTTCAATTTGAGGTCACAGTAAAAAAATAGCGACGATTGAACACTAGGTGGCGCTATAACATGAAAAAAACATAAAAAGGGCTATGACCACATGACCGTTAGTCCGATTGACTTGAAAATTGGTATGCAGTGTCTTGGACCAAGGCCCCATGTATATCTATGAGGACATTGGCGTATCTAAAAAAACATGGCCGCCATCGGCCAATGAAGTTTGAGCATCTATGAAACAAGGTTAACGAAGGCCGATCGGAACGAAACTCGTTGGGCATGTTTGACTCATGGCCCTAGAGGTCTGTAAGAATTTTGAAAGAAATCGGCCACTAGTTGGCGCTAACGAGTTTTATGGCTCTGTTATCACGTGGTGTTGCACACACCCCCACAATATGTATATCAATTGATAGATCTCCTCATGCTGAACAACTTTGCCTCAAGAACCATTGCTGTCAATCAAATCGTTCGTCAAATATTCACGAATATGTTAAAAACGTACTTTTGCAAACTAGTCCCTGGTTTTTTGCCCGATCGGAACCAGACTAGTCTAGGATAATTCTTTGGACTCTCTAAATCAATAATTATCAAAAAAAAAGTTGAACTTTGTCATTTGTTTTGCTATAACAGGGTCATTTATAAAAGGGGGCATGACAAAATGCACCCAAAAGCCTATAAATCCTAAAGGAAAAGTCAGAACTTCACAAAAATTGATGAGCACATGTGTCATAACTTATTCAACAAGCATGCAAAGTTTCATGGAGATCGGACTATAGGTGGCGCTATAACTGTTAAAGATGTTAAAAACAATGTATTCCCTATGGTAAATTGCCATTATTGAAACTTAAACCTTAATGTCTTTTGATGCTTTTGTGCTTAAAGGCCTTAACGGCCTAAACTGCTTGAACCCCGCTAAATGCTGCTTGCAGCTTTAATTATTATTATTATTCTCCCCTAAAACGCATCGTGCAGCCCAAACCGTAAGTGCTGGAGCTCTGAAACTTTGTCAGATGGTAGTACAAAAATCGAGGAGAGGTTATCAAATTATGACCCCGATTGGCCCATAGGTGGCGCTATAGCAACCAATTGCGCGAAACTGCTCATAACTCCTAGACCGTAAGTCGTACGCTCAAGTGTCTTATATCTTTGGAAAGCTGGTCACCTGATGAAAAAAATTAATATCTCCGATTTCATTTCCGTCATGATAGATTTTCCGTCATTTTGAATTTTGTCGAAAAACTACTTTTGCGAACTAGTCCCTGGTTTTTCGCCCGATCGGAATCAAACCAGTGCAGGAATGTTCTCTGGAGTCTGAAGATCAATAATTATCAAAAAAATGTTGAAAAAGTCTCTTTGCGGTCGCTAGGGGGCGCAAAATAAATGTTGTGGGAGGAGCCTATTTTACTAAAATGGCTATAACTCGAGAAGTAAATGAGATATCCTCAACAAACTCGGTACACATATGTATAAGCTCAATTTGAGGTCACAGTAAAAAAATCGCCACGATGGAACACTAGGTGGCGCTATAAAACGAATAAAACTAAAAAAGAGCTCTGACCAGCTGACCGTTAGTCCGATTGACTTGAAAATTGGTATGCAGTGTCTTTGTCCAAGGCCCCATGTATGTGTATGAGGACATTGGTGTATCTCAAAAAACATGGCCGCCATCGGCCAATGAAGTTTGAGCACCTATAAAACAAGGTTAACGAAGGCCGATCGGAACGAAACTCGTTGGGCATGTTTGACTCATGCCCCTAGAGGTCTGTAAGAATTTTGAAAGAAATCGGCCACTAGTTGGCGCTAACGAGTTTTATGGCTCTGTTATCACGTGGTGTTGCACACACCCCCACAATATGTATATCTATTGATAGATCTCCTCATGCTGAACAACTTTGCCTCAAGAACCATTGCTGTCAATCAAATCGTTCGTTAAATATTCACGAATATGTTAAAAACCTACTTTTGCGAACTAGTCCCTGGTTTTTTGCCCGATCGGAACCAGACCAGTCTGGGACAATTCTTTGGACTCTCTAGATCAATAATTATCAAAAAAAGTTGAACTTTGTCATTTGTTTTGCTATAACAGGGTCATTTAAAAAAGGGGGCATGACAAAATGCACCCAAAAGCCTATAAATCCTAAAGGAAAAGTCAGAACTTCACAAAAATTGATGAGCATATGTGTCATAACGTATTCAACAAGCATGCAAAGTTTCATGGAGATCGGACTATAGGTGGCGCTATAATTGTTAAAAATATTAAAAACAATGTATACCCTATAGCAAATTGCCATTATTGAAACTTAAAACTTAATGTCTTTTGATGCTTTTGTGCTTAAAAGCCTTAAAGGCCTAAACTGCTTGAACCCCGCTAAATGCTGCTTGCAGCTTTAATTATTATTATTATTATTCTGCCGTAAAACGCATCGTGCAGACCAAACCGTAAGTGCTGCAGCTCTGAAACTTTGTCAAATGGTAGTACAAAAATCGAGGAGAGGTTATCAAATTATGAGCCCGATTGGCCCATAGGTGGCGCTATAGCGACCAATTGCGCGAAACTGCTCATAACTCCTAGACCGTAAGTCGTACACTCAAGTGTCTTATATCGTTGGAAAGCTGGTCACCTGACGAAAAAAACGTATATCTCCGATTTCATTTCCGGTATGCAAATTTTTCCGCCATTTTGAATTTTGTCGAAAAACTACTTTTGCGAACTAGTCCCTGGTTTTTTACCCGATCGGAACCAAACCAGTGCAGAAATGTTCTCTGGAGTCTGAAGATCAATAATTATTGAAAAAAAGTAGAAATTTCTATTTCCGGTCGCTAGGGGACGCAAAATAAACGTTGTGGGAGGAGCCTATTTTACTAAAATGGCTATAACTCGAGAAGTAAATGAGATATCCTCAACAAACTCGGTACACATATGTATAAGCTCAATTTGAGGTCACAGTAAAAAAATCGCCACGATGGAACACTAGGTGGCGCTATAAAACGAATAAAACTAAAAAAGAGCTCTGACCAGCTGACCGTTAGTCCGATTGACTTGAAAATTGGTATGCAGTGTCTTTGTCCAAGGCCCCATGTATGTGTATGAGGACATTGGTGTATCTCAAAAAACATGGCCGCCATCGGCCAATGAAGTTTGAGCACCTATAAAACAAGGTTAACGAAGGCCGATCGGAACGAAACTCGTTGGGCATGTTTGACTCATGGCCCTAGAGGTCTGTAAGAATTTTGAAAAAAATCGGCCACTAGTTGGCGCTAACGAGTTTTATGGCTCTGTAATCACGTGTTGTTGCGCACATCCCCACGAAATGCATATCATTCGATAGATCTCCTCATGATGAACAACTTTGCCTCTAGAACCATTGCTGTCAATCAAATCGTTTATTAAATATTCACGAATATGTTAAAAACCTACTTTTGCGAACTAGTCCCTGGTTTTTTGCCCGATCGGAACCAGACCAGTCTAGGATAATTCTTTGCACTCTCTAGATCAATAATTATCAAAAAAAATTCGAACTTTTTAAATTTGCGCATGGTGTTAAATGGTCATTTAGAAAAGGGCGTGAGAAAATGCACCCAAAAGCCTATAAATCCTAAATGAAAACTCAGAACTTCACAGAAATTGATGAGCTTATGTGTCATAACATGCCGAAGAAGCATGCAAAGTTTCATTGAGATCGGACTATAGGTGGCGCTATAACTATTAAAAAGCTTTAAAACCATATGTTTCCTATGGTAAATTGCCAGTATTGGCTGTAAAAAATTTGAGCACCTATGAAACAAGGTTATCGAAGGCCGATCGCAACGAAACTCGATGGGCATGTTCAACTCATGGCCCTAAAGGTCTGTAACAATTTTGAAAGAAATCGGCCATTAGTTGGCGCTAACGAGTTTTATGGCTCTGTAATCACGAGGTGTTGCGCACATCCCCACGAAATGCAATTTCATTTGATAGATCTCCTCATGATGAACAACTTTGCCTCTAGAACCATTGCTGTCAATCAAATTGTTCGTTAAATATTCACAAATATGTTAAAACCTAATTTTGCGAACTAGTCCCTGGTTTTTTGCCCGATCGGAACCAGACCAGTCTAGGACAATTTTTTGGACTCTCTAGATCAATAATTATCAAAAAAAAATTGAGATTTGTCATTTGTTTTGCTATAACAGGGTCATTTACAAAAGGGGGCATGACAAAATGCACCCAAAAGCCTATAAATCCTAAAGGAAAAGTCAGAACTTCACAAAAATTGATGAGCATATGTGTCATAACGTATTCAACAAGCATGCAAAGTTTCATGGAGATCGGACTATAGGTGGCGCTATAATTGTTAAAAATATTAAAAACAATGTATACCCTATAGCAAATTGCCATTATTGAAACTTAAAACTTAATGTCTTTTGATGCTTTTGTGCTTAAAAGCCTTAAAGGCCTAAACTGCTTGAACCCCGCTAAATGCTGCTTGCAGCTTTAATTATTATTATTATTATTAAAAAAAACAACTTCTGCTGATAATTTACTCACCCCCATGTCATCCAAGATATCCATGTCATTCTTTTTTCAGTCGAAAAGAAATTAAGGTTTTTGATGAAAACATTCCAGGATTTCAATGGGAACCAAACAGTTCAAGGTCCAAAAGACAGTTTCAGTGCATTTAGAACATTTTTCCTGGTTACAAAGAACTGTATAGAACCTTTTAAGGGTTCCAAATATGTAGCGCTGACAGAACCTTTTAAGATTCTATATAGAACCTTTTCTAAGAGTGAGATTAAGCCAGGATTAGGCCTTAGGGAAATTATTTTTTTATTTTTATTTTTCAAGTACCTAGAAAAAACATTGCTGATGTGCATCAATGAAACAAAACGAATTGTCTGTGAAACCGAGCATAATTGTGCTATAATCACAAACATTTCTATCAAAGATGGAATTAGATTAGTTAGAAAAGAAAATACATGTAATTTTGCTCTGTAACATTTAGGGCCAATCCCAATTCTACCCCTTACCCCTTCCCTTTCCCCTAGCCCTACCCCTTCGCCTTCCCCTTGACCCTTGAAACAGAGTGGCAATGCGTAGGGGTGAAAATATTCCCCTAAGAAATGGGACACCACTACGCCTCCGTTAAACGTCATTATAAGTCGTCGCTAGCGCCTACGTCACAGGATATGCGCCGATGTTTATCACAACTTCCAAGATCCCGTCGACAGCTGCAGTTATCTCAGTCGCGTGGGTTACAGCTATTTTCTTGCATCTTGTGAAGTTCGCAGGAAACAACGGAGACAACGAAAATATGTTGCGGGACTATCACTAGCAAACTACAGTAATTTTAGCGATTTTTTTACAAACGTTTCTGTGAAGAAACTGACCGTAAATATGAACACATTATTGAATGTAACATAAAGCAAATCATTATTTGTCGTTATAATACTTATTAAAGCCACAAATACTTAAATTTATGGGTCTCCTTTGTCGCTTGGGCAGCCAGCCTGGGTTGGCAGTGACACTTCTCATACCCCTTCGTTTGAAGTGTGCTCCCGAAAAATCTTCGTTTGAAGGGCTATCTGGCCCTTCCCCCTAGCCCTCCCCCTCCAACCAAAAGAGAATTGGGACAGCCCTACCCCTTCACGTGGACGCGCAAAACGGAGGGGAAGGGGAAAGTGAAGGGGTAAGGGGTAGAATTGGGATTGGCCCTTACTAAGGTTGCCAAAGTAAAACAAAGATTCAGTCAAGAGTAAAATCACACATTACATAACATGCATTGTTCTGTCCACTCAGTTGTTTGAAAATGGAGCCATTAAACACAAGTCAGACAGAGAGGACACCTGCCGGTGTGACAATGAGCCATCGCTAGGACACGAGAGGAACCTTTGACACTGTTAGTTCTACACAAATGCCTGGTAGCCTGTAAAACTTTTATGCATGGGACAGGCTTCTT
Source organism: Pimephales promelas (assembly GCF_016745375.1). Next base: position 2,733,677 of record NW_024121233.1, read on the forward strand.
TTTTATCACTCTTGCACTCGCCCCAAATCAAGATGTCTTGTCAGAGGGAAAACTTACAAGCTATCAGAGTGTTAGAGATGGAGGTCAGAGGTGAACGTGTGTAACGCACATGGGCGGATGCCTGCGAGCAGCTGGAGTTTTAGCAGGCCGAAGCTGACCTTTGGTTGCATCCGTTTTCCATAGCACCACATATAGAAAAATCACATGCTGTTTTCAAGCAAACACATGGGCAAAGGTTCTTAACTGTAATCAAAGGACTGTAAATCGAGTTGAACTGAAGAAGTGACTTCAACCTCAGCCTAGAAATGAGGAAATAATCCAACTCTCGTTTTGTTAGATGACTTCCGTTTTTATATCAATGGCTTTCTGTCTGTCTTGATTTTGTGTTTTTTGCTGCGTAATAGAACAAAAAAAACGCAGATAGCCAAAAGCTGAGAGAACCAGAGGGAAAAGTGACCAGGCCTGCTTTTCTATCTCCATTAGGATTCAGTATGTTTTGCAGTTTTACCTATTCTTTAACTTCAAGTAGTCAGCCAGAAATAACAGCTTGTCCAGAATTGGTGTTCGGTCCCTCAAAGTGCTGTACGCTTGAGTTTGAATAAGTAAATATATATATAAAAAATTGCGCTCCCTCGGCACAAACGCATAGCCTCGCTCGCACGGAAGAACTGCGTGTGTAAGAAATGCTTTTGTGCTCGTAGTGCTGTTACGCTGTTCAATAATGCATTTTTGTGCTTTTAAAGAAATTACACAGCGATCATAAATCCAACAGGGATCAGACCCTCCTCCCGGGAAGGTCGTTGATTTTATTTTATTTTTTTCCATGGTGGCCGTGACCTTGTCGAGTCAAGCTGCAGTCCAAACGGGCCACCAAGATTTTTAAGGATGCCAGATTTGTAGTAAAGGGCCACTGACAAACATGCAGTTTGAAAAAGAACGAAAGAAAGTTTGTTCTGTCCAGCTCTGGATGACAAGGCAGAGATTTAATGTGCTTTTAAACACTTTGACCTGAGTGGTTCCTTGAATTGTATTTTTAGTTTCTAGTCAGAGTTTTTAGCGTTTTCTTGGGATGTTTTAGTGAGATTGTTTTGTTTTTGATTTATTTTGTTTTATTATCCGGTTACACTTTATTTCGATAGTCACTTTAGACGTTCTACTAATTATAAGTAACTTTTCAACTACAAACTAACTCTCATTAGAGTATTAGTATATTATAGTAGACTGTCACTAGACTGTTTGCTTATAGTTAGGAGGTGTTAGGCTTTGTGTTATGAGAATAAGTTTACTTGATGTCGCCAACTTACTTGAATGTATGTTGGGGGACCAACAAAATAAAGTGTTAACAGATATTAAGCTGACAGTCTACTAATACTCTAATGACAGTTAGTTGATATGTAGTTGAAAAGTTATTTATAGTTAGTAGAATGTCTAAAGTGGACAATCAAAATAAAGTGTTACATATTATCCAACTCTATTCATGTCTATAGGACCTCAGTATTGCCCTGCCAGACTCTTTTAATTTCTTTAAAGGAGCATTTCACCCATTTTAACATTAATCTTTATTGAACGTTGATCATATATGTAGTCAAAATGTAAAATAATTTTTGAATTTGGTGCCCTCTTGACCGAGAAAAGACAGAAAATAACCGAAGGGTGCATTTGTATGTAAGACAACAACTCCCACAATGCACCGCATTGCAAGCCACATCCACTAATCCGGAACAGCACAAACAGAGAAATCACTCTTACGTCTACAAGGCTAATGTTAGCTGCCACCAGAGTTTGAAATTCATTTCACGCAAAATTTCTTGTCGGCTGTGACGAGCAGGACGAGGGACGTAAGTGCGGCGCGAGAGGACGGCACGAGGCCGGTGGCGTGAGTGATAATGAAAGACAAGAGACGCACCGACCGGTCTGGTATCTCTCACGGAGGAGTGGGAGCATAAATGGCAAATAGAGAAACAGGCCTGATTTTATGTTGTGTTTTGTTTCTTCTGAGTGTAGACAACAGTCGTCAATGAGTGGCTGCTGGCTTATACTTTTATTTTGTATTTGTTCATTTAACTATTAAAATGTTTAAATGTTGGCCGATTCCCGCCTCCTTCTTCCCACAACAACAAACCTTGTTAACGTTACATTGGCAAACTCATGAGTGAATTACTCCTCGTTTGTATTTCTATATGGTGTATTACTGCATGATACCTGGATGTTGAGTCAGGCGAAACTAGGATGGTTCACATCACAACACAAATGTCCGTGTGCTGATCTGTAATAGGCCTGTAGGGTGAGTGGGTCCCATCCCCTGGAATAATAATGAGCTAATGCTTATAGTCTCTACACTTTTCAATGAAATGTGACTTCCTGCTTATTTTGACGCAAAATGACGATTTTTACGTCATAATAAGCAGGAAGTAAAACACTTAAATCCTTATTTTTCCCATCTCAGGGAATAAACCATGACCATTCAAAAATATGACTGGGTTTCAAAAGATACAAAGCTTAATGCAAATGGGTGATGTGTCCCTTTAAATAGATTTCTATCCATTGTTTCTTATTTTCCTCATCATGCATTTTTACAGTTTCTATGCGTCTGGATTCCAGTAAATAAATATCTGACTTTTACAACACGAGCTTATGAGAGCATGCAATCCTCATTATTTATAGATGAAGGATTGAGATGGATGCAACTTTCACAGTACAGTTCCTTTGCACAAATCAGATGAACTACAATCTGCCTGAGATGGATGTTATCCAGACTGCAATGCTTGTATTGCTTCAGGACCAATATTTTATATTGTTAAATCATGTGGTGATTCATCACAGTAGCAGAATTGTTCATTGAATTTAACTTTTTGCTCAGCATATTCATTTAACCTGCTTGTGACTGCAGTGTTGCTTGTTTCCCATTAGCCAGCTTTATTGGTTAGCGTCAGTGGAGTGTTAATTCTGCCCCATTAAAAACACCCAGTATTTATTTATCACTATCCGTTCCATAATATGCTCCAGCAGTGTATTATCTCTTTTTCTCACACCACCTTTAATTTACACTCAAGCCCTCTCATGCTCATACTTCTCCATCGCAGTGCATGTCCACTTATTTGACTAGTGGTATAAGGTGAATTAGGTGGAAGAAGAGGAAATTGCTTTTGAGTCTTTCTGCCAAGTGCTATATTGTTGAAGGCACATTTATGATTGATTATTGAGTACTTGAGTGGGTGGACTATGAGTGGACTATGGCTTCGGGCTTTTGGCCTCAGTCTCAATAGTTTCACGTTGCCTGTTTGGTTGTTGCTTTGTCTATTTTGTTGAATTTTGAATTTTTTTTTTTATTAGTTAAATTTTGGTTTTGTTGAATTGTTTTTGTTTTAGTTCATTTATTCATTTATTTTTGTTTAATTTAATTTTATATTATTTTTAATTTGTTTCATTTTTTTGTCATGTTTTGTTTCATTTAAAAGCTTCTTTTGGTTTATTTCAGTTTTGTTTTATTTTCGTTTTGACATGTTTCATTCAACTTAAGTTTTTGTTTTTGTTTATTTCAATCAAGTTTTTTTGTGTTTTGTTGAATCATTTGTTTTGCTTTGATTTCAGTTAGTTTAGTTATTTTTGTGTTTCAATGAGTCTTGTTTTGTTTCATTTAAAAGCTTGTTTTGGTTTATTTCAGTTTTTATTTTTGATGTTTATTTTTGTTGTTTTGTTTTGTTTTACATGTTTCATCCAACTGAAGTTTTTGTTTTTATTTCAATGAAGTTCATTTAATGTTTGTGTTTTGTTCTATTGTTTGTTTTGCTTTGATTCCAGTTACGAGTTCCATATGATTTTTTAGTTTTGTCATGTTTTTTTTAATTATTCTTTCCTATGTTTTATTTTAGTTTCATTTCATCCTCTTACAAAACATCTGACTCCGAGCAAGCCTCTTTGCGCTGGTGTGGTTCTTTCCCCAGTAAGGAGCGTAGGCTGTTACTCAGCAGATTGGGTTAAATGAGGTGTGTGGAGGGAATGCTCTCTTTATCTGCATTAGTTCACACTGTTTATTAAGGCTTTGAGTGACTTCATTATGTTTCATCCTCAGAGGAACTAAGATTACTGCTCCAATGAAAGATGTGCTTATTTCTCAGTTTTATTTTCTTCCATGAAAAAAAATGAGATTATCATCACACTAATTAGATTTTATTAGAACAGAGGAGGTGATTCTGCAGGAATCACTCTCTCGGCCTTCAGATATCTGGGTGGTGTGCTACTGTAGTCTGGTACACACTCAGGAAATGTGAGAGGAAGTTTGCCATTTCCACTCAAGACCAAACGTGGGGAGTTTTGTTGAATTATTTGACCTGCCTCGTTCAGTGAATCTCCTTCTCCCTCTCACAGTCACTCCACATCTTTGAATGATGGGAAGCGAGTGCTATAAACTGATGTCTCATTCAGTACCCTGTCACATTCTGGACATGGTAGTGCATCCTGTTGGCTTTACTCAGGATCCTGATAAATATATACCAGGGGAAGGTTCATGTGTGTGGAGAGAGAGAGATAGAGTTTTTATTTAATTTTGTGTATCCATGCTATGGCAGCTGATAACACCCAATTTTTAATGATGATCGACAAACAGACCAAAATAATATAATCTTAATCTTACAATCGCTAAGTTTGTATATGGTAACATGAAATAACAATATAATGTTAATTTACACTTAAAATACCACTCAAAAGTTTTTGAAAGTAGTCTCTTGTACTAACCAAGTCTGCATTTATTTTGTTAAAAATATAAGGTTACACTTAATTTAGTCCACTTTAGACATTTTAATAACTACATATAGTTAATGACTATATATATATATATATATATATATATATATATATATGAAGAGCCTCTAAATGCCATTTGAAATTTTCTTCTTTAATGATGATTTTTATCAACTTGTATATTTAAGTTCAGTAATTTCACTTAAATAACAATTAATAGGTAATTATCATCGCCATTTAAGTGTAATTACTGAACTTAAATATACAAGTTTGATAAAAATCATCATTAAAGAAGAAAATTTCAAATGGCATTTAGAGGCTTTTGCATCTGAACTCTTCATATATATATATATATATATATATATATCAATCATTATATATTACTTTTAACCCAAAATTGAGTTAAAATAACACAGCATTTTTTTGAGTGTATAATATCTGCTTTTAATAACTCTTAATAACTTTTTATTTTGATGCTCCTCAAAAGACATTATACTGACTTGAAGAAACTTTGTTACATGTCAACTTATTCTACTAACCCAAACGGTCTACTAATACTCTAATGAGAGTTAGTTGACATGAAGTTGTACATTTACATATAGTTAGTATGTCTGAAGTGGACTATCGAAATAAGGCATAACATAATATGTGAAATATAATAGCAAAACAATATTATTAGAAATTAAAACAACTGTTTTCTATTTTAATATATTTTAAAATGTAATTTATTCCTGTGATACAAAGCTGAATTGACAGGATAATTGCTCCAGTTTTCAGTGTCACATGATCCTTCAGTTTTCTTTCTTCCATCAAACATCGCTTTTCAACTTTCAATGAAACAAAGCTCATGTACTACAACTCTCAAATCTCATTAATGTAAATGCTTGGTCATGCCAGGTTTAACATCAGTGCTGGAAAACTTCATTGGTCTTCCAAAATTGAATCTGCATGTTAAAATGAAATAAAGATAAAAATAAGTGAAATAGGCATAAGAGCCGTTGCAGTAAAAGTCAGTGTGATGCGGTGGTTCGTCCTTGTGACAGAGCGCTGGAAAAGAAGTTCTGATGCGCTGTATTAATTTCTCCTTTCGGGGCAGAAATGTTTCCCATGAGACGACCTGTCTCTCCCAGGATGAGGCGCAGCGGGTTTTAAGTTTCCAGGATAATGACGAACAGGAGCTTGGACCGTTTTCCAGCTGATAGTCTAGTGTTCGCACTGTAAATTACAAACGCTGACTCAGGGTTAAGATTGTGTGCATTCTGCGATTTGTTAGTGTTCATTTTCCCAATGAATCACAGTGATTAATTGCCATGTTAATCTAGCAAGTGAATAAATGCCAGTCAAATCACTGCTTGCACAAATTCGGCCTTGCTTAACACAGATTTCCTGGAGCGAGTAAATAGTAAGGCACCCATGTGTGATCTCAAAACGCTTTATTTGTGCAACCTTCGTCATGTTTACCAAGTGAGGAATGCAATAACACTAGATTTATTGACGATATTCAGTATCCATCGGAATCTGTGATTCACAACATCCCCTCCCGTGAGAGCAGATGGTGACCTTCGTTTAAAGGGATAGTTCACTTTGAAATTAATTTTTGGTATGTTTTAGCTTACCTCAAGGGCATCCAAGATGTTGGTGTCTTTGTTTCCGCAGTAGTTTAAATTTTGATATTTTTTTAGGTTAAATTGTTCTTGTCTGTCAGTCATATAATGGAGGTATATGGTCACCACCTCAAAGAGCATGCACAGAGAAGTCCAAATTAAACATGATTTAATGACTCATAAATGTAAGTACACATTGATGGCCTAAGACACAAAACAAGCGGTTTGTGTGAGAAAACGAACAGTATTTATATCGTTTTTACCTCTTGTAACCACAGCCACAAAGCGCCCGCGCCCTCAGATCACTTGGACGTGGCTGTGATTACAATAGGTAAAAACAATAGAAATACTGTTCGTTTTCTCACACAAACCGCTCGTTTCATGTCTTAGGCCATCAATGTGAAATTACATTTACTAGTCATTAAATCATGTTAAATCTGGTCTTCTCTGTGCATGCTCTTTGAGGTGGTGACCATAGACCTGCATTATATGACTGACAGACAGGAACGGTTTGACCTAAAAATATCAAAATTGAAAATACTGCGGAAAAAAAGACACCTACATCTTGGATGCCCTTGAGGTAATCTAAAAAATACCAAAATTTATTTTCAAATTGAACTATCCCTTTAAAAGCAGCGAGAGACGGGAAGACCAAAGGCCCAAAACTGCACATCCGCCATAGCGTGTAACATGATCCACACCAGTGTTGAGACCCCGCCACCACCACCCTTAATCTGCTGTAATCTCTGTTTATTTAATGTTATTTTTACCAGGCTAGACTCTGAGTCTGACGTTTCTTGCAGGCCTTTGACTAAGGCTTATTTTAAGTGGACGTAACCATCTTACTGCACTCAAGCGGTTTTTAAAAGCACAGACATGAAAGTGTGAAGTGACAACATATCCAGAGCTGTAGTTCATCACCAGAGATCGAGGCATGATAGGGATGCTTCAGATACTTCAGCCTTTAGAACATTGCCTTTTGTAAGTATAGCCAAGAAACATCTCTAGCATTTGATCCTGCTTTCACAACACCTTAACAGTGAGTGTCTGTCCGTCGTTTGAAGTTTTCATTGTTGAGAGGTTTATGTTGTGGTCCTAGATTTACTTTGGGGGTTAAAATAAGTTTAGCCATTCCTCTTTTGCACTGGCATCATCAATTATACACGTTATTTTCAGCCATCCAGACCAAGGGCCCTATTTTAACGATCTGGGGTGCGTTTCCCGAAAGCAACTATGGTCGCAAGTTCCGTCGTTATCTGAATAGTTTAACGAGTCAGTGTTTCCCGAAACCATCGTTCCAACGAACATTCGCAAATAGCATCGCAAAGTTGTGTGGTTTGAACGACAGCTCTCGACCTGTGGTTAGAGGCATCGTTTCTCTATTGCAAGACATTTGGACGTAATAAATCCTTATCTTGAGCAAAATAAGCAAGCTGACATTCAGTACAACCGGTGTCTTTTATTTAGAATACATACAAATGTAATTTACGTCTTTTAGTTTGTCAAAAGATTTAAAGTAACGTGTTTGAAGAGTGCGCATGTGCGAACTGCTCTACTATGTAAGAACGAGCCAAATATTGAGTCTGGTAATAAAGCAGAACAACTGAGAACAATTAGAAATAGTCCTCAGATGACATGTCTGTTATTTAAATAAAACAAATCTAGCGTTAATTGGATCTCAAACAGTTTCATTAAAAGTAGTTATTACTCCACCACGTGCGAAACCAACGTGGTTGAACGATACTTTGCGAAAGTGGGTTTCGGGAAACAGTCATGACTAGCTAGTTGATTTTTCCAACAATACATCGTACTGTGGTAGTGAAGTAGTGAACTACGTCGTTGTACGGGAAACGCACCCCTGAAACGCAAGTATCAAGCACGAAGCGCAAGTAACTTTGTGGGCGGGTCTTAGGCGCTGATGCTATTTTACCGGCGGGATAAATGCCTCTTGCGCCCTTCGCAAGTTTAAAAGGGGTTGGTCAGGTGTGGTTTGGGCGTAACGTGAAATAAACCAATCAGAGGGTCATACAACATACCCTTTAAAAGCAGGCGTGCGCCAGGAGCGGTTCACAGCCCATGAGACCGACGTTCTTGTCAGGGCAGTGAAAGACCGCACATCAGCGTCGGTTAAACATTATATACATATGTGTCTTGCCACTATGGGGCAAACAGGTCTGATCCGTCATTACTACAATTAGCCTGAAAAATTTGGGTAAATGTGTAAGCTAGATTTAGGCCTACATTTTTTTCACATCTTCATGGACACCACAATGAATTCCCTCATTTGTTAATATTTTTCCTTGTTATAATGTAAAAACTGCTGCATCTGTGTTGATGAGAGAATCAAAGTGGATTCGCATTGTGCACCCGCTACATTATGGCCAAGCATGTGCACTTAAAATAGCATTATGAACAACACAAAATGCACCACTGACTTTGGACTGGGTTTTTTCTGGAACTGGGAACACTAGGGAATGTTTGCGCCGAAACACGCCTCCTTTTAGCGCCAACTCAAGGGCATCCAAGATGTAGGTGTCTTTGTTTCCACAGTAGTTTCAATTTTGAAATTTTTTGATCAAACCGTTCTTGTCTGTGAGTCATATAATGGAGGTCTATGGTCACCACCACCTCAAAGAGCATGTACAGAGAAGTCCAAATTAAACATGATTTAATGACTCGTAAATGTAAGTACACATTGATTGCCTAAGACACGAAACGAGCGTTTTGTGTGAGAAAACGAACAGTATTTATATAGTTTTTACCTCTCGTTAACAGCCGTTGAACTGATCTGAATCAGATGTCCAACTGAACCGAACTGAACCGTCTCCAACGTGATGCCGGAAGTGATCGCGTGCGTATGTACGTCACGCATTGTTTACACTGAGATTTCGGAAGTTTTACCTTTCAATAAACATATTTAGATATACAGGAAATCGCAATGGAAGACGATTTCGATATATCTAAATATGTTTAGTGAAATATGTTCACTGACGCATCACGTTTTAGTTCATTTCAGTTGGACATCTGATTCAGAGCAGTTCGACGGCTGTTAATAAGAGGTAAAAACCATATAAATACTGTTCGTTTTCTCACACAAACGGCTCGTTTCGTTTCTTAGGCCATCAATGTGTACTTACATTTACATTAAATCATGTTTAATTTGGACTTCTCTGTGCATGCTCTTTGAGGTGGGCTCCATAGACCTGCATTATACGACTGACAGACAACAACGGTTTGACCAAAAAATGTCAAAATTGAAAATGCTGTGGAAACAAAGACACCTACATCTTGGATGCCCTTGAGGTAAGCTAAAACATATCAAAGATTAATTTCAAAGTGAACTATCCCTTTAACCCCTTGTGGTAGATATTGTAACTACACCATTGAGTTATAAAAGCATCATTTTCCAGTGATGACTCACATGCTGAATAGTAGCTGAAATAAAATGTTAATATTTATTGCTAATGTAAATATTAAAATGTAAATAAATAAATACACACGAGGCTGTGAGGGATAGAAGTACAGTCCGTTCAAGGAATTGTACTGTTGTTTAATAACATACATTTTTAGGCTGATGAAACGTCTTTCTAAAAAAAACTTTTAAAAAAGTTGTCGGTTCAATCCAGAACCTTTATAAAGTGCGTGCCATTGCAAACACTGTAAGTCTATGCCTCAGTGCATTAAATTCAATATGGCATCTAACGTGACAAAGGTCTATTGTCTAGACTCTAGGAAAAAGATATAGTGCATTGATCACACTTTTACCTTTTGTGACAACATGCCCCAGTTGCGGTGAACTTTGGAGGAATTCAGTGTTCAAAATAAACATGTTTGTTTTCTCCAGCATTGATTTTATGTTTAATTGTTTAGATATAAAACTTCACTTTGTGACAATCTCCCAAATATGTTCTTCTACAACAATATAGTGTTATGTCTGCTGTTATAATTCCTAATTATTTGCTAAATTCTTTGGTGTTGCTACATCATGGACTATTATGCTGTGTAATATAATGATTCGGGTAAACAGGGAACCCCTGTGAACCTCCTCCTCACTGCTGGTTGCCGGTCGGCAGCTGATGTCTCTTGTAAGTCCACTTAAGTGTTGTTAAGGCTCTTTAATTTATAATGTCAGGTTCTATAAACATGTCGGGAAACCTCACCATAGCAACAGGACTAAAACAAATTCATAATATAGAGAGGTATTTATAAGGGCTAGTATCCCGGCGACTCTTACAAAGTGGCTTTGGGTTCATGTAACGGTTGTGAATGAACATATTAGTGAACAAATAACTATAAATCCATTAAAAAATACTAAAAATGCATTTAGTGAAAAAAATCTGTGATGTTTTTATAGAATTTTTGAATTAATCTCCTACTTTTTGGTAATATTGACTGTATCTTTAAACTCATGCACATTATCTATGATATAAAGAAGTCAACATTTATCATCACTCCTATTTCAAGTAAATTACAAAATATTCAGATTAACATTACATATTTGAAGGACTGAGTGTGTTTATATTTATGGGTTTGTTCATATAATAAATCAGTGGATTCAATGCATTGCAATATTATTAATATTATTATTAGTGTTATTTATTTCTATAAAATAATTCATCAGTTTTTGTTTTGGAATATTGCTCATGTTCTGTCGCTGTGTTGTTAGTTATGGATACTGCTCCACTCAGTATACTGTATACTTGGATACGTAACAATGAGGTAACATTTTTACAAGTTATTTATAAGGCCTGACATATCCAAGTAGGTGTGTGTACAGTATGTGTGTGTATGTTTATCCGTCTATGTGTGATACTGTGCACATGTGCATGAATCTACAAAAGCATCCTAGCGCTCTGCTGGTCTTATCTTGACTCTGTTTCCTACAAGATGTCATATGATGAATGAGAAGAATTCACAGATGATCTTAGTGTGTGTTCTTGTGTTTCTCTCATTGCTCAGTGTTTTTACTGAGACAGTCAGAAGTACAGATCATTCATAGCCTCTCTCTTTAATTGATAATACTTTTACAAAACAGGAAGTCAAAATTTGTGTTTTTTGTGTTTTTTTCACTATATAAAAAACGAGTTTTTTCACCATTGTCGATAGTAAAACTAATATGTATGTACACTAGTGGCCAAAAGTGATGTTTGGAGGGCACTATTTGTTTTTAATGACCCTACAAGTTTGATTAAACCATCAAAATTTGAGCAAATATTTGCTAAGTATGAATAAAAATTTGGTTAAGGTATTTATCTGACATGATTATTTAGCAAAAAAAGGGCAAACTGCAGCTGCAGGTTTTATAATAGTATGCATGACCAAAAAACTCAAAAAGCATGCATTGACTAAAACATAATCAGTTATTTTGAGTTTGAAAAGCCAACATTCTCCAATATAAACTACCGTTCGTTCACAAGGTCGGCAAGATTTTTACAATGTTTTTGTAAAGTCTCATGCTCATAAAGGCTTTCTATTTTAATATTATAAAATGTCATTTATTCCTAAGCTGAATTTAGCATCATTACTTCAGTTTTCAGTGTCACATGATCTTTCAGAAACAGATTTAAGAATAATTTCTGATTATTATCAATGTTGAAATCAGTTGTGCTGATAATATTATTGTAGAAAGACTCAACAAAGAGTAGATAGTTCATTACACATTTCAACAACATTTATTTGAACTAGAGATCTTTTGTAAGTAGTACCTCTTTAAAAGTGTTTATTGCATTTAATGCATCCTTGTTGAATAAAAGTATTCATTTCTTTGCACGGTAGTGTAAAAATGTTTGTTCAGACATCTGTTAGGTCAGATGGGGGAATATTTTTGGCCTAACTTGTTTGCCGTCCAAACTGTAACTGTGTAAAAGGCAGGTTAAAGCAGTGATGAGTCTCTGTGCTGTGTTTTTGTCAGTTTCAGTGGCGTTGACAAGGTGCTGCACTCTTGATTACACTCTTGCGTACCATAGCAGGCTTTAGATGACCCAGAAGCTCCATGTTTGAAGTCTTGGTCAAAGATGGTAGCCCGCTGATCTTGTAAATAGTACTGCGGATGATAAGCGTAATGGTGAGATAGCATTTGGCGTGCTCTATAAACGTCTCTTCGTTGCTGGCAGATGCTCCCATCACTTCTCTTTTAATAAGGCTGTCTTCAAAAGGACCGTTGCACCAGAGGGTCAGAGGGATGTGTTTGTGGCATTTGGGCTGAACAGAAACAAGGACTCTCGTCTTATGATCAAGCTTGTGCAACTTTGATCAGATGGTCAGGGGGTTCTTATATGTCTGGAATTTTATTTTAAGGTTTTTTTTTTTAACTCTAAGTTATTTTGCAACTACATGTCAACTGAGCCTCAGGGCTGTTGGTGGATCTCAGGAATCGCCAGCCTGACTGTTTGAGTTGATTAATAAAGCACAGTTGATTTGAATTCGTCACTTTTGGGTCCTCTCTGTTGCAAAACCTTACAGTGCTTCAGTCAAGTCACGGGAGTTTATAGTGTTAAGCGGATTAAAAACATGGGGTGATGCGAATTATTCAGGCCCACCCACACTTTTAGAGGCACACCCATCATCCAGTTTCTGCATTCGCCACTGAATACAAGTAGTTTTACAAACCTTTGGATGCTAGTGTACTTTCATCAGCCACTTTGAAAGTTATACACCATGTTTGGAATATTTACTATTGTTAGTCCATAAATAGGGAGCTGCATGACTATTGGCTTGTGATGCCATAAAAGTTTGTGTGAGTTCAAGGGAGAACACGAGTGAGTGCTGAAGACAATCTTAAAGGGATACTCCACCGTTTTTTCATATTAAACTAAACTATGTTATTCCCTTAACTAAGACGAGTTGATACACCTCTCTCGTCTCAATCGCTCTGGCGCGGGAGACACTTTGATAGCACTTAACTAGCTCAGTTCATTCAATAGGATCCAAGCAGAGAAGCGACCAAACACCTCCACGTTTCCCCTATTTAAATACAGTTACACGAGCAGTGTAACTCGACCAAGAATGGTGACGCAAAATAAAACGTTGCGCATTTTTAAGCGTGTAAAGTGTAAAATATGCAGATCGAGTGACTCTGCTTATATGCGCTTCATGTGATACTGTCAAAGATGACACATAAACTTTTAACCTGTTTAGACACAGACACTGGAAAATGATCAACGTTTGCAAAGAAACAATTCGATTTAGCCAATTTGTTGTTTTTTTAACCTACAAGAACAATTTCAGTTTGACTGTACTGTTCAGTTTGAGAAGGTTGGATGTAAACCAAGCTTTAATCTCAGCTAAGCAATCTGAGAGGATAGATAGAGGAAAAGTAGAAGTTGGTTTGAAGGACAGGTAAAGCTGGGTGTCATCGGCATAGCAATGAAATTGAATCCAAATTTCAGAATTTAAAGGAGAACTCCGGCGAACAATGAACCTTTGGTCTAATAAAACATTGGTACCTAGTCAATTGTTCTCTGAGTTTTGTTTTCATGATAATCGAATGTAAAGAGTTTTATCTCTAAAAACTGTTTAGCGCATAATGCTAGTACTTGGGGCATTGAGTAAGTAAAAAGAAATCGCTAGTTTATACCACTAACAAGACTCAAAATAGCCCCACACTAACACAGTAACATAATGAGGCTCCATACATGCAAAACGAAGCATTGAGAACTTTGTAAGTGTACAGACCGTTAAATAAGAAGATACTTTATGAAGACAGTTCACTTCGCGTATACAGGCAGGAGCCATCTTAATAGTCTCGATAAGTCGATCCCCGAACGCCGTTCATACAGTTCAGAAGTTCGTTGAACTTCATAGAGTTCAGATCACTTAGCACGACGTTCGTGGTTTGACTTATCGAGACTATTTTTTAAGATGGCTCCTGTCTGTATACACGAAGTGAACTGTCTTCATAAAGTATCTTCTTATTAAACGGTCTGTACACTTACAAATTTCTCAATGCTTCGTTTTGTATGTATGGAGCCTCATTATGTTACTGTGTTAGTGTGGGGCTATTTTGAGTCTTGTTAGTGGTATAAACTAGCGATTTCTTTTTACTTACTCAATGCCCCAAGTACTAGCATTATGCGCTAAACAGTTTTTAGAGATAAAACTCTTTACATTCGATTATCATGAAAACAAAACTCAGAGAACAATTGACTAGGTACCAATGTTTTATTAGACCAAAGGTTCATTGTTCGCCAGAGTTCTCCTTTAAGAGGCAGAAGTTAAATAATAAATAAGAGAGGTCCCAAGACGGAGCCCTGCTGAACACCAGTGTTCAGGTGTATTATATTGCATAATTTTGAGCCATATTCTTGTTTTCAATTAAAGAGAAATATTTCAAACATTTTAATTTAATGAACTCATGCATCAAAGGGGGAAAGCCACATAAAGACTTTGCCGCTGGCCACCACCAAAGATATGTAACCTTTTTTCTTTTTCTCACACCCTGGAATTCCTAAACATCTTAATCCAGTCAGTCACAGGTTAAATGTTAAAGCCACTTCTTTCTTTTGTTGTTGTTCAATCCACTGGCCAGTTCCTATTAATCTCATAATCCACTAAAGGAAATTCCCACTAAGTGAACAGAAGTTCTGTCACTTTCAGATAATTTAGTTGCACTTTTACTTCTCTAACCGAACAAAGACCTCAACCTGACCTCGCACGTATTAAACAATCACCGATGCTCGGTGCCCAACATGTATCTCTTAATCAAAAGAAATTTGGTGGTTATTATCCCTTCAAAGTAGATAAAAGTATTGAATAAATGCTCAGAAATAAGTGGAAATATTTAGTTTTCTCACAGAGCATACTGTAGTGTTCATCCTGAAATAATATTTAAGTTGTATAAATAATTTATAATGCAATTCATTTTTTTTTGATATTATTGACCTTTATAGTCAGTCTTTTAGATGTAAAAGTATGATTTGTATGTTTTAATTGAATCCAACCACATCATATGGTGCGTTCATGTGCTGTGGTAATTATGGTAAATACCAAAAGCCGACGTGAAAAATGCACATGAACACCCCCTCATGTGGTATTTTCCACTGGGCGGCTCGTAGAATATTTTGATGGATGAGCTGCCGAAACAAGATAACCTTTGACCTTTTAAAAATGGTGGAGAGCAACGCGAGAGTCGTGAATGGTAAAAATATGGACTATTCATGATCTAGAAAATATACAGCATATTATTCAGAGTTTGAGTTTTGATAAATCATTTTCTTACTGTAACAGATGACTTAAGCAATCTAAAATAGTTTTAGCAAAATAACAGGTCTGGATCTACATCTTTTTACCACATTACAGAGACAAAAGCACTTGAACGCAACACACTGGTAAATACCAGTTCACAAGTGCATAGCACGTAAACACACCATTATGACTGTAAAAGAGTGGTTTGAATCCTTTTTTAACCTTTTCCAAAGAACATCACTGATAAGACGTGTCATTATCTGACTCTGCTTTCTGAAAGAGGACCTATTATGCTTTTTTACATTTTCTTCTTTCTTGTAATGTTGCTGTTTGGGCATGAAAATGGTCTGCAAAGTTATATAGAACAAAGTCACTCTAAATAGATGTATTCTTTATTATATTAGTGTTACTGTTCCCTGAAATATCTCTGTTTCAGTCTTGAGTTTTTTCTAGGAACGAACACGTCACAATATTCCCCATTTAAATAATTCACGCACAAGACATGCGTAAAATGAAGGGGCGGGGCCTGGTTGAGTTAGTTAGTAGTGTGTTGAAACTCTCGGTTATGGTAAGGGGCGGGACATTTCCCAAATATCCTGGATGTGATTGACCAATCACAACACACTGATCCAGCCGACCAATCAGCACATTGTGCTTTTCAGAAGGAGGAGCTTCATAGAGACAGGAACTAAACAGAGCGTTACTGACAGACTGGGAAGAGAGGAGCCGCAACAATGTCGAATATGTGAAAAATAATGTGTTTTTTGAACACTCAAACATGAAAACCATTTAGAACCCAAAACCAAAATCAAGACATGTAAAAGGGCATAATAGGTATAAGTCTTCATAGTATTTCTGCAAAGACTCTTTCCTGTGTGTGATCATGAATATTTGTGAGTGGTATATCTAATATGATCAAATAATAATAACATTAAGGAGTAGATTCATCACAATCATTTCTTGAATCAGAAAGTACCCAGTTTGCTATTCATTTTGATCATCGGGCGGTTTTAGATTAATTCACAGAACATGAAAGTGTGCACTGTGCATGTAAGTGGATGTTGATGAAATATTGCCATCATGTTTGGCCATCAATGACTGGGAGAAAAAGAGGATGCATTTATAAACAAGTCTTGATTGAAATCAAAGCTTCTTTTACAGAGCTGTCGGCCTCATGCACCGGCTTCTCTTCACCTCATGTGTAAATAAAGGTATTATATTTAGCAAGGGTTTGGGCTTTTAGGAGTGACGTAAACAGTGCATTGAACAGTGAAATGTCAGCACATAAATACTGTAAATCTGGCAATGAACTGTGTGCATGAAAGAGTGCAAGTGGGCAAGGTCTGTGTGTGTGTGTTTTGAAAGCACTGCTTCAAATCTTTTGCGACTGTGCAATTGTGCATATTTGTCTATAGCTGTGTGAAATTGAATTTAATGTGTTTTGGCAGTTTGTCAAACAATTTCAGTAAAAATGTGATATTTTCACAAATAAATATTAAAATAATTTGCTTTTTATTAAGGTTGATTTAAACAATGTTATCAATAATATTTTTTAGAATTAATCAATTCATTATAATGCTAGATGAATTTGAATATTTATCTTTACTGTTAGACTATATCTATGTATCTACACTACCGTTCACAATTTAGTCAGTAAGATTCAAATTTAGTGCTTTTATTTAAAGTATGCATTAAATTGATTAAAAGTAACTGATTAAAACATGTATTTCAAATAAATTGAATTGAATCCTGAATATATATATATATATATATATATATATATATATATATATCGTTCTAATGTAAAATTGCAGATGTGGTAACATGGACGGATAGAAGTTTATGTGTGTGATATCCTGGATATGGAGAGGAATCTCTAATTGTCTGCTCATGGTAACAGTATTGTCTGTAAATGTCAAACCACTCATCATCCTTCAGCCGTCCAATTAACATCTCTCATCTCTCACAGCTCTTCCTCCTTTCCCCTCAGCAAGCTCAGCATCCTGTATATCCCACTCACAATACTGCGACTCCAGCCTGCGATCGTGCCCTTTAAAACCATGAGTGAATGAGTCTCCAGATAGCTGAGTGTGTTCAGAAGGCCATGGGGTGACTGTGTGTGTGTGTGTTTGGCATGAATGAATAGTGGAAACACACTGATAGATGTCATTTTCAGTTGGCACTATAGTATATCATGTGATCTGATTAAAATTACCTATCAGTTATATAAAGACTACAGAAAAGATGTTCTTCTCACTGCTGAATTTGCACTAAAAACACTACAACAGCATAAAAAAATGATATAATAGCAGTCTGTATGGCATGTTTCTAGATGTTAGCGTCAGCAGAGGTAAATAGCTTTTTTTCTGGCTTGTTCCCCCCCTTAACTGTCACCATCACGTATACGTGAGGCCTAACTTTACTATTTATATTACTATTAAATCCTAATCTAATTATGACAAATTATAAATCGTTGGAAATGTCTAAGACTGCTAAATAGATATTTTACTGCTGTTTTTTTGTAAAACATTGGTTTTCATGCTAAAAGTTCATAATAAAACATATAATCTAGTATTTTTCAATAAAAAATATGATATAATATCATCCTCTAAAAAATATAATATATATTATCCTCTAAAATATAATATATAAATCTTTTTATTATATCACATACTTTAGTAGTTATCATAAATGAGGTATCATTTGAAATCATACAAACTCAGATTTCATCCTGTGAAACCCGATTTGTAATTGAACATTGCGTGACTATAGAAACGACTCTAAATTATTTTATCAGGCTCCTCCCCTTTCGGGCATCATTATATTTCATAATTTATGATCAAAACCTTTTCTAATCTTGACAAAGCACATATTGTCAGAAAGGTCTAAGTCTCAATGTTCCAAATTTTATGACAGAATTGATATTTGGATATAAATGTATTAATTTGTTAAGGCAGAATGTTTACAACTGAATTCAATAGAATGTATGTCACCCGGTGGCTATTTTTGGTACTACGCCTAAAAAATCACATGGGAACTTCAATTTTTGTGATATCAACTTCAAATTTGGAACATAACTTGGTTATATATGGTTTTGATTTTATATTAATTTTAGAGTAAAATATATAGTGCAGTGTATTTGATTTACTGTAAATTTAAACTTCCATAACTTTTTCATACTTTCATTTGCAAGAAAGGCATTCTTGAATTACAACCATTTAAGTTTGAATAGTGCATTTTAACCCAAATCCTCAAAAAGGGGGGTGACGGCTAAGGGGTTGAAGCTGTCTTAGGTGGTTTTTATGGTTATTTTAGTGTTGGCATCTTTTGGTCACTGTGAACTGTCAATGTGTGGCAATAGCTAAATAAGGATTTAAAGGATTTGACTTCTGTGTTACTCTAATAAAATAATTGCATACAGTTTTGGAACAATATGAGGATGAATAAATAGTGGCTCTTTCATTTCATTTTTGGGTGAATATTGCTTTAACAAAACATAAAATGAAACCAAACAACTTCGAGAACTTGAGCAATAACTAGCATTTCCTTTCCAGATCTGAAGAGTCCTTTTAAAAATATTTAAAAGATTTTTGTATGATTCAGTAGCAGGAGTCTGTGCTTTCTTCTGGGAAGGGTCTGCTCATTTTCACTAGTATTTATATTTGTGTGATAGGTATCAGTGTCAACCCTGCTTCGCTGACATAACGTATTTGTGATTTCCAGATGGATTACTGCAATGGAAGAGTTTTACTTCCCGCTCTTGTGTTGTCTGCTCCTGCTTCTTCTTTTTGACATCTTTCACAACTGTGTATGCTTTATTAAACATTGACTTCCAATTACACTTTACAATTAAATAAATACTGACCTGACATGGCAGCTCTCTCGACTGTGGATAACAGATGTGTTATGGATGTATTGTTTGGTTTTGTTTAGTATTTCCCAGCAGAGCTTGTATTGCCAAACCAGTGTCTCTTCTTGTTATGCTTCAGCAAGATGTTTTCCCTCATTAGACAATTTGTATTTCCAATTTTCAATTCTTAAAATGTGAATACAGCCCAACAACCCTCCATATTTTTTTGCAGTAATACCATCAACTTGTATTCTTTTTTTCTTCAGCAAAAGTGTTTGTATTTAAAAAATGAAGACAACTGTTTGCAATTCACTGACTTTAACCATGAAATCAGAAGATAACAGTTCTTGTTTTTTATGGAATATTGCAGTATTTACTATAAATACATGATTTATCCATGCACACCATTTTTTTATGTGCATCACAACCTTTAAACAAAAAAACTTCCCCATGCATCCTCTTGAAGAGACATCTCTTCTGTTTACTATATTTAATGGCATGAGGGCGGGGCTATCACTTACATGTAATCAACCAAATAAAAAACCACAACCATCCAATCAATTTCCTTTAAACAAAATCAAGTCTCACCCTATTCTTGAGAAGCCGTTTTCACTCGGATGCACATCACAATAGGGAAGGCAGATGCCGTTTCATGTCGACTTTAAATGACTGAACTTGCCGTCATTGCTTAGATCAAATCATTTTAATTGAACATCATTGCATCAAGGTTCATAATGTTAACTTCATATTCCATGCAAATATTACATGTTATTATCAGACAAAGACATTACAAAATATCCAATAAATACACAATGTCAATAATAAAATCCATTTTCTAAACCATTTCTCCTATGTTGGGTGTATAAATTATTCACACCCCAGTGTATGCTGGGAAGGGGGACTGAACTGCTAAATCAGTTTTTCAGTGAAGGCCTATTTGAAAAATCCATTTAAAATCACTGTTTATCGTAATAGAAAAGCTGCATTGAGATCCATAAAGCTGTACACTGTTAGAACTCCACACGAATAAGCATGACAAAACAATACAATAATCAAGGAAATAGGTATTTTTTCAGTATTATTTGCTGGATGTAAGAAACCATTGTGACTTGGGCAGATGTTTAGATGTTCTCTCTTTTGTTCAGGTTACCATACACACCTAATTGCACTATATAAAGCCTTGTGCAGTATCAAGCATTCATCTTTTTTTTGCGTCTTCAGCCTTCCTTTCCTTTTCTTATATTCCCCACAGACACCACACAGCATTAACAATGTGGTTGTGTGTACTGGACACATTTGCAGGCTGTCACAATTCAAGGCACTTGGATATTTATAGAGCTTTCCACTCTTGCCACCTTTGTCCTCTGCTTATACACTCGTTTTCTCTTCTCTCTCTCTCTGATTTGCTGTACTGTTTGCTTTCTAGATTTTTAAACCATCAACAGACTAATTTGTGTGTGTATTGTCATGAAGTCTTAGGTGAGTCATTCTCGGAAAACACACGCTGTTGAAGTTTGTACAGTGTGAGAGAGTCATTTGTTCTGTGTTACAATAATTCCAATTAAGTACTGGCATTAAAGTTTATTGGGTAACACTTTACTTGAAGGGGTCTGCAAAAGACTGACATTACACCTTCATAACCATGACATGACATATGTCTTGAAAATGAAGTATGCATGTTTATGACAACTGTCATTAAGTGTCTTTCACTCAAAAATGACATTTTGAATGTGAATATGACACCTTGACATAAACCAATACATCATAACCTGTGTCAGTGTGTTTGTCATGACATATTGACATAAACCATATCATCATCCACAACTGTCAACTGGTTTTTTAAGTTTGATCATTAATCTGCTATGTCATGTTTATGACAGGTTGTGTTGTCTTAGTAATGTCAAGTTATCATGACGACTTATGATGTATTGGTTTATGTCAAGGTGTCATAACAAAGACATCTCAAACAATGTCATATTTGCATTAAAAATGTCATAACTGAGCGAATGACACTTAATGACAGTTGACATGCATGAAACTTCTTCCATATTCATTACATATGTCATGTCATGATTATGAAGGTGTCATGTTAGTCTTATGCACACCCCTTCAAGTAAAGTGTTACCGTTTAGGGTCTAGATATACACACTGATGTCTACTATATCGATCAAAATAAAGTAAATCCCCCTTTGAATTAGTAAATTGATGCTTCAAATAAAGATTTACAAGTGACTGTTGGAAAAATGTTTCATTGAATCATTCATTCAAAAGATTTGTTCAAAACGCTGATTCTTCCAGTAATAAAACGTGAAGCCTTGATTCATTGATTCGAGTGGTTCATTGAATCATTCATTCAAACTACTTTAAATGAATTAAATATTTTTTTATATAGACTGCAGCAGTTAACATTGTCAGAACATCTAGTAAAATACATATTTTGTTTTCTATTAAAAATATATTTAGTTTAACATTGTTCTTACTAAGAATTTTTTGTCCAATCATTTGTTGAACTTACTTAAAATTTCTTAGTAATCTGTACTGTTTGCATGCTATACCTTCGTTACTCAGAAAAACCTTGACATTACCTCCGACATTACTTGACTGGTTTGAAGTACCATTAAGGCAACGAGTTTGCATAATAAAAATAAGTAAACTGAACTAATTGGTTTTTACAGTGTAGGAGAATCACAATCTCTATTTTAAATAATCATGATTCTCAATTGATCCCGAATCATGCAGCTCTAGTGAGTCACTTCCGAACATTTATCCTTCTTTCACTCTCAGCGTAGGTTAATGTTTATCTCTCTGTGTGTGTAACCGATACCTGGTCCATCAGCTTGCTGTGATTGAATTAGGGTCAGAGACTCTGGCATTATGTGCAGATGTTTTGTGGCGTACAGTCTACAGAGTCCAGCTCAGCAATGTGTAAATCCCTCTCTATTCATCATCCCCTTCTGTTTACCCATGGCCCATATCTATGTCCTCATGCTTTCATCTCGCCGGGGCTTTTATGGCATATTAACAGTCCAAGTGATGAATAAGTAAAGATTTAGTCTAATGAGGACCACAGCAGGTTCCTTTACAGCGTACTTCATCTTCATGTATTGTAGCTGCCTGTTCTCACGTAAATGCATCTCTATAGCACACATTGTGTATTATCGTGCAATTTATACCTGAAAATGAGTTTTTATGTGCATATGAGATGCAGTTTCGCATGCATTTCATTTGCGTGTAATACACATGCACCCCACACCACTAATTCTACCCAAACGTATAATACACACGCACCCCACACCACTACTAAACTTACCCTAACCAACCCTTGCATATCCTATGCACATAAAAACTAATTTTCACATATAAATTGCACTATAAAGACACTGCATGCTAGAGACGCATTTAGTGTGAGTCGGGTTGCTTGTAGAGAATGAGAAGAACAAAGCAGATCATGCATCATTATTGCAAGGTTTATTTCATAACCCACATTCAATTTTGTGAAATATAAGATGTTAAAAACATAAAGCTTGTGACTTATATTTTCTTGTGCCAAAACTGGATGGATACATTGTTTGGATCCTGTATGAAAAGTCTGTTGCTGGATAAATTGGTTATATTGGGATTCTCTTGAATTTAAAAGAAAACAAAATAAAATTCTCGCGCTGTTCTCCCACAGCCCGCAGACGATTGGCTGTCCAGTGGGAGGGGCGGGGCATTTGAATACAACCGCCATCTTTGGTGTTACGGGTTTTCCCTATATATTTGTATTAAAGATTGAGGAAGTGGCATGTCTCTATATAAATAGTCTCTGGCGTGGCCTCCTTGGGCAGCGAAGCAAGTGCATTCTGGGAGTTGTTGTCTTTCATCCACATAAGCCAAAAAATACATTTTCTGGCTTTTCTCAGTCTAGAAAGCTGCAAATTCAAAAATAATTTCACATTTCTTCTAAATTACCCATTTAAATACACATGCATCTTTCCAGAGGTGGAGTGACCCTTTAAGATCATTTTTCATCACTACTTTTACTTTACTAGACAAATATGATATTATTTTGATCTCCAATCTCTATAGTTCTTTAATGCTTCGCTAACTAGCAGGGTTTAAACCCCAGTTGTGCAGTTGGGGCATGTCGTAACACTACGTTACAATGTGCCTCTATTATAAATATGATATTATATTCTATACTTTATGAATTCTATTGAGAAAGCATGAGAAACATCTAAATAAAGACTGAGAGTCAATATTCAGAAATTATTAATTATTATTTTGTTTTGAACTATGCTGTATAGCTCTGTTTTCTAGTGTATTTGTTGTCAAACTCAAAAATTAGTAGATTTTTAATTATTAAAAATGCTATTATTTTATATGAAAAAGTTAATAATTGTATTTTATTAAGAAAATATTTTGGTTTAACTTGTATGTATTTTTATTAGATCAGATACTGTAGCATTTTAAGCTGTCATTATGGTGATGTTACAATGTACCCCACCAATGGGGCATGTTGTCACATTTCACTTCCATTCTTTCAGGGTAAATCAAGAAAAAAGTATAGTCTGTATTAATAAAACAAAACCACATAATTGTACTAGACATGTGGAAAATTAATGTGGGGAAAAATAAATACTCTAAACCATAAGTAGATTAACACAAACTGAGAAAGTCAAAAAGCATTATGTTGTCCCATTACTTGCAAGAGAGTACAACACTGTAAAAAAAATATTGTTGATTTAACTTAAAAAATGAAGTAACCTGGTTGCCTTTTTGTAAAATTGAGTTAATACAATGAAGGAGATTGATTTAATCATCAGGAACTCAAAATATTATGCTATCTGAAACTACATAAATTATTTAAGTTGATTTGACAAGAAAAAATGTTGTGATTACAAATCATGAAAATATTTTTTACAGTTAATGGGCTGTTTGCAGAGTTTAGTTTTCTTTGGTTTGAACTAAAATAAAGAGTGTCAGTTGTTTTCTATCTGCTTTCTTCTTCTTTTTGTGTGTTTACAAGGTACATTTGTTATATATGATAAGCCTTTCTCTCCAAAATTCAACTTGGATCAAGTGTCAATGCAGGCATTACATCAGAGAATGATATCGACATGATTTACAGCCAAATCATGTGCTTCTTACCAGGAAATACAAACACTCGTGGCACCGCATTGTTTTCACCTCGTGAGACTGTCATTTTTGCTGATTTGAGGATTTGATTTCTGCTTTTGGCAGATTGTCTTTGGGCTTGGGGGTTGGGTTCAGAACTTGCTTCTCAGCTGAAATGCTAGCCGCACGTGTTCTTTGCATGGACTAATGTATCTTTTTTTTTACTGCGTTCATCGTTTTTTGATGGAAACCTATTGGGGTCTAAGCAGTTTCTGGGCATTTTCCTCCTCTGTCCATCCAGTCAGATTATTGATGATTCAGGACTGGGAAACTGGGCCTTGGGTCTCAGTGCTTTTTGTTTTATTTTTATTTTTTAAAGTTTGTTTCATGAGGGATCATTTTACCTACAGTACAAGCTCTCAGTCATACTCAGCAGAAACGGTGCAGCGATGAAATGACCTTTTAGTCTTCCGAGGTTTTCCAAAATATTAGTTATGCATAAAGGATGTTTGAAGAGCACGTTTAAAAGGTCATACTTTTTTCTAGCGCTTTGGACTTCAATTCGTGTGCACCAGAGACTACAGATTGCGTACTTTCAGAAACTGTTTAAACTTTGGAAAATGCCTCCAGAAACCAAGTCCATTAAATGCGTTCGAAAAGTGTTTGTGCATGTTAAATTAGCACTAAAATCCATGCATTATTAATCCTGTTTGTTTTCTTTAAACAACAGGTGTTTCCACTCATCCATGATTTGTAAAATAGATTTGTTTTCTGCTTCTTTTACCCCGTCCTACACACGAAGGCATGGATTACAGTCTTCTTTGCTGATGTTTTTTCTTTGGGATGGTAAAGACAGTAAACTTTGGGAAGTTTATTATTATCCTTGGCCTTAGGTGTTTCCAGCCTCTTCTGATGTCAGGTGATAACCCTCTAACTGTACTGTTTTTTGAGGAAGACGTCACCTATCTTTGTCTCCTTCCTCTTTTCTGAGTGAATCGGTGTACGTCCGCTCATTACGATCTGTCAGACTCATAACATTTTTCACCCATAGAGTGTGTGCTATTAGCATCTACCCCGTTTATATCAATAACTGACCATGAGAAAGCCTCAGGTGTTATATTTCAAATAGGCAACAAGGTTCTGTTGTTATTTGAATCATCTCACATTTCCTCACTACCCTGAAGAAGGACACAGTCTCATTATGGCCAAGAGCACAGCTGAACAATTGCACTCTCTCCTCCTGCAGTTAGATTGCAAAGCTGAGACGTAATGCGAGCGAGGGACGGTACGAGCCAGCGGGCCAGATGTGTCGGGTTTGGGTCCTTGTGGGATTTGGCATCTTCCCCAGCAGCAGCTGCTTGCACGGAGCCGTTCGGACTCCAACAACTTCCCTAAGAACCGCGGGGCGAGTCCAGCTTTTCGCGGTGCTTCAACTGGGACCGCCCGGAACAAATCCCACAAGGTTCTTACTAAAAAGCGCCCCTTTTCCCAAAGGGTCTGAGTGCTCCCGAGAAACGGCAGGAAGTTGGGATGTAATCTCTGCTTTTACGCACTCCATTTTGGGCAGGCATGCTGGGCTTTCCGAGCGGGGTCTGTGACAGCAGTGATTAAGTGCATCTGTGTGTATAAGATAAGTGCCAACTTGGATTATGGGGTGTCATTGTCATGGCGCCCAAGTTTTTCGGTCCACCAGAGGCCTATATCCATCAGTACGTGTGGATCACATGTTTGTGTTTGAGTTTTTGGACAGTCTTTGCTGTGTCATTGTGATGCTGTTCAAAAGTTTGGGGTCAGCAAGATTTTGAAAGAAGTCTTTTATGCTCACTGGATTTATTTGATCTAAAATACGTTCTTTTAAATACTATATTTTCTTCGTATTGACCCCAGACTTTTGAAAAGTAGTGTATGTTTTTGCTGTTTTGGATTTTTTTTCATTGTTTCCTGAGGCATCATGGTATAGATTAAAAAAGAAATCAAATCAAAAACAATTATAAAATCTGTGTTTTACATGATTACATATTACCTGATGAAGACTAGAACTCACCCCAGTTGTGTTTTGTATTTTGATCTGTTAGTTTGTGTGTGTTTGTTTGTGTTTCAGTTTTCTCCTAGTGTTCAGCTGTCTGGTGCTTTCTGTTTTCTCCACCATTCCAGACCATCATAAATATGCCAACGAAGCACTCTTCATCCTGGTAAGGGGTTAAAATCACACAAACTATACCTTAAACAGACTAACAATACTAATCCCTCTGGAGGAGAATGACGTCATAATAATGCTGACACCACAAGCACATGCACAACTGTCCTTAGCGCTGATGTCAAAGGCAGTTTCATGCTTTTAAGACTCTCCCAAAAAACACCAGACACTGGTAAAACATAATGTATACCCAGCTAACAAAAATATATTCTTAGAATGAGTTGCTAACTTTCCCTTTATTTTATGAAAATGTTCTTAATGTTCTCTGAATGTTCAAAACATCCAGTTTTTTAAATATTCTTTCTAATTCGATTGGGAACATTCCATTTGATAATTTTGCATTTATGGAAATGTTAGTTTTGTTTATGTTATGTTTACTAAACATTTTGGTACATGTAGTAAAATGTTAGACAAATACCCAACTAAAACATTTCAGAAAATACATTCCATGAACAATGTATATAAACAATGTTTAACAATATTTGAGAACATCATTACAGACCAGATAACTTGAACAAACGCTCTATTAAATGGATAGTTCACTTTGAAATTAATTTTTGGTATGTTTTAGCTTGTAGGTGCCTTTGTTTCCGCAGTAGTTTCAGTTTTGATATTTTTAGGTCAAACCGTTCTTGTCTGTCAGTAATGTAATGCAGGTCTATGGTCACCACCTCAAAGAGCATGCGCAGAGAAGTCCAAAATTAAACATGATTTAATGACTCGTAAATGTAAGTACACATTGTTGGCCTAAGACATGAAACGAGCGGTTTGTGTGAGAAAACGAACAGTATTTATATAGATTTTACCTCTAGTAGCCACAAAGCGCCTGTTCCCTCAGATCACTTGGACATGGCTGTGGTTACAAGAGGTAAAAACGATATAAATACTGTTCGTTTTCTCAAACAAACCGCTCGTTTCGTGTCTTAGGCCATCAATGTGTACTTACATTTACAAGTAATTAAATCATGTTTAATTTGGACTTCTCTGTGCATGCTCTTTGAGGTGGTGACTATAGACCTGCATTATATGACTGACAGACAAGAACGGTTTGACCTAAAAATAGCAAAATTTAAACTACTGCGGAAACAAAGACACCTACATCTTGGATGCCCTTGAGGTAAGCTAAAACATACCAAAAGTTCATTTCAAAGGGAACTATCCCTTTAATGTTCCTGGAAGAAGTTGCCAAAGTTCTGAGAATGGTCCCTATTAGCTGGATAGAAATAATCGCAATTTATATGTTTCTTGTTAAAAAAGTGTTTGTTTAGAAAATACTTGAATGGCCATCAATAGAGCGTTTTTTTATGTCTACAGTAGACAAAAAAATTACAGCATGTGTAATAACAAATACCTATCTACCAGCAGGAACAAAAACCTTTTTTTTTTTAAGTACAAATGCAACTGCTCGATTATTTATTTAATATTTTGGCTAATTTGAGCTTGCGTTCAGCTACCAATAAAATTGCACTGTAAGCTCCATTTAAGACATTTTACCATATTTTCAATACTGAAATGCTCTGAAAATGCAAAAAAAAAAAAAAAAAAAAAATGTCAGCAGGGCCTACGAATAAATGCATGTGCCCCACAAATATTTTTACAATAAACAGAGAAATCACAACAGTAAAACGGAGAATTATTTCTTGTTAGTTCTTAATTATTAACTGAATCAGAGCTTCGTCTCCAAACGGCTTTAAATCTGACACAGTATGCAGTTTTTCTATATATCGCTTAAATTGCATTTAAATGAATCCACTCACTCTCTCTTACCTGTTGAGCAAATGGTTTGACTTCCTTCCTGTGTTTTATATCCAAAAATGTAGTTAAAAAAATCAAACTTGGCAGACAGACTGCCTGATCTAAGTACCTTCACTAAACAGCATATCCACATCGTCTGTGCCATCTCTAATATATTCATAATAGCCCATCATCTGAATAATTAATCGCACAGTGCTTTCTCCGTGGCTGTTAGCTTGTCCAATCACAGCCTATATATCTTTTTTGAGGTGTTTTTGGAGGAGTGTCTTCAAAAAAGGTGACATTTTTTTCTGTTTGCCAGCATATGGATCAAATGTGCCGTGTATGCAAGCCTGTTTTGCTGTCCATTGTGTTACTAAGCGATTTATCTTATTAGTCCAGCCGGCATTATTCTGAAATCCTTTGTAAGCATAAACGTACATTTATGCCGTAGAAAGTTTTGATTCATTATAAGGGTTGAAGAGTCTTTATACGTCCTGTTTATTTTAAGGAATCACAAACTTTAATACTTTATTAACCGTTGTCTGTGTTCAGTATAAGGCTTCACAATAGGGGGCGTTTGCTCTCTTTATAACTGCAATGAAACTCATATTAGGCCTTATTTTCATTAGTGTTTCAGCAGCATTTCAGGCCAGGTTCATTTCTCATCTGATTGGCACACTGTAAGCATTCTTGTACCGTCTCATGTCTCCCTGTGGCTGCGTTAAGTGTGCATTTTGTTTTCCGCTGGGATCTCTGCTCTGGGAAATGGCAGTGTAAGCACATGGCAGGATTCAGGTGTTGTCGAGTATGCAGAACTAGCCGACCTCATCCAATAATCTTAGCTGAAATTCTATAATCACTCATTCAGTATGAAGTGCTTTCCCCCTCACACGGACTTTCTCTCCCACTTTTTTTGTGTTTAATGGTCTCCTTCAGGAAAGGACCATGTTGTCTATCATGCAAGTTCTGGTAATGCCTGGACACTCATTCTGTAACGCGGGTGCAGCTGTAATCAATACACGCATTTAGCACAGGCCTCTGTGAATCCAGAACGTCTGTTGCATTTTACGCAGTCGCATGATAGAGCGTAAATCAGATCAATCTCTTAATAGAGAACCCTAGTCCCTTCCCTCCGCTTTCGGCTCATGGGACCTTATTTCGGAACAAATATGTATGGTAGTGAATGGCGAGAGACAACTCATCTGTTTATTCCGTCTGAACCCTGAATTACACATGTGATGTTTGTCAATTTAAAACAATTTAAATTATGAAAGTCAGGAAAGTTGCAGTTTGTCATAAAACTGAAGAGTAACATTTAGTTTAATGTGAAAATCGAACTACATTTCCTGGGAAGTGAAACAATGAACAAGATCCGCTGCTCGTGTCTGTGCAGTCTGGTACAAAACACTCTTGACGTTACGATTATAACGTAAGACTATAGAAACAATGACAGACGTTTAGTAAGACCTTCAGTAAAATAAATTAGCATCAGTAAAGTTAGCTTCAGTAAAGATAGCTTCAGTAAAGTTAGCATCAGTAAAGTTAGCATCAGTAAAGTTAGCTTCAGTAAAGTTAGCATCAGTAAAGTTAGCCAGTAAAGTTATCTTCAGTAAAGTTAGCATCAGTAAAGCTTCAGTAAAGTTAGCTTGAGTAAAGTTAGCATCAGTGAAGTTGGCTTCAGTAAAGTAAAGTTAGCTTGAGTAAAGTTAGCATCAGTAAAGTTAGCTTCAGTAAAGTTATCTTCAGTAAAGTTAGCTTCAGTAAAGTTAGGATTAGTAAAGTTAGCATCAGTAAAGTTAGCTTCAGTAAAGTTAGCATCAGTAAAGTTAGCCAGTAAAGTTATCTTCAGTAAAGTTATCTTCAGTAAAGTTAGCTTCAGTAAAGTTATCTTTAGTAAAGTTAGCATCAGTAAAGGTTCAGTAAAGTTAGCTTTAGTAAAGTTAGCATCAGTGAAGTTGGCTTCAGTAAAGTAAAGTTAGCTTGAGTAAAGTTAGCATCAGTAGCTTCAGTAAAGTTATCTTCAGTAAAGTTAGCATCAGTAAAGGTTCAGTAAAGTTAGCTTCAGTAAAGTTAGCATCAGTGAAGTTGGCTTCAGTAAAGTAAAGTTATCTTCAGTAAAGTTAGCATCAGTAAAGTTAGCATCAGTAGCTTCAGTAAAGTTATCTTCAGTAAAGTTAGCTTCAGTAAAGTTAGCATCAGTAAAGTTATCTTCAGTAAAGTTAGCATTAGTAAAGTTAGCATCAGTAGCTTCAGTAAAGTTATCTTCAGTAAAGTTAGCTTCAGTAAAGTTAGCATCAGTAAAGTTAGCTTCAGTAAAGTTAGCATCAGTAAAGTTATCTTCAGTAAAGTTAGCATTAGTAAAGTTAGCATCAGTAGCTTCAGTAAAGTTATCTTCAGTAAAGTTAGCATCAGTAAAGTTATCTTCAGTAAAGTTAGCATCAGTAAAGTTAGCATTAGTAAAGTTAGCATCAGTAGCTTCAGTAAAGTTATCTTCAGTAAAGTTAGCTTCAGTAAAGTTAGCATCAGTAAAGTTATCTTCAGTAAAGTTAGCATTAGTAAAGTTAGCATCAGTAGCTTCAGTAAAGTTATCTTCAGTAAAGTTAGCTTCAGTAAAGTTAGCATCAGTAAAGTTAGCTTCAGTAAAGTTAGCATCAGTAAAGTTATCTTCAGTAAAGTTAGCATTAGTAAAGTTAGCATCAGTAGCTTCAGTAAAGTTATCTTCAGTAAAGTTAGCATCAGTAAAGTTATCTTCAGTAAAGTTAGCATCAGTAAAGTTAGCATCAGTAGCTTCAGTAAAGTTATCTTCAGTAAAGTTAGCTTCAGTAAAGTTAGCATCAGTAAAGTTATCTTCAGTAAAGTTAGCATTAGTAAAGTTAGCCTCAGTAAAGTTAACCTCAGTAAGGTTAGCATCAGTAAAGTTATCTTCAGTAAAGTTATCTTCAGTAAAGTTAGCATCAGTAAAGTTAGCTTCAGTAAAGTTAGCCTCAGTAAAGTCAGCTTCATTCATTGAGAGAAAATGTGCGCCTTTTGGGGTTTGTAGTCTTTATAATTTCGTATTTTCACAGTCTTAAACCTCAACAGTTTTACATCAAACTGCGACTTTCTTGACTTTAAAATGTATCTTTTAAATTGACAAACATATGTGTAATTCAGGGCACAATTCAAACAAGATCAAAACATTTGTTGTCTCTCGTCATTGACTAATTTTTCCGAAATAAGGTCCCATGGTGGTCAACCGGAAGAGGAGAGAGTTAGGCTCTCTATATAGCACTGCAGTGATGATGTATTTTTGTAGGCCAACCCGAAGTTCGCATCACCCCGATTCCCTCAACAAAAACCCAATAGGATATTTCCAATGCAGAAAATAAGGTCTAAGGCGAACAAAAACATAGGATTCTTACATGTTTTGTTCAAGGTAATCTTCATGACTTTTATGAATTTTGAAGCCTTGTCAAATGTCAAAAGCTAAACGTAGGCATAAACGAATTACACCACGGTCACATGACTTCAACATAGTTGAAGAATTTGCAAGAGTCTGATTATATACATAGAGAGGATGTGAAAGTGGACTAGTTAGTACATGTGATGATGTTTAACATCCCTCGAGTCTAATGTCTAGTCACATTTAGGACTAGATTTACTAAGCAGGGCAAATTAGCGTTCAATAAACGCACCAATGGAAGGGAAAAGTTCTGCGCGTGATCTACTGACATGCAAATGAAAGAACACAGATCCAGCTGAATCATCCAGCTGAATCATTTACATAATGACCAACACAATCTAAGAGCAGCGCAAATAAGCGTATGATCAGGTTGGTTATCTAATAACAACAATGCTTTTTATTTGGGCGTTATATTAAGACTAGCGCAATTCTTGCGTAAATCAATTATATGTTCTCCTCTCATAAGATTTGCATCTGAAAGGGAAACTCCAACAAATGCATATGCAATAAGTTCAGCCGCAAAAAAAAAAAAAGTTCACTGCATGTCTTTAGTAAATCCTGACAGTATTTTTAAAAGGGTTTGTTCTGGTGCTAGCTGTTAGTTAATCTGGCCCTTGGTCACTTGTTAGCAACCTCCTTTTCAAGACGAGCAAAAGCTTTTTAAAAAAAATCACATTACTGTTGTAGGCTATTTTATGTCGTAGAATTAAACATGAAAACGTGTTCACCACAGACCCTATTCAGGTATTTGAACAAAAAACCCTTAATTATAAAAACTCATCGACTCAATTCAACTCGTTCACAGTTTTGACCTGCACTACCCTACTGTCTACAGCAAAGCAATCTTCATTTTTGTAAATTGACTGACTACTATACTTTAATCTTTACTGCCAGGGAGTGTACTATATTTATGGCAGAGCATCAGTCATCAGTTATTATTTAATTTTGATATATTTATTGCCATTTTCAAAGGACAAGGCAGGCATTATTAAGAGGATTGATTCTGAAAATGATTTGATGTGGTTTGACTTGCAGGAGTTTGTGATGATCGTGGTTTTTGGGCTGGAGTATTTCGTGAGGGTGTGGGCCGCCGGATGCTGCTGCCGGTACAGAGGATGGCAGGGCCGGCTACGGTTCGCCAGAAAACCCTTCTGTGTCATAGGTAAAGTGTAAAGACCTGGAGTCTGAGATCAGGTGCATCATGAGGGGCACAAAGCTGTTTGTGTGAAGATCTGTGGCAGAAAACACCATTCATGTCAATCAGTTCCAGTTTCTCCCTATCATCTGCCCGCCCTCGTGTTCCTCGAAACTCATATGTGTAACACAAAAATAATTATTATTGAAATGTCAAAGCTGTACACTATTCAAAAGTTTGGGGTCGGTTAGACTTTGAATGTTTTGATAGTCACCAAGACTATTTATTTAATTAAAAATACAGTAAAAACTGTAATATTGTGAAACATCATTACAATTTAAGATAACTGTTTTCTATTTTACTATTTTGTAAAATATAATTTATTTCTTGTGATCAAAGCTGAATTGTCAGCATCCTTATTCCAGTCTTCAGTGTCTTCAGGATCTTTCAGAAATCACTCTAATCACTTTTGTGTTATAAACAAAAATAAAATCCATAATGTTATATGCTGCTCGTCTTTCCATACTTCATGTTTGGATTAAAGAACGCTCCCCACTCTTTGGCGTGAAAAACTCTTGTCACTCTTACCACACGAAAGACGGCAAAATGTACTGGATGGAACTCTGGATACTTTTGTAAATGATTGGTAAAGACTATTTTGGACATTGGTAAAGACTATTTTCATTTGTAAAGACTATTTTGGACATGAATGGCAAGCAATAACATGTATTAATATGGATTGAAAACAAGAAATGTACATTTAATGGATTCCCGTGCGATATTTATATGCGATACCTGTGTATACATGAAGAAATTGACCTGTAATAATTATTTATTTGTCATTATTTGCTGGGTTATGTTGTTGTTTTGTTGTGTGTGTGTTTTTTATTGTTGAGGTAAGAGGGAAAAAATGTGAAAATAAACAAAGTTTATATATATATATATATATTTAAAAAAAGAAATCACTTTAATATGCTGAATTGCTGCTAAAGAAACATTTCTGATTATTATTATCAATGTTAAAAACAGTGCTATTTTTGTGGAAACCTTTTTTTTTCAGATTCTTTGATTATTAGAATGTTCGAAAGAACATTCATTTAATTGAAATACTAATCTTTTCTATCGTTTTAAATGTCTTTATATTGATAAATTTAATGCTTTGCTGAATTATTCATTTTTTTCCATAAAATAAATACATTTGTGACCCTAAACTTTTGAAAGGTAGCGTACATGGATATCAATGTACGATTAATTGAGATTTCAATCCACTGTACACTAAACTATTGACTTCTTACAAAAAATGTGTCCCCTCAAAAAATGAAGGTATGTCCCACCTATGGTGAAATGAATGCATTTACAAATATTGTTTCTCTTTTCTGTTCTTGTCATCATGTCTCATTGTGTAGACTTCATTGTGTTTGTGGCGTCGCTGGCAGTGATAGCAGCAGGCACACAGGGAAACATCTTCGCCACATCTGCTCTGCGCAGCATGCGTTTTCTGCAGATCTTGCGCATGGTGCGCATGGACCGCCGGGGAGGAACCTGGAAGCTGCTGGGCTCTGTGGTGTACGCTCACAGCAAGGTGACAGTACACACACACACACTTATCCATCAGAGGATGTTCGCTTCAGTGTCACTGTAGATGTTTGGATGAAAACCTATGAAACATACACATAATGCAAACGGTTTTGTTTTGTGTGTATTCACACCTTGAATCTAAAGAACCGCATAATTAGCAATTCTTTTCAAATATGCTTCCAAACTCTGTCCCCATTGGTCGAGTAATTACATAAATAGCCCCGCCCCAAACACACGCTGTTAAGTCAGCATCAAACGGAAGTTGTGATAGTATTTTCTTCCCTATTGTGATGTACAGTATAAAGTGAACCAGCCTCTCGAATTGTGAAAAAAAATGTAGGGAGGGGATATGATTTTTGATTGTTGTGATTGCTATTAGTGAATCTCATGTGAGTGACAGGTTTCCCCGCCCTCACGCCAGTAAACACATCATCAGAGAAGAGATGTTGCTGCAAGAGGGAGGGGAAGATATTTGGTTTAAAGATTTGCAGAGCTCATGATATAAAAAAGATAATGATGTGCACAGATAAATTGTAATAAATGCTGCAATATTCGGTTCCATTGCTCACGTTTTGTTCTTGTGTTTCAGGAGCTGATCACAGCCTGGTATATTGGCTTCCTCGTTCTGATCTTTGCCTCCTTCTTGGTCTATTTGGCTGAGAAGGAAGAAAACCAAGAGTTTTCAACTTATGCTGACTCCCTCTGGTGGGGAACAGTGAGTACAACTAACAACCTGTGTAATAACGCTGTCAGTTCCCGGGATCAGAATATTTTTTGTGAAAATTGATGTTGCAGCAATTTTGTTTCATTTCTACTGGGATTATAATTCTGCCTCTAATAGACTGATTGTTGAATAATATCCTGAATCCGCAGAGTTAGAATTAGTAAGGTCGATATCAGAAGTGTCCAAGGGGTCTCAAACCAAGTTATTATATATATATATAATAACTTGGTTTGAGACCCCTTGGACCCCTATATATATATATATATATATATGTATACCTTTGATAAACTTATAATGTGTGGACTTAAAGAAGACTTTTTCTTTTCAGTTTTAGTTTATATTTTAAGTTAATGCGCTGGTTTAACTGGTTTAAAAATATTTACCAGCGTTAAAGTTCTCAGTCTACTGTTATTGTTTTAGTTCGGGTGGGTTGTAAAGGTTACTATCTACTACGTAAAATATGAAAACTAAAATTAATTTGAAAATTATGTTGTGTTTTAGTTAGTTTGGAGTCATGTATTTTTTGTTTCTATTTTTTCCTTTTTTAGTTTTTCCTTATTTTATTTCAGTCGATGGAAAAATTATTTAGTTTTGTTTAAATTTTCTGGAATTCCCACTTTTTTATTGTAGTTTCTCCTGACCTTTCCATGGATTTCACTGGCCAAACTGGTTAACCATAGACTTCAGTCGGGTTAGACACCATGTTGGTGTAAATGAGGCTGTGAGGGATAGACGTGCAGTCTTTGCAATGGCACACACTAAAGGTCCTAGATCACATCATTTTCACAACCACAACTTTTTATGGTATTTTTGTCAACTGAAAGTTGTTGTTTTTTTCCAGAAAGACTGAATAATCAGCTTTGTACTTCTATCCCTCACAGACTCGTTTTCATTCCTGTCAAATACTAAAAGAGTATTTCACTTTAAAAAAAAAAAACTTTTGCTGATAATTTACTCACCCCCGTGTCATCCAAGATGTCCATGTCTTTCTTTCTTCAGTCGAAAAGAAATTAAGGTTTTTGATGAAAACATTCCAGGATTTTCTCCGTATAATGGACTTCAATGGGCACCAAACGGTTCAAGGTCCAAATGAGAGTTTCAGTGCAGCTTCAAAGGGCTTTAAACGACACCAGACAATGAATAAAGGCCCGTTTACAAGCACGATAACTATAAAGATAAAGATGTAATTCTAAAAATCTAAAATTCTAAAAAGATATAATTCTGAAAAAAAAATAACAGAGTTCACACCACAACTATAACAATAAAGATATGAGGAACGATATCGTTGGGATCACTTTTGGAACGTTTTTTTTTTCCAGCTGATAAAACACTGACAACCAATCAGAATCCATTTTTAAAATGGCAGATGACATTGCAGAGAGGTTAATCGTTGAGGTACAAAAAATCCTCCACTGTT
This sequence comes from Pimephales promelas, assembly GCF_016745375.1. The sequence goes on from NW_024121233.1 coordinate 2,770,381, forward strand.
TGACAAGTCAAACCCCCTTTTCAAGGATACGTTAAAAATGATGGATATATGGAAAGCAATCGGACGTATCCTGGGAATAAACGGTGAGAAGTATTCACGATGAGATATTATGCAGTTTAGCATAGTGTGACAAAATCACCTCAGGTAGGCAATCGGTCATTTAAAAAATAAATAAAAAACACCTGGATTCTATTTCTCATTTTATTCTTTTTTCGAGTCATTTCGTTTGTTGAATGAACCAAATGATTCAAAAAAAGATTTGTTAATTTTGATGAACGAGTTCGAACAGGAGGGTCACGAACAGAACAGAGCAAGGCGAGCATTTGTGCTTATAAACCTTAATGTTTTTATTTATTTTTGAATTGACCGATGGTTTCGCTAGATAAGACCCTTATTCATTGTCTGGTGTCGTTTAAAGCCCTTTGAAATTGCACTGAAACTCTCATTTGGACCTTGAACTGTTTGGTACCCAGTGAAGTCCATTATATGGAGAAAAATCCTGGAATGTTTTCATCAAAAACCTTAATTTCCTACATTTTTTGATAAGGTTTTGAATTTAGCTGTTGCATGACTCCCCTGGCCATTTAGTTATTCTTACCTCGACTGTTTCCCCCAGATCACCCTCACGACGATCGGCTACGGTGACAAGACGCCGCGCACCTGGCAAGGTCGGCTTTTAGCGGCTTGCTTTGCCCTGCTGGGAGTGTCCTTCTTTGCCCTGCCCGCTGTAAGTAATGCTGTTGATCTTAAGGCCGTTGACATTTCTTTTTCCACTGATCCCAAACCAGCTAATGGCCCTCTGTCCTTTCTGTAAGGGCATCCTGGGTTCGGGTTTTGCTCTGAAAGTACAGGAGCAGCACCGGCAGAAACACTTTGAGAAGAGAAGGACTCCCGCTGCCAACCTCATACAGGTGAGTGCTCCGTCAGCAACACACAGTCACGATTTCTATTTCCACGTCCAAATATGTGTGTGTTGTGTGCATGTACGTCTGGGTGGGTCATCTTGTGCCGTGCTGTGTCGTGTTGTCTCCCCAGGCTGCATGGCGTCTCTACTCTACAGATGCTCAGCACTCATATCTCACAGCCACCTGGTATTTCTATGACAGTATGCTGCCGTCCTTCAGGTAAGTATGTAACAAAGCCCTCGGTGGAGATGCTTATCTGTGCTGTGCACGTTCAACTGGCCTTGTGTGTAACTGATATGACTGACAGGTCATGATTTCAAAAAGAAGGGGTTCAAAATATCCCAAATACTACAGCATCAGTCAGACTGATTTATAATCATGTTTCTGAGAAAATAATATTGTATTATCCTCCATGCACAGACACAAAATGTATTTCACTTAAATTAAAAATGGTACTTTGACCCAGAAATCATGATTTTATTGATAGTTTTGCCGTTCCTTTTGTTTTTGTTTTATTCATCTGCAACATTAATTTTTGCATGTACTGAAAGCAATGATTTCCTGAGTTACATAAGATTTAATTTTAGTTCCAGTGAATGTGGGATGAAAAATGTGGAGAAACAGAAATTGTAACCAGCATTTTTATTTATTTATATACCACTTATTTAGTATTAAAAAACCCTAATGCGATTCATGTTTTAAGTTAGATAATGTATTTCAAAATTAATAAAATAATAAATTCTTAGAACAAGAATTAAGTAAATTAAGTTAAACTTGTATCTTATAGTCTGCTTCTTATGCAAATTTAATCTTTGAAGGATTTGTATGTTCTACATATTTGTAGATAAAACACTAATTAAAAACTCAAGAAGTAATGTAACAGATCCTGTCAAAATTCAAATTTCACAAATTTTGATGGGTCAATAATTGGTTGACTGTTTAATTCAAAATATTATTTAATTCATTTTATGAAGTTTCTCAGTGTTTCCATATAGTGTTTTATGCCACATTTTTTATTCTTAATTATATATTTGTATTTATTTATCCCACATGCATTCATCTTTGGGTGAATTAATTTGACTAATAAATCATTTAAAATGACAGGGAAGTGTGTATTTCAGTACACAAATAACATATTTGATCAGTAGATGTTTTATAAACTGAATAATCCCTGTCTTTTTAAAGAATTTTGATGCTTAATTTACTATTTTGTTTTTAGCTTTGTGTTTGTTAGTTTGGCTTATTTTTCCTTTTTTTGTTTTGTTTCATTTATCATGTTTGATTATTTTCATTTTTTGCTTGTGGGTCAGAGAACTGACATTACTGTTCAGTCACCTCCAACGGCAGCGTAGCACCAAGAAGGTTCTCCACAACTCCTACCACACCCTGCTGTCGGGGCTCCGGCCGTACAGCTCCCCCTACCTGTCGGGGGACAGGTACGCCACTGTCCAGTTTAATCTTCCTAGAGGACACTAACTCTTCCCTGCGATTTCAGTAATACAGATAAATTCACATGCTAGCACACTGTAGTGTAGTAAAGTTTCAGGTCATTACTTAAAGTGCCCCTATTATGCTATTTTAAAAGCTCTTAATTTAGTTTTAGAGGTCTCCTACAATAGGTTTACATGCTTCCAAGGTCAAAAAACACTTTAATTTTCTCCTAATGTACATTGCAGCATCAGCTCTTTTCTCACAGTGTCTGAAATAATTTCGATAAAGGATTCATTCTCTCTAAACCCCTCCTTTCCGAGAGTCTGCTCTGCTCTGATTGGTCAGATGGCCCAGTCTGTTGTGATTGGTTGACTGCTTATAGCGTGTCGGAGATGAATTTCATCTCTTCTTCAACACTTGATACACCGTAGTACGAACTAGTGGTTCAATGGATCTCAAAACTCACGGTCCGGATCATATTATGGTTTTTCAGTCAGGGATTGGATCTTTTTCTGATTCAGCAAGAAAAAAATGGTGGGGGTAACTTTGCTTTCCGTTTATTACTTAAAGCACACTTTAAGTACTTTGATACCACATAAAAACTACTAGTCTAAGTCAGCAGTCAGTAAAAAATAAGAACAAATACCCAAATTACAAGCATAGGTAAATACAATATTACAAAGTTACGAATAAAGTAAGGTCTAACTGTATTCATTTCAGGTACAGAAATTTAATAATAAAATGTAAAATAACACCATGTTCACTGTATAAATTTAATATAGATTCATCTTTTTTAAAGCTACGTTTGTAGTTTGATTAACATTGATTACATACTGCATAGACAACAGCAAGTATTTATAGGCTGCTGTCACTTTAAGACAGAATACATGGATCCATTATAATGATGCACATCTTTCTCTTGTTCTCTTTCTCTTGAGATAAAACCGACTGTGTTTACGAGAATACTTGCCGAGACTGATATTCTGACCTAATTTTGTCTGTATGTGTCCATCCAAGGGCAAGGAGACCCGAAAGAGGAATCAATTGACCCTTCGGTAAGCAATGCCCGAAAACCGTCAATGGTCAATTGTGTCTTAGCAACCGTAACTAAGCGCAGGAGGTCTGGAAAGCTTTCGAGCGAGGGAAACATACCGAAGCATTGTGCGTATAGATTGTGCAAATCTGATACCGGGTATTCTAAAAGTTTATTTTTTTCCTTCCCGACAATCTAAAAGCCGAGGGGAGAAATGATGGGTGTGATCAAACAGTGGGAGACCCATTCACAACTAAATGTCGACAGGATTAACAAAAATACCTATTGCTTGGAAATAATGATGGTACTTTGGTCACAATGCATATGTTTTAACGTAAAATAAGACAAGACGGATGCTCACTGACATACGATAAAATATATTTCAGAATTTTGTTATCTTACCCCTGACTAAGTAACTTTAACCTAATCCGATCGTGGCTCTCCCGGTGTTAGTGTTATTCCACAAGATTTATGGATAAGATGTTTGATTTATAATTATTAGGATCATTTGACATACCCTGCTGTGCAAGAGCATAGCTGTTCCTCAATTTGTGTGTTTCCTATTTGAATGGTCAGCAGCATATGAGGCGGCTGCTGCTTGCGCTGGGACTATAGGCTTTAGCTTAAATTTTTATGAAATTATTATCTAATCGGTTGCATATTATGTCATGGATATATCCCTCTAATGGAATACTGAAGTCCCTTTTGTCTTGCTCTCTCAGATATTTAATATGTTCGCCAAAAATTACTAATTATCTGATTGGGAATGTCTGACACCGGTGCATACACACTGTAATAGATGTGCCAGCCGCGAAAGCTTGACAGGCGTAGCAACAGTAACTAGGGAGGGCGAGTACCGAATTAAATTCTCTTTTGCTTCTTCTAGCACTGGAATGGTTTAAAATCGACTGAATGTGCAATCTAACAAGACAAAACTTGCAAAACGTGTATGGATCACGGATCAGCAACAATTTGTTTAACCCCTAATACAAACAGTAACAATGGCATCGGTTTTACTCTATTGATTTCAAGCTCGAGTCCTCATCCTTTGAAGCGCATGTAGGCCCTGTTAACACAAGAACGCTCTCGGGTGAAAACGTAAAAAGATTTTATCAGATTTTATCTTTCGTTTACAAGGTGACTGTGTTTTTGGGGCTTAAAGAAGAACTCTGGCGCAAAATGAACCTTTGGTCTAATTACACATTGTTACCTAGTCAACCGTTATCTGAGATTTGCTTTCATGATTGCCGAATGTAAATAGTTTTATCTCTAAAAACAGTTTAGCCTATAATGCTAGTATAACGCTAGTATATAGGGCATAGAGTAATGACAAATAAAAATCACTTGTTATTACCACTAACAAGGCTCAAAATAGCCCCACAGTAACACGGTAGCATAATAAGGGTCCCTACATTCAAACCGAAGCATTGAGAACTTTGTCAGTGTCCATACAGTTTAATAAGAAGATCATTTATACATACAGTCAACTTCGCAAAAACAGGAAGAAGCCATCTTTGAAAAATAGTCTCTACCAGTAGATCTACTAACGCCGATCCATGTGCGCTGAACTGTGCAGAATCTCATATGGTCCGTTGTTTCCGGAAGAAACACAAACACGAACCAATTTCTTCTCTTCAGGATGTACACGTAGCCTACTGTTCGCACTCACCTTATCACCTTATTCACATCTCACCAGCACACATGGATCGGTGTTCGTAGATCGACTGGTAGAGACTATTTTTCAAAGATGGCTTCTTCCTGTATTCGCGAAGTTGACTGTGTGTATAAATGATCTTCTTATTAAACTGTATGGACACTGACAAAGTTCTCAATGCTTCGGTTTGAATGTAGGGACCCTTATTATGCTACCGTGTTACTGTGGGGCTATTTTGAGCCTTATTAGTGGTAAAAAAAAAGTGAAACCAGCCTCCAGAGTTAAAATCTTAAAAACGCTCACCGTCGCATTCACGACATCTAAAGGGTAAAAACACAAAAGTCTGTTAGACAGTGAAGGCACAGATCTGCTTGCACATTACATCGAATTTCACTCAATTTTACGTCACCAAATGCACACAGATTTCCCATCCATAACGCTTGTCTAAACACAAAGTGATAACGCAACTCCACTTTGGCATTTTCTCTTCAGAACGTTTCCGCGTAAACATAGCCCAAAATGTATTTGTTTTCGCAGCGCTGAAAACCACGTCAACAACACGAACCAAACTCTTCCAGTCTCAGCTACAACAGTGTTTGAGGGCGGTTCAAAGTAGAAGTTGTTCACAGGCAGCCAATGAAGACCATTATGCAAATGCATTACAAACCTACGTACGATCATGCTAGAAGTAAGACTGGAATTGCTGATGACTCCTTTCAGGCATCAGGGAGACAATAATTCACCTTTTACATTGACAAATAGCAATCACACACTACATGAAAGATAATATCCAAAAGAACGCATAACGGTAATAGGGGCACTTTAAATCATTATGTAAAGTGTTCACAGGAAGTTCAGCACCTGACTCTCCAATAATCTGCAGTTAAATCAGTTGCAGAAGTGTTTGTGTTTTTGCGTGCCTTTCTGTCTGCTTGTGTCTTGTTTTTTGTGCTGATACTAATACTACACAACTATACTAGGACATTGAAAGACGTATCAGATATGAGATGTTCTACTCTTTAATTTGTGGGAGATAAGTTGGAAGTTTGAGAGAGAAAATATAGCCTTTTAGTAGTTCATATTTGTGCAGCCTATATAATAGAAAATCTCCTTAACTGATCACGTATCTGATGCCATTCAATGGCCTTTGTGTGTGTTAATGCCTGTGCACATTTGTGTGCGAGCATTATCTCTTTACCCTTTGACATTACAGTGTGTCTCACACTCCATCTTCATAGCCCTTCATTCAACTTCTCCATTCTCCTCCTCTCCTCCTCATCTCTCTTCCATCACTCCATCCATTCACGTTTTCAGGAGGACTGACGTTTCATGCAGGTTTGTGATAGGCTTTTGAGACGCCAATTTCGCCCAATGGGAAGTGTCATTGGCCATGCCGTGTTTACAGTTTGAGGTGCTTTTTGTTTCGAGTGACGATGTTAAAATGAACGTGATGATGGTTGGCTGCATTCAGATGCATTGACCTCTAGTGGCCAGTTTCTGCATGCCACCCTATCCCTGCCGCCTCATTCAACTTCCTCTAAATGACCTTTCACCCCTATAAGTTGCACATGTTGTATCCCTTAAAATTGATCCTGGGGCAGTTTTTCATTTCAGTGCAAAAAAAAAAAAGACCAGAGATGTTCTGAAAGGCTGATCCTGATTGTGTGTGTTGTGAGCCCATCAACCCTTTGTCCAAAAGCACTTATTTCTCCACTTATTTTTAAGTTACACTTTGTTTTGAAGTGCACGTTATTGCCCAAAGGGAACAGCGAGCCTGATGTTGCTCTAAACCTGTATGATTTTTATTCATCTGTGGAACACAGATAGAGATATTTAGCAGTATTAACAATTAAAGTAAATTGGAGCTGTTAAGAACGAACAAAAAATTAGAAAAAAAGCCATTATAACTGGTCCATACATCTTGTGTGCTGGAGCCATACGATAGATTTGTTATATGAGTTTTGAAAGCAACAGCGGATGGATTTTAAGGTGCGTTCACGCCATAATTATGAGATTCCGACTTGTAAAAAGCGTTCATGTCTTCATAGGACTCGTAAATATAACTTTTTACCTTTAAAATTTCTCCGACTTGTACCACTTGACCACTGCAAATTCATTTTTGTTTTCATCTCGTGATTACGGTACATTACGACATGCTGTGAATGCAGTGTAAGCAAATAGAAGCTTAAATTTTGGCGTGTTCCTCACACAAAGCTATATACAGTATTTTAGCTTGAAATATATCACAGATGTCTGCATGGACTACTTTTTGTTTACTACTTTCATTTTTAGAGCTTGATCGCCCCAGTCCCCGTTGACTTTCATTGTATGGAAAAAAGCATCAAAACATCTCCTTTTGTGTCCCACAGAAGAAAGAAATTCATACTAGTTTTGAGTACATGAGGATCAAACTTGCATTTTTGGATGAACTGTTCCTTTAGAATGAAAAACTTGCATTTAAGTTATTACATTAAAGGTACACTATGTAACTTTTTTGTTTAAATTGTATAACATTTACATAATGAGGGACTACATCATGTTCCCACAGGACGTGAATAGCTCATCAAATTCGCGTCTACCGCGTCTAGTTTGAGGCTTGACCACTTTGTGTTAATTCGCGGGTATAAAAATGAAGTTTTAAGCGGAAATTACGTGCGTCTCACGCGTCAGAATTGAAACCCGTTGGCGGCCATATTTTTTATGTTGATCGAGCATTCATCGAGAGAGTCACTGCTCTGTATTTGCTCTGGAGAGCAGAACAGCGGCATCGTCGCCATTTTTGTGTCCACTGGACCCTTCAGAGGCGAACCGTTTGGCGAGTTTCACCATTTGCTCGCTCCAGGAGCTGCGCCTGTATGACGGCTGCTGTCAGCGGTTCTTCCGCCTGTCCCGCACCCAGTTTGATAAATTGTTGTCCCGCATCAGTGCGAGGATCACCCTCGCCCTCATCCACTAATCTGTCATTTGTTTTGATGATAAATAGAGCCAGTCTCCAAAAGTTATTAACCTGTCCTGTGATTTTTTTTTATCTCATGTTCAGACACAAACTTATGCACATGTATGTTGGTTGTCTTTACATCATAATAATATTTCATATAATCTAGATATGGAATAAATAACATTCAATACAGAATGAACATATCTCGTATATTGAAATAAAGTTTTAATTGATAAAATATTTGCTTTGTTGTGCCACACAGGCATTTAGTCATATTACAAAATAATTTATTGAAGCATCCAGATCCTTCACCACAGCGCGAATTGACGCCAAAGTTCAGTTTTTCAACGTGACTACTTCAACTAAACAACATGACATCACGACTTTTGCGTAAACATACACGCCACTTTCGAGTCAGGTGGCGTGTTATCTCTACACATTTTGAGCTATCTGCGTGTATCCGCGTGTATGCGTGTATATCTACGCCATTAATGTCCGAGTGATTCCGCGTGTCTGTACACACCGTCAAATGAGGTATGAAACGAAGCGAAACGAAGCAAACTGTGGATCTACAATTAGGGAGCAATTTTTTTTCCTAGGATGGTAGGGGAAGACTCATAAATGCAATTAACCCCAGTGACGGGTAGGTTTAGGGATGGGGTTGAGTTAAGTCATATATTTATATATACAGTAATAACGTTAAGTCAACGGCGTTCATAAACACGCTGAAAAGCGATTATGCGTGCTGATAGCACGCCAAAAATGGAAATACGAATTGGCGTGTCATACACACGCTACTTCATGAGATCAGTCTCAACTAAATCATTTGCGTTTACCGCGCTGCGCTCTACGCCTCATTCGCGCCGCAGGAATTTTTTTATGCGCATAATGCGTCTTTGCATTGACTTGAAATCATTCGCGCCTGACGCACTATTCGAGTCCGGTGTGAACGCACCATTATAAAGCACACGTTAATGCCTTATCCTGCATGACCATATTCTACATCCCTTAATCCTTCCAAATACCTAAACTGAACAACTACCTTACTAACTAGTAAGCAGTAATTAGGAGTTTATGGAGGCAAAAGTCATAGTTAATAGTGAGAATTGGACCCTAATCTAAAGTGTGACAAATAAGGACTGTTATAGACCGAGTCGCCCACCAAAGTGGAGAATCCACTTGTCATTGACATAAACAGAGAGAAGTAGCTCCGGCTATGTTCTTCTGCAAGATGCATGCAGTTTTGTTTATTAACCGCTGGAGCGCCAAAAGTTACATAGTTTATCTTTAAGCTACACAAACTGAGTTGGATTCAAATCCACTTACAAGAACAAGATCCATGTGAATTGTGTCTGATAAATTTTAATGTTTGCCCGAAAATGCACACTAAAAACAAGTGTAACACGTGCGTCCTGGCACAGCCGACTAACCCTCACAACCCCTCACGAATCCCTCCCTCTCCCTTATGTGTCTCTTCAGTCAGCTCGTATCTAAAAAGAGGGGTTTCTTCCGGATTCATACTGGCAGTAAGCAGAGGTATCCATGTGTGATGTGCCTGTGCACACTGGGCTCGATCCGTCCCGTCCTTGATGCCTGAAACTCTCTGAGCCTTACTGATCCAGTGCAGCGAGACTCGTTGATGCTTTCTCTGACGAGGCATTCATCATGACTGTACTCAGTTATTCCTAACGTGAAGGCTGCACTAGCTCAATAATCTCAGAGATCCACTGCCCTTATCTGTGAGAGGCTGATCAGAGAACAGAGGGCTGTGTATCTGTGCTGAATGCACACAGATGAGGCCTGCATGTGCTCACAGGGCAAAGATAAACCATGCGGTCGGGTGTTACTGAAACCTCAATCGCTTCTCATCATGGTTTATTTGGATTTGCATGTCAGTTAAACTTAACGGTTATTCTTGAGTGGCTAAATAACTTATGGCATGCAGGGACATCAACAATTTTTAAGGTCAGACATTTTGTAGGGGAGGTATGCATGTACGAGTTGTTAGTCAGATCCTTTAATGTACTTAAGCATGTGTTAGCATGCTAAAAGTAATCAGATGAGTTACAAAATGATGCTCTTTGATAAAGTGTGCATGAGGTTTGTGACCTCGATGTGCATGATTGAAACAATATTTCAATAATGACTGCTATTAGGACTGTAGAAAATCTTACTTTGTGGCATGTTGTAATCAATTATTTGAAATGTCATCATTTTAAAATAAGATTACACGTAATGTTTCGGCTAAAAAATACATTCTTTAGCATGCTTGTGCGTGGTACCATGGATTCAAAGAGTGCTCTTGCATTTCTCCAGTTGCTCCTTTTGATGGCACGATTTACACACTGTCACGTCCCATTTAGCTCAATAAATTGCGCTCATATGCTTTCTTAAATATTTCAATATAAACCCAAATGTCTATGAAATTATGTGATGCTCACACAGGGCAGCATATGTCTTTGACTTACCATTTTCCTTTGTTGTGTCAGCGTTCTCATGTAAATTAAACTCACCACCAGTAAATAGATCGATGTGTGTTTCCTAACCTTTTGTCTGTTTGTCTATGTTGATATGTCCTCTTACATTAGCAAACATAGTCTCTGAAAAAAGTTTCACATTATGGAAAATGTAGGAGAAAGTCTTATACAGAAAACCAAGGCAGCGCTAATGAGAAGATTGATTAATTTCCTTGTTTGTCACCAACTCAGATCATTCCTCTAATTCTCTCGCCAGTGGGAAGATGGGCTTCCGGGACCGCATTAGGATGAACAATTCCCGCTCCTCTCAGGCTATCCGGAGCAAGGCTTCTCCTTTGCCCCCAGGTAATGTACGGCGCTCGCCCAGCACGGAGAACGTTCCTGAAGCCACCAGCCCCGGCAAGGTCCAGAAAAGCTGGAGCTTCAATGATCGGACTCGATTCCGTACATCTCTCCGCCTAAAACCACGACCCGCTGCAGATGGTAGATACCTCTGTTGACATGTTCACCTTCATGCAGATACATGTGTATACACTCACCTAAAGGATTATTAGGAACACCTGTTCAATTTCTCATTAATGCAATTATCTAATCAACCAATCACATCGCAATTGCTTCATTGCATTTTGGGGTGTTTTCCTGATCAAGACAATCTCCTGAACTCCAAACTGAATGTCAGAATGGGAAAGAAAGGTGATTTAAGCAATTTTGAGCGTGGCATGGTTGTTGATGCCAGATGGGCCGGTCTGAGTATTTCACAATCTGCTCAATTACTGGGATTTTCATGCACAACTATTTCTAGGGTTTACAAAGAATGGTGTGAAAAGGGAAAAACATCCAGTATGCGGCAGTCCTGCGGGCGAAAATGCCTTGTTGATGCTAGAGGTCAGAGGAGAATGGGCCGACTGATTCAAGCTGATTCGACTGATTCAAGCTGATAGAAGAGCAACTTTGACTGAAATAACCACTTGTTACAACCGAGGTATGCAGCAAAGCATTTATGAAGCCACAACACGCACAACCTTGAGTCGGATGGGCTACAACAGGAGAACTCACCCACTCATCTCCACTACAAATAGGAAAAAGAGGCGAAAATTTGCAAGAGCTCACCAAAATTGGACAGTTGAAGACTGGAAAAATGTTGCCTGGTCTGATGAGTCTCGATTTCTGTTGAGACATTCAGATGGTAGAGTCAGAATTCGGCGTAAACAGAATGAGAACATGGGTCCATCATGCCTTGTTACCACTGTGCAGGCTGGTGGTGGTGGTGTAATGGTGTGGGGGATGTTTTCTTGGCACACTTTAGGCCCCTTAGTGCCAATTGGGCATCGTTTAAATGCCACGGCCTACCTGAGCATTGTTTCTGACCATGTCCATCCCTTTATGGACACCATGTACCATCCTCTGATGGCTACTTCCAGCAGGATAATGCACCATGTCACAAAGCTCGAATCATTTCAAATTGGTTTCTTGAACATGACAATGAGTTCACTGTACTAAAATGGCAGATCTCAACCCAATAGAGCATCTTTGGGATGTGGTGGAACGAGAACTTCGTGCCCTGGATGTGCATCCCACAAATCTCCATCAACTGCAAGATGCTATCCTATCAATATGGGCCAACATTTCTAAAGAATGCTTTCAGCACCTTGTTGAATCAATGCCACGTAGAATTAAGTCAGTTCTGAAGGCAAAAGGGGGTCAAAGTATTAGTACGGTGTTCCTAATAATCCTTTTGGTGACTGTATACGTACCTACTGTTCAAAAGTTTGGGTCAATACGATTTTTTTAATTTTCCGAAAGAAGTCTCAACTAGGCTGCATTTATGGACCCTTTTTTCTGAAACGTTTCCACAGTTATCGGCATCACAAATCTAGTAAAGCTTTTCATATTTTCATTTATAATATACACTGCCCAGCCCAAAACTAAAAGTCGCTGTTTGGATTTATACAAGCAAATGCTTAAGAGTCTATGATTGGATCCTTTTCATGTTAGATGTTTCGCAACAGTTCTTCTAAGCCTAGTTGATGGAGAAGTGTGCAGCTTTTCATTTCCATAAAGAAAGACCATAAAAAGAATGGTTGGGAGGAGCATGAAGAATAATTTACACACATGAAGTGGCTCCTCTGAGTCCTTAAAGTTTAAGGGTTAGTTCACCCAAAAATGAAAATTCTGTCAGTATTTACTCACCATCAAGTTGATCCAAACCAAACCTCTATGTGTTTATTTGTTCTGCTGAACACAAAGAAAGATATTTGGAAGAATGTTTTAATCAAACAGATCTCATTCCCCATTGACTACCAGGAAAATACTATGGTAGTCAATGGGGAAGAAATCTGTTTGATTAAAACATTCTTCCAAATATCTTCCTTTGTGTTCAGCAGAACAAATAAACACAAAGAGGTTTGGAACAAATTGATGGTGAGTAAATACTGACATAATTTTCATTTTTGGGTGAACTAACCCTTTAAATTCATTGAAAGTGTGTGGGATGTGCTGGATGAGACTTTACAGAGTGCTTTGTCAATACAAGATTTTGACCAACAATTTTTGATGGAAATGACATCACAACATTTATTTCCATCTACAGGTACATAGATTTTTGGTCAGTATGGCCATGATGTGTCTTCCTGCATGGTTGTTTAAGAAATTAAAAGTCGTTCACGCCAAAGCACTTTGAGTAAATGGAAATACAGAAAATATATTTACTTTCGTCTCCCATTCACCACTGTAACTACGATGACTTCCACTTCTGAGAGCCCCGGAAATGTAAAAAGTGTCCATTTGCCCAAAAATATAGTACAATAGTAATATTTGGAATATTTTTACAATTGAAAACAATTTTCATGTATTATAAAGTGTCATTTAATTCCTGTGAAGATAAAGCTGAATTTTCAGCATCATTACTCCAGTCTTCAGTGTCACATGATACTTTAGAAATCATTGTAATATACTGATTTGCTGCTTAAAGCTACACTGTGTGAATTTTACCCCCATCTAGTGGTGAAAAGGTATATGACCATCCAGTGAATATTAGTTTCTGTTCCTCTCAATTCCGATTTCGTTTTAACTCCTACGGTGGCCAATGTAGTCCAAGATTAACATGGCTTCCAGTTCGACCTCGTCCATGAGTGTTAACTCAAGCGTAAACGCGGAAGGCGAAGCTTGAATTAACGGGTATGTCCCTCTTTGGCTAATGTACTTTCAAGATGGAGGGGCAACATGGCGAGCGACATTAGAAGCCCTTACCCGTATTTATTTTCAATGCCATATTATACACTCACAAGAATACTTTATTACTTGAACGAAGTAAATATACATTAATGAGCACATATATTTTTGAAAGAACTAAGTGTTTTTTAGCTAAGACTAAACTAAAAGAGTTACACAGTGTAGCTTTAAGAAACATTTCTGATTATCAATGTTGAAAACAGTCATGCTGGAAACTGACACTTTTTTCAAGATTATTTAATAAATAGAATGTTCAAAACAACAGCTTTTAGTTAAAAATGCTGCACTTCAATGCCACTTTTGATCAATCCAATGCATCCGTTCTGAATAAAGATACCTTTTTTTTTTTTAAATTTGCCCCCAAATCATTGAACGGTAATGTGTGTGCGTTTTCCTCCTCTCATTACGGATTGATCTCTCATAGTGGAAGGAGTAGGAGAAGAGCACACAGAGGACAAATCTTACTGTGACGTTGCCATGGAGGATGTGATTCCAGCAGTGAAGACCCTAATTCGAGCCGTTAGGTGAGTCCACCACCACACAGCTCTACAGACTCCTATACTTCACTTAATGATAATGTCACCATGCATGGCGTTCAGTTTAAATGAACGGTTGGTCTTTTGCAAAAGGGACCTCAGTATAGAATCTGCTCCGTCAGCCGTGACCTTTTCACTATGCAATTACATCAGTTGAGCGTTATGGAGACAAAGCGGGGTTAGACTCAAAGAGGGCATGGCAACCTTCAGTTGTGGTTCCTACTTCTTGCTTAAACAAGCAGAAAATAATCCAAGATGTTCTAAAAATATGATCAAGTTCTTACTGAGAAGCGAGTGGCCTCTCTCTGATTGGTCAGTGCTGCAAGAGCAAACCTGTTCAGTCAGTAAAGGATGTGCATCGAGTGATTCTTCAAATAAGGGACACTGTTGTTCACTAGGAAGATTTTAAATGAAAATAGCTTAAAAATAAACAATAATTCAGCTTTTTCCTTTGAAATTTTAAGAGTATTACTATTTGCCAATTAAAACAACTTGTTTAAAGTCTACATGAAATGAAGTCTTAATCGTGAGCTTGATGGGATGGTTTGTAAATTCCTGTGATGTCATGTGATGACAGGTTGCTGGAGAGGAGGGGTTATTGTCCCGTCCTCACACCAGTGCAAAAATCACATGAATTTAAAAAAATGTGCGTGAATAAATCATTTATAATAAACACTACAATGTTACATAAAAATGAATTTTCCATTACAGCAAATTTCCTAATGCATTTTAAATGACAGAGTTACTACTGTGCACTCTTGCCTATTATTATTGTTATTATTAATATTTTCAATTTGTCCTGCAGATTGCTCAGATAGTACAGCATAGCACTAGACAGCAATGACATCGAATGCAATGTAAGTCACTTGGATAAAAACACCAAATGCATAATTGCACACGCATATAAATGTCATTACATGTCATCCACGTCACAAACTCACACATTAAAGGCCAATTGTGGTCATGATCAGGACATAAATGTTTTTACATAACACAAACATGACTTGAAGGGGTTTCAATTTTTAGGATTTCAGAGAAAAAAAATGCATTTATTTGAAGAATCATCCACATGTGCATGAAAAATGTCATGCACCTTGCACATATTGCACCTGTGAATGTCACCCGTACTGAGAACACTCTTACCTCCAAGCCTTTCCTCCTGACCAGCACACAAGGGTGATTAGGTCACACACAGATTTTCAAGGTAGAGCTCCAGGTGTGTACATGTTCACAGGTGCATCCTTTTCTGTTATCTGGGCGAGAAGTTTCTGCCTTTTACATAAGAGCCCTCTGGAAGATTGATGTCCTAAAGGAACAGGAAAATTTTAGCTTCACCACAACGCTGAGGTTTCACTTTTGTGGAAGACCCACAGTTTATCAGTGTTCTGCTGTGTAGTGTGTGTGTGCTATTCAGGCTGAGCACAGAGGAATCTGCAATGCTCTAAATTAAATACAGATTTCGCTTAAAAAAAACCCTTGAATTACAAATAATATAAAATTTAAAAGGTTCTCCTGGTTTTGGGAGATCACACCTGGCAAAGCTTTTAAAGGACTGCTCTGAATCTGCTTGATCACTAAAAACATTTTAAAACCAGAGATCTAAAACCAGATTTCCCTTATGTAAACGTGCACAGTTCATTATTTTATTTTTTTTTTATATATATATATCCTGGTTAATGAGAGCACACCTTGCAAAATGTTTAAAAGACTGCCCTGAACTAGGTCAGCTTGATCAGTAAAAGGATTTTCAATTTTCAAGATTTTTGCATGTTTGGATGTTCTTTCGCATTAAGTGAAGGTGGATGCAGCTATTCTTACAGATCCCATCTCAAATGCATCTGTGGACCGGGGTATTCTAAAGCTGACCATATAATGATAGAGCCATACAGTGCATTGCCATCGAGTGAGCGAGTCAGCGTTTTAAGGAAACCCTTGGAGGACGGAAATAAATGGGATTTCTTTTTTTCCCTCTTTTTCCTTACGCCCTCTGTTATCCACACCTGAGACCCACCCTGACAAAATATGCAGCTACCTGCAAAATTAAAATGGGGGGAAAAATATATACAGACAGCAAAAAAAAGCCCAAACTCTGGAGTCATCAAGAAACGTGTTTGTTCTGTGTGGGAGGATTGTGTGTGCCGTGGACCAGCTGTGGACTTCTCCTTCTGAAACTGCACCATCACCCGGGCAGAGATGCACACCTCAACACTTGCTGTTGCACACGCAAGCTGTTCCTGCAAAACAATGAAAAGCTAGAATAAAGACCAGCTCAAGTACAAGACTTGGTTCTCCCCCTGCTGGTTGCCAATGAATCTAAAGGATAAGGAAGGACAAATGTCCTGTAGTATTCTGAGAACGGAAACTCTCCGTAACGGAAGCTTATTAAACATAAAACGCCTCTCTACTAAAGACAGGATATCCTCTTCGCTGTGATGAATAATCAGCAGTGTTTGAGTGGACATACTCGCCCTTGTTCAGTTTTCTGTTGAGCCAGCAGGGCTTGATAGTGCACAGAGGCGATGATAAAAGGATCAATGCCAATTTAGAGAGAGTTAACCTGTTTCTGACTAACAACTGGGGAAAAAACACTTCAGGTGAAAACTGAAGCACTGGTGGGCAAGGGCATCTCCGCTCCGCTCATATACAGTGATGTAGTTGCTATCCTGCTTATCTGAATAGGACCCTACATCATAATTTAATACAGAAAAAAGGTGTTTAAAGGGATAGTTCACCTAAAAATGAACATTCTGTCAGTTTTTACTCACCCTCATGTTGTTCCAACCCCGTAAGACCTTTTTGATTAAATCTGAGAGCTGGATCACTCCTCCATAGGCTTCTTAAGGGATTGAAATTTGCCGGCACTGAAAAGTTATTAAAGACATTGTTAAAATAGTCATAGTCCGAGTGACTACAGTGGCTCAATCTTAAGTTTATCAAGCGATGAGAACACTTTTTGAGGGCAAAAACAAACAAAAATAACGACTTTATTTCAACTATTCACTTCCTTCTCTTTGCGCCTCTAGTCAGTTATAGGGTTAGTTCACCCAAAAATGAAAATTCTGTCAGTATTTTCTCACCCTCATGTTGTTCCAACCCTGTAAGACCTTCGTTCATCTTCGGAACACAAATTAA
Organism: Pimephales promelas; assembly: GCF_016745375.1. The sequence goes on from NW_024121233.1 coordinate 2,787,718, forward strand.
GATATTTAAGATATTAAGATCGCTCCTGTATACTAGTCCATAGGCTTCTTGAGGGAATGACTTGCTGTCCTCGAAAAGTCATTAAAGGACATCGTTAAAATAGTCCAAGTGACAGGGGCTCAATCTTAAGTTTATCAAATGACGAGAACACTTTTTGTGTGCAAAAACAACAAAAATTACGACTTTATTTCAACTATTCGTTTATTTCTCCCTCTGCCTCGAGTCAGGTTACTAGTTTAATAGCGTAAGCTTCTGTTATTGTACGTCACACGCATCACACACATGACCAGCGTCGGCCAATAGTGAGCTTACGTGTGACGTAGCTCTACGCAATCACACTACGTTAACTGACTACAGGCCCATAGAGAAGGAAGTGAATAGTTGAAATAAAGTCGTTATTTTTGTTTGTTTTTGCGCACAAAAAGTATTCTCGTCATTTGATAAAGTTAAAACTGAGCCACTGTAGTCACTTGGACTATTTTAACTATGTCTTTGATGACTTTTCGATGCCAGCAAGTGTCATTCTCTCAAGAAGCCTATGGACTAGTATGCAGGAGCGATCTTAATATCTTAAATATCTTAATTTGTGTTGCGAAGATGAACGAAGGTCTTACGGGGTTGGAACAACATGAGGGTGAGTAAATACTGGCAGAATTTTCATTTTTGGGTGAACTAACCCTTTAACATAGTGTGATAGCGTAGGGCTACGTCACACGTCGGCTCACTGTTGGCTGACGCTGGTCATGTGTGTGATGCATGTGACGTACTGAATTTTAAAGAAAAATAACAGGGTCAAGACAACTTCCTCTCCTGACATCACAATAAAAAATGGATATGGAACATCAGATCTATTATTTTGGAAATGTTTGGAATTTGTGCTTGATTGGTTTTCAAATTATTCATTGTGTTTATTCTCAATTTTCATAGAGAATAACTGTGCAACTGTGTGTAAATCGATGTTTACTTTTATTTGTATTCAATTTACATTTAATAGCTTTTAAGGGAAAAGTAAGACATTTATAAAGGGCTATATTATTATTATAATATTTTTATTTTGAGTTGTTTCAAAAACACAATTGGACAGAATGTATCAGATTGGGTACAACCGTTTAAAATTGTGTAATAAAACAGTAATTTTATATTCATAACAAAATGTTTATGTATTTATTGTGAAAGGTGATATTTCTATGCCTGGAAAATTTAAAACATTCATTTAACTTAAGTAAATCACTACTAAATGCAATCGCTCCTAATGCATATGAAAATAAGTGTGCATACAAAGCCGATTATTTATCATTTTATTTTAAACCTGACATTTTAATGAGTTTCGGCGTGGGGGGCTTAATTAGGAAATAATACGTAATTTCATAATTTGAAAATTTGTGGGGGGTAAAAAACAATAGATTTTTCCAAATGTCTTTTTTCTTTGTTTTCTAAATAACTTTCTTCCACAGTGTATACACATGAAGGCATGAATCAACAGTGTCATTTGTCTTCTGCTTCAAACACTGGGGGGGAAACCCTTTTCCTCCGGTTCCTTGAGGTTACGTTCTGTCACACAACAGATATAGCGCGCACACTCTCCCTCTGTGGAAAGAGGGAGTCATCTTCAGAATAATTACCCGGCGTGAGGGAAGCGTTCTCAGTTCATGAGCCACTCGTGTAATTGATAAGGCCCCTTTCTGTAATTAATCTTGTTACACTCATTAATCTTGTGACTCGTTTCACAGCTGTTTGCTTTTGTTTGCAGTATTCCTGTTTTATCTTTTCCTGTAATGCCATGGTGGCATTCTGCCTATATTCTGGGTCATTCTAGCATGCTTCTGTGTCTCATGTGAATGTAGGATTCTGAAATTCCTGGTGGCCAAGAGGAAGTTTAAGGAAACCCTGCGGCCATACGATGTGAAAGATGTGATCGAGCAGTATTCAGCAGGACACCTCGATATGCTGGGCAGAATCAAGAGCCTGCAGATGAGGTGTGATCATCCCACTATCAGCTTTTCATCTTAACACCAAAGCATTTCCTAATGAGTCACGCTGATTTCTTTGTCTTTAAAGGGTGGATCAGATCGTGGGCCGTGGTGCCATTTCATCAGATAAAAAGGTGAGGTCTGAAAAAGGAGAGAAAACTCCTCCTGAACTGGAACAGATGGACGAATTAAGCATGATGGGGCGAGTGATGAAAGTGGAGAAACAGGTAAGCGTCTCTATCTATCTATCTATCTATCTATCTATCTATCTATCTATCTATCTATCTATCTATCTATCTATCTATCTATCATCTATCTATCTATCTATCTATCTATCTATCTATCTATATATATATCTATTGGTCTGTCTGTCTATCTGATTGTCTGTCTGTCTATCTATCTGTCTCTTTCTGTCATGTATTTTTTTTATTCAATTACATTTTTCTATAATTTAAAATAACTGTTTTCTAACATATATAGAATGTTATTTATTCCTGTCATGCCAAAACAGTGTTCAGTGTCACATACAGTAAAATCCTTCTAATGTGCAGAAGAAACATTTCTTACAGTAACATTATCAATGTTACAATTTTTCTCAATTGGTTTGGCTCATTTCTTGAAACAGAAATTACATTCTTAAAACTCGATCATATGGCAAAACACCCGGTGCAAATGACTTTATACACTGACACATTTATCATTCCTAAAGCGGGGTTTTTTCCTCCACAGACGCACGTCGGTAAACTAGGAAATGAACTTGCGCTCCCTGGCCGGGTTGGCGCAAAAAGGAAGCGTGTGTCGGCGCAAACAACCCCTGGTGCTATTTTGCAGTTCCAGAAAACAATTGCGCCAATGACCAGAAAAAAACTGGTCTAAAGTCAGTGCCGCGTTGCGCGTACATTCAGATTCTATTTTAAGTGTGCATGCTTGGCCATAATATAGGGTGTGAACAACGCGCATACACTGTAGCTGATTCTCTCATCAAAACAGATGCATTTTACTTTTTGCAAATGATACATTATTATAAGGAAAAATATATAAACATGAGGGAAATCATTGTTGTGTCCATGATGATGGGAAAAATAGGCATAAAGCTTACACATTTACCCAAATTATTATATGCATGTTTAACCGAAGCTAATTTGGGTGGGTTTGTCCCATCCCCAATTTCCCTTCTCTTTCTTTTACGGCCCTGACGAGAACATCGATCTCCTCAACCGATGCTGAAGCGCGTCTGGTAAATGCGCTGTTAAAATACAATTGCGCCATGGAACAAGCGCACCTCGTTCATCACGCTCTTAAAGGGAATGTGATATGACGCTCTTATTGGTTTATTTCCATTACGCCCAAACCACACCTATGAATAATGAAGCTACTTCAGACCAACCCCTTTTAGATTTGCGCCAGGCGCAAGAGGCATTTATCCCGCCGGAAAAATAGTAACAGCGCCAGTATCCGCCCACAAAGTTACTTGCGCTTTGCGCTTTGACACTTGCGTTTCAGATTGTTAAAATAGGGCCCTATAGCTCACTTGCAAAAGTTCATATCTCTCCCAAAACAGTTCACTCATGTGGCAAAACTAAATTTCTTTCTTATTTAAATAGTCAGTGCCCCCAAAATGCTTAGTCCCTTTGGCATTGTGTAAGCACTGCAAGCCAAAATGTTTAGATGTTTTGTCACTATGGCAGTCTGCCATTGGCAGAGGACCATTGAAATATCCCTCATGTCCACCTTTCAGCCTTAGCCCAGTCCTTCATTGACAATGGTTACTGGACTGTTTTTTGTCTAGCTATCAGGATGCAATTGTGTACAAAACTGAAATTTTTGGTTTTTTGGGGGATTTTAGGGTAAGAGTACATCACACATTGCACTCATACCGCCAAGGAATTGTAACCATTAACATTCACACACCTAATGTAACTTACATACATCTGAGGTAAAAGAACATACATTCTCAAAACAACATGGACACACCTCCAATTACACAGGAATGTTCTATGTTCCCTATCGAGGGAACTCAACACTGCGTCGATAAAATCGACTCTTTGGGGACGCTCCCTAAGCGTGCGCCTCTGAAGTATGAATGAAACTAATCCAATCCTGATTGGTGTTGCGTCGTGACGTAACATGTGACGGCATACCCGGAAGTATAAAAGTGACGCTGTCACAACACACACTAGCTTTCGCTCTTCAGCAAGCGCTTTATGTTGAAACTGTCTGTCTTATTTGGTGTTGTTTGTCTTATTATTGAAAGAAAGTATGGCCAGTGAACAATTCAAGAGGTGTGTGCATCCCTGCCCTCGTTTCATCACGGGTGGGGACGCACACTCTCTATGTGTGTATTGTTTGGGAGTGCAGCACGCACGGGCAGCTCTCGAGGGGGCTGCTTGTGAAATGTGTGAGGCTTTGCCTATTAGAGTGCTGCGCTCCGGCTGGCGTGCTTTGACGAGCACGGTCAGGCTCGCGTTCCCCAGGGTTCCGGTCCCGCATATGTCGAGGCGATGCGGCGACTGAGATCCTGGGGTTCGCAGCGGGATCTGGCGGAGGAGAGTGAGAATGCTGAGGCATTTTCTCGCTCGCCATCGGCTGGTCCCGCAGCCTCTGAGAGTGGTGTGGGAGCCCGCGCTGCGGTTTCTCCTACCCGCGATCAGGTCCCGGTGCTTGAGCTGTCTACTTCTGAGGAAGGGGACGTGCTCAGCATCGATGCGGACGACCGTGATCTCAGCACGCCATCACGCGGCCTGGGTTATGAGGAGCTGGTGGAGGTTGTGACACGCGCTGTGGCCAGACTAAACATCAGCTGGCCACAACATGAGCAGGAAACGCAAGTCACCAGTAAAATGGACGAGCGTTACCTGCAGCGCAGGTCACAGCCTCACCGCCGGGGTCTGCCGTTTTTCCCTGATCTCCATAAAGAGATCTCGAGAACGTGGGAAAGACCGCATTCGTCCCGTATTTCGAGTCCCAATGTAATAGATTACAGCAATGTTATGGGGGCTCGAGATATGGGATATGGGAGATGCCGAAGGTGGAGGAGGCTTTAGCGAGCTATCTCTCTCCCGAATCGGCGTCTTCCCTAAAGACCCCGGTGTTGCCTAGTAAGCCCTGCAGAGAGACATCTGCATTGGTGGGCAGGGCTTACATGGCGGCGGGTCGGGCTGGTTCGTGTCTGCACTCAATGGCGATTTTGCAGGCATACCAGGCCGACCTCCTGAAAGATTTGGATGAGGGGGAGGGGCCTACTCCTGAAGATGTCGCGGAGTTGAGGAAGGCCGCAGATTTGTCTCTCCGGGCCACTAGGGAAGCGGCCAGCGCTATTGGCCGCTCTATGGCGGCCATGGTGGCCACGGAGAGGCATCTGTGGCTGAACTTATCCGGTATTAAAGAAAAGGATAGGTCCTTCCTGCTGGATGCGCCGCTTTCGGCTTCTGGCCTGTTCGGCGACGCCGTTAATTCGGTTGTCGACTGGTTTCAGGAGTCGAGAAAACAATCTGCGGCGTTCCAGCAGTACCTCCCCCGGAAAGCGAAGGCCAAATCTAGTAGGGGGGGGCAAAGCAATCAGCCCCAGCCATCAGCCAGCTCCTCCCACAGGGCAGAGCAGAAGGAGAGCGTTTCCTCTAGAGCCCCCCCTCCGGGGTCTTGGCAACAGAGGAAACGCTCCCAAAAACCGAAGTCCTCCAGCCAGAGGGGCGACCTGAGGGACGTCATTCAGGCTAAGAGGACTTCGGAAAAGAGGTCCTAGCCAAGGCAGGACTTCAGAGGGCTGCCCCCTCCGCAGTGAGACAACCGAGGTTGTTCTCACAACGGGGCCCTCTAGGAAAAGATGCAGGTCCGCCGTTAACAGCGCTTCGGGCCGCATCAATTTCCAGCGAAAAGACACCAGAGGCCAGCCTCGAGAGGCTGGTACCCTTAGCAGATTTTGTAGAGGGATGGTATCATCTTCCCAACATATCTCCATGGGTCCTGCAGATAATACGAGTTGGGTACAGACTGCAGTTCGCGCACCGCCCCCCAAGTTCTCTGGGGTGGTGCTCACTGCGGTGGTCCCAGAGCAGGCTCAGGTGTTGGAACAAGAAGTACAGACTCTGCTGTCGAAAGGAGCCATAGAACGTGTTCTTCCGGTAGACAGGGAGTCCGGGTTTTACAGCCGGTACTTTATAGTTCCAAAGAAGGATGGGGGGTTAAGGCCAATTTTGGATCTCAGGGTGTTGAACCGGTCTCTGAGAAGGTTCAAATTCAGAATGTTGACCATTCCAACAATCGTGAGTCAAATCAGATCCGAGGACTGGTTTGTCACGATAGATCTGAAAGACGCCTATTTTCACATCTCCATCCTTCCTTGTCACAGGAGGTACCTGAGGTTCGCTTTCGGGGGCGAAGCATACCAATATCGGGTTCTTCCGTTCGGCCTAGCACTCTCTCCCCGCACATTTACCAAGTGTATGGACGTGGCCCTTGCTCCACTGAGACTTCAGGGGATTCGCGTATTGAATTATCTCGACGACTGGCTTATTTTGGCCCAGTCTCGGGAGATGGCAGTTCGGCATCGAGATGTCGTTCTTGGCCATATTCAAAAATTGGGGTTAAGACTCAATTTGAAGAAGAGTGTGCTAGAACCGTCCCAGGGCACGACCTTTTTGGGAGTCGTGTGGAACTCGATTACAATGCAGGCACGTATGTCTCCCGCACGTATCGAGTCAATTCTGGCGATGGTGTCCAGGGTGAGGCTAGGTCAGGCCGTCACTGTGAAACACTTTCAAAGGATGCTGGGCCTCATGGCAGCGGCATCCAACATTATTCCTCTGGGCCTCCTTCACATGAGGCCCCTCCAGTGGTGGTTGAAGACCAAGGGGTTCTCACCCAAAGGAAATCCGTTCCGTATGATCAGAGTAACGCGCAAGTGCCTTCAGTCTCTGCAAATATGGAAGAAGCCTTGGTTCCTATCCCAAGGGCCAGTGTTGGGGGTGTCATGTCGCCGGGAAACCGTTTCGACAGACGCCTCCCTTACGGGCTGGGGCGCGGTCATGGACGGCCGCTTTACCAGGGGTCTGTGGCAGGACCATCATCGCACTTGGCATATAAATTGCCTGGAGATGATGGCGGTATTCAAGGCTTTGAGGAGCTTCCTCCCAGACATCGAGGGTCGCCACGTCCTTATACGGACAGACAATACGTCAGTGGTGGCCTATCTGAACCGACAGGGGGGACTCAGATCGCGCCCTCTGTGCAAACTGGCGCATCAGATTATCCTTTGGTCCCAGGGAAAGATATTGTCAATAAGGGCAATGTATATCCCAGGGGTTCAGAATCGGGGAGCAGACATCCTGTCGAGGCAGGGGCTGAGGCCCGGGGAATGGAGACTTCATCCGGATGTGGTGAAGTCGATATGGGAGAGGTTCGGACCGATGGAAGTGGATCTGTTTGCGTCTCGAGAGACGTCCCACTGTCCACTTTGGTTCTCCCTCTCACATCCAGCCCCACTGGGGTTGGATGCCATGGTACAGGCTTGGCCGAGGCTTCGCCTGTATGCTTTCCCCCGATCGCTCTGCTCCCAGGGGTCCTGGAGAGGGTCCGTCAAGAGGGCATCAGTCTACTTCTGGTTGCCCCGAGATGGCCGACACGAGTATGGTTCTCGGATATAATATCACTCCTCATAGCTCCGCCATGGCCGATTCCTCTGAGGAGGGATCTATTGTCTCAGGCGGAGGGCACAATCTTCCACCCTCGCCCAGAGTTGTGGAAGCTGTGGGTCTGGCCTCTGAGGGGGTTCAGTACCTAAATGCTGGCTTATCAGCTGAGGTGGTTGAAACCATACTTAGCTCTAGGGCCCCATCTACCAGGAGATTATATGGCCTCAAGTGGAAGGTGTTTCACACTTGGTGTGGAGAACGAAGGTTGGATCCAGTAAACTGCCCAGTGGCTTCAGTTCTGGAATTCCTTCAGGATCGTTTCTCTGCGGGTCTCTCCCCGTCCACTCTTAAGGTGTACGTGGCTGCCGTTTCGGCTTTCCACGCGCCAGTAGATGGTGGACCTCTGGGGAGGCACCAGTTGGTCATTAGGTTTCTCCGTGGTGCTTGGAGGATGAGGCCGGCGATCAGGTCCAGGGTGCCTGCCTGGGATCTGGCAATAGTTCTGGAAGGGTTGTCCCTCGCTCCCTTCGAACCTTTAGAGTCGGCTTCGCCTAAGGACTTAACGTTGAAAATGGTCTTTCTCTTAGCGATTACCTCTCTTAAGAGGGTGGGAGATCTCCAGGCCCTGGCGGTAACGCCAGCTTGCTTGGAGTTTGCCCCTGGCAAAGTAAAGGCCTTTTTGCACCCGAGTCCGGGCTACGTGCCTAAAGTTCCTTCGAGTACGGCTCGCTCTGTAGTCCTTCAGGCATTCCATCCTCCACCTCATGTGTCGGCGGAGAAGAGAGGCTTCACTTGCTCTGCCCCGTCAGAGCTTTGAGTGTATACTTGGAAAAGTCTGCTTCTTGGAGAAGATCTGACCAGTTGTTAGTATGCTTTGGGTCACCTAAGAGGGGGCTCCCGGCGACCAAACAAACTATAAGTAACTGGATTGTCCAGGCTATTACTGAGGCTTACAAGGTGCGTGGGGTTCCTTCACCTTTGGCCTTAAGGGCTCACTCGACTAGAGGCATGGCTTCCTCTAGGGCCCTTCTGTCGGGAGTACCTCTGCAGGAGATTTGTGAGGCAGCCGGCTGGGCTACCCCGCATACTTTCATCAGGTTTTACAGTCTCAGCCTTCCCAGTACGCCCGGTGCACACGTACTCGGCCCTTGCTGAGTGCCTAATCAGTTTCACTCTGGGGCGGGTCTGTTCGGTGCGTGGCCTAGTGGGTACTCGTTCCCCAAAGAGTCGATTTTATCGACGCAGTGTTGAGTTCCCTCGATAGGGAACGTCTCGGGTTATGACTATAACCCTTGTTCCCTGAGAAGGGAACGAGACACTGCGTCGTGTTGCCACGCCCCCTTTTCAGACCCTTGAGCGTCTTGCTTCATCGCGAGGCTAGTGTGTGTTGTGACAGCGTCACTTTTATACTTCCGGGTATGCCGTCACATGTTACGTCACGACGCAACACCAATCAGGATTGGATTAGTTTCATTCATACTTCAGAGGCGCACGCTTAGGGAGCGTCCCCAAAGAGTCGATTTTATCGACGCAGTGTCTCGTTCCCTTCTCAGGGAACAAGGGTTATAGTCATAACCCGAGACGTTCTCCACAAGTTCAATATACTGCAGAAAGAGGAGGGGGAAAATCATCAATGACTAGACTAGACTAGACTAACCCACAGTATTACTGTAGATAGATTTACATGGGAGGCACTACAGTAATTGCAGCTCTTTGACCAAACATACGGTTTGATTGGTCATCTGAGATTAGTTAGATCCTCCTTCGTTAGCCAAGAGCTGTCAATTGCTGTAATAAATGTATCAACTGTTCCAAGGGATTTATATATGGTATTCATGGTACTACTGTATGTTCTTGACTAATTTTGACAATTGAACAGACTATTGTGCATGTGATGACTTATACAATGAAATGACACTGACACGTTTTGGAGTGAACAACCATTAGACTGAGAATGAACAATCGGTTTAGATCAACAAGATCTATTCACTTGGAAATTGTGCTAAATGTAGGCTACCTGTACTTCATCATTTGCAAAGATGTACTGAGACATTGAGACATTGAGATTGCAATTTGATGAACTGAATGAGAAATTCAATTCTGTTGTGAACAATTCCCAAGTAGTTTGGAGGTTTGTCCATGTTATTTTGAGAATGTAATAATGAGCCAAACCAATGGAGAAAAACTGTATTATCAATTATTTATTTATTTATGTATTATTTTATTGAAAGTATTATCAATACTTTCAATAAAACATTTGCTATTTGTTTTTTAAAGCTGTTTTTATGCATGTTTTTGGTGCATTTGCACAGTTTTGACCAGCAGGCGTCACCAGTGTGTGGCGTTTCAAACGATTCGAAACAGTGAATCATTTTGCCAAACAATTGATTCAAAGCTTTGAAAAGCTTTGTTTCTCCCATCGCGCACAAACTTGCGGCTCATTACTAATGACTAATTACTCATTACTAATTACTAAAATATGATATATTATTATAACTACTGCATTAAATGCTGATTGTTATTGTTCTTTTGCGTATGCTGGTGACCGTGATCAGTTCACACTCAAATCTGATATTGGCCACATTTACAAAAATAATGTGTACAGCCAGACAAAAAAAAAATCTAATCTGAGCAATAAATCTGTAGACTCATTGCGTTTCACATAAAAGATAATCATTATATTCCTGAACATTATTAAATCATCATAAAATAGCACTATATTTAGTTATAAGTTGACTACGATCTCTTTTTTCCCTCCTCAGGTGCAGTCCATCGAAAATAAGATGGACCTGCTACTAAACTTCTACTCGCAGTGCCTAAAAAAGGGCTCGTCCCACTTCACCCTGTCGTCCCTGATGGACCCAGACTTGACCTCCGACTACCACAGTCCGACTGATCAACGTGACCTGTTCCCCTCAGCAAACACCCTTAATATCTCACACTCGGACAGTGGCAACATGGAATGACCCGACAAATCCCCACACTAACCTTGCACAGTTCCTCCAAACAACTGCTGTATCTCACATGGGTTCCTCCTTTGCACAGTGGATGCTGGCTTCTGGCCGACTTTTCTAGCGTACGCCTCGCAAACTACGCTCTTATATTTCACAATGCTCGCAAAGTTTTTACTTTTGCGTGCCTGTAGTAACAGTCTCTCTCTTTTTATTTCATTCCACCTGATTCAGGAAAGTTTTAGAGAAACATCCTCACAAGACATTATTGAGGTTGTGTGTTGAACATTTGAGTCTCTTTATATCAGTCTTCCAAAATAGGAGGGGACAAATAACTTGACTGGTACAAAACTGTCCCCTCCCAAGTTCCTTTTACCTTGATGGTGTTTCTTTTTTGGAAAGCCAATATTGTTTCTTGGTTTTGTTGAGGGTTTGATGATCAATAGACCCCCAGAACAGTTCTATTTTTCTCTCTGTCTTTTTTCTAAGAAATCAGGGCATTGCGAAGTGAATTTGATTTTCGGGCTCTCCTTCTCGGCCTTAAACTTTGGCCCGATGCAATAGACTCCATGTGCCACAAGCTTCTAATGAATGTACTGCATCCAGTACTCTTCGAGAAATCGGCATCACAGATTGCTGTAAAGAACAGCATGATGGACTTATGGACAGTGTTTCCACCAAAGCATCATCTCCTGTCATTTGCATCCTGCATGGTTCCTCTTGGCACTTCAGGAAGGAAGGAACTTGAAAACTTGAGGCTCTCAGGCTTCCTTCACACGTGACTTTGGCTTGTTGGGCTCCTCTCTTCTGACATCACCCTGCCACTGCGTCCCCTCTCAGAAGCCCACCGTGCAAAAAACCAAGAACATCAAATAAATAAGAATATTCTTTGATTAAATAGCCAGTGTTAAAGTGCATGTTAATAGTTTGAGTAGTTCAAGCTAGTTTGTTTAAGTTAGCTCTGTTGCTCTGGCCTTCTCTCCGATCTCTTCATTCTGCATGTGCATCAGTTCAATAAGTAGGTCTTCTCCCCCAATATGACTCGCGATCAGTTGAGATTTAAAGGGATAATTCACTCAAAGATGTACGAGGAACTATTATACTTATACTTAAATTAACTTTCTTTGGTGTGTGATGTTAGTGTTTAAGCATGAAAAGCTCTGCAAAGTTATAAAGTCACTTCACAAAGTGTCGCTGTTTCTGAACTCCATGAAACGCCTCCATTGTAGTCTTGAGTTTTCTTCCGGGAACAAACACGTCACAATATCCCTCATTTAAATAATTCCCGTTCCTATGCAAAATAAAGGGATGGGGCCTGGTTGAGTTAGTTAGTAGTGTGTTGAAACTGGAGGTGCGTTCCTTTCGACCGTAAGTGGACTGCGAAGTGGACTTCACAGGGTATTTCGCCATCTTAAGTGAGATTCCAATCCGAAGGAAACGGCGTAGGGAATATAGTGCCGAAGTGATGACGTCACTTTGTAGGACAACTCGGAAGCTAGCGGCGCATGGGTTCCCTTGACCAAAAAGCTATGCATTTCCCCATAGACTTTTGGAAAATCGCAAAAAAAAATAAAATAAGATCTGTATTTAACAAAGAGTTGTGACCTTTACACGTTTTGTCTGTCAAGATCATCTTTACAAGTTAATCCAACATTTATACATTTTGAAGCCAAAATAGAGTTTCTTTTTAAACACAAGCAGACACAATAAAGTTTAAAAAACACAATCTGGGCAATTTCAGGCGATTTAGCAAAAACCCATTCAAAAATCCCATAGACTTTAGAGCGAGGGAACCGGTAGTGCTAAAATGCTAACTCACTTCCGCGTTTTGGCCAACAGAGTGACGTAACTTCGGCAGGGAATATAGATACATCACTTCACAGGAAGTGGAGAGCGAAAATCAACCAACTGTCATCAGTCGGAACTAACCATAGAGCAGAGCCGTTGGAAGAGATTGAACGGCTTTGAGTTTACGTGTGAATTTAGGATTCATAAATATTGTTTTTATTATACAAACTAGAGTATTTATGAATGGTGAATGTATCTATAGGCCTATATGATTTTAACTTAGATAGGAAATTTCAAAATTTAATTAAGTTATACCATAATTTTGCCTTTCTTTGATGATGTTGGAGGGCATTCCAAATGAGTGATTATAGTCCACCTCAACTGATGTACTGTGTTTAGGGAGTAGGGAGCAGTGAACACTGCGTAGGGACCCTGTCGAATGGAACGCACCTTGGTTGTTATGTTAAGGAGCGGGACATTTCCCAAACATGCTTAAAGAGCTTGACCAATCACAACACAGTGATTCAGCTGACCAATCAGAGCACAGTGTGCTTTTCAGAAGGAGGGGCTTCATAGAGACAGGAACTAAACGGGTGCGTTTCCCGTGCAACGACGTAGTTCACTGTTTCACTACCATAGTACGATGCATCGTTAGAGAAATCAACTAGCTCGTCACGACTGTTTCCCGAAACCCATTGTCGCAAAATATCGTTCAACCACGTTGGTTTTACACGTGGTGGATAATAACTACTTTTAATGAAACTGTTTGAATTCCAATTAACGCTAGATTTGTTAATATAAATTACAGACATGTCATCTGAGGACTATTTCTAATTGTTCTCAGTTATTTTGCTTTATTACCAGACTCAATATTTGGCTCGTTCTTACATAGTAGAGCATGTTCGCACATGCGCACTCTTCAAACCAGTTACTTTAAATCTTTTGACAAACTAAAAGACGTAAATAACATTTGTATTTATTCTAAATAAAAGGCACCAGTTGTACTGAATGTCAGCTTGCTTATTTTGCTCAAGATAAGGATTTATTACGTCCAAATGTCATGCAATATAGAAACGATGCCTCTAACCAAAGGTCGAGAGCTGTCGTTCAAACTACACAATTTTGCGATGCTGTTTGCGAATGTTCGTTGAAACGATGGTTTCGGGAAACACCGACTCGTTGAACTATGCTGATAACGACGAAACTTGCGACCATAGTTGGCTAACTAACGACGCTTTCGGGAAACGCACCCAGACCGTTACTGACAGACTGGGAAGAGAGGAGCTGCAACAATAGAGAATATGTGGAAAATAAGGAACATCCAAGCATGGAAACCTATTCTAGTTGAGCCCGAAAACAAAATCAAGACTCTGTTAAAAGGCACAATAAATTCTGTAATTTTGGTCTCTCTAAATCTGCATGACTTTCTTCTGTAGAATTTCTCAGAGATCAATCCAATGAAAGTCAAAGGGCTTAAAAAGAGCAACGTGGACTCTCTTAAAGCCATATACACTTGAAACAACATGAAGGTAAATAGTAAATGATGTCAGAATTGTCATTTTTGGGTGAACTATCCCTTTAAGACCAGGTTATGACTGTCATTTCATCATCCCTATAGAGATTAATAGATCATTATTTTCCCCTTTGATCGGTGTTGTCTCACACGTGACCTTAACATGTACAGACTTGCCACTATTTTGAAGATTTGAGTAAACTAAGAGAAGTCATTGAGACGAGCATTGATGCATGATCTTTACGTTAGTATGCATGCAGTTAATGGGACAGGATCTAGCTTTATATGACATGCAGTTCAGGTAACAGACAGCATGGAGGGGGCGTAAGGAATACAGCACTCCTCTGCCTTACTGACACAGCTAGAGCACACTGACCATGTGTTTACGGTACAACGGTGGACCTAAGAGATTGTTTAGGCCACTTGTCATAGCATTGATTCATCTTTCTAATGGACAGAACTGGAGTTCACAGTTTAAGCAGAATTTTCTACATTTACTTTTCCCTCACATCTTCACAGATTGCAATATATGCTGTTTGAAAATTTCATTCTCCTTCTCCTCATTTGTTTCTACTGGACTGTATTTGAAAAAAAGAAAAACACACTATCTCTCTAACGTCCCTTTAAACAGAACGCTGAAACTTTCAGGCATTATGTAACTTTTTTTCTTCATTGATATGATTGGCAACTGCTAATGTGAGATCTATATTATGTATGTTTTACTCTGACATGATTGTAAAAAATGAATAAATCTTGATTTTGTTTATGAAACACGGGTGTAACACATCTCTATTTAAATAATTTACAGTAATTGAATGCTTTCTATATACATTTTGATAATATTTATGAGTTTGTGAAAGTGAAATCTATCTTCAGACATGACTGGACATCTGATGACAGGTTTATGAGTTAAACTGGATTTATTAAAATTATCCATGTGACTGTGGGCTGTTACCAAGCAGTGGAACTATAATTAAAACTAGATAAACTACTATAAATTTAACTATAACTGTAAACTGTAAATACACTACAAAAAAAGTTTGGGTCAGTAAGCTTTTTAATGTTTTTGAAATAAGTCTCTTATGTTCATTTAGCAAATTTAGCATCTGTTTTAATGTATTTTAAAATGTAATTTATTCCTGTGATCAAAGCTGAATTTTCACCATCATTACTCCAGTCTCCACTGTCACATGATCCTTCATAAATCATTTTAATATGATGATTTGCTACTCAAAAAACAATTCTGATTATTATCAAGAAGATATTTGTGCTGCTAAATATTTTGTGGAAGCCGGGATACAACACAATGTTCAAAAGAACTGCATTTATTAGAAATAGAACTTTACTGCAACAATATAAAAGTCTTTGCATTAATCGAATTAAGACTGCACTTATATATGGTAAGATAACATATATTATAACTATTATTAAAACAATGAATGGGGTCTAATGATTACTCGTACACAAATCTGCATTAGGGTTTGAATGTGTGTGTCAGTCAAAACTGATAGCAGTGTCCATCAAAAAAGTATATGGGCTCTTTAAAAAAGTAGAACTGTCTAAATATCAAACAAAGTGGCTTATAAGACAATATAAGAGCAGTGTTCAGGAATAAGACAAAAAAGCATGACATAAATATTTATTTATTTATTTGTGGATATTGAGCGCCGCTCCACTAGAGGGCGATACACTTTTATCTGATTTGAAACCCAAGTCTCGTGTGACGTAATCCTCTCTGTTTCACCAGGCAGGCCCTCATCTAGAGGTCTCAGTAAATAAAGCTATTAATACGGTGTATT
Organism: Pimephales promelas; assembly: GCF_016745375.1. Next base: position 2,803,369 of record NW_024121233.1, read on the forward strand.
TAGAAGTAATAGTCGTGTGTGTGTGAATATACCGTGATCGATGAGTGTCAAATGTTTCAGAGATTCTCTCACGGAGAGACGGACGCTCGGGTTATGATGATGTCAGGTGAGGAACTGCGCGTGCCCTGATGATGATGATGTGGACTGTGTTTGGTTGGAGCTTTAACACACTTTCTGTTTACGAAACTCGTGAGCTCATCAGCGATCCTACTTCTGTCTGTCTGTGTGTGTGTGTTAATCGGTTTATCCCTGATGAATGTTAGAGAAGTCAAGTCATTTGTTAAGCGGCGGAAGTTGTTCTTTCTCCGTGTTTAGATCAAACACTGAGTTATATTTTGTTAACGGTTGGAACTTGGAATTTTTCAGCGATAAGACAAAACCCGGTAAGGTGATGTAAATAATGATATGATTGATAAACATTGTTCACTTTAATAATTTAAAAAAAATAGATAAGTAAGTTCGCTTTAGACTAGTTTGCTAACGTTACCTTTTGTTAGCTAACGTTACCTGTAGTGTAACGATAGTTACCAATTGTTTGTTTCCCTGAAGTTTCACGGGTTTAACTTGCATAACTTAGTTGTGTAAGTTTGCTTGACAAACACCATAGTAACCTCCTCAAGGTTTTTAGTTGTTCTACTAACACTGCATCAGCGATTTACTAGTTTATATTACTGTTTTGTTGTTGTTAAACACGTAACTTCAATTTATTGATTCATCACGTGATAGTCCAGGTCATTATGATTGTCAATCCTCAAAATGCCTGTCAGTGTGTCTTCATCACAGTCTATGGTATATCAGTGTTTTCATGGCGTTCAGCTTCATCGTTTTTTTTTTCACGTGTGTCTCTTTAGATACTTCCTCTGAGGAAAAGAATTTTTGAGTTATGAACCGCCAGTGAACATCCGTTGTGCTGCTTTATAAACGCATGTGCGCCAGAGTGATGGAGAGTGACTGTAGGATCCCCATGTCCTGTCTGAGACCCGGATCCTGGCCCTGCATGCGCTATTCTGGGGTTTAGTGTCTCTCAGGTAAGAAATTGATTCTCTCCTAATGCAAAACATAACCTTTGATGATGTTTACTCATTACACTTTTCCACTTTTTTTTTCTAGAGTGTTTGGAGCAGCTCTTCTTAGCGATGAGAAGGCAGCAGGTACTTACTTTACAGACATCAGGATTTCATCATAGATTATTGTGCTTGAGTATACCAAGTTCATATATTAATAATCCTCCTTGTGTTTTTTTCTTTTGCAGTTGCAGTGACAAAGGCGATGACAGCACCATGTTGGCAGCTGGAAGAGTTTGTGGTGGCTAAAGAGTGCAGTGCATGCGAAGGTTTCCATTCGGTGAGTTTCTGGGATGTGCGCGCACAAACACAGAAGTTTAGGGTCAGTAAGATTTATTTAATGTTTTTGAAAGCTTATGCTCACCAAGGCTGCATTTAATCGATCAATATAATAGTATTGCTGTGATTATTACAATATGTTTTATTCCTGTGATGCAAAGCAGAATGGATCCTTCCGAGATCATTTTAGTATGCTGAGAGTTGTGCTGATTAAGAACAGCTTTTATATGAAATAGAAATATTTTACAACATTATAAATGCTGCACTTTACTGTCGTTGGAGATCAATTTAATGCTTCCTTGGTGAATAACCATTGTTTTGCTGAATGCTAAAATGCTGACGAAATCCAGTCATAAAAAAGGAATTTGCTGTATATTTTCGAGGAATAAATAGAAAGCGGTTTAGTACACTTGAAATCAAATCGCGATGTAGACTAGTGTGTGTGAATATTAAACCACAAAGACATTTTTAAATACGAATCCTGCTTGCCTTGTTCCGTGTGAATGAATGGTGCCGCCGACGAGCAGTTTCATTTATCACGCACGCACACACTGAAGCACGAGTGACTCTTGTGCTGTTTTTTTTTTTTTTTTTGCCTATATGAAGACAGAAATGCATGAACTTCCTCTCCAGGCTCTAAATCCACTCTAAGGCTGCATTTACACTGCAGGTCTTGATGCCCAAATCCGATTTTCTGACTATATCCGATTTTTTTTGACGACCTGCTTACATCATCTTTTAAAAGTGACCCATATCCGATTTTTGCATTTACACTATACACTGCTGAAACTACCAAATGCAGACATTCTGACTCGGGAAATTAAGGAAAACAGCACGAAATTCAATGGATCCAGATGCGAATAAAATTATCCAGTGTTTTCTTTCCACAATATTTCAATTAAAGTCATCAAAACATTGGTCTCGTACGGCGAAAAAAAAAGAGAGGAGAGGCTCTAGCCACGAGCACTTAAAACGATGCCTCACATCTCGTGAAATGTCTTCAAAAACGGATTTTTTTTTGTAACAACCCTGCATTTTTGCCTGTACTCTTCACCCCAAACACTCAAAATACATGAAACCTCCGCATTGCTCCACTGTGTGTATCCTTTCTTCCATCACGCCTATAATCGTGCACTTTTTAATGACGTACGACTCGCATTACCGGGGCATATCTGATTTGTCAGCTTACATGGCACAGGCAAATGCACATATCCGATTTATTACCACATATGAATGAGGCCTGAATCCGATTTGAGAAAATCGGAATCCATGCGTTTTTTTTCCTGCTTATACATTCACTGGTCATATCCGATCTGTGCCACATGAGAGGAAAAAATCGGATTTGGGTCACTTGAACCATGCAGTGTAAATGAGGCCTGAAAGTCACTTTGTGATCATTTAACCGCTTCATTTGAGAAACGATAATCATGACATAAACACACAGAAACTAAAAGGTCTTTGCGGCAACCTGTCAAAATAAAAGTTTGGTTTAACTTGAAAGAAATATATTACTGTTGTACTGTAGCATTTATATATGTCCTAATGTAATAATACAGTAACAATAATCCAAATAAATGATGAATTTTTAAAACAAAACTGAATTTAAGGAATAAACCATGTTTTAATTTTAACAGTAAACTCATTGTGCAACACGTTATTTTAAAAAAACAAATTATGATAGATGATACAATTTGTGTTTAATGGCTTCATTTTATTACCAGCAAAAACACAACACAGAATTAGTGTGGGATTTTTTTCATATTATTGAATATTTCATTTTCATTTTTTTACTTAAATGTTCATAATACATGATTTCAATTAATTAGACATGCTCTTTTATTCATAAAAAGACCCCCCCCCCCCCCTAGGGGAAACACTGTTCTGTTTATACATGTATGTGTAGATAGATTGTGAATGGGCTTTATGCACAGCTGCACTACTTCTTGAACTTAAGCCAGCTCCTTGTTTCCTGTCTGTCATTATTGGCCAAATTGATTAATTCAGGTGTGCTTGACCTCAGTAGTCATGGCAACAATAATCAAACACACCTGAATTAATCATTTTGGCCAATAATGACAGACAGGAAACAAGGAGCTGGCTTAAGTTCAGGAAGTATAGTGCAGATCATTCCAGAAGTGCATTTTTCATTTGTGAGAATTCATTGAAAAGTTTCCTTTGTTTGCTATGCAAACCCTCTTTTCAGAAGTCAATACCAGCCTGCAGCCAAACAGGGTTTGTGGAAACGATCAACTGCACTAAGTCTAACAGAGAAGAGTACATGAGGTGAGTGGCTCTCTGTCCAGAATATATATCCTGTTCTGGGGTGCGTTTCCCAAAGCCAAGTATAGTCGCAAGTGCTGTCGTTACAAACACACTTCAATGGAACATAGTTGGCTAACACACTCCAGTTCGGTTAACAATTCCCAGGCTCTGTCTATATATTTTTATGCAAATTCTAAACAGTAATTTATTTCATTTAACAAGTCACAGTTGCTTCCCCAATAGCTACAATTTAAATGTTTTGTGCTAAATTGGCCGAAAGTGATGATTTTGTGACCCTGCTTAATTTTCAAATTATATCATGTTGATATTGTGGCTTTATATATGGTCAGACACTTGCATGTGTCATGATGACATTCACCTAAATCAAGCTCAAATGTAGTTACGAGGTTTTTGACCAGTGAATGTCAGACATGTGTTTTATCCGTCATCAGAACATCTGCGTCTGCATTACATTTTCATCATCTTAGAGGTTATAAGGTTTATTGTAGCTATGTGGACGCTCAGTTTTTTCTGACAGTCGGCAAAAATGCCATGTTATAAAATATGAAGTGCTTCACACAGACTATATGTGAATAAAAGCCTAAATTAAAGGGATACTCCACTTTTTGGATGGAAATAGGCTCATTTTACAACTCCCTCAGAGTTAAACAGTTTACCGTTTTCGAATCCATTCAGCCGATTTTCTGATATTTAGAAGAATATCAGTAGCCACACAGTATCTGGTCTCATTGACTTCCATAGTAGGAAAAATATATAATATGAAAGTCAATGAGACCAGAAACTGTCTGGTTACTGATATTCTTCTAAATATCTGAAAATCAGATGAATGGATTTGAAAATGGTGAAACTCAACTGTTTAAGTCTGGGGGAGTGGTAAAATGAGCCTATTTCCAAAAAAGTGGAGTATCCCTTTAAATGTTTAGAAATAAAGCAGTCGAGTCTCTTCAGAAAATTTGGATTAAACCGCTCAATTCATATGAATTAGTGTTACGATCTCTTTATGATGTTTTTGAAGCGTCAAAGTGGTAGTTGCGTAGCTGTCAATGGAGGGACAGAAATCTCTCAGATTTCATTACAAAGATCAGAATGACATGAGGGTGAGTAATTAATGACATCATTTTAAATTTTGGATGATCTGTCTATCGCTTTCTAAGACGCTCTTCTGAGGTTTGAGGATCCAATGGAGTTACGAGGTTTAGTCACAGCTCTTTCCCATACTTTGCATTTGCTAAATATTTGCTTAACCCACAGACAAACATGAAGGGCGACCAATTATTTCTGGATATAATTGGTATTCCAGAAAAAAATCATACTAATTGAATTCACTTTTTCTCCTTGTTTTCCATTCAGCTGTCGCTCCGCCAAAATGGAGGAGCATATCTTTTGGAAGTTTGAGGCCACAATGCTGGCTCTCACTGTTGTGTTTGCAATAGTCGTGGTCTTAAGGCAACGCTCACTTGACCGCCAAGCCTCAGACAAGGTTCGGAGACAGATAGAATGTATTTAGTTGATTGGACCGTACTACAAGTTAAGGGTGTTATAAACTCTCAGAAACCCAACAGTTCATGGAGACTTCCAGACTTTATCACTGGTTTATTCTTACCGGACGCACAAAGACAAAGCTCTGAACGGACACGGTGGGATCTACTGACATTACTGGTGGATGATGCTTCTCTGCAGGATTGAACTTTAGTGGACTAGATTTGAACATCCATTCAAATCAACAAACAGTATGCAAGACAGGAGTAAGACAGTCCCTATTTTGTAACAGAAGATGTACAGCTCTGCAATTACCTGTTCTTTCAAATGCTGTGAAGGTGGTGCGTGTAGATTGAATACGGGCGTGTGTGTTGCATGTTTTAAATAATCCTGAAGCACATCAAGTATTTTTTGTTAAACTGAGAATGAACTGTACGGTGAAAGTCCTGAAACAAGAAATACGTTTCTTCTCTATGCGTTTGTTAAGAGTTTCGGTGAATATCAAAGTTTTGTTTTTTGTTCATTTTGGAAAGTGCTACACTTCCTGACTTTCTCCAAACTGACACTCAAACCATTTATTAACATTAACAGGTTTCTTCCAGGAACATAAAGTAGCTTAATTATATGTTCAGTATAAAATTTTATAGAGACTTGTAGGTGCCCTTTATTAAAGTTTTATTTTTTTTTTCTTCATTTATTGTGTTTTACTTCAGTCTTCATGAGTTGAGATATTTTATGTACAATAATGTGAACAAATGTCTTGGTTCTCAAAAAATACCAGCTCTGTATTCAAATTTAATTGATATATGCAAGACTGCATTAGTGTATTTTGAAGCTGCTTGACTTGATGCGATTAAAATGATAAGGTTTAGTCAAATTCTTTATTTGTAAAGTTCTTCATAGTGAAATATCAACATTGTGTCAGCTTCTCGTTTTTTGAAGGTGATTGTGCAAAATATTTTGTTCCCATCACTTTACGCTCCTGTTTTTTTGTTTATTTATTATTATGAATAGTCGAACAGAGTAATGCCTTTTTGCTAAGGCTGATTGGTTGTTTTTAAATTCCACAATTTAAAAAGGAAGCCATGTGAATTTCATTAGGCTTTGTTCTGTAGGCAATTCTAACGATCTACCTAAAATGTAAAGGGTGTTTTCATGAAAGATGTGTGACACTTTCTGTCCTTGATGGACAGAGGAATAAATGGGAATAAGGAATTGTTCGTGTGGTCACATTATTCTTTCATGGTGGAATATAATGTATATTGTGATTAAAGTTAAAAAAGAGAGATCACAAACTCCATAAAAAGAAATGAGAGCACTTCGATCCTTTTGGGCAGGTGCAGATGTGGCCATGCTGAGAATATGCCATGGCCGAACAGAACTTTGCTGTGTTGCACTGTGGAAAGAAAGAAAAGGACAAATGGTAAGAGCCACGTTCCTCTCAAATGCACACACGTTTTTTTTCTGCAAGCTAGAGTTTCTCAACTTGGGTTTAGCAAACCCTGGGATGGAATTGTATAATTTTATAACAAGAATACAAAATGGCTATTAAATCATCACAATGAACCGAAAATATTACTGCACTCCAGACAATGCTGGGGTTTTTTTTAACCCAGAATTGGGTAAAATATGGACAAACCTAGTAATAATTGGTTTATTTTATTTATTTATGTATAATAGGTTTGACAAAACCAATTAATTGGTTAAAAAAAATGCAATTTAAAATTTTAACCCGACTTCAACTTTCACTTTCAACTGTACATTGTTTTTAATTAAATTTTAACCCAAATTTGGGTTGGAATAGCCCAGCATTTTTGACTGTGTAAATTGCGGGGAAAGTTTTTCAGTTGACCTTTAAAAAAAAAAGAAAGTTGGACGGTCTGTCTTCTTAAATGCTAAATTGTGCATGCTACTTTACTGCAAAATAAACACGACATTCGTCCTTGTGACCTTGTCACAATATTCAGATTTAATTAAATACCAGAATTGTAATCCTCCTCCTTTTCAGACGTCTACATACGCCTGGAAGACGGTTGAACTTTTTCTTCAGAATAGGCACGACTTGTCTTTGAAGATATTCTGTGAAATCTCTTGTCTGAAACAAAAAGCACGTTTTACGATTATCTAATAAGCCGAAGTCAAAAAAGCACGCGCAATTTTTCAACTCACCTCTTCAATCGCGTCATCAACGCCCGGTCCAGTCGGCTCGTATTCTGGCGGTCTTGAATCCACGCCGCTGATTTTAGAATAAATGTATATAACACAGTGAATTGCTACGAGAAGTACAGGTAAATTCGTCATTTTTTTTATTTGTATTATAGTCACGTAGGAGCGCTTGCTGTTGTTGCGAGGGATTTGGCACGGGTTTTCACGCCGTACGTGGGATTTAAAGGTTCTAACCTGTTCCTTGATCATATAGACTACATACATAGATGCCTCGTTAGCGGCTGTTTGTATGGGCTCCCATAAGTAAGTTATCCGCCATATTGGAACGGTCAAGGCGAAATCGGGTCCTCTCTCTCGAAAAAAAAACAAAAAAAAAAAAACAGATTATCTGAAGACCCAAAGCACATTCAGTTTTATCCAGCAGGGGTCGGTGTGATTCAATAAGTGAAGCCTATAGTGAAAATACAGTACTGTAAATCCACTGACAAACAGAAATATATCCATCTGCCTCTCGTTTACAATTTAATGTAAACGAAAGCCAAAAGATTGGGAGAATTAGGAAAAACAGTATACTTATGTATACTGTATGCATATCGGGAAACCTTGTAACTTTGATCTGTGCCCACTGCCCACCCACCTGACCGCAATAAAAACCCATAAAAATGATTACAGGTCTAAAACCTCCAAATCCAGGTCCCAATGTGTATCATAATAATAATAATAATAAAATAATAATCATTGTACGTTGATGGAATAATTACAGTATTGTTGAAGGATTATAATCACTTTTGGCATTTCCCTGACACAATTCATTGCAAGGTGTTGTTTCATTCACGTGTAGTTCACAGATAAAGACATTGTGTATTTCACATACATTTCCATTGTAACGTTTCAATAATCCAATCAGGTGTTTATAGGAGTTTAGGAAAGTACTATAGTGGTTTTTGTTGCCATGTGGTGGTCTTATAGAAGAAAATTACATAGGACTAAAATGCCTTTATTGAAAATGAGCCAGAAATTACCTGAAGACAATATGAGGGAAAATAATAATCATCAGCAAACTTTAAAACATACACAGAGGTCAAATGTAAAAAAAAAAAAAAAAAAAAAAAAAACAGACAATAAATAAAATAAACAAAATACAACAGTACACACACACACACACACACACACACACACACACACACACACACACACACACACACACACACACAGAGAAATGCAGACACAGACACACATATAGACACACACACACATAAGATTCTCTCTCTCTCTCTCTCTCACACACACACACACACACACACACACACACACACACACACACACACACACACACACACACACACACAAATAAGATACAATATTGTGTAAAATATAATAGTGTAAATGTGGGTGTTTATCCATTTTAACATGTGTGTTCACTGTTCATTCATTTTTGGGTATTCATTCAATGTTACTGTAACAACTTTCAATTTAGTTTTGAGAGAATCAATTCCAAGAAGACATTTTGAACATCAAAACACATTTCTAATGAATATATGATCTATCATGAAGAGTCTTTGAAGTGCCAAGGAAAATTGGATGTTTCGAATTCCATCATATTCTACCAAAAAAAAAAAAAAAAAATCATTATGGCCCCCCTGAGGATCCAGTTAAGGTCACTGGAAATGGAAAAGGCTGCTTTTTCTGAAGCAAACTCCCGCCCCCGGTAGTCTTCTCTGACTCCAGTCTAAGCTACACTCGGGAGAGCCGCCGGCCGGCGCTATTAGTAATTTGTGTAATCCAAGATGGAGGAGGTTTTGTGATGTTCCACAGCACTCAGAAGTGATCCTTTCCCGTCCGTGTCAGATCATTCCTCAGACACAGGGGCGGACATCTTTTCTAAACCCCTTTGCCTGTGGGGAAAATAAAGAGCAACTTTAAATTTGGATATTAGTTTTTTGTGTTTTTCGCCACAGCCATGAGCTCGGGGAAGGGCCGAGGAGGCGGCTAAAGACGCGGCCGATATAGCGACGTTCTTCAAATCTGGTAAGCCCGAAAGTCGCGAGGCTGCGGGACATTGTTCGGGTGGGGAGGTTGGGTCGCACTGGGCATTTGCAGTCGTTTGTCTACCATATATAATGCATTAAGTGCAACAAATATCTATAATATTGGCTTTGACAACCAGTGTTAGGTTGAAAATGTGGTTTATGACAACCTATATCAGTTGGTTGTGTCGTTAGCTCCAGTCATTTTTGCCCGTTGGTTAAAGATAGCAGCATGATTACAGAAACCACAATCTCATCCTATGGATTTTAACTGCTTTGTCAGTAAAATATCTTTATGTTCAATTTATGTGGGTCAATCGTGCAACATGGGCTTGTGGCTGGAAATATATAACGTAAGGTTGGCTGGAGTGTTGTGCAGGCCACATGAATAAATCAATTCAGTTAGCTATACTCCCAAATACTCAGATTTTACCCACAAAACCCCTTATAGTCTATTATCATCTCCATACTCTTTTATCTTGATTCTGAGGCAGCCATAGGAAATGAAGTCAATAAAAATTTCCAGTCCCAATGATCAATTTCTGAACAGATAAATAAAATGCCATTATTTATAAACACATGACTATTAGTTAGTCAGACAATCAGTAGTTTATGAGCGATCCGACGAATCTGAGAAGCGAAGGTAGTCAGCAATGTAAACAATGACCTGGCGTGGCACTCCAACTCCCTGCTAACTCGCTAGCATGGTGTGATAGATTGAGGTGGTGAAAGAGGTTAAAAATATTAAATACCTCAGCACTTCAAGTCTTGTGGTCGTTATTCACGTAAAAGATAATGACAGACGCGATAGCGGTTACTTCGGGCATATTTAGCTAAAAACAGGATTAATCTGTAACCTGATTAACTCGTGTAGCATTTTGGTTGCTAAATTAGCAAAGCTATTCTAAAAAGATTGATGACACAATTACCTTCTGTCTGTTGGACCAGCTTATGAAATCTCATATTAATTTTAATCAAATATTAGATTGCTTTTATGTTAGTGATGATGTAATGTGGTTTATACAGTGATTAGAAATCTGATGATGATTGTATACAGGCTTGTAAATCAGATATGACACATCTTGTTGTTCATTCTGGTAGCAGGACTTTCATCTGCAAGCCCAGTTAATCATTCACAAGACTCTTTTAATGCCTCTGCATAATGCATTCAGGAAATATTCATTCCAAGACTAGGTCACGAAGTCCTGTACTACTGAATACAACCATCTCAAACCAGCCTAAGCTGGTTTCAAGCTGTTTTTGGACACATTTTAGCTGGTCGTTCTGTTTGACTGGTTAATTTGCTGGTTAAACCAAATGAACACCAGCTTGGCCAGGCTGAGAGACCACCTTATAACAGTTTTTATGATGGGTAACCTCAAGTCTTCAAGACACTAGATGGGTCTAAAAGGATATAGTTGTTTTTAAAGTATTATGATAAGTTACACCAGTTTCAACACAAATGACATTACCCTCTTGAGATACGAGCGTAGTGGTTTTGTTTTGGGTTTGGTACTGAAACCACAATAGGAAGGACTGTATCTTGCAGATTTCACACCGGAAATCTTTGGTTGTTTCAGTAACCTCTCGAGGGTTTTGGTTTTAAACATTTTGCTTGTTTTTAGCATAGCCACTAAGTTACTGTTAAATATTAATAGCCACTTTGCAGCCTCTTGAAATTTGTGTTGTGTTTGCCTATGTAAGTTAGTCCTGTATTATTTAGTTTTTGCACATATCTGTGTACCATCATGTTTGAACATGCATCAGCTCATACATAGACTGTCTCTACCTCCACCTCCTCACCCCTGTACTCACTAAACACTTTGACCTGGTGTTCATCATCTGTCTACATGCCATAGAAATGAATCTTCCTGTCTGCTGTCTGATACACCAATTTATGTTTTCATCATTGACCGTAATAAGAAATGTCATAAGCACCAAATCAGCATGTTAGAATGATTTCTGAAGGATCATGTGACACTGAAGACTGGAGTAATGGCTGCCAGAAATTATTTTCTTTCTGTGAGTCTGAGCAGGTCTTCACAATTTTCACTTGTTCACTTCTGAAGTTATATGATTCGGAAAAGTTCGGCCACACTTTCTATTGACTTCATCAATGGATTTTTGGCGTTCTTAAGGTTTGTCGTCTAATATGTAAGTGTTCCTCATTAAATACAGAAATAACATTCTAGACTAATTTATTTGAAAGTCATGAAGAAATATACAGTAGACCAATGCACGTTTTTGACAGCTGGCTCTAAAGGTGAAGTGTGTAATTTTTGCAAGCAAGCAAAGCTAACTGTACCATCTTAAACAATTTCAAACCTAATAGACACCTTTAATATCTGTAAACATAAATCTCTGTGTCTTTAAGATGAAATATATCTGTAGAAAATTTCATCTTAACAAGGGCACACAGATGGTTTGGTTTTCAGTTGCTTCTAAATCGTCTTAAATGTAGAATAAATATTAGTATGTAATTATTGGATGAATCTCACAATTCATTCATGAAAATGTTCTTCTGCAGATTTCTTGACCTAATGTCTTATAGTGGCCACAGCCCAAGCGTATTAACAGGAAATATATATTTATTATTCCCCCCTCAATTATTTAGATTTATTCATCCAAAATGTGCCGAATTCTGTGACATTCCACGTTAAACTGTAAATTAAATTAATTAAACTGGGTTTAAAGAAGGCATTTAAAAAAAAGACACATTTAAGGCCTGTTCACACCGGGACGAATTTCGTGTGTGATATTCGTTGACGTTTAACGCATTGTGACTAAACAAAGGGTGCCAATTTGAGTGTGCACGCCGACGTTGAAAACGCCACGCGTAAAAGCGTCATTTTTTTTTTAAAAACGCCTTGGGTTCGTTTTTTTTAGTTTGATAAGCCACGTCAAAAATCTTACCAATGAGGCACTTTTGCTCACGTGTTGGAACTTCTGAAGTTACAGTAAAACACAACTTGGGGGCGCTCAAAAACAAATCGGTCTTGCCGAACACATACGTAACGGCGAAGAAGATGAATGTAGAGCTACTGGTCTCGTTGGTGTTAGAATATTAAGAACTATATATTCCCTTTAACCCTTTAATGTCCTTCACTCTTAAAAATAAAGGTTCTTTATTGGCACCTTTAACATTCATGGAATCTTTCCATTGCACAAAAGGTTTTTATAGTGGAAGAAGGGTTTGGAATGTTCACGCTAAGAAAATTAAAGGGTTAAAACTGTTTAAAGGTTAGCCAATTCGGCAAACCAAAAATGCTACGGCATCACTGTGAAAACCCTTTTAAAATTCCTGTTTTTTGTTTGTAGAATACTCCCTCTGATTGTTAAAATCATAGTTTTATGTCCTTTCTCTTTCCTGATTAACTTTTTTTGAACTTCGCATTGTGTGCTAACTTGCTCTGCTGTTGATTTCGATGGTGCCTTTGTCCTTGGCTAATAGGCCCCCTGGTAGGTTTTGGTGGCCTGGCAGCTCTTTTTTCTCTCTGTAGCGTTAGATGAATTTTTCTGACACTCAGACGTCATGTGGTTAGCATTGAGGAGTTACATTTTCTGTCGTTGACTGTTACCACCCCAGCTGGATCGTCCTTGCGTTCGTCCCGTTCACCCTAGTCTCTCTCTCTTTCTCCTTCTATGTCTCTGTTGTGTCACAGCCATCTATTCCCTCACCCTGTCATCTTTTTCAGTTTCTTGTTCGGCTCTTCTCTCTGTCTCCATGTGTGGTAGGGAAAGGTCGTATTGACCTACATTCGCTGGGTTAGGAATGGTGCACTCGCTGCCCCCTCTGTCTCCTGGCACAGCGCAAGAAGATCCTACTTATTCAACTGTAGAGAGAGAGACGCCAAGACAGCTTCCGACAGTAAATCACTAAGGCCGATGCGGGATCATCTTGAGAAAATGAGGGACATAGTTAGTGGAAGAGACGGTACGAGAAGCAAAAAAGACAGAAATTTGAGGGTGAGGGATAAAATATGTCTAATAGAGAAACTGGGTGGGTGTGCTTGTATTTGTGTTATTGCTGAAGAAGTCGACTATTGACATTAGTTCTGTTGGTAACTCTTTATAAGGTTTGATTAGTTAACATTGGTTAATGCAGTAGTTCTGGTTTGGCCATGGGACTCACATTTTTCCAAGGTCATTAAGCTGTGACATAATTTTTTAGGAATTTAAAACAAGCTAATTTATTTTTCAAATGTTTAAACCTACACACACAAGTATCGTCCCACTTAACTTAGCATACACATATATTGTATACGATGTATACGCATTGTAACATGATGAATAAACAGTATTATAAGGCAAGGCTTTTAAATAGTTGTCGTCCCTAGTTAGTAGTAGAATTGGTGGTATTTTGGACTGAGGTTACAGAAACTATAGTTACCATGGTATTTACACAATACTCACTTGAACTGTTAATAAAACATGGACACTGTTATTTATGAATAGAATGATTTTTATATTTAATGTTATAAAATATTTGAATAGTTTCTAGAGTCTCAAAATGTATCATGGTTGGTTTCCACAAAAAAAATATTCAGCACCACTGTTTTCTACATTGATAATAATAATGAAAAATGTTTCTTGAGCAGCAAATCAGCATATTAGATTGATTTCTCAAGGAACATGTCACACTGAAGACTGGAGTAATGGAGTAATCAATCAGCCATTCGACTGCTAAACTGTATAATTTAGGTGTCCCAGGAAATGAATTTCCCACACATAGTTTCATTTAAATCATGTGCATATTTGAATGTCTAGAGTGGTGTCGATACAATCAATATATTGTTATTCATATTCTAATGGTAGTGCATTGATTGTTCCAAGTCCTTGTATCGCTGGAATCAATCAGAACCAAATATTCCACAGATCAGTGTAATAATAAGTAGTATATCATGCCATGTGTTTCATTACCGCCGTTTTGCCATTGATATGAGGGCGCATGGCTGTTGCGACCTTTGACTGTATCATTCCCTGTAAGCGTCAGGAATCTTGTACAAAAGGAAAGCATTGTTTGAATACAATAGTGTGGAATCCAACTTCCCTTTTTGAAAACAACTGTGGCGAAGACTTGTTTGTGTATTAACCAGTCCCTCAAAAAGCACACCTGAATCCTATTTCTGTTCAAAAAGCCCCCAGACACACGGCCCAGTTCTCTCATTATAATACATATGGGCATTGCCTGAACCATCTTAGACATTAAACGCTTGGAGGCCTGAGTCAATGCCATCCAACCTCAGAATGATCCATCCATATCCTTTCCTTGTTTTGAAATTTGTCTTTACTCTCCTCTTCTTCTCTTTATCCTTATGACAGTGATTACTTAACCACACCCTTCACTTTTTATTGGTTGGCACTCAATGTTCTTCGGCGAGAATCGGCTTGATGTACCTGATGATTTTAGAGTAAATTATTTCAAATGCAGTTCATCATTGCAAAAAAATCATAAAGCACAAGATTTTTTTATGTGGTTATGTCGAAACCCTAAATACATTGTGAAATGCTACCCAAGTGTCAAGAAGTCGGACAGTGTCTTGAACATTGACGAAAACAGAGAAAAATGTGTAATTGGCCCTTTGCAGATGCAGATTAGTGTCCAATTCTCACTATTACCTATCTATTAGCTATGACTTTTGCCTCAATATACTCCTAATTATTGCTTAATAATAGTTGGTAAGGTAGTTAAGTTTAGGTATTCAGAAGGATTAAAGTCCCCGTGAACCGGAAGTTGCAAACGATTTTTCTCCAGTGCTGTGACGTATTTCCAAGTGAAACGGAATATTGAACAGAGGGCAGGGTTTTACTCTAGCGCTCCTCCTCTCCATCTCTCGCTCATAGCAAACTAACGGTTTGTGGTTAAGCGTTTCCCCACCCAAGTTGTGAAACCTACGTCATCAGAAAAAGAAACCGTTCCAGACCGGAAGTAACTTTTCAGATTTTGATTAAAGATTACCAAGGTAAAACATTTTTTAAATATATTTTTACTTGCACGGATTAATTGTTCACCACAAGACTAGTAATATGCGCTAACAAAGTAAATAGGTTCAATTTTGATTTCACGGGGACTTTAAGGAATGTAGAATATGGTCATGCAGAATAAGGCATAAAAATATGCTTCATAAGAACTAGCCTAATAAACATCCAATATCCGTGTAATATGTGTGCTAATAAGCAACTTTTTAAAAGTGAGAATTGTATCTTAAACTGAACTGAAGTGTTACCCAGATTAATTATTATTAGAGCTGTTGAAACTGGAGATTCACACCAGAGTTCCAGATAAAGTCAACAGATGCAGAAGTATCTTGGATTTGCATTTTGTATATGTTTAACTATAGATAGAAATTTACAGAAGACATAATCCAAATATCCTGCTCTATTTTTCTGACTTTAGATGCAATTTAGGTGATTACATGGAGTTTTATGTAGCACTGCTGCAGTGTTATAAACCTTCCAAACCCACAAGTCTTTATATATGATGGAGAAACATTATAGAATCAAGGTCAAAGGTTATAGGTTTGTTGTGAATTTGGTGGTTCATCGGTGCTTGGAGAACTTGGGATAGCACATCTGCATCACTTTGGGTCCTCTGTAAGGTCTTTTTTGCTTTCGTCACGTTGTCCTAGTTCCTCAGTCAGTCAGCGTCAAGACCCCGAGGATTCATGCCAGTGTCTGGGCTCAGTTTTTCTCTCATCCCATCTCTGCCCATTCTCTTTACTCCATAAAGCCTACACATTCCCTTGTTGCAGCTAGGTTGCTGTATCGTATCACTGAGCGATCTGTGCCTCTCTCCTTCTAGTCTTGTTGTGATCTTCTTCCCTCTGATACTGATATGATACTTAATTTGAGAAGATTGTGTACTCCATTTATCTCCTCACAGCTCCTCAGAGATGGGGGTCAGAGAACAATGTGCTCCATCCATCGCTCTCGATCTCTATCTGCCATTTAAGGTGTGTCCTCTCCAAGGAGATCTGAAATACCTGAAGAAGTATATTCTTTAGCATTCCTATTAACCCCAATAGTGGTTGCTAAGCTTGCATGGATGACACCCCACTGAGTATGTGGTGGAAAAAAAACAAATTTATATATATATTAGGGCTGTCAGTTAAATGCGCTAACGCAAACCCATTTTAACGGCGTCAATTTTTTTATTGCGCGATTAACAGTCTTTTTGTCCTAGCAAACTTTGTCGTTTTGTTCACATGCTTTTGCAACAGGACGCATTATGCGCTGCACTCTGAAATCTGTTTATTTCAATGGCTTGGTCCGCGCGAACACGTTTTGTTGCTTCGATGACCAAAGTGCAAGCGGATCTAGCTAGACCGGAAACAAAACAACAGACACGTCGCACACACTCATTTGGGCTTGCGAGCCGGCCAAATAGTAGGCTAACGTTACATTTTGAGTGGATGATGAGCGCGAGATGCCGAAATGGATGCTAATAAGATTCTGAATGGAAAGTTTACTTTTAAAAAGTTGACAAATTTTTGTCGTTGTGAACTAAGCTATCGTCATCACAGCACGTCCCGTCTGAAACACCACTTGACGATGGCCAAGCCCACACACAGACACAGCTGACGCGGAATCTCCGCCCCCTCATCAATATGAGGACCTCGTCAGTATATATATATACTGATATATACTAATATATATACACAGGTGTAAACAGGAAAGTGTCTCTCTCCTCTACATATATATATATATATATATATATATAGTGTCTCTTGTCCACTTTCAAACACTTCTGTCCTGATTTCTTCGAGGGAAGGGTCTTTGGGTGGATAAATGTATGTTTTTTTTTCAGATCTTTTAAACTAATGGACGAAATAAGCTCACGCAATTAACACATGAACGGGCCTGAAGACGACAGAGAAACATACGGAGAGCATCAGCTTTCGTTTCTGCTCTTACAGCAGCAAAACCAGCCGAACACTGAGTGTTAGAAATCAGGAATAGTGAGAGAATGTTGTGCTTGGTATGTTATTCATCTTCAAACCAAACTTGGGTCTCCAGTCAAAAAAACGTTAAATCCTGTCTGGCTAGCGCTCTTCCCCTAATAAGCATTAGGTCAGTAGGCGGAGAGCTGCCGGTCTTTTGTATCTGTTTCAACGCATTTGATCAAATGATTGTTTTTCCAGTCGAATGTGTTTTCGTCTACCTCTGCAGACTGATCTCATGAAGTAGCGTGTGTATGACACGCCAATTCGTATTTCCATTTTTGGCGCGCTATCAAGACGCATAATCGCCTTTCAGCGTGTTTATGAACGCCGTTGACTTAACGTTATATAAATATATGACTTACCTCAACCCCGTCCCTAAACCTAACCGTCACTGGGGTTAATGGCATTTATGTCTGTTCCCTTACCATCCTAGGTAAAAAAAAGATATGACTTACCTCAACCCCATCCCTAAACTTAACCGTCACTGGGGTTAATGGCATTTATGACTGGAGATTTGACTGCGAGTACAGACACGCGGAATGACGCGGACGTTAATGGCGTAGACATATACACATACACGCGGATAGCTCAAAATGCGTAGAAATAACACACCACCTGACTCGAAAGTGGCATATATGTTTACGCAAAAGTCATGATGTCATGTTGACCTCTGGAAGTGGTCCAAAGTGGACAAGCTCAAAACGGTTTAGACCTGTTTACACCTGTATTTAGCATCATCCACCTGTGATCCAATCGATCAAAACGCATCTTAATACCAGGTGTAAATAGGGCCCAATGGCGCTTTTCCACTACATAGTATCGCCTCGGCTCGCCTCGCCTTGCCTCTGTTTGGTTTTCCACTGTGTAAACGTTGTACCTACCTGCTTTAGGGTACTTTTTTTTGTACCACCTCCGGCGAGGTTCTGAGCAAGCTAAAGCGAGCTGAGGCGATACTAAAATGTGACGTGAAAACAATGCCGACTGCTGATTGGTCAGAGAGAATCGTCACCATTCATTGCGTCATCATTGCACGCGCCAGATGCAGTATCCAGAATAACCCCGCCATTTTTAAATAGTTTGGCCAGAGATAGTTTCTAAACTTACTACTATTATTGTGGCAACTCGGAAGAATACGCCGTGGTCAAACACAGAGGTGCAGACTTTCCTTTGTTTGGTTGGCGAAGGGAGGATCCAGCGAGAGTTTGATGGGGCAACGAGGAATGAAAGGCATTGCTATGACGACCGGGTACTTTTTGTGGCGGTACTGTCTGCAATGGAAAAGCGAGCCGAGTCGACAACTCGCCGGCTAGTTGAGGCTAGCCAAGGCGAGTCGAGCTGGTACTGGTAATGAAAAAGTGAAGCGTAAGTTGCTCAGTGTTTCCTCTACATTCATTCTCCCGTGGCGGGCCGCCACACTTAAAATCCTCCCGCCACGGCTGCAGCTTCTCAGTGACGTCCGATATTCTGCATAGTATTATGTTATTTTGTTAAGCCCCACTAAAGGCATAAAAAACTTTGTAAAGCACAATCAAGTTTTCACCCTATATTCCAAGACTTCTAAAGTCATTGTATAATGTGTAATTTTAGTCGTTAAGTTAAAGTTAACGGAAAGTCATCTCGCCTCAGTCATTCTTCATTCAGAATTCACACAGCTCGTCGCGTTCGTTTGCGACACGACGACACTCTCTTCAAGGTCAATATTCCCATTATTATACTTTATTTGTAGATAAAGCATAAAGTAGATGGTTTTCATAAAATGACTTTATCTTGCTGGAGTGGAGTTTATTGCCCTTTCACATTCCCTTCTCCCGGGTGTATGTGAGATTACAGCACAGAGTCGAGAGAGTGCTATTGTTCTTCATGCGCACTAAAATTTAAAACTGTTAAAAGAAAAGGCTCAAAAAACTGTTGCATATAGAATACACTAAGCATTAGTGCTGCACGATTAATCAAATCGCAATCGTAATAGCGATCTCAAACCTATGCAATTATATAACGCAAAATGCCGCGATTTTATATGAAATAAACAAATTAGGGCTATTAACGCAGCATCTCTTCATTTTTGTCATCCTTTGACTAGTGTTACACGATCCCGCTCTTATTCGTGCAAATGCCTTTTCGCATTTTGCACGACAAGAAGTGAAAAGCTGCCTGTGAATGCCCTAAATGAGACTCGCAGAAAGACGCGCGCCATAATGCGCATGCACTGACGCGTGCCAGAATACAGTTCTCTTTCGAGCTTGAACGAACAATAGCACACACAAGTATGCCAAAATGTCGTTTTGTCGAGTATCTTCATAACGTAAGAAAAGTCTATGGACGAAAAGAGTTGTGCTATGAGGCGCATGTGAGATCCGCGTCTCGGCAACGGGTTCTCTTAAAGCGCCAGCAGCGAAAAAAGCGTTCTGTCAGTAGTTAAAAGAACAAAGGGAAATTAGAAAATTACTCACTGATCTTGACTAAAGAACTTTTGTAGCTTTAATAAGGATTATTCTATATATAATTTATAATTCATGCAGCGCAGACTGTTTGATAACTTTATTCAATTTCTGTATCCTACCTGTTAAGACAGGAAGAGCACAGGTAAATATGGTTTTTATTAATGGGTTTATGTGGGGATTGTTTGAAGTTCACTTAATTTAAAAGTTGTTAAAAATTTTTTTAGCCTAATAATTTTTTTTAAAAAAGTTGATAGCTTTCACAGTAATGATGGTTTGGTTGGTTTATTGATCATTATAGGTGTTATCAATCATTTAGTTGTTGTTTTTAGTTTGAGTTGAGAAATAAACATTAATACACAGAATGATCACTAAGCTGTGTGTGCATTTTACTTTAGAACCAAGCAAGTTGGACTCATGAAAGCATTTTATTATATTGGAATCGCATATCACAATTGCAATATTGACCTCAGTAATGGCAATATGACATTTTCCCCAAATCGTCCAGCCCTACTAAGCATATTATAGATCTAATCCCTTCGATGTTCTTTTCAATGTGAAGCGTTGCGTGCTGTGACTTGGTGTTGCTTCAAGTGCATCATTCTGCACACGGGATGCGCATGATCGATTATAATACTTTGGGGAGACAAGGGGGCGTGGCCTAAGTGAAAATATCAGCCCCCCCTGTTCTCCTGGGGCTTGTTTTAAAACGATGCTATTATGAGCTCTAATATCACAGCAGACACTTGATCTCAAAGCTCGACCCTCATTTGGGGGATGTTTGTGAGTGCCTGATTGGAGGCATGAATGAATCATGTGGAAGGCCTTCA
Source organism: Pimephales promelas (assembly GCF_016745375.1). The sequence goes on from NW_024121233.1 coordinate 2,823,878, forward strand.
TAAAATCCATAGACTTGAGTATGTGCTCATCATTTAAACATGAGGTGGGTTCCTGTCTTTGAGAGCATGCAGTGTCATGCAGTGTGATTTCCTATGTTCATTTAAACTCATGTTTAAATTTGGGGTGTGCAAAGCTATGAACCCATGGCAAAATCTTTGAAATTTATTTCGCTCTCACAACAGGAATTTACCAAACAACAATGGCCATACCTTGAGAATTTGTCAGGATGATCGACCAGTCGCCCACCAATACTTCCAGTCGCAGAGATCGCTTTAAGAACAATCCAGAGACAAGTCAGCTAAAGTGACCGCAGTATTTTATAAATCCTGATTATTTCTGATCTGGGTTTTTGATCAGCGATGAGGAAGATGATGCTTCATGACATATGAAAAACAATCCTTTTAGAATTTAAAGCTCATCTATGTAGGGGTTTGATTTTCAGATGTCTTGAAGGATCACCTTCTTCATGGCTGGTAAGGTCAACAGGTAAGACAGAAGATGAAGAATAGTGAGAGAGAAAGGCTGTAATGGAGACTGTCAAAATAGATCAGGGAATGAGAGCAGGGGGATGGGGAGCTCTTCCTTCGCTCTCTCTCTCTTTCTTGCACTCTCTCTGTCTGTGTCCTGGTTTTGTTTGATTGATTCCTACGCGTTTTAGTCTTTAAACAGCTTGGCCTTTCTCACTTATTTGTTGTCTTTTTTTGCTCCTGTAACACAATCACGCTTCACTAGATCAACTCACATCACACGTGTATAATATGGATATGGATTATAATAATGCTTCTGTGTTCTTTAACTGTTCTTTACTTGCAGCTGCTGTTAGTAGTTGTCCAGCTGTTGAGCTGATGTTTCTGGTCACAGGTGTAACTTTGTCTAGAATGATACATTGTATTTTTCTACAAACTTATTTTAGTCTACTTTTCTCTCATTCACACACCTCTGGATTGAATCTTTCTGTACTTATTATTTTTATTCAGCAATAATCAAATATGGTGTAAAATATGAAGAGTTCAGATGCAAAAGCCTCTAAATGCCATTTGAAATTTTCTTCTTTAATGATGATTTTTATCAAACTTGTATATTTAAGTTCAGTAATTTCACTTAAATAACAATTACTAGGTAATTATCATTGCCATTGAAGTGAAATTACTGAACTTAAATATACAAGTTTGATAAAAATCATAATTAAATAAGAAAATTTCAAATGGCATTTAGAGGCTTTTGCATCTGAACTCTTCATATGGACTTCTGTGCCATTTAAAAAAAAACATAGATAATTATTTTAATAGTCACCATGAAATCAATTGTAATATTGTAATATTGGAACAGTATCAATTATTTATCTGTGCATGTGTACGTATGTGTGTGTGTGTGTGTGTGTATGTATATATATATATATATATAGTATATATATAAATAAATAAAAAATATTTATTTATTTATAAAATAAATAAATATAAATATATATAATAAATATAATTAATAAATAAAATACATATATATATATATATATATATATATATATATATATATATATATATATATATATATTAGGGCTGTGCAAAAGTTAATTGCGATTAATCGCATCCAAAATAAAAGTCTGTGTTTACATAGTATATTTGTGTGTGCTGTATATAATTATTTTGTATATATAAATAGACACACATGCATGTATATGTTTAAGAAAATGTGTTATTCCTATATAAAATATTTATATTTATATAATATAGATTATGTATTTATATATATATATACAGAATTCAAGCGCAAATAATTCTTAAATATATACATGCATGCATAGGTATTTATATATACAAAATAATTATATACAGCACACTCAAATATATTATGTAAAACAGACTTTTATTTTGGATGCGATTAATCGCAATTAACTTTTGCACAGCCCTAATATATATATATATATATATATATATATATATATATATATATATTTATATTTATATTTATTTATATTTATTTATTTGCCCTCATCACCTTCCCCCTCCCTCTTGCAGCATCTCTTCTCTGATGATGTGTTTACTGGTGTGAGGGCGGGGCAACCTGTCACTCACTGTCACTCACATCAGATCGACCAATAGCAAACCACAACCAACACAATCATCCAATCAACCCACCCTTGTTTTCAGTTTTAGATCACAATAGGGAAGTTAAACTCAACTTTCGTTTCATGCTGACTTGAGAATTAAATATATATATATATATATATATATATATATATATATATAAAAAACATGTTTTCATATAAAAAATGTTTTAACGTTTTAAAGCCTTCCCGCCTAATTGACATCTTCCTTTAAAATATGTGCAACTCAATTCTTTTCTTTTTTTTCTCTCTATTATTATTGCTTAGCTGTGTGATTTATTCTTTCTCAAGGTTAAATGTTCTCCTTTCTCAGTTTTGCAGAGACACCTACATGCAAGTCATTGATTGATTTTCCCGAGAAGAAGTATAAACACTTTAATAACATGACAGCTCTGTTTGTTTGAACAGATCCGAACTGCAACATTGCCTCAACCAGTGGGTGTGAGTTTGGGGTGGGAATATCTGTTTGGCTGATCTGTGAGAAATGGGTGGGGAAACCTGTTCCCAAATTATTTTATCAATATTTTTGCAGTTTTGTTTGGTGCCAATAGTGGTGCAGAAATGACGCACTGCAGCTTTAAGCAGTTTAACCCTTCATACCTTTTGATTTTCACTAGAACACAATGAGCACGTTTACTGATGATAACTCACAAAACCCAAAATACGAGGTCATCATATTATAAGAATGTCCTGTAAGTTTCAGAACTGAAAACGTCCTTGTTAGTTCAATAAAAGCTTTTATTGACACCAGGCTCAGCAAACGACTCGTTTTTCAAATTGGGGAACTACGACGTCAAAGAGGATAAAACACCACCCCTGCAGAAGAAGATCAACGCCTACTTCAACACGTCCGGTTTAGCCCCGCCCACAGATTTGTGCATTACACGCATAGCTAAATAACAGGCCTACCTCGTGATGACCGGATCAGAGTGAAACTCATTATAATATGCAAAACTGTTATCCACCCACAGCAGTGGTCGTTTACTTCCAAGTCTTCAACGCGGGACGCCCAAAAAAAACGAGCGTTTTTGAGCTGGGCTCAAAACTAGGGTAGAAAATAGCCTATTATTGATTCATATTTTGAATGTAAAACCAAGCGAACGTCATAAGTTGACCTCAGACGACAATATACAATTTTTAAAAAAGCCAGTTCATGACCCCTTTAAAACAAAATTTAGCAGACTGCTCTGTGTAGCTCTGAGTTTAGCTGTAGAGAAAGTTCAAGTTCCTGCTTGTTTGCTTATTAACTTGTTTTGTTGAATGATGAATCCATTTTTGTAAATGATTGCCGAATAGAGGTTATGATTTTAGCTATTGTTGTTACATTGAACTGTTGTTGTTTTATTGAAAGCCCATTTTGCCAGTGGTGAATAAGTGACATGTGTATGTATTAATGTAATGTAACAATAACGTGAATAAAGCAACCGCTGAAGACGAACACCAGCAAAGAGTTCAGGCCTAGCAGAAGATCAGACATCAACACATGAAAGCACCTCAGATTTGGCGGTTGAGCTTAATCTAATTGCAGCACGGGGAAATACGTCTTTTGGTGTGTGATGGGGATCAGAACGCTCTCTCTTGTGTTGGCATTGGCTCTGAACTGCTTCCAGGACAGCTCAGGGTAGTTTGTTATTTGTTCAGTTCAGGGATGAGGCAGATCGCAAGCATGCAGCAATGAACGGACCCTTCTCCTCAGCAGTCAGCACATGATTCACAGATGAGTCTGTGAATCGATGACTGTCCGCCTGCTGCTCTAAGAGGAGGGTCCGATCACAATGTGTGGGCTTGTGTGGTAAAGTGGCAGGGCCGTCGACACGTGGGCTTGAATCACAGCGGCCCGTTGCTTTTGTTCCTGTTTGGCTGTGAGTCGAGGGGCTTTTGGGTCTGACTAAAGTGGTAGACATGCTCAGAAACACACATCTGACTCAGTGCGTGTGTGTCTTTATTGTGTGAGTCTCTTTACGTCACTAACTCATTTCCTGCTTGGTCCACACCAAAAGGAAAGAAGTGACCAACAACCCGGTTGTGTGTATTGTTTAGTTGCCGGCGTATGTTTTGCGAAAAAAAAATCACTCTTTTGTCTTTTGTGAGCTCCTGAATAGTTTGTGGTTGCTTCCTGCGAGTGGACGGTTGGTTCTTTGCTGGGGATTTGAAATGAAAGGGTAAAAATGAGTGGATTTGAACCAGGCCTTTTCCACTGTCCGCTTAGCTTTCCTTATTTGGACTGGAATAGTACACTTGATCTTGTAATCGGTTGCCTTCACTGCAGGGCTATGCATGTTTGTGTGTTTTTTGGCAAGTTTCCGTGTTTTTCGAACGTGAGGGAATTAATGAAACTGACGATTCATCTTTGATAAATCACCCATTCAGCGAGTCCGCTTTACAGTTAACGTCTTGTGCGTAAACACTCGTCTGTACCATTGAGGAGCCTTTTTGATTTACTGAAGGCTGTGTTGTGTGGTCTGAGTACTTGTGTTAGCGCGGGACACATTAAGTGTTGCAGTTGTGAGTAACCGTGTCAGGCATGCTCTTGGCATTGCAACTATGTCCCATGTGTTTATATTTGGACTCCGGTCTCTATTCAACCTCACTTTGATGTTCCACCCTACAGAGGGAAAATATGGCAGATGGAATTTGTTGAAAATGTTAAGAGTTTTACCGTCTTTTGCTAACAAAAGTACTGGAAAGTAGGAAAGTCGCTCAGTGTTTTTTTTTACAGAAGTCTGTTTTGCACCTAGGCTACCGTTCTGAAGTTTGATGGTGGTGGTTTAATTAAAAAAATAAATAATTGTGTGTGAAATTTTAACAATTTTATTCTAGGATGCATTAAATTGATCAAAAGTGACTGTCAAGGCATTTGTAATGTTATAAAATATTCCTATTTCAAATAAATGTCATTTCCAGCATATTAGAATGATTTCTGAAGTATCTTGTGACACTAAAAGACTGAAGTAATGATGCTGAAAATTCACTGAATTAAATTGAATTTTAAATATAAAATATAATACGATAGAAAACTGTAATAATATTAGGGCTGTCAAATAATTAATAAAAGTTTAAGCATCCAAAATAAAAGTTTGTGTTTATATAATATACAGTATGTGGGTGCACTGTGTAATAATTATTATATATATATATATATATATAATGCACAAACATATATTATGTAAACACAAACTTTTATTTTGGATGCTTAAACTTATCGCGATTAATCGTTTGACAGCCCTAAATAATATTTCAAAATATACTTGTTTTTACTGTATTTTCGTCAAAAACAATTTACTTTTGTTTATTATTTTTTATTAAAATGTTTGTCTTTAACTAAAGGTCATCATAAACATCCATCGAGTCAGATGCTCTGATTCAGTGAGTAATTGATTAGACTGATGATTCAATCCAGTAATAGACAGTCCTCTTTTTGTTCTTCAAACTCTGTCTGATGTCTTTAAAAGATCTGATTCATAATAATCATTTGTTCATGAATCACACTGGCTGGGCTGTATGTTTTTGAGTGTTGTCAGCAAAGAAAATTTATGGGCTAATTATGGTCTGAATATTATTATAATTATATGTTGTGTTTATATAAACCTTTTAATTATTCCGAACTATTGTCTTTATCGCTATTATATGTAATATCACATCATTTCTTTTTCTGTGCCGCTGAATATACAACGGGTCATGCAACAAAAAATGGTTTACCAATACCATAGAGTTCCATGGAGATACCATTATGTTAATTGTTCAGTAAGTAGCATTATATATCAAAATACCACTGCTATGATATGGTACCATGATGACTAAGTGCATATTGTGTATGTGGCCTTCATATATCATCACATTTATGTCCAGTTCACCTCATTGTCACGCAGCGCCGCTGTGTGTGGCATCAGAGAGATGCAGATGAGGTGTTGTGGTGTGTGTTGGAGAAGCATGTGTTGTTGTGTGTGAGAGGAAGAGAGAGGGGCGTATTGTGCCTCGGATCCTGTGTGTGATTAAAGAGAGACCCTTTTCTGTCAGCAAGTCTTCTGTTTCCCTCCCCCACCAGCCAGCCCACCACACACACCTACACCGAGACCTTCACGCAAACACAGATTCTTCCAGGAAGAGCATTGTTAACATACCTGTTGAGAAATGTACTGGGAAAGTTATGTGTCCTCTGTCTATCGTTGCATGTAATTGCAGCCAGTGTTATTTTATGGTACGTTGTTCTTGTCACGTGACATGGCCTGTCTGCAGTGTGATTAAGCTTTTCTCGGTGTGGTGTTGGAGAAGAAATAAGAAAATGCATTTTTCAGGTATCTAACAGCTGTTTCAAGTATTTTAATTTTATCCAGAAAAAAAAAGGTCTAATGCACAAAACAAAAAAATCTACACCTGTGTTGTTGTCAACTAAAGTAAAACTAAAAAAGTTTGTCAATAATAATAAAATATAAATATTGATGAAAAACTTAGAAATGTTGCCTTAGCAACTAATTGAAAAGTACAAAAATTACAAAAACAAAAACTGAAATAAAAATGAATTATAGCTGAATATAAGTGTAAAAAAAGATTAAAAAAATAAAAGCACATAACAAAATGACACATGTATAACATGTAGGCTATAATGAAAGCTAACATGAGTTAGCTTAGCATTCAGCTAATATGAATGCTATAATATTACTAAAATCTAGTGTTTGTAACATCCAATTTTTAAGTGTACTGTATCTGTTTACATTCATTAATTACATGATAAATGTGACCGTTCAAAAGCAGCCACTTGTCATGTAGCCATTAGTAATGATTGATCCAAAACGCATCACGTTATAATGATGTATCATCTTCTAGAATCTAGATAATCAAAAGAGCATTTCGTTATTTCGTAGCAGTGGTAGTTACACTACCAGCCCAATCAGCTTGTGGTATGCAAATCCTTTCGGCTTACCGGTTAGCTTGTGAAGTGAACTAACTAAAAAAACATATAATAGGACCAGGAGCTTCTGATTTATAGAATATGGAATGTGGCTTATAATTTAAACAGACTGATCTCATGAAGTAGCGTGTGTATGACACGCCAATTCGTATTTCCATTTTTGGCGTGCTATCAAGACGCATAATCGCTTTTCAGCGTGTTTATGAACGCCGTTGACTTAACGTTATTACTGTATATATAAATATATGACTTACCTCAACCCCATCCCTAAACTTAACCGTCACTGGGGTTAATGACATTTATGACTGGACATTTGACGGCGTGTACAGAGACGTGGAATGACACGAACGTTAATGGCGTAGACATACACGTGGATACACGCGGGTAGCACAAAATGCCTAGAGATAACACCCCACTTGACTCGAAAGTGGCGTGTATGTTTACGCAAAAGTCATGATGTCAAGTCATGATCCATTCAATCTGTTTTATAAAAGCAACTTATTGTAAACAATTTATTTATGCAGGTTTGTTTTCTTTATAATTGATTTATAATAAATGCTTCTACATTCCATTATTAAACAAGAATTGGTCATGGTGACTTTAAATTTTACCTCAAGCTCGGATCTGGCTACAACCTGATTTCCACCCAATAACCCCCTACTCAGACGTATATCACAATATGGAAGAAATGATCTGTCACTACTTGCGTCACATCACTACTTAAAATAACTTGAAAACGAAACACCGGCAGAACATTTCAGATTGCAAGCGGCATGACGTCACTTTCAAGCTGGTCCTGTTATGAAGACTAAGCCTGGCATGAAGGGAAGACACACTTCGCTCGTGAGACTTTCTGCACACGCTCATCTTTCATCCTGCCCTCACATGCTCTGTATCTGGCCCGTAAGCATGTGACTACATGCAATATGTGCTGCTTTTTCGCGTCCTTATAAAACATAGGCTCCCGTGATTCCTTCTGTCGGGCGGTTTACGCATGATAGAGGTCAGTGTCTTTGCTGCCCAGACTCAAAGCTTCACCTCCATGCCAACATCTGCATGTTTTAGGGTCACTGGAGCAGGTCGGCATTATGCTAAGAGACTTTTCATGTTTCCAGAGCTTGAGTGTGGTTGTAATCTGCATCACATCTTCAAGTAAAGCAGAAGTGAAGTTAGTCAAATGTTCTTCTTCTCTGGTGTCTGGTTGTGGGGGATGGGGATGTTTCAGCAAGATCTTTCAGCAAGACGATGTCAGCATAGACAATTAAAGGGGTGGTATAATGCCCTTTTCACAAGATGTAAAATAAGAGTTTGTATGTGTATGTATAGTTTTGGCTCAAAATTCCCCACAGATATTTTTATATATCATGTTAAAATTGTCCCTTTAAATGCAAATGAGCTGCTGCTCCCGGCATAGGGGGCGGAGCTTCAACAGCTTGTGTCCTTTTACCTCACACACACATGCACTGAACATTTCAAAAGCCATTTATGTTCAAACTGGAGTCCGACTTTTATGTAGCTTATAGTTATCTTCTTGACATTGATTAGCATATTATGTCATGATGATCTATAAATCGTGTTTCTGGGGGCGGGGTTTATGTAAATTGTAGGGTTGGTGATGTCACTAACCCGGGAGGAAGCTTGTGTAGTCCCTACCAGTCGTTTGTTTTAGTCCTTAAAAAGCTATTTCTTGGACCTACGACCAAGAAACCTTGGGCGTTGTGACTTTGAAGATGTTGTTTACGTTCAAACAGCAACATTACACACTAAAGTTAGAAAAGTGAAATCATAATCAACCACTCCTTTAATTTAAATAAAAACAAAGTACGCTGTTATTCAATAGCAGCTGACTTCTAAGGCATCATTTATCCATCATGGAAGTGGAACCTCAAGTGAGAGTTGGTTTTTAGCATGTTGCTAAGCTAACGATCACATAATGAGCATACAAATGCACAGCACTCTAAAATCTTGGGTAAAGTAATCATTTTGTAAGTACATTTCATCAGGGGCAGAGCACTGATGGTGCAAGGACCATCATTTTTCACATTTTAATTAAATTTTTAAACCCATACACATACAAATAAATCCTAACTATGAGCTACAATTATGAGATCTGTGAAGCTGGCTATCTTACTAACTCATCTATTTTTGTTTTTCCTCCATAGATTGTGCGCTTTCAAAATGTGAGCCCAAAGGTGAAGTCTCCAATCAGAAAACAGGTACATAACTTCAAAAAGGCTGATAGTTTATGTACATGGTGTTTTCTTTCATCTGATTGGCCTCAAGTTTCATCAAAACATAAACTCATTGTCCCATTTACTTTCACCTGTGTTTTTCTGCTCGACGCATTTTGCTATGTTATTATTTTTTGCTGTCCTGTTTGAGGTTACTGCTCTCTGTTTGATGTTTTGACTGGAAAGGAAGCACTGCAAACATCATGTCTGCTGGATAAACATCAAACAGACAGAAAGAAAGTGTGTGACGTTGTGTGTACACAGACTGCCGATGAGTGGAATGGCGTGAGGATGGAGAACAGTTGTTACATCCTCAACTTGAACCCTGACACTGATCAGCAATTGGACCATTAGTATAAACTTTTGTCCTTGTCCGTAGTGCAGCGCAGTGAGAGCGGCTCTCCGGCCATGATCGGGAGCATGTGTTGTGTATGATACACATTCCTTACATCTCTGACGTGACTTGGAGTCAGGAAATCTCTGCTCCCAGAGCCACAGAAATGTTGACAGTTCACACTTGCGGGGTTAAAATGAACCACATGTGCGCAATAGGGAGGAATCTGCTAGTGTTTTCAGAGCGAGACATCCAGCAGTTCTGTCATGAACACTTTTATGGCCTGTGCTCGCTGTAAGAAAGGTTTTACTACCCTAAACTATGCTTCTCCAAATAACCAGTCCATATAGTACTATAAAAGTAATAGTATCCAGCGTCAGGGAAGTGAAACTGTAGCTCGGGAAGCTGCTCGTAATTTGAAGTAGCTCTGCTGGTCAAGTTACTCTTGATAAAGTAGTTAGTAAATGCCATATAGCATGTTATTTATCTTTTTAAATGAATGACTATCAGATGAAATAATGTATTATTACAATCAAAGCAGTGTTTCTGATCTATAATTACCATAAACAATGATTCATCCCAGGAACTTGAATCTTTTCAAATGTTATTTTACACTCAATTCAGCTAATAAAACCAGAAACATCATAGGCGGAGGGTGAACTAACGCAAGGGTAAGGCAAGATGTGCTTCAATCTACACATCCCATTATAAACGCTCCTGACAAATGATGTTGATGTTATAGCATCTACTAGGGGTGTGCAAAGCAGCCGGTATTTGTATCTGTATTTGTATTTGTTCATGGGGGAAAAGTATTTGTATTTGTATTCGAGTAAAATTCAAAATAGGCATAAAAATCTTTAATTTACTTTATAGTGTTTGGATTCTTTAATTATATCCATTATAATAATTATGGATATGCAATATTGGTTGATGTTTTTCTATAAATCCAGCAATGAACATGTAACAAGAAAAGTCATTGAAAAGAAAATAACAGTCAGCCATTTGGCTACCTCATGAACCATGGTTAAACCAACAACTAATGAAATAAAATTGTGAACATTATGAACCCCAACACCACGGTGGAGGACGCTGAACAGACAGAATAAGTAAGGGATAATGTATAGCGAGGAGATTGATTATGAGCCCGATGCGAAGCCCGAAGCCCAAATAAATCAATTATTTGACTCAAAATATGAATATAAAAAGAAGTTTATTGATTTAAAAAACGATTGTATCGCTTCCGCTAAAAAAGAAAAATAGTCCGTTCTGTCTCTACGTTTAGAATCCATGGCAACGCTCTGTTTTTCATGGCAACGGTGTGTTATACTTATTATAAGCAGCGGCCTGTTATAACAGACTGCATTCTACATTAGAATTCAACCAAGCCATATAAGAAACAAATAATTACCGTTACCGAGCTAACAGAGCTATACGTAAAAGCGAACATGAGAGCACCCTGCAGACGTCAATAATGGAATATACTCCCGATCAAACTCCGCTTCCCGAAAGTTATAAACTGCCTCCGGAACCTAGTTAAGGTGCAAACATCTATTCAACAAAAATAGTGATGCAGTTAAGTGTTTTTTCGCTCAGCCGAGCCCTCTCTGTTGCTGTGTGAAGCAGCATGTGTCAGTCACCTCTTCCTGAACGTCACTCACTCAACTCGCGCACTGCGGTCTCGTGAGGAACGCAGCTTTTTGATATAAAGTATTTCTTGTTCCCGAATACAAATATTTTTTTAATTATTTGTTCGGAATAAGTATTCGTAAAAAAAAACATTATTTGTGCCTTTCCGAATACCGTATTCGGATTCGGCTCCACCCCTAGCATCTACATTCTCAAACCACTCTAATTTGTACAGAGAGCAAGCATACTGTATGCGTGATTTATCATGGCAGCCAATTCGATTAATGACTAACCATTGCCTCAGAAAAACAAAAGTTTTATTTAAATTCTGAATTTAAAAAGCGCACAAAGAGCGCTCCCTTTATAATTGGAATGGAATGGAATGGACTGCATTTATATAGCGCTTTTATAGACCAAATGGCAACCAAAGCGCTTTACATCTTGCCTCACATTCACCCATTCACACACTCATTCATACACCGACGGCGGTGTCAGCCATACAAGGCGCCATCCAGCTCGTCGGGAGCAGCTGTCTTGCTCATGGACACCTCGACACTTGGTCAGGTGGAACCCGGGATTGAACCACCAACCTTTCGGTTTGTAGACAAACTACATGAACCACTGAGCCACTGCCGCCCCCGAATTACTAAAAAGCGTTCACTCATAATCATTAAAGTGTTCCGCTATAATCAATGAAGCTGACTGTATGTACAGTCGATCTTTTATTTAGCCTACATAATATCATAAAGTTAACTTATAACAATAGGATTTGTGAGCGTGCAGAACTCATCGCTTGTCAAAAATGCCAAAAAAGTGGATTCTAACTTGGGTCCTGGTATTAAGATGTGTTTTGGTCATTTAGTCCAGGTGTAAACACATCTGATTGGCCGTTGAGTTCAAGAAATCAACAGATATGTTTTTGATTGGCTAAGTTGTAAATATAAACCTTTGACACTCTCAGAAATTCTCATAAGTAGGGCTGTGAAACGATTAATCACGATTAATCGTGATTAATCGCATCCAAAATAAAAGTTTGTTTATATAATGTGTGTAGTGTGTATAGTTATTTTGTATATGTAACAACACACACATGCATGTATATATTTAAGAAATATTTGCATGTATATACTTTATATATATTTATACAAAATTAATATTATACATAAATATAAATATATGATATATTAATAACACATTTTTCTCAAATATATACATGCATATGTATGTATTTATATAGACAAAATAATTATACACACTACACGCACATATATATTATGTAAAAAAAAAAACTTTTATTTTGGATGTGATTAGTCGCGATTAATCGTTTCACAGCTCTACTCATAAGCCCAAACACCAGATCTGTGTTTGTCTAATTATGTCTCTATAACAAGGGCTCAGATATATTGGTGAATTGTTTTTGAACCGGTTCTTTTTAAATGGACTGTTGAAGTAGATAAAGGAGCGTTCACTCATCTCTAACTCTGCGTGAACAATGCAATATGACAAATCTGCAATTTAGGGGTTTTGTCACGCACTCTACAACACTATTTGTTTGCAAAAAGTAGCTTGTTACTGGAAACGTTGCATTTATTTTGAAGAGCATTTATGGATAATGTTAGGAAAATATGAAGAACCTGTTGCTATAAAGAAACCAGTGATTGATATCATAAAAACAGGATCTTTTTTAGACCTCATGAGATGGTGTCTTTTTGCTAGGACTGTGACAACACAGCTGAGAGTTTGATGTGAACGTTAATATATAATGTAACGTCATGCATAATTCACCCACCATCTGTTGCATTATTTCTTGCTGAGGATTTTTTTTGTTGCATTCTTAATAAAATGCTTTTTTTGTGAATAGTTTCTCAGCTCAAACATGCAAATCGCATCTAAAAAACACCTGTGTTTGTGCCTTTGGCTATGTTCGGAATTGAACACCAAGTTATGTGAAGCAGTATGCAATGTCAGTACAAATATCTCAGCTTCATTGTCACATGACCTTGCTTTCATTCTGGAAGTAGTTTCCAGTCATTGTCTCTCTAGTCAATAAGGTAATTTGCTTTTTAATTGAGTGTAACAATGTTTAATCAAATACTGAGTTTATTTAAAAAGAAGTTTATTCGTTGTACTGAAAATATGACCTTTTAGTGTACCGCACAATCCTGTATTTCATTTATACCGAAAATTGGCATACTTGCACACAGTATACTTACTACAGATGTTGATATGAACATAATCGTTGTGTTTTAGTGATTTGTGGGCAAATATATCTGTGTTTTGATGGAATGGAGAACCACCTAATTGTTTACACACTGTTCATACTTGTTTTGAATAATGAAGGTTCCATGTTTGATGATTGGCTGCTGCTGAGCTGTGCTTGCTGCTGATTGGCTGATGGAGCACCTGTCTGTCTGATTATTGGCTTAAACAGCACAACTCAGCTGCTGTAATTTTTCACATTCTCACCTCTCGGTGTCAACCAGTTTCCGAACATGAGCCCCCAGCAGGAAGCATTTATGACTCTGTGCCAAAGAATAACTGCTGTCTCTGAATATTTCATCCAAAATGGCTTCCATTAAGAGACTGGGCCACTTGCATCTCTTGTTGATAGAATTTTCCTGCAGTACAGAGTACATTTTCAGACAAGACCATATCAGTTCAGCCATTTTACTGTTATAAATGGAGTATTTATGGTACAATACAGGCTACACATTCTCTTACAAACATCCTGACACTGAAAAGTCGCTTGGGTCGTGCAGCTGTGCTTTCTATCAATAGACATCATGACCCACCCCATCAAAGACTCTTTTGCCCCACTCTGTACCCACAAAGCACATGACCAACAGATACATAAACATGTGCTCAGACGTCACAGTCACAGGAGATCACTGTCCAAACAAGATAGGCTGAGATCTGAGTGTTAAAGTGCTCTGATGAGTCTGAACACAGACCTGAATCTCCACAACTTTCACCAAAATAACAATTATTTTTTACATTTTTTTTTACACCGTACCAACAGCGGTGACATGAGCAGTAGCAGACAAATTCTTTAATACTAAATAGACTTAAAGGTATAGCGGAGGATCTTTCCGAATTTTAGAGAAGACCCGCCCTCTCCAATTTTTAAAAAAAATGCACATGCACAAACACAACACTCTTGCTCCCGAGAGGGAACGTCTATACGCCTTGCACAATTATGTTGCAAATTCTAAACTAACTAAAAAACATTCATAAAAAAGACAACATGTCAAATGCCCTTCCGTGTTTTATTTACTTATTATACTGATCGATTGAGTGACCGAGGACTCAAGACATGATATGTGCAACCCTGTATCACACGAAATACGTTCTGAGGAAACTATTTTGCAAATCGCAATTACGTTACATAGCAACATATAAGCAGTGCTATTACGTTGGTCCTTAACCTAATATCTCTCATTGTTAATACGTTATTTTTATACATAGTTGCATATGGAGAAGTAGCTTGTTGCATTTGTGTAATAATAAACACACAAGATTTTAGAATATTTCAGCGTGATGCCATTTACCATTTTGGACAAAAGGCTACTTTAGACAAATTGAGATGTTTAGCGTGTCTATGCGGTGCATGACTCGTGCCAGGGCTAGCATTGTAGCTTGCATTAACTTTTACTAGTGATTTTAAATGGATTTCTCCAAATAGCGTGACAAACTTTACCTGTGTAGTAGAATCTTCGCGACTGCGGCATCAGTGAGAAGCCCAACCTGTGCTTTTAGCGCACGCCAGCATGTGATATTCACCCAAAATCTCTCTGGTCTTGTTTCTATATTCTGC
The DNA here is from genome assembly GCF_016745375.1 of Pimephales promelas. Next base: position 2,838,897 of record NW_024121233.1, read on the forward strand.
GGCCTTTCTCTTCTTATCATACACTTAGTAAACATTTTTTCTCTTTCGACCCTCAGCCATTTTCAAAGGAATGGCTGAAACCGTAACTCCGACATAATACACCTGAAAGTGAAAACTACATAGGGATGAGCACGCAGCCTACGACGGCCTTACGTAAACATATCACCAGAATGATTGACACTTAGGTGGACCAATAGTATAGACTACCCACCCGGAAAAAGAAAATCCCCCGCTATACCTTTAACATTATGATATTCTGTTTTATTTTAAGTTCCCAGGGCTCCAGACTCAAATTTGAGGGCTGTACCACCTCAAATGAGAACTCACACTGAGTTCTACAAAAAGAAAAGAAAAAAACATCCTACTGTTTACAATGGTATTATTATTATTTTTTTTTTTTAAATAAGTGTTTAAATTAAGTTTTCCAACATCTGAAATTTTTCAAAAGGATTTTAAAATCAACACTGCACAACAAACTTACTGAAGTCTATGGAATTAGGCCTATATTGTATTCAAAATTCAACTAGTAGTGCATGCATATAATTAAAATTCTTACATTTTAAACACATTCACTATTAGTGATACTCTCTGATGTCAGCTCATTAAAAGAGTGTTTTCAATCTTGTGTGTGTCAAAAAATGTGTTATCACATAAAAAATACAAAAAATAAAACATTTATATATGATATAGTTTTGAAGTGCTGGAAAAAGATGTGTCTAGTAGGCTGCTTGTAAGTGTTTGACTATTTCTGTCACATTATCATATTTATGTTTACAGTTAAGTTACAACATTAGCCTAAATCCATGGTGAATGTTGCTGATTTGTGGATTGAAAGCCTTCTATAAGTTTTTCTGGATTGAAAGCCTTCTATAAGTTTTTCTCCTGGTCGCCAAGTCAGCGCTGTTTGGTCTGATATCTGGTCTATAGACCATTTTACAAGATGTAAACAACACTGGTCCAGAAACACTTCCTGTTTCAGTTTGTAACTGTTTTCTTTATTTCACATGTAAAGAAAACATCTTAAAGATGTTTGTTTAACTTTTTGATTCAGTTTTATATGTTCTGTTGGTTGTATTTTATCCCAGCTTTTATGTAGTGTTAAACTGAAACAGGAAGTGCTTCTGTACCAGCATTGTTTACATCTTGCAATATGGTTTATAACAGAACTCTGCGCCGAATCGGAATGTTTCTCACTGGATCTCCTAGCGCTGATGTTATTAATTCTGAGGCGAATTCAATAGATTTCTTCACTGGATCTCCTATAACAGTGTCGCGTGATCGAGATCGGCCCGCGACTGCCAATTTCGGGGCTTTATTTTACTGTCAATGGTTCTGGTCACTGCTCCATAGATAAGAAAGGCTACGCGCTGCTCTGTCTATTATTGGTCCAAAAATAATAAATGGTCCGTAAAGCATACATGAGTAGCGTATTTCGTTCCACTTTCATTTTGATTGCATTCGCTGCTAGGTAACAAGTCGATAGATCGCTTATTGCTCAGACGCACATAGCAGGTTGTGATATTCATCTCACTCCGTCTCCATCCCACAGACGTTTACGCACGCTATTCTTGTCATGGATTCATTGACACGCGCCCCTTCCACACTTAACCATGGGTTTAACGTGTGGCAAATTTACTGGTCGCACATGTGCGACTGGATGTAAAATTCAGTCGCACACTCTCAAATTTTTGTCCCAGTCTGGAGCCCTGAATTGTACAGCTCTTTTATAGGGATCTACGCCTGTGACGTCACGACGCGGTTACATGCTCTCTGGTTGGCAGAAAAGTAATGGCCGTTTGCCGCACAGCATTATAAAGACATAAGTTAACCCAAAGAGTAGTGCAAGTTAAAAAGGGTATTGTAAGGTGTATCATCTTTGTACACATACCCTAATAGATTAAGGGCAAATTATTGTATTTTCTTTGATACTTTAAATGTATTGTTGACCATTGTTGACAACCAATGTTATATATCAGAGATAAGATAATTTTGATTCAAAATATAGCCCATGGACAATTACACCTCTATTTTACTCTAGTTGTAAAACATTTACCAGTTATCCTTAGTTAACACAAGTAATAATCGTAATTATGATTATAGGCATCTAAAGATTTGTACGCCTTCATTGACTCTCTGGTAAACATAGATGGCATGTCGATGAGATACAGGTACTGTAGATGCCGCCGAATGTCAAATATGGCCATGTGTTCGGGCTTTTGCTTTTATCATATGCTGACAAAACACAGGTAGACTGCTGTATGTTTTGGTTCTTTCTGCCAACCAGTTCGCACCCATGCCCATTTCATGACATCACATATGACGCCGGCGAACATCCCTTTTATCAACCAGGTGGAAAACTAGTCTAAATGCTTAGAAAAGTAATAGTTCACTAGTCTTAAGCTGCATGCCTTGTAACATTCATGTCCGTGTCATAATTTAAGTTTTATACCATTTGCACAAACCCAGCTTATTTATTTATTTATTTATTAAATAAATAAATAAATAATCAAATTTGAAAAAAAAAAAACCCAAATCTTCTTTTTATCTCAAGAGATGGGGAAAGGAGTGGGATAGTACGACATAAGGTACTTAAGTGTTTTGGCTCACTGGATTACAGTATGTGGATTAGGGCTTAGTGTAGGCAGTTGTGTTGCACTTTTTAAACTGTGTTTAGTCTCTTCCTTTTTTTATGAGTCGTAACGGTCATAACGGAGGCTCAGGAATTTTAGTAACGGAAACTCACTCAATCAGAGTCTGATCCGAAGTCACTCTGCTTGTTCTTATGATTGTAATCATTTTAGCTCATTAGCTGCCACATTATCGTTATTATTTCAAACTAAAGATGTTTAAAAGGTTTGTTGGTTCTTATTTCCTTCCTATAGCCTTATATGGACCTCAAATCATCACTGAGACGAGGTGAGCTGTAAGACTTAAGGATTTTCGGTGTCGGACAGCACATGGATGTGATTATAGGAGGACATGGACAGAATTTGGGTGGGAGGAGCCGGCAAGGGATAGGCATTTATTATGTAGAGTATGGGGATGACAAGAAGAGAATTTGAGGAATACATGACTCAGAAGACTGTGGTAGAGCAGTGAACAGACCCGATCAGCTTGTGTTGTGGGTCTGAAGCTCAAACTGCTCCGGTGTGGAACGGTGGATGGAGAGACTCATGAGATTCTGAAATAAAAAGTGCTGCTCTAAGGGCCAGAAAAAAGACGAAGCTCGTAGCTAGTGGTGGGAATATGAAAACGATGATGTTTTCCTCTTTCATTACTTTGAATTATATTAAGCTTTTTTTCTGTTCCAAAAGTTAGAGATGTGTAAAACCGATCAACTAGTCTAGTTAAATCTACCTGTGGATCTCTTCAATGACTAGTCGACTTTTAAGGAAGTTATCATGCTAATGATGCTATCATGCTAACTGTTATCATGCTAATGAAATCCCAACCTCCAAAAAAAATGTGTCTGTGTGTGTGTACACACGGGTGAAACTCGAAAAATTTGAATATTGTGAAAATGTGAATGAATTTCAGTAATTCAAATTAAAAGGTGAAACTAGTATGTTTAGTATATAGCTATATACATATGCATGATTATACTTTTCAGAAAGCCGACATTTCTGTTTTTAAAATCCTTTTTTTTTTGTGCTGATTTCTTGAAATATTTATATTTTCTGATTTAGAATTTTGAGTTTTCATAAGCTGTAAACTATAACTTTTAGACGATATTCAACTTTTATACATACATGCATACGCACTCACGCAGATATATATAAAAAAGTGTTTATTACCATATTGTTTTTTGTTATGGTGTCAAAATTGATATCGTGAAATTTCAATCCCTACTGCAGGAATGCCATTGTATATTTGTTTATCAGTCTCATCAATCGAATCCATTTTACACATCCAACATAGTCTCGTAGATCTCGTACATAACTTCCAAAAATAGCTGTCAGAAAACGTCCAGTCAGTTGGGGGACGTCTGTCGACGCTCACGAAATGTTGAGGAAGGGATGTCTAGTATTATTACGTGCAGAATGTCATTATTAGAAGACATTTGTTTTGAATTATCAGTATATTTCTAGTCTGTTTCATTTGCTCTCCATCAGAAGGTTCTCTGTGTGTTGCGTGAGCTTCTGGTTTTCTCTACCCTGTTATTAGGGGGCCTGACCTCAGAAAAGCTGGCAGGGAGCAGCCAGATGAGAGAGCAACATCAAATGCTTGCTGGCAGTGTGAAAGCACATGGAAAAACAGATGGATATGAAATGTAAAGATGCTTGCCCTCTGAAATCCACAGATATTAATATGCACATCTTTGCAGTTTTATGTCTCAAGCAGAGGCTGCGCTACAAATACCCATTATCCTTCGCTTTGTGCGCTGTCATGCTATCATTTTATCCACCAGTGAAATTTAGTTTCATCTTTTATTCTGTTCTCGCAGTTGGGAAAAGGCAACAGACTCATTTAGTGATCTGATGACTCGAGTTAATGAACATTATTACATAATCATTCCACACGACTGATTGAAGTAACGGATCTCTTGTCTCGTTACTCTCCGCAAGTTCTCAGTCATGTCTCTCTCAGTCTGTTTTTTTCGTTGGCAATTTAAAATGTCAATCTCCTCTTTTCTCGACTTTTAATCCCAATTAACGTCCCACAACCCACAACCCACAATGGCACTGACCAATCAAATTAATATAGTAAACAATAGGATAAAAATGCAACATTATGTTTTCTGTCACAAAATTTGGTTTTATTATCTACAGAAAGCACATACTCTCTTTCTCCTGCTCTCTCCCAGTCAAATGCACGCACACACAGTACGGACACACACTCGCTCAGAGTGTGTCAACGCTGATCTGAGGATTTTATCAGTAAAAAAAAATAAAAAAAAAAATTAAAAGCTACATGACATTTCTCATTAGCGATGTAATAACCGCTCTGTTCTTGAAGCAGATAATATTAGTTTCGCTATTAGTAAAGACTAACATCTCTCTCTCTCTCTCTCTCTCTCTCTCTCTCTCTCTCTCTCTCTCTCTCTCTCTCTCTCTCTCTCTCTCTCTCTCTCTCATATAACTGCATTAATTAGTCTGCTATCAATGGCTCAAGCTTTAGCTCTAAAATTACATTTTGGAATTGGCAACGGAAGCGTAAGATGAGATGCATAAGAAATTAGTCCTATACACAAGTTTTAATGACAAAAACCGGACAAATGTCTTGAAATACAACATCTGAACAATGTTTTGAGGTGGTAAGTAGCATTTTCTAGCACTATTTTGACTATCCATCATTATTTTCTAATAATTCATTGGCTCCTCGTCCATTATTCCTTACTTAAATAGTAGAAATGTTTCTGAAGTAGGTAAAGAAATAGACCAGAGACCTTGAATTGATTGAGATTTTGAACGATGTGTTAATGTTTGTGGATGATTGATTTTTAAGTTAGTTTGCATGTGAGAGTGGAACAACAGACATATCAAATGAGTGAATTTGAGAAAAGCAGGATATACAAGATGCGTGGGGAGTCCTCCTCAGGAAGGAGAAGCAGGTATGACAAGTAAACACAGAACTGAGCGCTGAAGCGTGGGAAGAAAACACACACTTTGAGTGAGAGTGAAGGATTGCAGGTAGTTTACTGAGGCCTGAAGGTCTGTCAGTATCATGAATGTGACGGGCCGCAGTGACAACTGCATTCATCACTGTCAGCTCGCTGTCACCAGATCTACTCTCACTCTTGCTCTTCCTGTCCGTTACAGTGACTTGATTTTTACAACACCTGATTTCCTTCATTTTCATTTTTACCTTTAATTTTCTTCTGAAACAAGGTCTTCTCATCGTTTTGAAAAGAACCACAAGCCATTTTTCTTCCGTTATCAGATGTATTTTTGAGTGAAACAGGATATTCATTGACAAAAGTTGGACATGATTTTATCCATAAGGGACTGACTCATGAAAAGTGGTTGTTATATACAAGAATGACGGCAGGTGATTGAAGGCAAAGTCGTTCTCCTCGGCCGCCATCTTTGCAACGCCTCCGGGCAGCTATTTCGGACTAACAAGACCAGACTCTTATCTAAATGAATGGGCAGAGAGTCAGAACTGCTCTTTCACTGGTCACCAGGACATAAAAACTGCATGTAAACTGCAGTAAAATATGATAGAAATCGCTGAAAATGTTTGACTTTGCCCCAAAATAAGGTTTAAAACGTCTTTTTCCCCACAGGTTATACTTTTACTATGTATGCGCTGGGGTTCTCGTCTCCGCTGTCCGAAACATCAACTGTACGCGTGCGTCGGTTGAACCAGACGATAGGCTTACATTTTTCCCGGCTTGACTGTTAAAAGCAGACGATTGGCTTTCCAGCGGGAGGGGCGGGGCATGTGCATACAACCGCCATCTTTTGCGTTTGGGGTTTTCCCTATATAGTTGTATTGAGGATTTAGGAAGTGGCATGTCTCTATATAAATTTTCTCTGTTGAAGGGGAACACTTGAAAAATAATGGATTGGTGAACGAAAACAAAGGTGGAGCCAGTTATTACACTACCATTCAAAAGATTAGAGTCAATAAGAACTCAAACTTCAATGGATGAACTTTCTGAAGGATCACATGACACTGAAGACTGGAGTTATTCAGCTTTGATCACAGGAATAAATTACATTTTAAATATTTTGTTCAGTAGTAAATTGTAATATTTCACAATATTACTGTCTTTACTGTTTTTTTATCTAATAAATGCAGCTTTGGTGAGCATTAAAGAGACATCAAACACAGTAAAGACAGTAATATTGTGAAATATTACAATTTACTACTGAACAAAATATTTAAAATGGAATTTATTCCTGTGATGCAAAGCTGATTACTGTACACTATACACAAGATTACACAATATTACGGTCTTTCCTGTTTGTTTTTTTTCAACTTTGATGAGCGTAAGAGACATCAAAAACAGTTGAGATAGTAAATCGGGCAAATAAACTGTTTAGCAATAAAAACTGTTAGCAATATAATGAATCAGAATGGTAGAAATATTCTTATTGCACTGTTTATAGGAGATCCCAGATTACTCTACGGTGGTGTTGCTGTATTTCATTACTCTTAACTGGAGCACTTGGCTGTTTTGTAGTGCAAGTGAATGGACGAACGCCTGTGTTGACCTCTGCTTCCTAGAGCAAGTGATTCATCATATAGAAAATCTGAAGAATTCTAACACTTCCTTTCCCTGAAATATCCCAGGAATGTACGGTGCAGGCCTGTCTCCATGGCAACAGAAGTGATTGGAGTGTGAATGTGTGTGTGTGTGGTCAGGATGGACTGTAATACAGCATATGAGCGTTTTATTCTCTAGGGTTAAACGCAGGGCCGGAATACAGCTGAAGTTGATTTACGAGGTGATGATGCATGTTTACAAGAAGAAAAAGACATGTCCCAACAAATACGACCCTTTTCTTTGCATATTATCTGTTCTTTGAGTGTGGTTTTGCAGTGTTTAACGGAATGTAAACAAAGGATATGGAAGAGGGGGAGGGAGTTATTTGTTTTATCCAAATTACAAGATTCATCTCACCTGAGGGAATGTCTTTTCAGACGAGGAAGACATATTTTTAGATTTAATACTCGATGAAATGAACTTTTAACAGGTGTAATCAGGTGTCCTCTGAGAAATGTAATCCCATTTGGATAGGAATGTTGTAATTGCGGTATATTTGCATATAAAAACTATATAATATTTTTCACTGTGTTTCTCATTTATTTTAACCTTTATTGAATACCGTAACTATATGTAAAGGCCCCGATATACTTAAAGCAAATTCGAACTGATGTGACGTCAAACAAAATCAAGCCAAAACGAAGTTTGTTTGGAGTTAGTTTTGTTTGATTAGGCTGGTAAATGTTAATTGATGTTACATCATCAATGTATGATGATGTAATAGGTAGGTGTGGCTCTGAGGCTCCGCCTCCTTTGATGTGTAAGTCTTCTCTGGGTCAGTCCCTCAAGGTCAGACGTCCACAAGTAAAAACATGAACTCACTGGAAATCTGCTTTATAGTAGAAAATGAAGATGTAATTCTAATTGAGAGAAACGCTGACGAAAACAGTAAAGCTGCTTGCTTTAAAGTAGGGCTGCACAATATATCGAAATTATCGAAATATTGCGAAATGCATATCGCACCGGCTTGCAATAACTGGGGTCATGAACAAAAGACAGAGAAAATCACACTGCTCTTGACTGAATAACTTTTGTAGCTTTAAAAGGGAATCAGTGTTCTGTATTTAATTCGTACAGTGAAAACTAAGCAGTGTTTTATTTTTGCATTTGATTATTCAGTTTTTGTTGTTAAATAGCCCTAATGTAGGCCTTTCTGAAACCCTAAACCCTGTGCTTTACACTGATGTTAAAATAACTCTTATTACTTATGCTACAGTAAAACACTGCTGTTCTCTTTCAGAAGTTGTACGGATGTATTCTGGCCATAAAAAAATGTGAAACATTTATAAACAAAATATGTAGGTTATATAATTTTGATATAAAAATATTATAAAGATAATTAGAATTTATTTTACACACTTTAAGCATTATCATATCGAATATCACATTATTTGAATTATCGTAGTGCTGGGTGGTTTGACCAAATATTGATATCAAGTTTTTTTGTTTTTTCCAGAATTGAGCCGGTTTTCTGGTTTATGACGGGGTTTTTTTTCTCCATGCATAATCAGGTGTTCAAAGCATTTTCTACTGGTTAAGATAGGAATTACTGCAATAAATTGACTTAGAATGGTTTATTTTACTGTCATTAAGTGAATATTGTAGAGTAGAATAGCACCCTGTATAACCTAAAATTGTTATTTCTTAACATTCTTATATCCAAGCAAGAACGTCAATACAACGTCTAAAGAAACTGGACGTTTTGAATGTTCCTAGAACATTCAGAAATAACGTTTTTATAACTTAATAGGAACGTTATGAAAACGTTCACCTAAAATTGTGAGCTGGGGAAGATGAGAGATTTGCGATTGCACTGAAGACGTTTTAAGTGCAGGATTCTCTGAGCGAGCCCAGAGAAAATAGACCTATTCTTACCAAGGGGGTAATCCATCGACCGGAAGTTGAAGCCTCGCGGGAGCTGCCATCTTGTAGCAGAACTTCATTTGCGTTAGCATTTCCATTGACTCCTATTCATTTTGGGGCCACTTTGACAGCGAATAACTTTACATCTGAAGCTTTTGAAGGCCCCATTTGTCCATTATTTTTTTTCTAAAGAAACACGACAATGTATAAAATGCTCCATTACCTTGTACATGCAGAGGCGGAGAATGTGAATGGGAGCTGTCCATGAGCTAGGAGAAGGAGACAATTCTGCTAGGTATTCTGATTAATTATTTTGTCATTTTGCCTCCACGTTTCCCCAATTGCGCGTGAGCTTCTTCTCCTGTCCATACGGTAATCTCTCTACTGTGCGACAGAGAGTCGCGTAGGTATGACGCAATCGTTAGCCTACTTTCACTAAAACTGCTTCTACAGGGCCATAATATAAGCTACAAGGTAATGGAGCTATTTATACATTGTCGTGTTTCTTTAGAAAAAAATAAAGGACAAATGGGGTCTTAAAACTCCTCAGATGTAAAGTTATTTGCTGTCAAAGTGACGCCAAAATGAATGGGAGTCAATGGGAATGCTAATGCAAGTGAAGTTCTGCTACAAGATGGCAGCTCCTGCGAGGCTTCAACTTCCGGTCGATGGATGAAACAGTGTCAGCGGCACAGCATAACATTCGTTCAGAACGTTGTGTAATTAGATAGATCGGTATGGTGGTATATTAAAAATTAACATGGTAACAAAATATACAACAGTTTTCGGTATGAACCGGTATACCGCCCAGCACTAAGTTATCGCGTATCACATTTTTCTTCAATATCATGCAGCCCTACTTTAAAGCATTACACTGAATAAAGTGGTATGTAAATAAACATGATGTGACTTGCCTGGAGTGCTGAAGCTTGCAGAGCTTTTGCATACATATCCGTGTTGCTGCTTTCTGAACTGCTGTTTTCTCACCCATCTAAATATGGCTCTCAGCAGTGTGTGCGGAGAGGAGATGTTCAATAACAACACACTTTTCCAACTTATTTTTACTCCTAAGCAAAGAACGCAAATTAACTTTGCCTTTAGTGTATCAGGGCCTTAACAATTAATTCAACATTAATTACTTGAATGTTATTTTTGAAAACTAATCCTGTGCGATTAGTGCTTTGACATACATTCTTTTCCAAATGCATCTTTTTTCATCCAAGTTAATTTTTTTTTCCTCTCAGAGATATAGGTCACTGTGCAAACATGATGCATTTGGCAGATATAAGCGGCTCATGTTGTTGTGACTCTGAAACTTTCAGCCAGTGTTGGGTCTGGATGAGTGATTTCACTGAGATAAAACGCAGCCACACACCAGGCGACGTTTGACCTCTTAATGTGCTTTTAGCGTCCAGCGCATCTGCGAGCTCTGAACCGCTCCAGACCATCTGTTAGAGCAGAAGAGAACTTTGTGGTCAAAAGTCATCAGTTTGCTCTCAAATTCAAAGTTAATGTCTGGATAAAGCATGACTGGAGACCCGGGTGCCATGAGTCATGCTATTCCCTCACACACACACACATTTAGAGATTTAATTGTGTTGCAAGAGCTTGTTGGCTGTGTTAATTGAGTAGACATGGAAAACCTGATATGTGTTTTTCAACACGGAGAAACATGCAAGTTATTACATGCATGTAATAAAAGCCATTTTGTTCCTCTGTTTTGTTTCTTCATATCCGATTATTCCAGTAACCTGTTCAGGTTTCCCTTTACAATCCACAACAGGTAAACAGAAAGAGCTCCCTGATACAAACATGCCATGTTAACGGACTTCCTTCATTTCTTTAAATACAATATAAATGGCTTTAAACAATTGGAACTTTTTTGTTATAGACACCTTGAATATTTTGTTTAGCAGAGTTAAGTTTGTGTGTTTTTTTTAAATGCATTTACATTTGAAAGAGGAACATTCTGTTCTTGATTTGCAGACTTGCTTTCTCCATTTCCTCTATTTAGTTTCAGAGCTAGACAACACCCATCACAATGTGCGATCAACACCAATGATTCATTCATCACACATGCATTACTGTATATTATAGTGTTGTGATGTCTAAGTTCACTTGTAACATTTAGAACAATTGATTGGGAAATGGGCCACTCCAGACTAATCCATAAGTTTTCGTTAATAGGTGAAGATCCTCCTCTGCCCGTCTTGCCCTTTATCGCTGAAGCATACTTTGATGTGATGTCTTGAGGACTCTTAACTTCAGTTGATTTTTATGATTAATTAAGGGTACTAGGATCAGGATTATTAGGGCGATTACTGATCTCAAAGCAGCATTGGCCGATACGTTCATTGATGCCGATCAGCGAAATAAATAGGACAACTATTCCTAGCAACAATTTCCTTGCTTTTAACCGTGTTCTCAGAGCACACACAGAAATCAGCTTGAGGAACAGAATCACTTTCGTGTTTTTAATAACTTTTTTATTATCAAGCACAGCATTATTGCTGTGATTGCTGTTGGGTTGCTGGCCTTTATAGAGACCACTGATCAAACTTTATAAACTCTATATTTGTTTGTGCAAACAAAATGCTCCACTCTTCTCCACAATGGTAACCCACTGTAATTTAAATGGTTTAATAATTCCAATATAATTTAACATTAAACACTATTACACACTATCAAGTCTTCCCCTTTTCTAAATTTCACAAAAAAAACAAACAAACAAACAAACATAAAATAACACTTAATTTTAACATTTATTCTCTCTTAATTCAACCATATGCAAAGCATGCTGGGAACTAAAAGCACTGCCCAGTTTCAAATCAATCATGTAATCCAACACAAACTTAAGTTGTTCGTAGATTTAAGTAGATTGAACACAATAAAATTAAGTTTGGGCAGTTGTCTCGCACTATACTAACACCCTCTGGATGTACACATTTTTTTACTTAACATAAATGGTTTGTTTTTAGACAACACATTAGGATTTTGTAATGTTAAGTTGAGACACAATTACATAGACCTTAATGGAAAAAAAACATTTAAAGTCAAAAAACACAATTATTATAAGTAAACTATATATAAATATATTATGTAAAGTGCACAACCTTCCTAGTTCATTTTTTGAGTGTATAGTGCTGCCACTAACGACTTATTTTCTAACGACTCATTTTTCGATTAGTCGACTAATCTAAACGACTAATATACATATAATAAAACCCCATTGTTTGTAATTTTGTTGTGTGCATTTTATTTTGAACTGAAGGGCCAAAATATAAAATGTCGCCTGTTGAAAAAACATTATGTATTAACAACAATCTAAGCATAAGTATCTGCATTTCCATTAGGCTTTACCATATTAGTCAGAATCAAAATCATGTCCTAAACATTTATGTATTCATTACTTAAATGAGCTCTTTGTTCTGCCTTAAATTATTAATTATTAAAGTATTTAGTTAAATAAAACACATGTAAGGGATGATGATTTACTTTGGATTAGAAACGAGCGAGAGTCAGTCTGCGCGCATAGCGCGTGGAATCAGGGTAACAAATTTGCAAACCCACTGACGACTCAAAAGAGTCTGTTTGCAGCACAGAATTCATTTAAAAAGAAAACAATATTGACCCGCGTTCTGTTTTCAATCATGCGCCGTGTAAGATGCACGCAAACGCACCAGGGTTCAGGGTTTCGCGAACAATCTCGCTCGCTTGGGCTCGAACCGCAGCAAACGAGCCCAGTGTGAAAGCACTGCCTCCTAAATTTTTGCAGTGAAGGCGGGGGAGGGGGAAGGAAGAGGATAGCAGATTAACCAGCAGGGTGCGCACAACACACAGACTGGTGTGTAGAGGTGAATTACAGTGAGCCGTTAGAGACGGGAGACCAAAAATGAATAGGCGGTCAATTTTAAAAGGACACGTCGACAAAAAAATTGACGTCGACTAATTTGCATGGTTGATTACGTCGACTAATCGCGGTAGCACTATATGAATATAGCCGTAGTAGCTGGCAAGCATGGCGTAAAATTATAAACAAACTAAAAAAAATTTTTGTGTGTGTATTTTAATTTATTCAGACTAAATAGAACTTTAATATTGCCGATTAATACTGGCCAGATTAATGGTGCGTTACTATTTGAATCTGGTACATTTTTGTTTGTGCAGCAAATGGCTTGTTTTACTTTAGCTCAGTTTTATTAGTTGAATGTCTCACATGAAGAATGTTTTCAGTGTCCAGTAGTGTAGGTCTCTTCATTTCTAAAGGCCTTCTGTTGTCTGTTGTGGGCAGGACGCCTGAGCTAATCACTTTCTAAGCAGCTTCTGTGTAGGCTAATCCACTAGTTTGAGCAGTCGTTTCTGATAAATTTAGGATTTATCTTGAACATACTTAAATTTCCCCTTTTTGTTTTCCCGCTAAACCATTTGGTAATGTGTAAATCAGAAAGAGAGCATGTGTCTTTAAAGCGATGCTTCAGACCATTGGAGTGTCTTGAGCGCATATTAATGTGTTTTTTAGGAAAACCTGTTGTGGTTTGGAAATGGGAAATGAACTTTTTGGGATGTGATGGCCCACCCCTCTCAGGTCAAACTCACTCTGCGGAGTATTAAGATTAGCAACAGACCCGGACAAAGCCTGTTCTCCTCTAAATCCAGCTGAGACGACTGTTAGCAGGGGCTTACACATGCCAGGGTTTAGCATAGCAGGAGCACAGTCTTCACGCGGAGCCAAACTATCGCTTCCTACAGCTTTCAGGTTTCAAGGTGTTTGTCATGGTTCACACGACCCGTTCAGGAATCCCAGCGAGTCTTTAGTGTGCCCTCTCGGTGGAGTGGCAGAAGCTGTAGTCATGTACCTGCACTGTGGTGTTGTTGAGGAGGCCGATTCACTGTCCAGCTGGTGGAACGGGAATGTGGCGTCACTTTTGGACAACCACAGGTGGCAGTACGCACAGACGGGCAACACACTGATTCAGCTGCCAGGTAAAGCTTTGACGCTGCGCATGGGCACATTTGATACCAACCACCATCTGTGGATAACACTCTTCATTGGTGAAATGATAAAGGGGTGCGTCTTGGTTCAAACCGTTCATGCTACTAGCCAAGCAGAATGACTAGGAGTTTTTGTTGGGTTGTGGATTTGTTGTAACTTGGTTTGCAAGGTATACGTTATGAAAAATGTAAAATCGGTAGGCCTGTTGCGTTTTATTAATTGTCTAATCATCAATATTTGATCTTATTGCAATTATTTGAGATAAATGCAATAATTTTGCAGTTTAAAAGTACATTTTGTTGTTAAAGGATTAGTTCATTTTTTTTTAAAAAAACTTTTGCTGATAATTTACTCACCCCCATGTCATCCAAGATGTCCTTGTCTTTCTTTCTTCAGTCGAAAAGAAATTCCAGGATATTTCTCCATAAAATGGACTTCACTGGGTACCGAACGGTTCAAGGTCCAAATGAGTTTCAGTGCAGCTTCAAACTGTTCAAAGGGCTTTAAACGATTCCAGACGATGAATAAGGGTCTTATCAAGCGAAACGATCGCTCATTTAAAAAAAAAAAAAAAAGTTTAAGTTTTATAAGCTCAAATGCTCGCCTTGTTCTGTTCTGTGATGCGCGTTCTTGACTCTCCTGTTCGAACTCGTTTATCAAAATGAACGAATCTTTTCCAGAGTCAACTCGTTCATTTCGTTTGTTGAATGAACTAAATAACACGAAAAAAGATTTGCTCACTTTGATAAACGAGTTCGAATAGGAGAGTCACAATCACGCATAACAGAGCAAGGCGAGCATTTGAGCTTATAAAAATTAAAACTTTATTTATTTTTTTAAATGAGCGATCGTTTCGCTAGCTAAGACCCTTATTCATCGCCTGGTGTCGTTTAAAGCCCTTTGAACAGTTTGAAGCTGCACTGAAACTCCCATTTGGACCTTGAACCATTTCCCATTGAAGTCCATTATATGGAGACAATCCTGGAATGTTTTCATCGACTGAAGAAAGAATGACATGGACATCTTGGATGACATGGGGGTGAGTAAATTATCAGCAAAAGTTTTTTTTTTAAAGTTAACTACTCCTTTAATATTCAACAATATTGACTTGTATGCTCTGACACTATTGGATTAGGACTGAACTGGGCTGAGCGATGACATCACCGCAGAGGTGGTCAGTAACAATATTATCTTAGGTACTCTTTCTTTGCACCATAAATAGATATGAGAAGATGCTGCTTCTGTTGTTATTACATATGAGGTGTATAGGGACCATTTAGGGACAGATGATTGATTGATGATGAATAATTGCATCTTCACTCCTCCACATTGAGGTTGCTCTCCTGATGTGTCTGCGCAGGTTAATTGTCGGTATTCCCGCTGTGATTTTAGCTGCTTCTCTCTTTATTTTTATCCTCATGTTTCTCTCTCTCTCTCTCTCGTCTAAATATCCCCTTTCACTGTTCTAGTCTCAGTATGGTGGCAGAGAAGTTGTCATCTCCCTTTTCAACTAGTCATCAAACAACCATCCAGTCCACTGTTTCCCAGCCTTTTTCCGGGCCACATTTTGGATGTCTCCCTAATCAAACAATCTTTACTGGATCGGTGAAGTTTTGTCTGATGTTTCTTCTTAAATATGCACATATTGTGTCAGTGTTTGTGGTTGTCCTTTTGACAGGAGGAAGTGGTTTTGGACGTTCTTATACACGCATTTCCGATGACCTCTGAATGTGGTTTCAGTGATCGGATCCCAAAACTAAAAAGAGGTGTTTTTTATCTCTGTAGCTCAACAGGACTGTGCAGGACAAAGCCGGGGCTTGCCTCAGCCATTTATTTTTACTGTATAGATAGAGAATAAAAAGTTCAGACCTCACAAGTGAAAGAGACAGAGATAAAAAAAGGTGTAAGATGTGCAGACAAGTCTATTGGAAAGGAGGGGATGACAGAAAAAAGGACAGACTGATGGAGAAGGAGGACAGAAATAGTCTTCGTCTTGTGAGTGCGACTCCCCTCTGTTTCTGTGTTGAAATGCTCCAATTCTCCTTTTCTGCAGAATCGATACCAGCTTGCATGTTCTTGCCCTATCTTTTCTCAGATGGAGAATTGACAGTTTGACGCCCCCCGCCTCCTCTCACTCACTCACTCATCTCATTTGCTATATATTCAGGGCCTAAACCACACCTGCCAATGGCCGGCGGTGAGTCTGTGACTTAAGAAAATTACCGGCCATACATTTTTTTTTTTTTTTACCATCCATGAATACAGGGTCGTATCCTAGTCAACTCAACCAGAGGTCCAAAATTTTGATTTTGATCTTTTTTTTTTCTGGTGACATCCAGAATAAATAATGTCACAGATGTATATTTATTTACTGAGTAATGCACTATTTTGTAGAGACAATTTTCACCTGAGATTTTGAGCCAAATTACAGGGGAGTAAAAATGACTTTAGAAAGATTTCAGCATTATTATTTTAATTTCACACAGACATTTGTAGGTCTATAGTCAAATCTGTTGAATTTAGCAATCTTTGTTGCATTTTATGCCAACAGTGAAAGTTCAGAAATGGGGAAAAAAAATACACTTCTTGTGTTTTTTCCCCATTAAGTTTGCATTCCTGTAACTCAAGAAGTATTAAAAATATCTTAATATCATTTAAGATGCTGGTTAACAAACTTTTATTTTGGTGTATTCATTTTAAAGGCCCTATATGGTTCAATAGCACATGTGTGGCTCTCAATGTGGCTTCCATGAGGACACTGGTAAATTGTACAGATTCATTGGTCGAAAACCATGCAAATGTGGGTCACTTTGCATGCAGCTGATACTTTTTTTCTTTTAAAGAGAAATTTCTGAACAGCAAGTTCTATAAACAATTGCATAGAACTTCACTTTGAACTTGGAAACTATGCTTCCAATGGCATCTCTAGGAACATTTAGTGCCTTCGCTATCTTTTTGTATCCTGTTCCTTCTATGTGAAGGCCGATGTTATCTTGTCTAAACGATTTGGACCATTCTTTTGAATTTCTATCATGAGGTCAAACATGACACTCAACAAACACCTATCTAGGTCAGAAATGTCAATCAGGCACACCTGGTGCCGCTAATGAAGCACTTGTTTTACAGATTAGTGCTGAAATTTTCGCAATAAATCTGATTTGAATAATTTTCGATTGCAACTGTGCTCCCCAATGCAAATTTTTACTTTCCTTTGGTGCTTGGCGGATGTTAATTTTAGGCCCCGCTTATATTTATGGTATACAATGTGACAATGATTGGTAAACCTGTTTTGAGGTTTGTGTGATACTGAGAGTTTTATTTGCTTTTTCATTCTCGAGGGTCATTTTATGTTATAATGTGCTGTTCAACCTGAGTGTGTTTCGGCCAGTATTGTGAACTTTAAGCTAGTCCTGCGCTCCAAATACTGCAACGTGGCATTTTTCCCTCTTACCAGTCTGATGTGCTTCACCGTCCTGGAGAACAGAGGCTGAAAGTGCTCCTCACCCTTGATCACATTACACTAGGAAAAACAGGCTTTGTGTTCACGCTAAAAGACTCTCCCTTCACGCACATCATAGACTGTAATACAGCCAGCTGAGATGACCTTTTCATTCAGTTTGTCAACTGTAAGTACACTTCAGTCCTGCACAGTTCATGTTACCCTGTTTGGTAACGTGCTTTATGACGTTAGCTGTGTCAACATGAGAAGACCTGCTGTAGATGAAAGTTAAATAATGAAATCAAAATCTGAGTTTTGTTTCTTTTAGTTTTTTTTAATCCGCTTTGAAGCCCATCCACACATGCGATTGTGCTCCTAGAAGTTGACTAAATTGTTTAGCAGGATTGTGTTTAAAATGTACAGGCCTTCTAATAAAATGCACCAAAAATATTGGTCTAATAAAAGTGTCCCCTTCCATGATACTGCCTACTTCCCACTTACAATAACAAGTAGAGCCCGACTGATAAAGGATTTTGAAGGCAGATACCGATACAAATATTTTTGGGTTTTAAAATCCGATATTTTTTTTTGTTCACATGTGTAAAAGAAAAGCTAACTTTTCTGCACAAGATAAGTTTGATACTTTTTCTCTATGTCTAAATGTTCACTCCTCGCAAGCATAACTTACATTTTACAATGCAGGGACTGTAACTAGAGATATGATAGTTATAAATACAGTAATCATTACTTTATTTAGGCAGAAAAAGTTCATTGTGGTTTCCAAGCTCATTAATGTTAACGTTAGTGGTCTTCCACTGATGATAGTGGCATTAGCCTGCTTTGTGGTTAGCTAGTCTATGATAAACAATAATTTAGCAATAGATAATATCATACTGCAAATTGTAAAACATAGATTTTCACTATAACCGGCCAAGGAGAGATGATTAAAGCGTGTTTCGTCCGTTTTTATTTTTTAAATATTCATTTATCGGCCATTATAACTGCCGATACCGATATTTTGGACGGCCGATAGTATCGGTCTGGCTCCAAAAGTAGCGTATGACAGTTCCTGACTGAGACATTAACTAAACCTTAAAAATGTCTTTTTAAAATTCATTTATTTTATTACATGTTTGTTTTTTGTCCTGGAGATGTGCTTTTTCAATTTGTCTCATTTGACCCATTCTGTTTGACGCTTTGTGTTTCAACTAGTTAGGACTTGGTGTAAAGCTCCACGGTGGTCACCCCTAGTGTCCCTGGTCATCTGTGTCTTGAATCCCTTACATTCCCATTGCTCCACCGGTGGCCTGTAGGTTATATTCACCATCTCAAGTGTTAACCCAGTTCTTCAGCTGTTCGCAGGGTGACGGGTCAGGTCATATGGGTTGTTTTCTTGATATCTCAGTCCTCTGGAGCTCCTCAGGTTAATAGGCTAATTGCTGAGATTCAGACGCAAGCTACACGGCAGTAAGAAGCCGGTTCAGCGGCGCTGAAGTGATTTAACCTGACTGACTGATGTGAGGTTACAGGGTGGAAATGTAAAACCTACACCCATGCCAATATATCCATGTTTAACAGGACTACATACACACAGTTCTTCTAGTTGCAGTTTTAGGAAAGCTTTGCTGATTAATAGCAATCTTAATTTCAGTCCAGTATTGAAACACCTCTATTGTAGTCTTGAGTTTTCTTCTGGGAAGGGGCATGTCACAATGTTTCTCATTTAAATTATTTCCTCACAGTGCATATGCAAAATAAACGGGCGAGGCCTGGTTGAGTTAGTTAGTAGTGTGTTGAAACTCAGTTGTGGTAAACACGTTCGAAGCAGTTGACCAATCACAACACACTGATCCTGCTGAGCTGACCAAAAAACAAAATCAAGACTTTGTAAAAAGAATTATAGGTCCCATTTAAAGTGGACATATCATGTAGGGGTGTGCGATATGACGATTTTTAATCGTGGACGATTAAAATGTCTCCACGATCTGCTTTTGAAGAAATATCGTAGTATCGTGTTACAGTGCATTCTATCAGTTCAGTTCTGGCGCCTCCGTCTCAACTGTACAACGCGACGCAGCCTACACGTGATCACACGTTAATGAACAGGTACGGGACACTGCAATTCACAAAAGTTCATTATTTGCATAAGCCTTGCCGGTTAAACATTTAATTCACGCGCTAATGCGCTGTTCTAACGTGCGCTTTCCTGACCGCATAAATTACCCACGACAATCACAGGAACTAGAAGCCTGTAAACAGCGCCTGAATACTGGACTAAGTTATCTTTCGAGTCTTATTATGCTAATACTGTTAAATACACACAATGTTTACATAAACAGGCTATGTCTAAAGTGAAAGCAAACATTTGAGAGAATATCTGGTGTAATATGCGTCTATATTAAACGTGTCGCGTGCTGGTCTAAAATTAACAGGAATAAATAGTACTGCCGCACGTCCTTAAAGGGATAGTTCACAAAAAAAAATAATAATAATAATCTGTCATTATTTACTCACTCTAATGTTGTTACAAACCTGTATTAATTTCTTTCTTGTGCTGAACACAAAAGAACGATTTTTTTTTAATGTGGGTAACCAAACAGTTGCTGGTCCCCATTAACTTCCAGGAGAGAACCAATAAAAAACTATAGGGGGACCAGCAACTGTTCGGTTACCCACATTATTCAAAATAACTTTTATTTTCAACAGAAGAAAGAAACTTATTCGGGTTTAAAACATCTTGAGAGAGTAAATTAAGACCATTTTCATTTTTGAGGGAACTATCTCTTTAGTAAAAGAAAATAAAACACAAGGAGAAAATCACTCACTGACTGAGAACTTTAATAGTAGCTTTAATAAGAACCAATTTATTCAGTGAAGTCTCTGTAGTGTTTTAATTTCATATTTGTTTAATTTAATTACTTTCTTCAATGCTACTTCTAAATACACCTAGTGCATCTGAAAAATAAAGCACTATTTATTTAATTTGAATATTAATTTGTGTAATGTTTATCTTGTCTTATTTTTTTAATAACAAAGAAAATAATGACAAAGATTTTTATCTTCGCCACTGGCCTAAATGTATGCCTTTCTTTTTTATTTTGTTACCTAAGGCTTTGTTTTTAACATAAGGACATTAGTTTGGCTGTAATGAACAGCCACTTGCAAAATATTAAAACCAACTTGAAAAAGAATCGTGATAAAAAATCGTGATCGTGATTTTCCTAAAAAAATCGTGATATGATACTTTTCCATATCGCCCACCCCTAATATCATGCTAAATCCACTTTTTTTTAGCCCTTGAATGCATTTTGTTGTATATTTGGAGTGTTTATAAGTACAGAAAAGATGAAATTATTCTCTTCAGGTGCTTCGTCTTAATATTCTGTTTTGGTCATATTTTGCATACTGTTCAGATTTTTCTGTTATCTATGACGTATTTTGAACAATTACGTCCGTTTTTGCAGCGGAAAAACCACCATTTTTATTTCTCGCACCGATTTTGTAGTCCGAGCTCAAGGATGCAGAAGTTATGAGAGGGCAAGTCAAAATGTTCGTGTTTTTGATGTAGTGACGCTTCATTCCCACACGCTTCATTACACCGTCTCCCAGCATCAGAACCTCTTCGAAGTGCCTGCACTTCTAGGATTCCCACTTCAACAACCTCCGCCAGAATACAGAAGGGTTCGCCGATCGATTTTGTCTGAATGAGGGGTCAATTCCTTCTATCTTTGGAGACGACAAACAGAGCATTTTGATAAGCTGTAAATATTGTTAATAAAAATTAAGTAGTTTACTTTCTTAAAACACATGGTGGTCATGGTTTAGCACTACTTGTCTTTGTTTTTGTTTTGAAGTAACGTTACACGTCTGCAGTATTATTGTTCTTGAGTTTCATCAATGGTCATTTAGCTGCTGTGTTTTCTGATGCTTTTCTAAATGTATCATATTACCAATACAGGTTTTTAGTGGTAGGATTAGACCGTAGTTATTTATCTTGTCAGTGTGCTTGTTTTAACAAGAGAAATAATCGACTTTCACTTATAACACAATACAGTTACATACCATTGCAATACATCCATATGAAGACGTTGTTCTGTAAGGCTTGATGGACAAGTCTTCCTTTGTTGACATTTTGTTAACGTGTGAATAAAAATGTTCTTTGATGCTCTATAATCGTATATCTCTCATATCAAACTACAAAAATGGCCGAACGGGGTGGAGTTGAACCGAGTGTGAACTCAGCGACGCGGAGAGCGGGCGGCACATCTCCTTTTTATTTAAAGAGGCCGCTCCAAAACGAGTTGCTCACAGACGCACATCAGAAAATGGGTAGAAAAGGGGCCTGTGGAGCTATAATAATGAGGAATTCAGACTCATTTAAGATTCGCTTTATAGTCCACAAATGTATGATTTATGTGTAAAAAAGGAATGATTTAAAAGTATGATATGTACCCTTTAAAATTTGTTCAGTGATGGATGTTATGCACTATAGCAGGCCCAAATGTATTATTATTATTCCTGAGTGAATCGTATCAAAATTGGAAGTAAATCTGTTTTCAACCGTTTCACGTCAGCTCAGTCCATTACAGCCACAGAATTGTTCAAGATTCATTTGTCCTCTGTTCATTCATCAGGAATCAGGACCAGTCGGAAATGAACGAATGAGTGGAGTCATTAGTGGTGTGACTGGTGTGGGACGACGGGTTCATTAGTGTGCTCAGTAACGTGGCCGGCAGAATGCGTCATTCCATTAGCGGCCTCCACACGCACACACACACACACACGGGCGCACACTCGTTGAACCCGTGACCCTTGTGTGTTTCGGTTTGACTCACAGTAAGGAAGTGTGACAGAAATAGAAATATGAGACCACTTCAATATTATGAAAATATTAAGAAGTGAATTGTTTTCAACATTGATAATAATCAGAATTGTTTTTTGAGCATCAAATCATCATATTAGAGTGATTTCTGAAGGATCATGTGACACTGAAAACTTGAGTAATATCCATCTTTGGTCACAGGAATTAATTACATTTAAAAATATATTAAAATAGACAACAATTATTTTCAATTGTAATAATATTATGAAATATTACTGTTTTATTTTTACTGTATTTTGATTAAATAAATGCAGTCTTTGGGAGCATATACGACATCTTTCAAAAAGATCACAACCAAGCTTTATGTCTCCTAAATAAAGAATTGATTCCATACTGCCGAAACAAGTCGTAAGCCGCAACCCGTCAAAATAAAAGTTCGGTTTAACTTGACAGAAATATATTACTGTTGTACAGTAGAATGTAGATATGTCCTAATGTAATAATACACAAACACTAATCCAAATAAATTTAGATTTTTTTTTAACAAAACTTAATTTAAGGAAAAACTCCATGTTTTAATTTTAACAGTAAAGCTCATTGTGCAACACGTTATTTTACAAAAAGTTTATGATGCATGATAAAATTTGTGTTTTATGGCTTCATTTTATTCCAGCAAAAACACAAAAAAAAAATTATATATTTTTTTTCTTAAATATTCATAATACATAATTTCAATTAATTAGACATGGTTTTAGATGCCCACTCCGCAACACTAGCAGGTTAAAATAAAATAAAAATCAGTAGCAGGATTTAATAAAACCTTTGCTAAATAAAAGTACTAATAACAAAAAAATCTCACTGACCCCAAGCTTTATATATAAAATGAAAAAGCAGTACTTTCTTAAATAATACCTTGATGTATAAATACTTTACAAGGCATATGATACTCTTTCTTACTTTTTTCATACTTTTTGCTTGCTTTCATTTCATAACTGCGTCTCTGTCTGCTCTACATCCATTACGTGGTCTCTGTTCCCTTCTTCTCTCGTCACAGTAGTGTTGATCAGTGTGTCCGCTCTGCTGCCATCTACCAGCGATCTGGAGCTCTACTGTTTGGATGTATGAAAACAGTTGCTGGTATATATCTGAAATCCTTAGTTATTGTGTTATCTCGAGCCATTGCTTCTTCAGTATTGGGAAGATCAGCAACCTATTACCTGGAAACACAGAGGCTACTCTCTGCTGTCTGTTCTCTTTCTGAGACCATGACAAATAATCGTCAAAGTTAGAGGAACTGATGCGCTGAATGATACAGATTGATTTCATGGCATATTCTTCCTCCATTTTAATTGTTTTGGTTTAAAACTCAACCACCTTCTTGTCACTAAAGAACAGTTCCTCGGTGTATGGTGGACTTTTGAAGTTTCTCTTCTAAGTCTGTTCACGTTCATTTTTTTTCCTCAGTTCTTTTTCCACGGATTGTGAATTCCCGACCACTTCAGAGCTCCTCCAGCTCTGGGAAAAGAATAGCCGTCTGATTTTCTCCACGCTTAATGTCTCTATTTGTTGAAGTGGTTTGTTGTATTTCTGTGGTCTGGATGCTGAAAATATGTATTTTGGATGTCAGTGAGATATCCTGTTACCCAGCATGCAAAGCTTAAAGGACAGCGGCACGGCTGTGGAACGGGTGAGAGAATGTGTTGGGAATCTCCTTACGAGCCCCTTCAGATGTGAGATGGAGGTCATTTCTTTGTCTTCAGTCATTGGTGAGGAAACGAGTTGATGAATGTAAAATCTATATGTGAGAAAGGAAATGATTAGCCTTGCTGAAACCCCCATTTCAACCCAGAATGATTAGATTGCGGGTTGTTTCCGTGAGTGTGTCAGCTAGAAGCTATTTAAACCCGACGCATCCAGCCGAGGCCTCGATAGAAAACAGTTAATAAAGTAATGAACCATTTTAAATTAAATAAAAAGTTTCTATTACTTTTAATACACTCTAAACAATGCTGGGTTGTTTTAACCCAAAATTGGGTAAAATATGGACAAACCCAAATGTTGGGTTGAAATAACCCAGTATTTTTTAGAGTGTATTATTATTGAATAAAATAATATTTGTATTAAAAACAAAAAAACTAAATGTATAGGGTTTTGGAATTTGTGTTGGCTTAATAACATCGTATTATTATTGTAAATTTAAACTACTGGCCTGACTTAAAGGAGTAGTTCACTTTAAAAAAAAAAAAACTTTTGCTGATAATTTACTCACCCCCATGTCATCCAAGATGTCCATGTCTTTCTCTCTTCAGTCGAAAAGAAATTACGTTTTTTGATGAAAACATCCCAGGATTTTCTCCATATAATGGACTTCAATGGGAACCAAATGGTTCAAGGTCCAAATGAGAGTTTCAGTGCAGCTTCAAAGGGCTTTAAACGACACCAGAGGATGAATAAGGGTCTTATCTAGTGAAACGATTGGTCATTTAAAAAATAAATAAGAAAAGTATAAGTTTTATAAGCACAAATGCTCGCCTTGCTCTGTTCTGTGATGAGCGTCCGTGACTCTCCTGTTCGAACTCGTTCATCAAAATGAACAAATCTTTTTTCGAGTCATGACTCGAAGGGTTCTAGATAAGACCCTTATTCATCGCCTGGTGTCGTTTAAAGCCCTTTGAAGCCGCACTGAAACTCTCATTTGGACCTTGAACCGTTTGGTTCCCCATTGAAGTGCATTATATGGAGAAAATCCTTAATTTCTTTTCGAAAGAAAGAAAGACATGGACATCTTGGATAACATGGGGGTGAATAAATTTTCAGCAAAAGTTTTTTTTAAAAGTGAACTACCTCCTTTAAATTTTTTTGCGTTGAGCCCCGGGTATAGGGTTATAGTTAATAAAAATGTGGTGTTGTTGTTGTTGTTATTATTATCATATCTTTATTCTAAAAATACAAAAGATATAGGCCAGGGTTTTAGACTTGGGTTAAAGTATGAACATATGATTCAAGTTTGATGTGTTTTCATTTATCAAACTATAGTACATGTGCATGTATGTCTTTATTTCTATGGACTGTAACAGAAGCGCATCTGTGTTTTCGGCTTGACTCTCACTTCAGAGTCAATGGATTCATATTGTGAGCTGTTATTAAATGTGCTTCACCCTCTTCTGTTCGACTGCAGTCTCTCACACACACACACACACACTCTTACATCATCCAGCTTCAGAAGTGAGAACCTCCTCTGCCCCAGCACACCTCGGCCCGTCTCTCTTTGAGCCTGAGGGAAGAGTGTGGGACTCTTCCTCACACACTCATGCATATAAACACACACAGGGATACGGCAGAGAACCGAAACCCTCGACTCTTTCTTTAAAGCCGAGCTGTTATTGAATCCGAGGTTGTCTGACCAGCAGAGCTGTCTGGAATACTCCCAGCCTCCACATTTACCCATTACTCACAGCGCTCTTCAGCTCTGAAAAACACACATCAGAATCGCCTCAAATATACTGCAATTTTTCCAATTCCAGCCTTTGAGCATTTACAAATTATAATTAAAAGTCTATTTAAAAAAATACTACATGTATTAAAGTAAATTATTGTTATATATATTAATATTATACACTCTGAAAATGCTGGGTTGTTTCAACCCAAATTTGTGTCAAATATGGACAAACCCTATACTGGGTTAAAAATGTGAAAGTTGAAGTTGGGTTAATTTTAAATTACATTTTAACCCAAATTTGGGTTAAAACAACCACCATTGTTACATTACAACCCAGTAATGTCGTAAAATATTTTTGACTCATGATACCATTTGTTAAATTATACATCTAATTATAACAAATTAATAATGTAATAATTAATATAATATATTAATAACATTTAATATATAAACACTTTATCATGAATAATATAGCCTAAATATAACATTGTTTAATATTCTTTATTAATTTTTGAATAAAAATATACAAAAGTAATATTATTATTACAAATAAATCTATTATAATGATTTTATAAGCATTGTTATTAAGATTTTTTAATTGTTATTTATTACTCAAGTCATCATTTGTTAAATTATATTTACTAATTACACCAAATTATATAAAATATTATATAATTTGTAATATCATGAATTAAATAAATATTAGTCAATTACATATTTTCTATAAATAATTTGTATTATGAATAATATGAACAAAACATGTCATTTTTAAAATAAAATGTGTTGTAATTATGTTGTATTTATTACTCAAGTTTAATTCTATATCTAATTATGAGAAATTACATAACATTTCATATATATAGTTTGTAATATCATGAAAATATAAATTAGTGACTGTAATATTATAATATTTGATAAATGGCTAGGGACAGGGGCTGTCATGCTTCACAGGATAAAACACTCCTGAATTGCTTTGCATTGGAACTAATGCTTTATATTGTACTTCTGAAACCATATGATAGTTTTGAGTTCGGACTAGGCTTTAAAAAAGATGTTGTACATTCACAACTGTGAGCGGCTCGGAAATTCTGCTATAAATAACTCCTGCCATATGAATAATTGATAACATACAGCAATTTAAAGAAATTCTTCAAAACTGTACAGCAAGTAGTCCGCAGAAGGCTCTGTGTTTTCTTTAGATCACATGGTCTCGGTATCAGTGGTGGAAAACAAACCTTCACTGGGATGTATAAGAAGAGAGAGAGGGAGGGAATGAGAGTGACAAAGAGAAAGGTGTTCTTTTGTACAGAGAGCGGCGCTGAGACACCACAGGGAAACATTGCAGGAAAGTGGATAAATGACATCATCCCTCTATCTCAGCTGTGTGTGTGTGGGAGGGATCGGCTCCTTCAACCACATTTCATGCTCAATTAGCATCCCTGGGATGGAGGGATAGTAGGAGTGGAATTAAAGACAGCATGTTTCAACTCAAGCGCCTGTATCCATGATGCTTTACTCGCGAGTGTTGCATCTGTCTGAAATGCATCCTAGAAGATCAGGAACTACAGTTTTTGGTCCCACTTTATATTAAGTGGCTTTAAGTACTATGTACTTACATTTAAAAATAAGTACAATGTACTTATTGTGCTCATGTTGTATTGTAAATCACTTTTGGTGCTATTGAGGTGGGATACAGGTAAGGTTAGGGACAGGTGTGGTGGTATGGGTAGGTTTAAGGGTAGGTTTAAGTGTAAGGGATGGGTCAGCTGTGTAATTACAGATGTAATTACATAAATTAATTACAGCTGTAATTACATGCTTGTATTTTTTAAATATAAGTACAATGTAAAAACATGTATGTACACAATAAGTCCATTGTATCAAATTATTAATTTCAATGTAAGTACATGGTACTTAAAGCCACTTAATATATAGTGGGACCCAGTTTTTTTGTTTTAATTTTTGCTTTAGTTTTTTTAAGTTATGTTTTTTAATTAAGTTATGTTTTTTAATATGCTTTAATTTATCTTATTTTAGTTAGCAACCAGCCATTATTTCTTGTTATTCACCATCTTTTTTTAATGTATATATTTCTATTTAGCGTGAATTTATTTCAGATTTAGGAATTTTAGTACTTATTTTATACTGTTACAGTATACTGTTTTAGTATTTGTAAAAATATTTTATTTTTTATATTTTCAGTTTTCTCATCGAATGTGTTTTTGTCATGTTTTTTTTTAAAATATTTTTATTTAGCTTTATATTCATTTTAGTACTTCAATTTTAGTGCTTAAACATTAATTAGCCATTAATTTATATTTATTTCATTTTTAGTTCTTATTTTTTGAAAATATATTTTTATGTACTTATTTTATTTGTTTCGGTGTAGTAACTTTATTTCAATAATATATATTTTCAATAATTACAAATATATTACAATAAGATATTTAAAATGAGAGAATATTTGTATATTTTTTATATTTAATATATTTTTTTAAAATTTCTATTTACAACAGAATCCAGTTAATTGAAATTGTAAAATTTCACAGTATTAATGTTTTTACTGTATTTTTGATCAAATAAATACAGCCTTGGTGAAATTAAGAGACTACTTTTAAAAACATTAAAAAACCTTAATGTTTCCAAACTTTTGACCGATGGTGTATATCTGATTTTACGGTTTGGTTTGGTTTATTACGTCTTCGTGGTTGTGAGCCTTGGCACTCATACATGACTAACTCAACTTTGGCACAGCTTCAGCAAACCTAGTCAACTCAAACCTGTGAATCATGAAAACAAACGAACAGAAGTGATGCTTCATCCTGGTTGCTGCTGATCTCATGCAAAGCGCTTGAATGATGTCCAGCGCTCGAGGCGGTTTCTGCTCATGCAAAGAACAGAAACGATTATCTGTGTGGAATGTCTTTACATTCAGAATGTAAAATATATATTCGAGGGACTTTAATGGACCAGACTCGAACTCTTAATTTCCCCTTGAGCGCTATAACTCAACGTATCAGAGCAGGACTGTATTAAAACTGTTCTGATGATGATATTCTTGCAGGTGTGACTCTAAACTGAGATCTGTTGTTTTCTTTTTCAGGATTTCGCAGGAACGAAGAGATGAAGGCGATGGAAGTGCTGCCCATCCTAAAAGAAAAAGTGGCCTTCTTGTCAGGTGTGTTGATGATTTGGGTGCTGTTATGTTGCTATAACTATTGTGTTTTCATTCAGATATGTCTTTTATATCGTTTAGTGGCCATAAACACACTTTCTCAGAAAGATGTTCTGTGTGAATGCGATCAACATGAGCGTGCATCTTCAATACTTCTAGTGGAGGATAGCAAGAAAAATCATGCATACTAGTTAAATCTAAAAAATACTCATTACATGTACACATGAATGTTCTCTAACAGGAGAATGAAAATGAGATAAAATTGCATTTAGAGATATAAAGTCAGACTGTGATGAATAGAGCTGCAATTGTGAGATATAAAGGTGTAAAGAATCATCTTATTTTTACAAAGTTTATTTTTCTGAGGCGAAAATAGGCTTCCAACAAGCTATACATATACATGTTGTCATTTTTTAACAATAACAACCCTTAATCACATTCCCAGAATTTTTAGTGCATGTGCCATTGTCACAGGCCATTATTTGATTTAGACTGAAGTCTCCTTCTCACTCACTCTCTGAACTTCTGTTTGGCTCTTGTAGTCGTACGACTAACAGACCGGCACTGAAATGACTCAGAAACATAGGGATGAGTTTGTGTCATACACATGTCCCATGATACAAAAACAAGCTCAAAATAACAAACAGGGCAGAAGAAGTGAACCTGCAGAGCTCTAAATGGGAACGCCCAGTGATTTCTGCATAAGCATGCAGTCATGTGCATTTTATTTATTTATATTCCCTTAACGTCAGAGGATAAGATGGATTATCCTATTACAAACGCATTCTATTAGTGAGATTCAGCACATTTGCAGGAGAAAATCCTCATGGATATCCCAGCCCTTCTGTGAGTTTGTTGCTGGAGTTGAAGTGTTTTGGCTTAGGAACATAACCTGTATGAACAGAAGAGGAGGATCAGTGGGAGGAATGCATTGATTAGTCAGTTCTCAATGCTAATGAACTTGGTGGTTCAAGGAAATGTTATTTGTATAAGTATTGGTTAGAGTTAGTAGTCAGATGTGAAGGTCTGCATTGGCTTTACTGTTGGTCGCACAATTGTTTTTTAAAGTAATAGGAGCTCGACCCAGCAATTAGCACGATTATTTGCGAAATTGAGCCATGTTGCTAATGCAGGGCGCATGGTATATCTTTTATTGTGCTCAATCTGACTGAAATGGTCTTGAAATTTGATGGTTTTGTTGCAAGATAGTGTTTGACAGCTGAATGCTTTAGGGTTAATTCACCCAAAATGTACCTACCTTTATCATTCAAAAACCTGTATGCATTTCTTTTGTGGAACATAAAAGAAGATATTTTGAAGAATGTCTCAGTATTTTTCTCCATGCAATTAAAGTCAATGGGGTCCAAATTCCAATGCTGTTTTAGGTTGTTCACACAACAGGTTTGGTTAGATGAAAACAATTTGAATAAGTGCGATTCATTTGAATAAATGTGAACGCTGCCATCCGAACCCTGGTGCCACCAAACAGGTGGAACAGAACCCTTGAAAAGATCTCGGTCCGCTTCCAAACAAACTCTAGTGTCGTTCAAATGGAACATAAACACAACGTGGACCAAAGACATCATAACGAACCAAAAACAGGAAATGATATCGCAAGATGCAACCCTAACAGAGAATGTCTAATTGAAGAGAATTGGCACTGGCTGGTTACTTCCGGGTTCTGGACTGGCTGCAGTAACGCGTCTCTGTCCATGCGGGGGCGCTCGCGGTCGAGTGCAGAATGAATTGGAGTCAATGGGGTTTCACCCCCAGAAATCCACTTTTTGCAGGATGTAATTTTTTGTCAAGTTATTTGAAAGTTGCATTCAAAAGTGAGGGCTAAGATAATACACTCAGCTGAAAATTGTATTTTAAAGTTCACTTATCTGTTCGAAAAATCCGTTCAAAAATGTGATGACGTCACACAATAGCAGAATGCTAGCGTGTTCCGGCCAACAACAGCCTAACCTGTAAGAAATCAAAAGGACATAAGTACTCGTTCATTCGACTTTTGCCGTATAATCTATATTGAACTTGCGGAATGAACAATAAAATCTATTTTGATTTAATGACAAGCAGGTGAAAGAGACACATTTAGCCGTTTAGATCACCTCCAGTGGAATTCTAATGGAACTGCAACCAAGGTGATGCACAATGGGGCTAATAGGAAGTGCCAAGGCTCTCCGTTAGACGGGCTCTGACCCTAATAAGGACAGCTCTTTTGGCAGTTAGCAAACAGTGTTGCATTACCGAGTGCGCCCCCTTCTGGATTGGAGTGTGGATCGGCTGTGACTGACTGTATTCGTCGTTTGACTGTATGCACTGAACCTTGACGGTTACCGTTACCCACAATGTACACACACACACGACTAGCGCGTTTAACACAGTGTCTATTCTCTCACAAAATGTCATAAAAGCCGCCTTTTTCTTTTGTATCTTTAGGTTTGGTGTTAAAAATGACAGTGTGAATGCTAAGCAAACAAAGTATGAACTGCAAGTTTGAATGCACCACATTGACTTGGTGCTGCATAGGAAAAAATAATGACACAATTCATTTATTGGGACAACTGTCACTTTAAAATGAGTACATTTTTAGATGCATGCAAAATACAACTAAAACAACAATTAGAAAAACAACTCTTGGTAAACTAGTCAGCCTTACTAATCAACTAGTTGGTTATTGAATGATTTGGCCATCCTGACCCATTCTTCTGAGCTTGACTCATTTTGATAAAATGAGAACTTATTGAGTATTACTTAAACTTAGATTTATTCACTCCATTTTTCCTCAGCGTACTTACAAACTACACATTTTTCCGAGGCTCAGAAAAGTTATTTCAGAGATACTCATTGCAAGTGTCTAAAAAGTGAACGGGAGCTGAGTCATTCAGAAAGCTTTACAGAGCTGGTAAGTTAACATAAAAATCATTTACCAGAGTCTCGTCTTGAATTCTCTCACAGTTACTCCTAAAAACGCTCTACGCTGTCGTTCAGTATTCTCTGAAGACACTACGCTGAAGAACATTGACTTGATTTACCATTAATGAGGTTATCACAGGAACGAGACTGTCAACAAGCCGATTTTGAACCAGCACTTCATAGCTTCGCTGTTTTACATTCATGCTTTTTTATCTTTTACGGACAATAGACTTTAGTCAGGATAGATGGCAGTACTAATTTGGCAAGAAAAAAAGAGGCTGTTTGTAGCATATTGAATGGACTGTACCTCCTGCCCTTTAGACTAGTTTTTGTTTGTGCCATATGTTGATTCCTAAGGCAAGGCGTCGTCTTTGACTATAGTCTAATGAAGATATATAATAACAAAGGCTGATTCAAATCATGTATTAGTATTACCCATATATTAATGATAATAGCTGTTTGATTTGGATGCACAGGTTTTGACATTGGGAATATGAAAGGGTCGTCCCCGACCGAAGATTTATCTAATTGAAGCCATTAGTCGAGTAGTCGCATGTATATGATATTGATTTAATTGCTTAAATATATAGGGGTGGTATCAAAAATAAAAGGTGAGCAGAAAACTGCAGCACACGGGCAAAAGCATTGATTTTGAATGTGTTGGAAAAAAACAGAAAGGAGACTCTCTGAACATTTTAATTTATTTATAAACCAGTATTTTCTGAGTGTTAGCTGCAAAGGAACTTGCCGACACTGACTCTCATCTCTGCAGTATAGTGGAGAAATGCACGTTTAGTTAAAGGTGCATTGGGCAACATTTCATGTTAAAAATACCCATTTTTCTAACCCATAAAATTGCCTGATGGGCTGAATGAGCCCTTCTCTGATCACTGCGATCGCCTCTATAATCCTGTACACTAAAATAAATAAAAGGGATTCGGGACGGAGTTTGAGACTGGGCGTGACGTCATGCGTGTTCACGCTCACCTGGCGATGTCTGGCAGATTTGTGTATTCGCCGCCATTCTCCGTATCAGCGAAGACAACTCAACTTTCGACAAAAGTAGAAGATGGATTCAAAGAGACCGGCTTGTAGTTCATTCCAAACCCCAACGCAAACTCCACGTAAGACAAAGAAAATACAACTTGTCTCAGGCGTCGGAAATAAGACGAGAGTCAACATCGGGAAGGCTTTCAACAAAAGGAGAGATCTCCGGTCTGCTCTAGGGCTCAAACAGGATCCTATACAAAGTAACAACTTATTTTATCACGTTCATGAACGTGTTTCCATAATAATACAATTGGATAATTGGATAGATAATGCAATTATACAATTAATAATACAATTGGATGAGTGGATACAGTAAACGCATAAAATAGTTCAACATGGAGAAAAAACATTTTCTACAACCCCCGTTTTCCCCTCACACTCACATAAGTGTGTGATTTACTCAAATGCCTTTCCTTTCATATATTTAAAATGACTTGCAGATTTATAACTTTATTACCTCTGAAGACATTATGACTGTGAACAAAAGATTTGTGCGGCTGATGCTCTTTGGTTATGAACAGCTTGTTGCATTTTCGCTTGTTGCCAGAGGGGGCATAGTTCTGCAAAAACTCAGAGACTTGCGCATTGCACCTTTAAAATCCTGAAAAAACTTTTGCTGATAATTTACTCACCCCTATGTCAAATTGGGTTTTAATGACCTGCGTCCAACCAACTAATAAATATTTAGTGGACTAAAGGCCCTTGCATACAGAGTCCAAAATTTACGTTATGTCAATCACGCTTGCACACTGCCTCCGAAACTTTCATCCGTCAAAAAAAATACTGTACTGCACACTCAACTGCACTCTAGCTGGAAGTTGTAGTAAAATAATGAGTGTTAACGATCTTTGCTGGTGTTGTAAAGATAATTTAAGGATTCTCGGAGTATTTGCAAACACGAAAAGTATTTTTGAGAGAAATAGAAAAGGTGAATGTTTATACAAACAAGTTATCCGTTTAGGATTAGATCTCGACAATAAAACGTGATGATTACGTAACTGCAGATCATCTGTCCATCATCGTATAAAGCCCGCCCTGGCAATTTAATTGGCCAGACGATTTCTGAACGGATAACAATTACTCCTCAATGGATCGAGTGCAGACCGAAGGGTTTCGGGCTGGCATTCAGGCTACTAGAATATGGGATAGGAGAAGCATTTTCAAAGTAAAGCCTATTTAGTTTACTCTCAGCTGATTAAGATTTTTTTTTCTCTTTTTTCTCCAGGTGGCAGAGACAAGCGCGGAGGTCCGGTTTTAACATTCCCATCACGAACTAACCACGACCGAATACGACACGAAGATCTCCGCAGACTCATCGCCTACCTCGCCGGCATCCCTAGGTATTGACACACTCGCTTGACATTCCAAGGACGCACCTGCTGGGCATTGTTGACTGCTTGTTCCGTCACTTTCCGTTCAAACACACTCCTTCAAAGGAAACAGAAGAAACTAGATTGGATACGGTGAATTGTGCAGTGAATGTGCCAGCGGTCCCGCTGCTCCACGCTGTGATGTGTTCTTTCCCTAGTCGTCAAGCACATTGATCTGTAATTGACCTGTGAACTAGGGATGCTGTGTGATCTTTTGTTGTGCTTATAAAAAATAAATGAGGCAGGCCAAGTCCGTCTTTCAGTTCAATTCCTCTAAACGGCTCTGCTGAGCAGTCGAGCTCTATACATGTTTGTTTACGGTGCTTTTAGCATGCATTAGTCTGAGCATGAGGCGGTGACTCTGGTTCTCAGTACAGTCCAGCTGCAGAGAGCGGACTGTGGCGTCAGGAGTGGCTATTTTGTACCCTAGTTTTGAGCCTAGCTAAAAACGCTCGGTTTTTATTGGCGTCTCACACTGAAGACTTGGAAGTAAACGCCCATACATGTTCGACCCAGAGTCCGTGTGTTGCATCATTCCTGTCAGATCCAAACGGCACAGCACCGTTCTTTAATCTTAATCGGCCTGCAAATCCAGTCTTGTTTACAAAACAATCCTCAGTGAAATGAAGCGAACAGACAGACAATGTTTTACTCACATCAGCTAGAACGTCATTACAAATAGTGCATGATAATTTCCAGAGAAAGCTTATGCAGCGACTGTCTTCTTCCACAACCAGGCACTGCACAATATTTTGTATTGCTCGCTAGCTCGCTCCGGTTTGTCATCACGAGGGAGGCATCTATGTTATTTAGCTATGCATGTAATGCGCGAATCGGTGGGCGGGTCTAAACCGGCTGTGTTGAAGTAGTCGTTGATCTTCTTCTGCGTGGGTGATGTTTTATCCTCTTTGACGTCATAGTTCCCCAATTTGAAAAACGAGTCGTTTGCTGAGCCTGGTGTCAATAAAAGCTTTTATTGGACTAACAAGGACTTTTTGAGTTCTGAAACTTCTTATAATATGATGACCTCTTAGATGTGAAAAGCTCAAAGAAAAATTGATTTTTAGTTCATCACCCATTTACAAATTGTTATCATGCCTTAATTAATTTTGGATATTTTTCACATGCCAGTTTTTGTTTTGTTATTTTTGTCCCAGACTCAAACTTTAAAAACATAAAAAAAAAAAAAAATTAAAACATTAGAAAAAAAAGAATTTTTAATTAATTATTATTTAGACTTGGTTAAACAAAAAGAATTTTTAATTAATTATTATTTAGACTTGGTTAAACTCAAACCATTCAAATAATTATGTGAAACATTTATATAAATTTGTGTGATCATTTCTACTACTACAATTTTGCTATGTTAAAGGTGTTACAAGCAGATGTTAGTGTCAGTGGATCAGTTTGTTTTTAGTAATTTTGTTATATTCCTTTGTCATTTTTATCAATTTACTTAATTTAATTTTTTTTTTTTTAGTTTTAAAATTTAAGTTTTAATTTTCAGTGAATTGCCATGGCAACATTTCAAATTTTCCTACGTTTTCCTGTTTTTCCCCTTATTATTTTAAGTTTATTTCAGTTATTTAAACATTTTACTAATTAAGTATAACCACACTGCAGTGGATAGCACGCTTGAGAGGTATGAGGTACAGTATGTGATGCGTGCAGAACATTTTTTCTTTGCATTTTTGCATGTGCATTTAAGCTGAAAATCAAATTATGCTAAGTTGTGAAAATATGACTTAATTGTGCGTGTAAGATGCATAAAATCCTAGCTATGAAATTAGCCGTAGAATTGTGTTCCAAACATATTCGAAATGTAATTTCCACCACAAAATGAATGGTGAAATTATTTAAAGGGATAGTTCACCCAAATATTAAAATTCTGTCAACATTATACAGGTTTGGAACAACTTGAGGGTGAGTAAATGATGACAGAATTTTAATTTCTGGTTGAGCGATCCCTTTAAATATGACTTATTTTTATAACGATTTAGCAAAAAAACAAACCAAAAAGGCTGTGTTGTTATTAGCAGACCGATTCAATAAAGTTGTTAAACCCATAAAGCGCTTTTGCTTCTGTTTTACCCCTTTAACTTTTCAGAATGTGGTGGATGGTTTACCATCACATCTTTAATATAACATGTTCCTCGGCAAGTAATACTGCAATGAATTTAGTCGCTCGGTACTTCTAACAGGAGGGAGGGGAATAGAAAACAGAGATTTAGATATGAGAGAAACGCAAGAGGGGGCGCGATGGAAAGAGTGGTTGGTGGGAAAGGCAGCGTGGGCTCGATCAAGAACCTTCCGCAGTTCAGCCACTGCCAACGGCTCTTCCTCCTCCTCATCATCCTCACACACAAACTCTGTCCCTTGCACCCACACACTCACGCCAGAGAGAGAGAGAGAGGTCTACACAGTTACAAAGCAAATCCCCTAGAGATAAAAAAAGAGAAGCACACAAAGATGGGTAGAGATGTATCATGATAAAGAGAGAGAGAGGGGCGCGCATCTTTAGAGATGGAGAGCAGGCGAGTGTGCAGGGAAAAAATGGGCGGGCGAGCGAGCCAGTGAGCGAAAGAGAGAGAGGCTAAAACCGTGTCGCAGTCGCACAAGGCGGTGTGTTCTTCTACAGCTCCTCGATCAGACACTTTCACAGGTGCAGATGTTTCACTGAAGGGGTTTCAGAGGAACTGAACACTTGTCACACAACTCTTAAGATTGGATACCAAAGGCCGTCCGTCAGCATGTTTCCTGCTCATTTCATAGATATTTTGCTGCTGTGTTTCATGGGTAAGCTCTGCGATTCGTCCCTCCCTCCCAGTCTGTCCGTTCTGTTGAATGTGCATTGATTTTTCAAGGGAAATCACTTTTATTTTTAGTTCCTGCAGTTTTTATTCATGCAGCGGTTGTGTTCGTTTCTTAGCGAGAAGGATGTACCATAGGTTATGTAATGCAGAGAGGATTAAAGCTCATGTTTTATAGTTCTCCCTTTCTCTCTTTTCTCCCCATCATCCAGCGAGGACGTGTGCAAACATGGCTTCACGGTCATCGTGGACATGCGTGGCTCCAAGTGGGATTCCATCAAGCCTCTCCTGAAGATCCTGCAGGAATCGTTTCCCTGCTGCATCCACATCGCCCTCATCATCAAACCAGACAACTTCTGGCAAAAACAGAGGACCAACTTCGGCAGCTCCAAGTTTGAGTTTGAGGTACGGGAGCGTTTGATGTGATCTTGAGTTGAGAGGCGTAGCTCGATGTGGACGCCGTCAGAGATCACTGTTCATCTCTGCACATTCACACTTACTTTGCATGTTTTAATTATTGCATGCTTTAATATACTAAAATTAGTGTTGTTCTGTTAATCCGGTTGGTGTTTATTAGTGTTTTTGAACGAATTAAAGGCATTTCAGTGTTTGCAGAATACAATTATAGCTGATTATTCTCACAATCTTCTGTAATATCAGGTGGAACGGCATTTTATTTCATCTTATTAATTAATAATCTGCGGGTTTGTCTGTGACATCCGATCTGTGTTGGTGTGAGCGTGTGAAGGTGGATGTGGGAGTGTGTGGGTGTTGATGGTCTGTCTGTGTGTGTGTGTGTGTGTGTGTGTGTGTGTGGGGTTGACTGGGTGAATGTAAATGTGGCTGCAGCAGAATTGCTTTTTTTCTGCATTTGTTATGTATTGAGTCAAGATTGCAATATGTTGGTGCAACTTTTTAGTTCACAGAGCCTTCAGTGGGTTTTTCCAGGCTTGTTTTTATTTGAGCGCATTGGTGTTTGTTTTTGTTGGAGAAGCTTTTGTGTTTGTGTGTGCGTGCATTCAGTCTGACAGCACATGTGGAAAGAAATGATGGCTCATGTGACAGCTGCAGTGCAAGAGAATATGTTTTAAATCGGATGATAATTTGTATCCATGAATAAAACATGATTACGGTATCACTTGATAAAGACCAATCGTAATCTAGACTAGTATGTTGCAGTGACATCATTGACACTGGCAGTTACGCGTCATGCCGGAATTATCGTAATTGGAAAAAAAAAAAGATTCTAATTTGAGCTTCACGTCACGTCCTCGGAAAATGTTTGTTTCTATGGCAACGTTCATAACACCATAAAGATCCATGTGTGGCTGTGATGTGAATGACAGTTAATTCTTCTCGACGTCAATTCTGCTCAGTTTTCTCCTGTGAAATATTGATGAAATATAGCTGTAGCCAAATAATTACCTTTAACAATAGAAGCCACTAACATCTAGGCTGTTTTTACACAAGGCCACAATGGTCTAATGGGAGAAGTCGGAGCTTTTCAGTACAAGTAGTTAGAATCATTTTGAATTCATAAAGGCCTTTTCACACTGACACCGTGTCTACACTGAATGCGACAAAGTGACCGTTGCATATCCATTTGTGCATCTTATGAGAAGTGTCGCTTGTGCTCGAAGAAGTTCATCATAAATAGGACGAGGCATCAGTTCATTGTCGGGATCCAGTGTAGACAACATTACTGATTGTCTGTTGTCGCATCGCACCGCTCGTGTCCAGTAACACTCGCTTTACTATTTGTTGACAAAAGCCATTACTATTGCTGGATGTCCTATTGGTATTAATATGATGCAGATCTGGTTGTGCTTTGCTTTTGAAAATATGATCACAAGTGGGATCTTTGCTTGCAAAAATAAATTGGACTTCATGTTTCTGCTAAATACTGAACATCCTGCTGGGAAGGGCATTTGTATGTAAACCGCATCATTTAATAAACAAGCTCCGCTATCTTCACTTCTCTCGGTTGTCGTCGCATCACTTTGCTGCTCATTTGCATTAAGTTAAACTTTTCTCAGCTTTGAAGAGTTGTTGGCTAAGCGATTTATTGTTGATAAATCTGCTAAGTCTCTTTTAAAATGAATAGTAACATACTCTCTGCACTCAGTTAAAAAGCTTTTAAAGTCTTTATTGGTTGTTTAAAATGATGGATAAACTCACTCCTCGATTGGACTATTTGTTTAATAATGCGCTGTTGATTGCTTGTTCTTACAGATGTTTAAGCAGATACTTTAATCTGCCAAATGTACAAAATATTTCAAGACTATTTTCTATATATAGACCTCCAAGCAAATGCTGTCAAATCACATTTGGATTACTGATAGATAGATGCCTTATATTTCTTTTTATGTTTTTTTTTTTTTGTTTTGTTTGTAAAGTGTAAATGTATAAAACGTTCAAAGATTAATGGCAGAAGTTACTATTATTATTTATTGTTAGGTTAACTAAAGGATTAATTGACTAATCTGAAAATAATAATAGGTAAATCATATAAATAATTGATTGATTAACTGACCAACTGTAAAAGTAAGCAATAGATTAGCAAACTAATTGCAAAAGTGATATAGGTTTACCGACTAACCGCAAAGGTAAGCGATCGATTAACCAACTAATCGTAAAAGTAAGTGATAGATTATCCAACTAATCTTAAAAGTAATCGATAGGTTAACCGACTAACCATAAAGGTAAGCGATAGATTAACTGACTAATCGTAATAGTAATCGATAGGTTAACCGGCCAACCGTAAAAGCGATAGGTCAACCAACTAATCGTAAAAGTATTAGATAGATTAACCAACTAATCGTAATAGTAAGCGATAGATTAACCAACTAATCATAATAGTAAGCGACAGATTTACCAACTAATTGTAACAGTAAGCGATAGATTAACTGACTAATTGTAATAGCAAGCGATAGATTAACCAACTAATCGTAATAGTAAGCGATAGATTAACCAACTAATTTTAATAGTAAGCGATAGATTTACCAACTAATCGTAACAGTAAGCGATAGATTAACCAACTAATCATAATAGTAAGCGACAGATATACCAACTAATTGTAACAGTAAGCGATAGATTAACTGACTAATTGTAATAGTAAGCGATAGATTAACTGACTAATTGTAATAGCAAGCGATAGATTAACCAACTAATCGTAAAAGTAAGTGATAGATTAACCAACTAATCGTAATAGTAAGCAATAGATTAACCAACTGATCGTAATAGTAAGCGATAGATTAACCAACTGATCGTAATAGTAAGCGATAGATTAACAGACTAATCGTAATAGCAAACGATAGATTAACCAACTAATCGTAATAGTAAGCGATAGATTAACCAACTAATCGTAATAGTAAGCGATAGGTTAACCAACTAATCGTAATAGTAAGCGATAGATTAACCAACTGAAAGTAATAGTAAGCGATAGATTAACTGACTAATCGTAATAGCAAACGATATACTAACCAACTAATCGTAAAAGTGATAGATTAACCAACTAATCATAAAAGTAAGCGATAGATTAATTGACTAATCGTAATAGTAAGCGATAGATTAACTAATCGCAAAAAACAAATGAGATTAACCAACTAATCGTAAAAATAATCATTAGATTAACTGATCGTAATAGTAATCGATAGATTAACAGACTAATCGAAATAGCAAGCGATATACTAACCAACTAATCGTAAAAGTGATAGATTAACCAACTAATCGTAAAAGTAAGCGATAGATTAACTGACTAATCATAATAGTAAGCGATAGATTAACAGACTAATCGTAAAAAACAAACGAGATTAACCGACTAATCGTAAAAATAATCATTAGATTAACTGACTAATCATAAAATAAGATGAATTACTAATGAGTTGAATTACTAAAATTACTAAAACGGATATAAAAATCAAAATAAATAAATAAGAACAAAAACTAATAAAAATTACAATTACTGAAACTTTAATATGAAGCTAATTTAAAATGAATAAATACTATAATCTAAATAATACTAAAATAACATTGATTTACATCTGCTAAATGGAGGGGATATATTCCCATACTTCTGCCGTTTAGATCCTTTTATCCAATCACAGATCAACATGCTGGTGTCACTCGCATATAAATTCCCCAATTGCCCCTTCTGCCCCATTGTGACCACTTTTCTTACCTCACAACACTGAGAAATTGTGCATGCATTTCTTTGGGAGGATCAGAAGCACTCCCTGCCATCTGGTGGTCCATGTAAGTCCAAACAAGTGTTGAGCACAACACATGATGAGATGTTTCTGGTGGGCAGGGTCAAGGAATTTGTCATAGGAACGGCTGCAAGCTCTCATCTCGCCCACTGCTCATGACATACCACATTTCTCACAATTTCCCAACAACAAAATATGAGCAGAAGGAAAAAAAAAGCAAATGCACTCCATAACTTGCATTATTCTCATTGTGGTTAATAGACAAATGGGCAGCGTGCCCGTGTTGGTGTGTGTGTGTGTGTGTGTGTGTGTGTGTGTGTGTGTGTGAAAGGGTGCCGATGCCTGTGTGACGGCAGGAATTGAATTGATCAATAGGTTTAGACTGCATTTACCTTGAATTCACAAAAGAGACACACACCTCCACTCTCTTCTCTTTCACGGCTTTGACCAGCCTACTCGCGCACATTTGATTTTCTTTTTTTTTCTGTTTTTTCTGTTGTATCTATTCATCTGTAGAAAGAATAACACACTACTTTTTGTCATCTTAGGTAGAGCAGACTAATGTGATCAGAAATGAATGGATGGATGTTTTTTTTTTTAGTTGAGTCATTCTTAATTGTGTTACTTGTGCATCCGTGTCAACTGAATCTGAAATGAATTAAAAAAAATTGTTAATTAGCAAAAAGCGGAAATAAAATAAGTTCTATTTCTATAGAAACATTTTTTTTTTAAATAATACAATGATAGCATTAAAAATTTATAATTAATAATAAATCTAAACATAAAATTAGATATATTTAATTAATAATAAATGCCACAATAACATACTTAACACATCAAGTCTCTTTATCAAGCCTTTTTCTACACAAATTGTCCTAGTAGATGTGAAATTATACCTTTTCTGTGTCAATTACATTTGGTTAGTTTGTGTCTAATGATAAAATCCACACCTGTTTTTTTTCGTATACAGTATATTTTGTTCTTTATTGTCAGTTCTCAACTGTCAATCAAAAACAATTCACTAATATTTACAAAGATTAATATATTTATTTGCGCTCAACAGTGAGACTCATGATTAAACGCTGTTCTTAAAGAGACAGTAACTTTTTTTACTCTATGTAAATATTTAGAAACAGAACAAATTTATCATGTAAACAATTAAGCTGCTAAAATATATAATTGTGTAAATATGTAATACAAATTTTAAAGTAAATGGGGCAGTCATATTTAATCAAATATTATGCAAATGCTGAAGAATTTAAAGGACATTTTATAGATTTTTTTTTTTTCTGTTGCGTTCACATCAAGGACGTTAACTACGCATAGGAACCGTATCAATGGATTCACTTTGAGAATAATTTTACTAATATAATTTGTGTTATAGTTCTTGGTGTGATTGGTCGTTTACTGGTGACTGGGTAAATCTCTTCGGTAATATATATATATATATATATATATATATATACATTTTTTTTTATATATATATTAAACATCTATTATGTTGTGATAGGATATGTTTGAGTTTTGCCACAGTTTCAAGTTCCATGTAGATTTATTGCCAGACTCTTGATGCCTACTCAGAGCATAGTGCAAGCCAATTTAGCTTTTTGTATACATATAGCATGCATGCATATACATTTGTACACAGATCTACATATTACCCGAGGCTCTTCAGTTGCTCAGAGCTGCTGGTTTGTATTACTTCAGTGCTGGAAGTGTTGTTGATATCGCTCTTTCTGACGCCCTCAGGCTTCATGCTGGGAGTCTGTCTGTCTCTAGGTAGTTTGGACCTCAGGCGGTCCCGGAGTGGCTGTATGAAATTAGATTTATGCCCCCGGTTAAAAATAGCTGTTCCACCTTGCTGGTCATTAACAGAGCCTGGAACGGCTGCATCGTTCACATAGGATTTAGGGCATAAGGAAGTCATATTGTGCATATTGATTCACTTTCATATTCCTTTTTCTCTGCGCTCAATGTCCATTTTCTGTTCTTTTCATCCTTCCATCACGCCCACCTTCAGACCACAATGGTTTCCCTGGAGGGCTTATCGAAGGTGGTGGACCCGTCCCAGTTGACGCCCGACTTCGAGGGCAGCCTGGACTACAACCATGAAGAGTGGATCGAGATCCGCGTGGCCTTCGAAGACTTCACAGGCAACGCTCGGCACCTGCTCGCCCGCCTGGAGGAGATGCAAGAAACGGTCACACGCAAAGACTTCCCGCAGGACCTGGAGGGAGCCCGGCGCATGATCGAGGAGCACGCGGCCCTGAAGAAGAGGGTGATGAAGGCTCCCATGGAGGAGGTGGACAGCGAGGGCCAGAGGCTCCTGCAGAGGATTCAGAGCAGCGAGAGCTACGCTAACCGAACTGTGCCTGTGCCACCCGGGCAGAGGGAAGGGCAAGGGCAGCCCAACGCTGACACCCAGGGCCTTCTGCCCCGCATCTCAGCCCTGCTGGAGAAACTTCACAGCACCCGGCAGAACCTGCACCAGGCCTGGCACGTGCGCAAGCTGCAGTTGGACCAGTGCTTCCAGCTCAGGCTGTTTGAGCAGGATGCTGAAAAGGTGAGATCCACAGATGCACGGCCATTTATTGTATTGTATATTGTATTTTTCTGTTTTTCAGTCATCCCACAGGAAAAGCTTTTTTTTTCAAAGTAAGGCACTCACAATGGAAACGAATAGGGCAAGGCAATTCAATCAGTCAAAAAAGACACACAGATGATTCACATTAACATTATATTAGCGTGATAGTAGGGGTGTAATGATAAACTCATGTCACTATTCGATACATACTCACGATACAATATTATTGCGCTACTTTAAAACATATGGTAAAAGGTTAACAAAAAATGTACTGTTGATTTAAAATGCTAAATTTGATAGTACATTGTGGGTTTGAATGAATAGGCTTGGACTTGGTGACACCAGAAAAACAATATTCATGATTGTGAAGCTGAAAATACAGAATAATTTTAGAGGAATATGCTTGCAGGCTTTCATTGATTAGAAATATTTAAAATAAATATCAGGTAGCATGAGACATTTGGCATTATCAGGACTCACAAATATTCCCCCATTGCGTTATACATTATAATCAACACTATATATTGTAGTTTAATGTAGTACTTGCTCTAAAACTCTAAAAACTTTTTTTCTCACACATTACTTTTTATTTTGGGGGGAATATCCACGACACATATTGTCGCTATCCACGATACGTATTGCAATATATCGTGACACGATATATTGTTACACCTCTACATGATCGAATCACTTACTAACGTTTCTAGCCCGTGTAACTTTCACATGATGCATGCATAAATACAAGAGACGAACCTTTATTAGAGAGGTAAATCCGAACACAAAAATTACATCGTTGACAAACAACATTTTATTTTTTTATTATTTATTATTTTATTTATTTTTTACATTATTATAGATTTAACATTTTAAATATAATATTTTGTTTAATATTATTAATTTATTTTATAT
Organism: Pimephales promelas; assembly: GCF_016745375.1. The sequence goes on from NW_024121233.1 coordinate 2,883,691, forward strand.
TATAATATATATTTTAAATATTTTTTTCTAATATTTATATATTATTTATTATTATTATTATAAAAAAAATGTTGTCCTCTTATTTGATTTCATTTTAGGGTTGGGTAAAGTGAAAAATATTTTCTCAATTGGTATAATAACATAAATGTTGTCATTCAGCTAACCGGTGGTGGGATATCCTCTAAATCAGTGGTTCTCAACTTTTTTGACTCTCGGCCTCCCGATATTCAACACAATATTTAAAGGCCCACTCCAGGTTTGCCAAGGCTCCCTAGATGGTGCAAACCCTGTGTTTTAATCTGGATCTGTGCACATATTTACAGAAGTTCTTACTAATTCGTATCAATGTTTCTCATTGTGGGTGGAAGATTTGCATGTTGCTAGGAAACCAGCAGCTATTCTTTGCTCCTGAGAAATGGGTCATTTTTATGATTTTCTATTTTTATCTATTTCAGCTGTATATACACAACGATGCACATGTTCATATACGCACCCGATGGGATATCTTGTATTACAAACACACGTACACTAAACCATGTTCTAGTCAAATGTGTGCCTGATGTGTGTGTGATTGCTGTATCTCTGCAGATGTTTGACTGGATCATGCACAACAAAGGGCTGTTTCTGGCTGGATACACTGAGATAGGCAACAACCATCCCCACGCCATGGAGCTGCAAACCCAGCACAACCACTTCGCCATGAACTGCATGGTGAGAAGATTGATCTTCTGACATGCACACACACTCCATATATACAGTGTTTCCCCTGTTTTAATATATAATGTTACAGTGTTATACAGTGTTTCCCCTGTTTTAAAAAGCAGGTTTAATATTGATCTATTCAGGGTCCTGATTTGGAGATGACGAGCACGTGAAGCTTTGTGCCGTGCTGCTTATATTTATCAAGCCATAAAAATTTTGACCCTTCCCGCGCCCAAAACAAGACATCTGTGGATGAGAGTCCAAAGCAAGGACTTCTGGGAAAACATCCTCCTTTGCAACTTCATAGACGATGAGTGGAATGAGAATTTTAGATTGACACGGCAGTCATTTATTACACTATAATCAACATCATCTCGTTCCTTGCGTCATTCGGCGATTTTTTTTTTTGTTTTTTGTTTTTTTTTACATCAGTGCACACATGCACAGAATTTCCAGTTTCGGGTTTCAATCCAATCAAGTATTTACTTACAGTGTCCTGTTGAGCGGAAATGTCCATCGGATATGGCCAATTCCTTCCAGTTGGTTACGTGTGTTTTTTTGTTTGTTTTTTTCGCTAGTCCGATTTCAAACAGATTATTAGGGTTTGTGTTGTAAGGCCGTCTAATTCAATTCAATGGCGGTATTCGATTAGAGTTGAAGGTCTCCTGCGTGTTCCATCTTTTCTTGTGGCAAAGGGATTTTTTATTAAATGCATTACATTTTATCTAATTAACTCGTTATTTCATCTGACTATAAATGAAAAGGTTTTTCAATGATATCTGTGCAGCATTAAATATATGTGAATGTTTGACTATACCTTTTAACTCTAATAAAAATAAAGTCAAAGTCTGTTAGAAAAATTAAATATGACAATTTATTATGTCAGATAAATCTATTATTACAATTTCATAATAATTGAAAGATATAATCAAAGCAAACCATCAAACGTTCTAGAACAAAGAGGAAATTCTTTTCCCCAACATTATGAAATACATGAATGCTGAGTCTCTGCGACTCGGCATTCACGGGCTGATCTGAGAGACAGAAAAAGCCCTGATCTCTAGTTGCATTTCATTATATAGCCAGACCTCATTTCATATGTAAACATAAGTTTACCAAATTAGCATTGAGTTCACTCCTTCTTAGAGCAGGAGGGTTTACCCATCCACCCTACTTTGTGTGTATGTTATCTAAAAACTCTTATTACCTTTTGTTTTACTTATTTAGAAATAGGACACTTGTACCAGTCGCACGTGTAGACATTTCAAATAATACGAAACATACGGCGAACGATGGAGAATCAGTAACATCTCATTATATAGATCAGTGGTTTTAATCCGCGCACTCGTAGGCTACGGTTACTCTCATCAAAACTGAAAAGCCTATGTTCATCAGTGGTTATAGCCTATATCAAGCAGGGACACGTTTGTGTGCGTTTTATTTTGTGATTTCACCGCAATGAATAGAGAGTCTCCACAACGGCGATAGATTGGGTGAAGATTGCGCAACTGGCTCAGCATGTCGTCTATGACACTGTTAGCAGGGAACACGAGCGCTCAGCTTGATTTCAAAAGCAACAGATTTTAGCGCTATACCTCTTATTTAATAGTAAACTAAATTAATGATTTGCTAGTTAACTGGAGATGTTTTATTTATTTGTATAGGTACATTCCGTGCCTCACTGTTTCAAAAAGTGAATGTGTGTGAAACCATAGTAAAAAACAATTGGTGTTGATTTACGCCAATCGGAGATTCATGTTTTTGTTTTGTTTTTTGTCTATTTGAAAGTTAGGCGAATAACAACTTCTTGTATTCTATAAGGCCTGATTATGTCATTTTTTAAAGTTACGTAGCCTGCCTCCAGTTTTCCTCAACTTGTCTAATTAAGAGGCGATATTTGACCGGCATATCATCAAAATGTCCGTAAAACGAAACCACCATTTTTTTCTATTGGAAACTCGGGTCACTACGTACATCCTGTATCCCGTAATGTTCCCACGGCAGAAACCCTTACGCACACTGACTAAACTAGTATTTTTCTTCCATTTAAGCTGCGTAATGGCTTGCGTTTGACAATGTAAGAGCCGATTCTTTATTGAGTGAATGGTGACTCATCATATAATCAGAGATGAAGCATAGACCGCTATCCACCTAAGTGTTTCCTGTTTGGGTGTTCACCCACCAGCTGTGAGCTCTGTTAGGGGCGTCCTTTTAAAATCCCCATTACTGAAGGGAGAAGTATTGATCACTTCCTGTTTAAAGAGGCAGAAAGTGGATGTAGGCGTATTGAGCCGTGGTAAGTCTTCAACTATTGATGTAAAAGTTTAATGATTGTGTTATAAGCCATCAGTAACAGTGTGAATAATGGTTCCTCGCTCATTTTGTTTTCCCTGATTACAAGTGTTTTTAATGTTTTTGATAGAAGTCTTTTATTCTCTCAGAGGCTTCATTCATTTCATCAGAAAAACAGTAATATTGTGAAATATTATTTCAATTTACTGTTTTCTATTTGAATATATTTTTAAAGGGGTCATGAACTGGCTTTTAAATTTTTTTTATATTGTTGTCTGAGGTCAACTTATGACGCTCGCTTGGTTTTTACATTCAAAAACATCAAAATGAATAAGTAATAGGCTATTTTCTACCCTAGTTTTGAGCCTAGCTCAAAAACGCTCGTTTTTTATGGGCGTCTCGCAATGAAGACATGGAAGTAAACGCCCACTGCTGTGAGTGGATAACAGTTTTAGATATTATAATGAGTTTCACTCTCGATCCGGTTTGTCATCACGAGGTAGGCTTATGTTATTTAGCTATGCGTGTAATGCACGAATTGGTGGGCGGGGCTAAACCGGCTGTGGTGAAGTAGGCGTTGATCTTCTTCTACGGGGGTGCTGTTTTATCCTCTTTGACGTCATAATTCCCCACTTTGAAAAACGAGTCGTTTGCTTAGCCTGGTGTCAATAAAAGCTTTTATTGGACTATGATGATTTTCCGCTGATAGTGAAAATGTTTTTGTCCCGCAGAATGTTTACGTAAACATAAACCGCATCATGTCGGTGGGGAACCGTCTGCTGGAGGCGGGCCACTATGCGTCCCAGCAGATCAAGCAGATCTCAGGTCAGCTGGAGCAGGAGTGGAAGGCCTTCGCTGCTGCGCTGGACGAGAGGAGCGCTCTTCTGGAAATGTCTGCTACTTTCCACCAGAAATGTGACCAGGTCAGAGAGAACACTGCTACATCTTGTAATGATCACTGATACCAGTTAGAGCTCGGCGGAGAGATCAGTGTATGTATACGAGTTGTGAAATGATTAGACTGTAGAAGATGTGATTTTTCATAATTAGAAAAAGTATGAAACGCAAACAAAATTCCTCATTTAAATAATGCCCTCCCAAGGCATACGCAGAATAAAGGGGCGGGGACTGGTTGAGTTAGTTAGTAGTGTGTTAAAACTGGTTGTTAGGGTAAGGAGCAGGACATTTCCCAAACACGCTCGAAACGGTTGACCAATCACAACACACTCGTCCAGCCGACCAATCAGAGCACGGTGTGCTTTTCAGAAGGAGGGGCTTCATAGAGACAGGAACTAACCATGTGAAATATTTGAAAAATAAGGTGTTTTTTTAAACCATTGAAGCATGAAAATCTATCCTAGTACAGTCTGAAAACAAAACCAATACTTTAAAAGGGCATAATAGAGTTTGAAGTTAGGATCTGGCTTAGCTAACAGCACAACTCTCTAATAATACAAGAATAAGAATACTACTAAGAATACACACATATTGAGTCAAATATAATTATACTGAGCATTAATGAGAGTTTGTTTTAATCAACATTTATAATCTACGGAGCCCCCCTAGTCCCACTTTGGCAAAAAAAAATTAATTATAACTATCTTGTGGCCTCAAGATACTAACTCGTGGCCTCAAGATACTAACTCGTGGCCTCAAGATAGTAACTTGTGGCCTCAAGATAGTAACTCGTGGCCTCAAGATACTAACTCGTGGCCTCAAGATAGTAACTCACGATAGTAACTCGTGGCCTCAAGATAGTAACTTGTGGCCTCAAGATACTAACTCGTGGCCTCAAGATAGTAACTCGTGGCCTCAAGATAGTAACTCACGATAGTAACTCGTGGCCTCAAGATAGTAACTCGTGGCCTCAAGATACTAACTCGTGGCCTCAAGATAGTAACTCACGATAGTAACTCGTGGCCTCAAGATAGTAACTCGTGGCCTCAAGATAGTAACTCGTGGCCTCAAGATACTAACTCGTGGCCTCAAGATAGTAACTCGTGGCCTCAAGATAGTAACTCACGATAGTAACTCGTGGCCTCAAGATAGTAACTCGTGGCCTCAAGATAGTAACTCACGATAGTAACTCGTGGCCTCAAGATAGTAACTCGTGGCCTCAAGATACTAACTCGTGGCCTCAAGATAGTAACTCACGATAGTAACTCGTGGCCTCAAGATAGTAACTCGTGGCCTCAAGATAGTAACTCACGATAGTAACTCGTGGCCTCAAGATAGTAACTCTTGGCCTCAAGATAGTAACTCTTGGCCTCAAGATAGTAACTCTTGGCCTCAAGATAGTAACTCGTGGCCTCAAGATACTAACTCGTGGCCTCAAGATAGTAACTCACGATAGTAACTCGTGGCCTCAAGATAGTAACTCGTGGCCTCAAGATAGTAACTCGTGGCCTCAAGATACTAACTCGTGGCCTCAAGATAGTAACTCGTGGCCTCAAGATAGTAACTCACGATAGTAACTCGTGGCCTCAAGATAGTAACTCTTGGCCTCAAGATAGTAACTCTTGGCCTCAAGATAGTAACTCGTGGCCTCAAGATAGTAACTCGTGGCCTCAAGATAGTAACTCTTGGCCTCAAGATAGTAACTCGTGGCCTCAAGATAGTAACTCGTGGCCTCAAGATAGTAACTCGTGGCCTCAAGATAGTAACTCGTGGCCTCAAGATAGTAACTCGTGGCCTCAAGATAGTAACTCTTGGCCTCAAGATAGTAACTCTTGGCCTCAAGATAGTAACTCTTGGCCTCAAGATAGTAACTCGTGGCCTCAAGATAGTAACTCTTGGCCTAAAGATAGTAACTCGTGGCCTCAAGATAGTAACTCGTGGCCTCAAGATACTATCTCGTGGCCTCAATATACTATTTCGTGGCCTCAAGATAGTAACTCGTGGCCTCAAGATAGAGTTAGTATCTTGAGGCCACGAGATAGTATCTTGAGGCCACGAGTTAGTATCTTGAGGCCACGAGATAGTATCAATTAATTTTTTTTGCCAAAGTGGGACTAAGGGGGCTCCGTAATAATCCGTTTTAATCGCATTGTAAATATTCACTTTTATCTTTCGGAAGGCAGGAAAAAACATGCTTGTAAAAATGTGGGAAAAGCGTGATATTTGAGAGACTGCTGTAGAGAGGACAGGTGAATAAAATATTCCTCTCACACTGTGTTTTTTCACTCTGTGTTTTCATAGAGAGGCTGTATCAACAACAATCTTTTTTCCAGACTTTTTTATTCCTTTGCGCATCAGCACAACTGCCAATCTGGAGGCAGCCTGGTCTGGGCCGTCCTCATGCATGAGATTCAGTTTGAGTTGAGGAACCAGACTCTCAGTCTCTCTTGATCTCTGAGAAAGAGTGGGATGAGATGAAAGACGAATTGATATTCAGCATAGAAAGCATGTCTCTGATCATGTCCTGCATTTGCCCTTATTATTAGTTTTAATTCACTCTAGTTCCTTTGATGTCAGAGGTCTATATCGACATAACATAAAAGAATATATGTTCAATATAGAAATTGCTTTGTTCTTCATATTGTATGTAATTGTTGTATTTTTCTGTTGTAAATGTGTGTATACCTGTCTTTCTGCAGTACATGAGTAACGTGGACTCATGGTGTAAGGCGTGTGGGGAAGTGGACCTACCCTCTGAGCTACAGGACCTGGAGGACGCCATCCACCATCACCAAGGCCTGTATGAACACATCACCGCTGCCTACTCTGAGGTACAGAGCCATGCGTCTCCAAATCACTAAATTGCAAGGCACTTTAAAAAGCCGTTTAAGGGAACTGATCCCAAAGTAAATTGCACTAGCACATTATAGCAATTACAGGCATGTCTAAAGTGGCAATTTTATCTAATTATATTTATTATAAAACGCTCATTGCTATTAAGAGTTACTTTGCAGATAACAATACAAATTCATTTTAGTAGCCTATAATAGGCTTGCACAATTGTTTTCTGATCATTGTCCCGCCCTCATGCTAGGTGAGTCAAGATGGAAAAGCCTTATTGGACAAACTTCAGCGCCCTTTGACCCCCGGCAGCGCTGATTCGTTGACGGCGTCTGCCAATTACTCCAAGGCGGTTCACCATGTTTTGGACATCATCCATGAGGTTCTGCATCACCAGAGACAGCTGGAGAACATCTGGCAACACCGTAAGGTCCGGCTGCACCAACGTCTGCAGCTGTGTGTATTCCAGCAGGATGTTCAGCAGGTAAAACACACTCACACACACTCTCATTCACCTTAAAATACCCCACAAGATCCACATGGGTGCAAGTGCGCTGCTGAGAGCTGCACGTGGCATTTCATAATACCCTTGAGGGAACGAATCAAAAAGCATAGAGATGATATAATGGGATGGAAGGATGTGAGATACAAAGAAAGGATGTAGAGTCTGCGTGAATAACTGAAACGACTCTGTCATGTCACTAACACAAAAATGTTTGATATCACAACAAAAACCAATATCATATTGAACAATATCACTCTTAATTTGAAAATGTTATGTTATTTAAACGCAAGTAATGAACATAATATGTTTATTTAATATATAATAATATTTTGGTCAATGTCTTTATTTATTACAATTTTGGTAATTCCTACACAGTGAACAATCCTATCTTCACAGAAACATTTTTGGCTAATTTTCTCACACACACACAAAGAGGGATAAATGTAATATAATTATTAACAAAATAAATGTAATAAAAATGCATGTTTTTAGATTTTCTATGTAATCAGTCATTTTAAACAATTCAAATATCATATAATAAAAGAAAACAATGTAAGGTAAATAATAGAAAGGTAAATAGCGTTTTAATATTTTATATATCTTGTTAATATTTCTGTTTCTGATTCATATTAATCTCATTATACACCACACAATTTGACACTTTTTGTCCCCTCTGTTTACACTAAAGCCATTTTGACCATGTGGTACTTGAAAGTAGTTGCATCCATAGATATGTATATAAAGGCTAGATGTGTTACGGTGGAGTTTCCATCGTCATCACTGGCGGCCATCTTGTTACAGGCAAGCTGATGTAAGATGAGTGGTCAGCACGAACACAAATACTCTTATATCGTTGAAATCTTGACGGATTTACAAACGGTTTGGTTTCTTACAAACGTTATTAACGTGGCTATAATTATCTGGATGATTATTTATTTATACACTTTTTATTCATAAGTATGCAGTGTCATAACTACAAACTGTTTGAAAATCGGTAGAAAATTGAGCAAGTTATGGTCATTTAAATAGTACATGTACCATTAACACAATGTTACGAGTAGGGTTGGGTATCGTTCGAATTTAAACGATTCTGATTCCGATTCCTTGTTTCGATTCCGGTTCCTAACGATTCTCGATTCCGATTCTTTTAAGAGGCAGGGTCAAAAAAGTTTAGCTAACCTTGCTAACCAATGGTATTTCTGAAGAAAATAATCCTTTCTGAAGGAAATACTCCTTCTGTCACAAATACTCCTACTGTGAATATCGAAACTAGGAATCGAAATTTTAAATTTTGAACGATTCCGGGAAAAATGAAAAGTTAGTCCCGGTTCCAATCGATACTCGATTCTCGATACCCAACCCTAGTTACGAGTGAGCGAGCTGCCTGTGACAAGATGGCCGCCAGGTGCAGACGTCGACCTCCATTGGCCAGCAGCGTGGACGACATATCTAGCCTTTATATAGATATCTATGTTTGCATCCACCAAATTGAGTCTGTACTTGGTGCTACTAGGAAAGAAAGACTAATATAGTTATTTTTTTATTCCAGTATGTACTTGCGACCAGTGCTTTTGGCTTGTGTCAGCCAAAAACACAAGATTTTTTTATTTGGAGATTCCCAAATTCTTACTTCTGGGCAGGCTTTAGTTCAACATACAATTACTGTTACCACTGCCTCTTTAGTACACCGAAGCAGTGTACGAAAGAGAAAACACTGCAGCATCTTGGCTGAAGATCTCTGGGATTATAATTGTTTACACGCAAACAGAAATAGACACATGCAATTTAAAGTCAAGGATAAGCCGCTGCCGAAGCGTAGCACTTTGCATTTCTTTCTATTGTACATTGCTTTCAGGTTCAGGGCCAGTTTATTGGTGCAGAGATTGTGGTTTTCTGCAGCGAGGTGTTCGACCGAGAGAATGCAGAACGGCTAATTCTGTGGCTGAGGGAAAGTGTTGCCATGGAAACCGAATAGTGGTTCCGGGGATGCGATGAGAGGCAGAGAGGGAGAGCTCTAGGCTGTGAACGACACCTTTATGCATAATTTTTTTTTCAGTCTTGGACCCTGTAGTCTCACCTGTCATGCTATCTTGATTTGACTGCCATTAACATAAAACCTTTCTGACAGGACACGTTCTCACCTAAAAACGGACTGGAAAGCTCTGCGCTATCTCACAAATTCATTTGAATTTTTTTCTCTGTGCGAGTAGGTTCTTGACTGGATTGAGAACCACGGTGAGGCATTCCTCAGCAAACACACGGGGGTGGGGAAGTCTCTGCATCGCGCACGAGCCCTGCAGAAACGCCATGAAGACTTCGAGGAAGTTGCTCAGGTTCGCCATTCAATCCCATTATAAAATCTCCCCTTCCCCTCAGGTTTTATTTCAGCTGGCTTCCCTGGATTCTTCCATGCATAAATTAGGTATTAGAAGGGTTGGTTCAGGATTTTGAAGATCGGGCCTCATTTCCAAGTTATTTATCAGTGGAGACATTTTTCAAAAATTTTCATCCAGTCGTTCCAGTTGCATAGTTCGCCGGTGCTAGGCTCGGTAACTGCCAGCCTGCCATTTACCCACTCCACAGTTCAGCAAAAGCAACGCCAGACTATCGATGTAAATGCCTGTTGAGAGAATAATATTAGAAACCAAACTACCCTTTCATCGTATTGCAATAGTTATACTTTGTTCCCTGTATTTATTAGCGCAGTCTACAGCAGCGGCGGAGTGTTACCTATATAGTTACCTAGGCAACCGAGAGAGGTAGTGCAGGTAGTCCCGATTGTAGTGCACTTCGGTTCTGTTTACATTTACTTTTACATTTATTAATTTAGGTGATGCTTTCATCCAAAGCAACTTACAATTGCTATGTATGTCAGAGGTCACACGCCTCGGGAGCAACTAGGGGTTAAGTGTCTTGGTCAGGGACACATTGGTGTCTCACAGTGGATTCGAACCCAGGTCTCTCCCACCAAAGGCATGTGTCTTATCCACTCCACCATCCCCTTTTCGTTTACTTTTCGGTGCAGTTCATGTAAATGTATTGTGATCATTGAGATACAATAGTAGTTTGATTTTTAACATTATTCTCTTAAAGGAGCTGTATGTAAGATTGTGGCCAAAACTGGTACTGCAATCAGTTTCAAATTACTGTAGAGCGGTTTATCCCCTCCCCCTCCCCCCTGACTCGAGGTTGCCAGATAGGCTGCAGGATCCAACATTTTTTTTATCTGACACATTTGTATCTGCAGCTGCTGTAACTAGAGCAGAGCTGGCAACCCGGATGCTGCAACACTACTGACTTCGTGATTGGTAGATCGGTGGAGGGTGGAGCATCAGACCAAAACACAACATGACAGTTGAGGGCTGCAACTTCACTTTTTAAATGACAATATACTGGCCGGACTGCTGTTGTCAGTGATACAAGTATTTGAAATGAACATGATTTCTTAATGTCTAGTGACATATCAGGGCCATTTTATGATTATTTGAAATAAATTTCTTACATACAGCTCCTTTAACAGACATTTACATCGATAGTCTGGCGTTATAATTTATTTGCTTTTGGTGCACTGTGGAGGGGGTAAAACTGTTTTTAATAGCAGTTACCGTTGACTCGCGCTAGCCTAGCACCGGCGAACTATATGCAACTGGAACGACTGGATGAAAATTTTTGAAAACTGTCTCCACTGATAAATAACACTAAGACTAACTTGGAAATGAGGCCTGATGTCCAAAAACCTGAACCACCCCTTTAAGCACAGCTGATAAGAAGTCGCTGAATACAATACGACACGCGTTAGGGCTTGCACGACTAGTAATTTTTAGTGGCCTGCTGGTCCATGGGTATATTTAATCTTATGTAAATTATTTGATTTCATATCACGAGTGTGACAGACCCTACTAATGGACTGTAATCGTATTTTCAGGACTATGTTGCGGTTTTGCATTTTTTAATGGTCCACTTTAAGTAACTTTGCAACTACATGTCAACTAGCAGTCATTAGAGTATTAGTAGACTGTCTGCTTAATATCTCCTAACACTTTATTTTGGTGCTCCCCAACAGACATTGTTTGTATTAGTCAGTGCCGAAATGCATTTGAAGTGAAATATTCTTAACGGCTGACATGAGCATCATGGTCCATAATGTGTCTTCTCTTTATCAGAATACATACACTAATGCTGATAAGCTGCTTGAAGCGGCGGAACAGTTGGCCCAGACGGGCGAGTGTGACCCGGAGGAGATCTATCAGGCCGCTCATCAGCTGGAGGACCGGATCCAGGACTTTGTAAGGCGTGTGGAGCAGCGAAAGGTCTTGCTGGACATGTCAGTAGCTTTCCACACCCATGTGAAAGAGGTAAGAACTAGGCATGGACAGGCTGGTTGAGTAGTTTAGTCTGAATGAAAAAATAGTATGTTTTTGGTCCCGGTTTCACAGACAGGGCTTCGATTAGGCCTTAGTTCAATTAGGGCATTTAAGTAGCTTTTATAAACATTAAAAAAACATTAAAAAAAACTTTACTGGTGTGCATCCTAAAAAAATGGCACTTTGATTTCAGTTGAAACATCTCAAACATGCATTTTAGTCTGGGACTAGGTTTAAGACTGGGGGTTAGTACTTGAGTGGTGGTTTATAGTGGTTGAATTAAAGACAACCTCTTGGGGACATCTTCAGCACTGTCAGCGTGCTAAAATCCTCTCACAGAAGTTCAATTGTTCATCTTTAAATCACCTCTGGAGAGCCGCCATCAAAGCACAGCTTTTGTAACAAATGAATCGCCGTCAACAATGAATTTCAGAACTGTTCAGTTCTCCTCAGGCCTCAAATCGCCCGTTTTAAACAATGTTCCCATTTTTATGCATAATGTCCAGGGGTTTTTTGTGTGTGTGTGTGTGTGTGTAGTAAAAAGATGTAGATATTTATATATTTAGCATGCTTATTTGTTATGTTTTTTTGTGTGTTTGTGCCATGACTGTTGCATACTTAATATGCTATTTGCACATTTGCACAAGAACCTGACACATTAAAACCTGACTTTTTTTCATACATTTTCAGCTTTCTTTAGTGTGTAATATTGCTGTTTGAGCATAAAAAAACTTCTGCAAAGTTAGAAAGCATAGTCACTCCAAATTGAAACTCTATATCAGTTTCTGAATTGGAGGAAGACATGAAAGGATTATTCTTCATTTAAATAATTCCCGCCCAAGGCATACACAAAATAAGGTACGAGGCCTGGTTGAGTTAGTTAGTGGTGTGTTGAAATGGGTGGTTATGGTAATGGGCGTGGCATTTCCCAAACACTTTCGAAGAGGTTGAACAACCACAACACACTGCTCCAGCCGACCAATCAGAGCACATTGTGCTTTTCAGAAAAAGTGGCTTCATAGAGACAGGAACTAAACAGAGCGTTACTGACAGACTGGGAAGAGAGGAGCCGCAACAGTGGAGAATATGACAAACAATGTGTTTTTTAAACATTCAGGCATGAAAACCTGTTCTAGTAGAGCCCAAAAACAAAATCAAGACTTTGTAATAGGTCCCCTTAAACATTCAATATCATATATCAGAAAGGAAAAAAAAAAACGTAATTACTCAAGGTGAATGTGTACATTTAGCAAAATATGCATAAATATCTTTATATGCAACACAAATAATAATATATCTGTTATTATTTTAGGTATTACATTAGGTATTAGACCGTGTGTCCACCAAAGTGTTTTTAGCCCGCTGAAAACGTCAAACGCTCTGCTGAAGACGCCTTGTTTTGGCGCTTGAGAGCGTTTTGGCAGCGCAGCGTTTTTCCGTTGAGACGTTTCGTTGCTATGATACAGAATATCCGCAGCACAGTTTACATGTAACTGATTTCGCAGATAATTTGTTTCCTTCAAAATATTTATTTCTCATCCATGCTGTTCGGTTAGCTCTGTTGGTTGACGTCGTTGTACAGAAAGAATGTTGTGACAGTTGGTCGGTGTGGTTTAGTCCGACTCCCGCCCCTCCTCCACTGTGATTGGACGGCTGGGTAAAAAGTGACAGTGATGAGCGCTGCGTTTTATCCAAAGTTGAACATTTTTCAACTCTCGGCGACCAGTAAAAAACGCTCAGTGTAAAAAAAAAAACCGCTCAGTTACGCTCATGACGTTTATAAAACGTGGCGCTCCCATTGAAAACAATTGAAAACATACACCAGGCGCGTGGAAAAAACGCTTTGGTGGACACACGGCCTTAGGTATTATACTAAAATGAGGTGTTTTATTAAGTAAAAAAGTGCCATTAAGACATGTCTTTTGCTCACAGCTGTGGACATGGCTGGAGGAGCTGCAAAAGGAGTTGTTGGACGACGTATACGCCGAGTCGGTGGAGGCTGTTCAGGACCTGATCAAGCGTTTCGGGCAGCAACAGCAGACCACACTGCAGTTCACTGTAAATGTCATCAAAGAGGGAGAGGATCTTATTCAGCAACTCAGGTGCACAATCTTCTCATCTGTGCTTGTCTTCCTCTGCAACAGCTCTTTATTCTGCTTTCATGCTTTGGTGTGGATAAGTTCGATTCCATTGAGATGGGGTTTGTTTGATTTACTGTGAAAGTCATTCTTTGAAATCTTACACACACACACCAAGTCTGAAACATAGAGGATTCCACCAAATAATACACAGATGATGAATAGAAAGCACATCTTTCTGTCACTGTTCCTTACTACAAACAACAAACCAGAGTAACTTATGAACAAATAACTGTTCTTTGAGCGAATCAGTCAGACATACTCAAATATCAGTGTTGAGCTCATAATAGTTTGCAGTTAATAGTTTTAATCAGTTTAATAACTCTATCATTGAATCGTTCAAAGCGATTATTCTCTCATTTTATTATGCGCAACTCATTATTAATCTAATTATTCTCTCATTTTATTATTTACAACTCAATATTAATCAAGTTAATCTTAGTTATTCTTGATTCTCAGAGAACTTGCATGAGTGTGGATATTAAAGATACACATTCAGTGTTTGAATTTAAAATAAATGACAAAATATTACCAAAAAGTTATATTTTTGTGGTTTTGTATAAATTTAGGACCAATTAAGCACTAGAAGAATTGATAATGAGCTATTTGCATAAACTGTTCATCAGTGTTGGCTAAGTTACTTAAAAAAGTAATTAATTACTAGTTATTAATAACCTTTTAAACAGTGTAATTAGATTACTGTACTAATTACTCTCTCTAAAAAGTATTTAATTACTTTTAATTACTAATTACTTTCAAAATCCCATATAAATCTCAACCAGCTGAATAATACAAGGATAGACATGAATCTGTTTTAATTCTTTCAAATAAATACTACAAAATTGCATGAATTATCCTTAAACTGACCAAGGTGGAGAAGGTTACATTATAAAAACATACTTTTTAACATCAGACAATACATTTTGATGTTAAACCCACTAGTGTATTGTCTGATCTCAAGACATTTCACACTTTTTTCATACATATTTTACAATAATTCATACGAATTTGTACGAGTGTGGTCGTACAATTTAGACGCCTCATAAAATGCAAATGAATCGCTGTGAGATCGGATTGATCTATACACAGTATTTACCTCAATTTCATCAGAAGTAGCTGCAATTAAATTACAGATAAATGAAGAGTAATGCCTTACTTTACATTTTCAAGGGAAAAGTAATTAAATTACAGTAACACACCCAGCACTGCTGTTCATAAGTTTTTTTTAAGTCGGTTTCATATTAACCTAGATTGGTCTAATTTGATACAGAAAAGTTAGACTGATTACCCCTAACTTACTAGTTGGTCATACTAGTAAAGACACAGTTTTATCATAATTGCATGTTTGTGCAACTGGCCTAATGGAATTGCCTAGTTGAGTCAGAATTGTAACCAGTATTGTGTTTGTACTCAAGCAAACATTAGTCATGCTCACTTGAACAAACCTTTGGATGGTTCAAGCACTCATTTGGTCCCTTTTACCAGCATCCACTTTGCATTTGGAGTACTATCCTCTCTTTACATTACTGTAACTGTGAGTAACTATTAGTGCAGCTGTGAAATGGCATTTATGTCCAGTGTTAGTGCTAACGGTCAGTCATATGTATAATCTGCGTGTGGGAAGGACTGCTGCCGCAGAAGAACGTGAAGGCTGAGATTCAGAAAAGCTTGATCCTGAAAGTTGAGCAGGAGAAGGAGAGAGAAGCATGCAGTCTCTCAGCGCTCTCACGTGTTCGGCTCCGTCACATTTCATCAGTGCAACTCTGAATACCCGACTGCCAGCACTACTGCAGTGGCCCGCACAACGCTGCAAAAATATTCAGGCCTTGAGGAATGGTTTGATGCAACCCATGTGACTTATGATCATTCCGTAGTATAATCTTAAAGGGGTCATCGGATGCAAAATTCACTTTGGTATATGTATCTTTGCAGTCTGTGGATATAACCATTATACAATAAAAAAAATCCATTCTCTCCTTTTTTTAATCCTCAAAAAGTCTAAACACTAGCAGTTGCTCATTATCATTTTTTAAAGAGACATGCACTGAAACGGATCGCTGTGAACAGAGCTGTTTTTGAGGAGGTAAAAGGGTGTAGTTAGGGTCTAACTATTTTACACAAAAAAGGAAGATGATATTAGGATTGTCAGTAGCTTAAAGAAAGTATAATTAATTCCATACTTCAAAAAAGTAAATACATTTTTTAAAAAGTACAATTTGACATTTTATTTGTATATTATATACAATTTATATTATATTTATCACAAATTATGTTTCATGTTATGTTTTATATATGAAAAAATACCATTAATTTGAATTTCAAATAATAACTGGTTAGAAATCAATCATTAAGAAATTAAATCTAATCAAGTCCTATGCTGATGAATAAACTTATATTAAGTTTTAAATACTTTTCAATGTGATACATTGCAGTCAATTAAACATATTAGCATATAGTTTAATTCGATTATTTTTTAAAAGTAATCTAATTAAACTATATGCCATTCATATAAATATAATTAATGTTGTGTATATATATATATATATGTGTGTGTGTGTGTGTGTTTGTGTGTGTATTATATATATAATTTATATTTATCTATATACTTAATTTTTAATATAGACCCTTAAATATTGAAATATATATTATAAATATATAAAATATTACATATGAATTTGCATTTTATGTATTATATATTTGTTTTGTTTTATATATGAAATTCATATATTGTATTGTAAATATTACATTTATTGTTATATAATAACTGGTGCAGTACTGGCAACTCTGAAATCACAGCATTAGTTCAGTTTAGCGTTCACACTGCATTTCTATGACTTAAGTTATTATTATTATTATTATTATTTTATAAAGGAGAGCAGATGAAGACATGTGGCTTGATCCTCCTCCACTTGCAAATTAGTCTCTCTACACATGTGAATTTCGAGGATGGCTATCTCTCCATGTGCTCTCTCTCTCTCTCTCTCTCTCTCGTTCTCATTCTGTTATTCTCTCTTCCTCTAGTGTCTTACATAATCCTGCTTTCATAATCGCCTAGTTAATTATGCAGAGGTAATACTTAAACCCCGAGAGCCCAGAGTTACAAACAGAAAGGTCCCCAGCTCACACCAACCCACAGAATGCCCAAACCGCAGAGACATTACACACTTACTGTACACAAGCTCTCTTACGCGTTCACATGAGATATCCGGATCTCAGCATTGCACTCACTCATATTACTTGAGCCTGGTGTAATCTCGAAGCCCTGGTTGTGTTGAGGTTGTGGATCGGTCATGAAAGCGTTAATTATTGTGTTACTCCTCACGCCAGCCTTTCAGTATGATAAAAGCACATCACTATGGGAACAGACTTTCCGCAGAGATCCAGCACTGAAGCGTCAATTAAAAGCGAGGGCCTTTATTACCCCGATAACTGTGATTTTACTTTATTACACCATTTGTTTTTAATAAAGTTTAATCAGAGTTAACCCGCTTGTGTCCTTTGAGCCGGGATGAAAGGTCTCTTCTGTCTTTCTTCTATCCCTTACAGACTCGTTTGAAACTGTTGCTTCCTCTTTTTCTTTTCCCCTTCACCGTCTTGTACAATTATTACTAAAGCTGTCCTTAAAATTAACCTTTTTAATGAAAATAGGATAATGTTGCATATTTTACATATTAACTTTCCAATGGGCTTGTAATCCTCTCACCCGTTCGCAGATAATGCATTAAGGACCATATAATTTCAATTTTTAATGAATTTAGAATCTCATTAGCACTGGCTTTTTGTTTTATTACATTTAAATTTCAAGCCTGGGGTCACATCCTCTTTCGGGCCCTAATATTTGTCGGTTTTTGTTAGTTTTAGGTTCAGTATTCTGCTGATCATTTACTTCTCTCCCTCAAGAGGTTAGAGTAATAAAATTAAGCAAAATGTTGCTTTTCATACCCCATTTGCTCCTTTTTCACAGGCAGAGTGATAGAGACAGTGTTCAATCCACTCCACAAAATGTAACATTTTATATTGTGTTGCACAGCATCTGCAGACACTTTATTTTCTCTACCCGTAAAAAATATATATATATATATATATATATATATATATATATTTTTTTTTTTACAAATATCATCCGAATTGATAGCTATTCATTTTATTTATTTCCATCCAAAGTAGCTTTTGATGGGACAAAGATAATTTAGACTTTAGAATTACATTCATAGAAGAATCAAATTAGTATTATATAATAAAACCCGTCAAAATGATTAAAAAAGCAACAGAAAATAAACACTTGCCTTAGTAATTTACAATCTTCATTGCCGTTTGAAAACTCCTGATTCAAGAATCAGTGTTGAATTCAGAAGGTATCAGTTTGAATTGTTCTGTATCCTCAATAAACTTAAAAAGTTTAAAAATAAAAAAGTAACTTTTTTGATCAGAGCTACAGGTGAAACTCGAAAAATTTGAATATCATGCAAAAGTTAATTTATTTCAGTAATTACATACTAAAATTACATAGATTCATTACATGTAAATTGAGATATTTCAAGCCTTTATTTGTTATCATTTTGATGATTATGGCTTACAGCTTATGAAAAGCTTTTCACAATATTCTAATTTAGAATTTGGGGTTTTCATAAGCTGTAAGCCATAATCATCAAAATGATAACAAATATAGGCTTGAAATATCTCACTCTGCATGTAATGAGTCTATGTAATATATTAGTTTCACCTTTTAAGTTGAATTACTGAAATTAACCTTTGCACAATATTAAAATTTTTCGAGTTTCACATGGTGAAACAAAAGTTTCTACAGCCACTTTACTTTCTCTGTCTCTCTAAAATGAAATGATTTATATATATGTATATAATTTGAGCTACAGTATGCATTTTGTATATTTGATCAAAAGCAGTTATGGGATAAACCCAGATGATAAAATAGCATCTAAAATGATGAAAATTTGCAACAGTATTTTAAATTCTTAAAGGGATAGTTCAAGTTGTTCCAAACCCGTTTGAGTTTCTCTCTTCTGTTGAACACAAAAGAAGATATTTTGAAGAATGTTGGTAATCAAACAGTTGACGGTAGCCATTGACTTCCATAGTATGATTAAAAAATACCAGCTTCAGCTGTTTGATTACCAACATTCTTCAAAATATCTCAACAGAACAAAAATACTCATTCAGGTTTAGAACAACATGAGGGTGAGTAAAGGATGACCGAATTCTCATTTTTGGGTGAACTTTCCCTTTAATGTGTGAAATGGTCTTTTCAACGAATCAGTCAAACAGATTCATGAATCAAAATTAAACTCATGATGTGTCTACTCTAACAGCAGACCTACTCACTACACAGCAAGTCATTTCTGATCCTTCCCAAGATTCCCTGTTTTGACCCCACTCACTCGAGCAATGAAGCAGATAATGGTCGGAAAGTCCATATAAAACCATTGTGTTTGTGTAAACAAGGTACAAATAGAGAAAACGGAGCTAAAATTCCTCAAATTCCTTCAGACTTGGGCTTGAGAATTCCAAACATTGCTTAAATGAATAATTCCATTTTTATTACAGCTTTGATTTTCCCCAAAGACAAATGTTTCTTCCTGTATCACTAAAACCATTGCGCACACACTAAAACACACGTACCTGTGCTGTCTTCCTGCAGAGACTCGGCCATCTCCAGCAACAAGACTCCTCACAACAGCTCCATCAACCACATCGAGAGCGTCCTGCAGCAGCTGGATGAGGCTCAGGCTCAGATGGAAGAGCTCTTCCAGGAGAGGAAGATCAAACTGGAGCTTTTCCTCCAGCTCAGGATCTTTGAGAGGGATGCCATTGACGTGAGTTCACTCTACAATTGTCTGTGGAGGACAGTATGTTTTAAAGAGATACTCCACTTTTTTTGGAAATAGGCTCATTGTACCACTTCCCCAGAGTTAAACAGTTGAGTTTTACGTTTTCGAATGTATTCAGACGATTTTTTTTTGATATTTAGAAGAATATCAGTAACCAGACAGTTTCTGGTCTGATTGACTTCCATAGTATATTTTTTCCTACTATGGAAGTCAATGAAACCAGAAACTGTCTGGTAACTGATATTCTCCTAAATATCAGAAAATTGGCTGAATGGATTTGAAAACGGTAAAACTCAACTGTTTAACTCTGGGGAAGTGGTACAATGAGCCTATTTCCAAAAAAAGTGGAGTATCCCTTTAATTAAAGGTCCAGTTCTTCGCGATTCCATTTTTCAAACGTTAGTTAGTGTGTAATGTTGCTGTTAGAGGATAAATAATACCTGTAAAATTATAAAGCTCAAAGTTCAATGCCTAGCAAGATATTTTATTGAACAGAAGTCCCCTTTCAAAGCCTACAGCAAACGTCCAGTTTGGACTACACCCCTCTACTTCCTTTTTTTTGACTAATCTCTGCCCACAGGAATACCTATAAAACATATTACTATTCAAAACTCGTCCACTGGTAACTAAGGTAGGAATAAACAATGGACTTATTTTAAAAATTAAAACAACACCATCGTTAAATTTGACAGGAAAGCTTTTATAACAGTTTTTAACATTCAGCATTACAGTTTAACCAATTAAAAGTATGATAACTACTAAATAAACAGCTTACCCCTCGCGTTTGAACAGGTTCTAATCGATTCTCTTCATCCATGTTTTCCGGGTCTGATTCAGGCTCAAATTGATATTTATATTAGGGTGACCATATTTTGATTACCAAAAACCAGGACACTCGGCCCGGCAAACAGATGGGCGTACTCAAATGATGCTTGAAGTTTACTCAAAGATACCTTATTAATTTCAATACATTTAAAGTAGGTTATGCCTCCTCTGTATGGATAGAAAAGGGTTATATTGTTATATGAAAACAGGGAAAACAGGACAGTTGGTCACCCTAATTTATATACCTGTACATTTTTACTCTAACAATCAGCGCATGCATCTCCAGTGGCAATAGGCGTGACCTTTCCGAACAACGTGCGAAAAGCTACTGTGTCCAATCACAACACAGGAACCGCTGGCACAATCAGAACTCGTTACATATTTCTGAAGGAGGGACTTCATAGAGCAAGAAAGTCATCGGCCTGTTTTTTCAGTAGCACCTCAATGCAGAACATGAGATCCACGGGGAGGAGTCGGATCACGATCCAAGGGGTGGAGATGGGTAGGATTAGGGTTGGGTTTAGGGATTAGGGGTGGGTTTAGGGATCAGGGGGCGGAGTTGGTTAGGTTTAGGTGTATGTAAGGTGGGAGGAGTTGGATCTGGATCCGACTCCTCCCCGTGGATTTCATGTTCCGCAGTGAGCACCATCTCTGTTTTTTGGACAGTGAAAACAGCGGTATACAGATAAGTCAATAGATGGTTTGCAGTCACGTGATTGTGTTGACGCGCGGAACGGAGATGGAGGGCAAGGAGTGAAGAGCGCAATGGACGAGATGGAGAAAAATACGTACTGTACTACTTTAGACGCTATTACAAGAGAAATATATAAACAGAAAATCGAAACATATGTGGACGTGATCCTTACGTTATGAAGAGGACCGATTTTCAACTGAATTGAGAGATTTGCCTGCCATCGAGGCTAGATATCAGCAACTAACTCGTCTTACAGACATACTTTGACTTTACAAAATTCGGAAACTGGTACGTTACACAAACAGCCACATAAGTGTATTTAAACACCCGAATAATGTAATTATCAGCCACATAAATAATGTATACTCACATTTGACGAAGTGATCACTGCACACACACACAGGCGTTTTCCCATTCGGTTGCTCCCGACCGCAGACGTACGTTTGCAAGGCATTTTCCCCGGTGTTTTTCTGTCAATTTCTTGTATTTTCCCCCCTTATGAACAACAACTTTTGGCACACGATAAGAAACTCCTCGTGTTTTGATCGATTTGAGCAACCATAAACGACGCAAAAGATAGGCATTTTGAGTGTGTTATAGTGCTTCCTAATATAGAAAATCACTTCCTGCCCTCCATCTCCGTTTCGCGCCATGGCAACGCAGTGGCGTGACGTCACGTGAAAACAAGCTATTGTGAGAAAAAAGTTAAATTGCACAGCTTCAAAAAACATGAAGAACGGGACATTTAAAGGGATAATTCACTGAGAAATTTAATTTCTGTCATTATTCTAAACTTTGAATCCTCATTTATTATTTTGGAAGTAGCAGCCAGAACATTTTGTTTTCCACATTTGGAATGACATGAGGGAGAGTAACTAATAGTCAACTATTCCTTAAACTAGGGCAGTATTCCCATCAGCACAATAGTTAATGGCTCCTTGATGTCTAATATGATTTTCTAACAATTAATAAGCAGGAATCTTCAAGGATGATCTGCACCCGAAAGTGATTACTCTCTCGCTGTGTCCGAAATCTCCACTCAAACCGGGGGTAGGGAGTAGAGCACTTAATAGTGAGCTCACCAGCATAATAGAAACACCACTTTCGGACACTACTTGATCGTCTTTTGGCGCCGTTGGTTACATCATCTGGCTCTGGGCTAAATAGATTTTTAAAAAATATTTACATTACATTTATATTGAGCTTATTTCTCCAAAATTTAAAAACTAAAAGTAATTTTTGGCCGTTTCTGTTATAATGCGCTACTCCACACAAGATTATAACTCATTTTTACGATCAGCGCAATGCATGATGGTATGTAGGGCTTGGGTTAGTGACCATCGGTTGTACACTACTTTTCAAAATGCATTCTGGGATACATTGAGTGGACTATATAGGGTATAATACTCATCACTATACATTCGGACAGCTCTTCAAAATGGCGACCTCACTATATAGTCCACTATATAGTGAGTAGTGGGTGATTTCGGACACAGCATCTCTCTCCTGATTGCATTGAGAGTTTATAAAGGAAGACATTAGCTTTTACATTTAAGAGCAAGGCTGGACAGATCACTCTGTTTCTTGTCCTGGGTGATCTCGCTGTGTCTGCCCATTAGTAATGGTGTCTGAGACTCTCAGAGTGCGCTCATGCTGGACATTTTTTTTCCAGATTATCTCCGATCTAGACTCATGGAATGAGGAGCTGTCGCAGCAGATGAATGACTTCGACACAGAAGACCTGACGCTTGCCGAACAGAGACTACAGCACCACGCAGATAAAGCCCTGACCATGAACAACCTGGCCTTCCATGTGATCCACCAGGGCCAGGAGCTGCTGCAGTACGTCAACGAGGTGCAGGCGTCCGGTGAGGCCAACGGATATTAGAAAACAGCATGTTTTATTATAGCAATATGGAGGGCTGGGTAATAAATATCGATTTCTCGATATTAATCGATTCTCATTTTTACGAACCGATATCGATTCTTAAATCTCAAGAATCGATTAGTCATCCTGTTTCATTTGAATGAATGGATCATTGTATCGCGGCTGCGCGCATCTAAAAAAATCACAATAATCTTTGTCCTTTGTTACTATTGATATGAAACAAAGTCTCAATTTTCAAATTACGTCCATTTTCTTTAGAAATTCAAAAACATAAATAACGTTTTGGCGCTGTGGCGTGAGATCGCTCTGGCGCAGCTCTAGAGAAGCAGCAGCGCTGATCTCTCTTCCGGCTTAATAATATCAGTCACAGCGCGAAATAAACATGAATGAGCATCTGAAAGTGTGTTAAAAGATAGAGTACAACTTATCGAAATCCGTATCATGTCACATTGATTCGCTCAATCAGCGTTTCAACCGTGGAAAGACGTCAGTTAAACAGCTTGTAATCAATGTCATGTATCGTCATATTTAGAAAACCCACATAAACTTGTTAGTCAGCTAGAAAAAATAACTCCAGAGAGGAGCATTTTGCTAAATATATACACCATATTACATATGCATTATAATCTTAATGTTCTTCACTATTTAATGCATATTTGAACAAATCTGGCAAGTTTTTATGACAGTCACCATTTAAATGTTTATATTTCATATAATCTTCTTATTATAAAAATAAATAAAAGTGCAATTTGTGTTTGTATAGCTACAAAACAGTTAATTATTACCTTCATATTAGGCTAATGAAGCCTAGTAGGCTACAACTAGACTACCATAGTTTACAGCATTAGTTAAGAGATTTAATTTCCTTGAGAAAATTTGCCATTTATTGTAACTGATATCCAAAATAATCAATATTGAATCGAATTGAATCGAATCGAAATCGAAACCGAATCGAATTGCAAGCTTGTGAATCGAAATCGAATCGAATTGTGAAATTTGTGTCAATACCCAGCCCTAGCAATATGCACTTCTGGTGAACTTTTGAAATAAATGAATACGTTATTTCAGCAAAGACATAAAGACAGTAAAGTAAAGACATTTATGTTACAAAAAAAAAAAAATCATTTTCATATGAATGCTGATCTTTCTGTTTATCAAAGAACTGTCCCAAAACAAGAGTTTTCAGTCTAGCGGCTTCATTGTGATGGAATAAAATGAGAGCTAAGAGTGTTTCTTCTTGTTTTCCAGGTGTGGAGTTGCTGTGTGACCGTGATGTGGACATGGCCACCCGCGTTCAGGATCTACTGGAGTTTCTACATGAGAAACAGCAAGAGCTGGACGTGGCGGCGGAGCAGCACCGCAGACACCTGGAGCAATGTGTGCAACTGCGCCACCTACAGGCAGAGGTCAAACAGGTAATGCACGGGCTATTTTCAGAGTGGAACACTTGTGTAGTGCTTACTGCATACCGCTCAGTGTGTACTTAATACTGTTTTTTGATGTGTCGATTTGTCTGTGTTAATGCTGTAGGTTCTGGGTTGGATCCGTAATGGTGAATCAATGCTGAATGCAGGTCTGATTACGGCCAGTTCTCTTCAAGAAGCCGAGCAGCTGCAGAGAGAGCATGAGCAGTTCCAGCATGCTATCGAGGTCAGCGCTCCTTATATTTTGCTTCAAACCATTACCATTTTCCCATGTTTCACCAATTTTCCTGCCTTATTCTTATTATAGGCCTTTACCATAGATATAATAGATCAAAACATAAATATTGTCAACATTCATTAGTGCTAACTTGCCCTTTAACTATTGGCTTTTTTTTTTAACCACAAACATAAACTCGCACACATTTCACAACTAACAATGGTCAACCGTGAATCCACCACAAGTCAATTTATGTATTATGTTTAACATCATTCTGTGGCCCAAATAATATTTCATAAATTTCTGGAATTAAACAGCTGACTGTTTTGCTAATGCTAACTTCATACATAGCATTTATGTCTCCTGAATACAGTTAATTTATATTTTCAGACTTTTTGAATAATTTTTATAAATCACAACATGTTTGGAAATTGATGCATGATAAAGAGATGATGTGATATTTTAATTAACATTTGAACAAAATTATTATAACATAATACTGTATGTGACTGTACACCACAAATGAGGAACAGATGTTCTTTCTTTGTTTGAATGTATTATACTTTTTTTACTTTTAAAATGCTTTTTTAGAGTTTAAAATTGAAAGTTTGGCCCTGGAACAATGGTAAAACAGAATCTATACACTACCGTTCAAAAGTTTGGGGTCAGTAAGAATTTTTCCTTTTTTTTTTTTTTAAAGAAATGAATGCCTTTATGCTACAGAGATGCATTATAGTGATCAAAAGGGACAGTAAACACATTTATAATGTTCCAAAATGCTATTCTTTTGAACTTTATATTAATCAAATATTGATTTCTGCAAAAATATTAAGCAACACAGCATTGATAATAGTATAGTAGTAATGTTGCTTACACAGCTAATCGGCATATTAGAGTGATTTCTGAAGGGTCATGTGACACTGAAGACTGGCGTAATGGTGCTGAAAATTCAGCTTTGCCATCATAGAAATAAATGACGTTCTAAAATAAATTTACATAGAAAAAAATTGCAATAATATTTTTACTGGTTTTTACAAAAAAAAAGCCAGTATATATTAAAGGTATTTGAAAAATGAATGCATGGTAAAATCAACCCCTTAAAAAGTGTAGAAAAAACAAATGCACACAGCAATACAAATCCTCCTAATGGCTAAACATATTTATTGATGCCGTTTATCTGCATCTCAAGCTCATAAATGATCCAGACATGACCTGATCCTCGTGCTTTTGCTCTCTACTTCCCCTCCTTTAATGAAGAACCAGGATAACATCAGATCCGCTGTCACTGTATCGCTATTGGGAACCTGAATCTCATTTCCTCCAACCATCAGACTCAAATTCTGAACTGAATATAGGCTGAATACTGAATACTCGTCTAAAAACCGCACTTTGTAGATGAATAAGTTGTATCTTAGCATCCACAGTAATCTGACTCCTGCCCCTCTATTCTATTTATTAGTCTATTGGTCTTTGTTTTTGTGTCATCTGACGTGTTTTCTCCTCCTCTCCACAGAAAACCCATCAGAGCGCGCTACAGGTCCAGCAAAAAGCCGAGGCCCTTCTCCAGGCCAATCACTATGACATGGACATGATCCGCGACTGCGCAGAGAACGTGGCGTCCCACTGGCAGCAGCTCATGCTGAAGATGGAAGACCGGCTCAAGCTGGTCAACGCCTCCGTGGCCTTTTACAAGACCTCCGAACAGGTCAGTGGAAGACTGACGTGTCAAATGCTAGCGTGAATTTTGTTTGGCTATTTATTGACATTTAAGGCTTTTTATCATTCATATTGTAGTGAGTTTAACAGGCAGTTGAAGGCTCATCTTCCTGTCTGTGCTGTAGGTATGTAGTGTTTTGGAGAGTCTGGAGCAGGAGTACAAGCGTGAGGAGGACTGGTGCGGGGGAGCCGACAAACTCGGGCCCAACTGTGAAACCGACCACGTCAGCCCCATGATCAGCAAGCACCTGGAGCAGAAAGAGGCCTTCCTCAAGGTAACATCCAAACCCAGAGGACACATGTGTGCCTGCCAGTGTTTGCAGGTCCTTAAAATGTCTGCTGTTTAGTTAGTGTTGCTCTTTCTACAGGCTTGCGCTTTCCTTGCAGTTTGTAATCACCAAATAGCCCATGTTTATGCCATGTGATTGTTTTTATCTACTGTTGAATTATGACACTGTTTACTTTATGATGTTTATATCATACCTGCAAACTGACGCCCTTCAGCGAGGGAAGTTTCGATGGCTTTTTCTTTTCATATTACTTCTGTGTAATGCCCAACAAAGTAGTGTTTATAAGCGCAGTTCTGCTTTGTTTACAGAAAAAAGGTTGAATAATAAGTAATAATGTAATAGATTTTAAATATATGTGTGTGTGTGTGTGTATATATATATTATATATATATATATATATATATATATATATGAAGAGTTAAGATGCAAAAGCCTCTAAATGCCATTTGAAATTTTCTTCTTTAATGATGATTTTTATCAAACTTGTATATTTAAGTTCAGTAATTTCACTTAAATAACAATTAATAGGTAATTATCATTGCCATTTAAGTGAAATCACTGAACTTAAATATACAAGCTTGATAAAAAATTATCATTCTAGAAGAAAATTTCAAATGGCACTTTTTCAAGTTTGCACTTTTTCACATTTCAAATGGAACTCTTCATATATATATTTTAGGGCTGTCAAACGATTAATCACGATTAATCGCATCCAAAATAAAAGTTTGTGTTAACATAATACATGTGGGTGCACTGTATATAATTATTTTATATATATAAATACACACATATGCTTGTATATATTGAAGAAATATTTTCATCTATATACTGTATATAATTTATATTATATATAAAAATATAAATATTTTATATATAAATAATATTTTTTTCTTAAATATACATGTATGTGTGTGTATTTATATATACAAAATAATTATACACAGTGCACCCACATATATTAAGTAAACACAAACTTTTATTTTAGATGCAATTAATCGCGATTAATCATTTGACAGCCCTAATATATATATATATATATATATATATATATATATATCGAGCTGGGGTCATGTACAGTAGGTAAATGTTTATGATAACATCTTAACATGATATTATCATAAACATTGACCTACTATTCATTTTCTTTGTGCTGGCCTTAAAAAAATCTTACATTTGTTTTTTTAAATCGCTGCAGATGGGCTGTGTTTGGGTAATTTCGGTGTTGCGCTCTGTGTTTCAGGCGTGCACCTTGGCCAGGCGGAATGCCGATGTGTTCCTGAAGTACATGCACAGAAACAGTGTCAGCATGCCTGGGATGCTGAGTCACGTCAAAGCTCCAGAGCAGCAGGTCAAAAGTGAGTCACTGCCCACAGCTTTACGTCAAAACGCTCCGGATAATGACTCAGAAATGTCACATTAAGGATAAAAGTAGCGTTTTATAACAGTCTGTCATTTGTAAACATTAGTTCATATTCATGTTAGTTCACAGTGCATTAGCTAATGCTAACAGATACGACGTTTGATCTTAAAAATGTATTCTTAAAATGTCAAGAATAACATTAGCTAAGATTAATGTTGCTTTCTTAATGGCTTGAATGTCAACAAAAGAAAGTGTTATCAGGATAATATACAGTCAGACTGCACAGTTAAGTGTATAGTTAAACAGTTACACAGTTATGTGGACATACCCAAAACAAATTTGACTGTAGAATACCACATCTGACCAATCAGAATCAAGTATTCCAGAGAGACATACTGTATAATAAACACATGGTCTCTGTAGCATTTTAAACCACAGGGCTACAGATGCTGCTCTCCGCATGTTCTCTTCTTATTTACCAGTCTTCCCTCTGCTGCCTGTCTGGGGACATGACAAAACACAGTCTGTCGTCCCCATAGGGGTTTAGCTACAGTGCTTGTTGATTGTACTTTGTGTATACATTCTGCAATAGCTCTGTTCCGCCATCTAGTGGCCGCCCTGTGCGCTACAACCTCACCGAGTTTCAGCATCTGGCCCACTTTGGCCCAGTTTAGCCCAGTTGTGAATGCAGCCCTCTTTTGCTCTGAGTGTGCTTACAATGACTCAGATAAGAAAAGCATAAATGGGTCAGTCCTTCGCCGCACAGAGATGGCAACTTACTGCAGAATGGTGACAGCCTTACGCCACTGGGGATCGTCCCTTTACCTTCATGAAACACACACACACACACAGATTTTGTCTTTAGTGCTGTCGATTTAGCATTAATTTAGTCAAATTATTGATGTGAAAATCAATTAATTTATAGATGTCCTAAATCAAGTATAATTATGTAAATATTTTATCAAGTAATAAGCCAGTCTAAAATAATAATCATATTAATAATGGATTTTCCTACCATCAAAAGCAATTTAAGCTTGAATTACCCACTTAATCTATAGTTTTATTAAAAATAATAAAATTGTTACATTTTACCCACTTAATATATAGTTTTATTAAAAATAATAAAATTGTTACATTTTTGTAAAAAAAAAAAAAGTTTTGATTTAAATATGCATGGATTCTATCCATATTATAATAGTATGTTATTATAGAGTGCCGAAGTTACAACGTCACTCTGTTGGCCAAAATGCGGAAGTGAGTTAGCATTTTAGCACTCCCGGTTCCCTCGCTCTAAAGTCTATGGGATTTTTGAATGGGTTTTTGCTAAATCGCCTGAAATAAGGTCTGTGATGAAAAAAGCCTCTAAATATTTTCACGTTTGGATCTATGACATAAAACACACAGTTAAAACCTGCTTGTGGTTTTTTAAACTTTATTGTGTCTGCTTGTGCTTTTAGAAAAAATTATATAGGGTTCAAAATGTATACATTTTGGATTAACTTGTAAAGATTACCTTGATAGACAAAAGTGTCTATGTAAGGGTCACAACTCTTTGTTAAACACAGATCTTATTTTTTTGCGATTTTCCAAAAGTCTATGGGGAAAATGCATAGCTTTTCGATCGAGGGAACCCATGTGCCGCTAGCTTCCGAGTTGTCCTACAAAGTGACATCATCACTTCGGCAGTAATTTTCAAAGTAATTCTAATATTGCAGTAATTCTCCGCAGTGCAGTGGTCCGCCATCGCCCCCTAGTGGTCCGCGAAAAGACGCGAAGTGTTTACAAAATCGTCACTTTTTCGCACGTACCAGTGTGATCAGTCTTCTTGGCTGATCCCTGGAGCGTACGATCACACCGGTGTGATTAGAACGTTCAGTGCTTCACGTCAGCAACTGCTAAATTCAAACTTGCTCTCGCGCGCTGGCTGGCGCTAAGCCAGAGACGGACGCACTCAGAGCTGTCATATAACAAAACTATTGAGTGTTTTCAATGTTTATTTTAGGTTTCAGACATTTAAATACACATAAGTACTAGCAAAACAATGATTTTGAGTTTGTAAAATACACACTGATGTCTATGGAAGCGGCAATAATCCTTTCAGTTATAATACAACAACACGTTTTATTCATATCAGATACACATTGTGTAAGTAGCTTTACATTTGACCCTATTCTTCTCCCAGTTCACCAGCCACTTACAATCATGTATTTCGTGAGAAGTGGAGGAATTGACGTTGTAAATCCAACAGATCTGATTCTCTGAACTGAAAAAGATCTAAAAGCTCAACTAACGCGATCGTTATATAGATGTTTAAACCATGTCAAACCCATCCACTTGCACATATTTGACAATCGGAATATCAGTGTTTCATGTTATAGCTAATACATTTATGAATATTTTTAACAAAAAAGGAAAAATGACACAAAAGCAGATCATCCTTCATTCAGCGCCGTGTTTTGGTTGTGCTGTGTCACGTGACAAGCAAAGACGCGTCACCATGGAAACATTAAAGTGGCAAGTTCTAAATAACGGTCGCCTTGAAAAACTCACGCTGGGGGGTCAGTTAGAATATTTTAAACTTACGTGTGAAAGGGTTAATAAACGTAATTACCAAGCTTTAGCTTTCAGTAAATAAAAAAATTATTCATAGGCAAAATCAACCTATATCAGTTGACCTTATGTTTACTTTCTTCACTGACAGAAAAATGAAAAGCCTATATCAGTCAAAGCTCAGTTAGGAGTTAAATTTAAACTTAAATTTAGCTTATCCTTTTTTTGTTTGTTTGTTTGTTTGTTTGTTTGTTTGTTTTTTGTGTGTGTGTGTGTGGGGGGGGGCGTGTTAGAGTGGGATTTTGTTAGGTGGTCCTCAGAAAAAAAATGGAAGATAAAGTGGTCCTTGTGCTGAAAAAGTTTGAGAAACACTGCTCTATTGTTACTATATTATGCTACACTGTAATTCTTTTCTTACCATGAGTGCAATTCAAGCAGTAGAATTACCCATTTAATTTATAAATCTATGATTAAATACATTTTATTGTATTAATGTTAAAATAATGATATCAATATCCATGCTTGCATATATGGTTAAAATATATTTGTCATTGAATCATTCACTGAAGAGATTTGTTCAAAAACGCTGATTAATCCAGTAATGACACAAGTAAAGTGTGAGACAAGTATTGCAATTTCTCCAGAATCGTGCAGCTCTAAGGTTTAACAGGACTTCAGGGACGAACCCTAGTGGTGCTGGTGTGTTGCATCATGCTGAAGAGTGTTCATGTGTGATTTTGTAGATATCCTGAACGAGTTGCTGCAAAGGGAGAATCGGGTTCTTCACTTCTGGACCATGAGGAAGAGGAGGCTGGACCAGTGTCAGCAGTATGTGGTGTTTGAACGCAGTGCCAAACAGGTTTGATGTCTCTCTCTTTCTCCATCTGTTCCTTTTCATGTCTGATCAGTCTGATTATTCCTCTTTTCTTGGCCCAAGCCTGAGACTGACAGACTGACTCAGTATCATGCCTCTATTTAAGATGCATTGCACAGAGACATGAATTATTTACCTTTTTCATCTTCTGTTTGTATGTGTGTGTGTGTTTGATGTGTTTGATGTGCCATAGCATGCACATATTTTCGGTTGATTCCTGTGGCTGGTTGAATAAACTTCTTAGAATATTCTTACAAGTTAAGCCAAGTTCACACTACAGGATTTTAAGCCCGATTTGCAAATCGTTGAGCTCGCCGACAGGTCAGGGTGTTATCGCGGGTGATGAACGCTTGCCAATCTGTTAGTATGAAAGAGCCAACAACGCATCAAAGATGCTCGCAGACGTGTCGCCGAGCCCAGAAAAATATCTAACATGCTAGATATCCAGAGCTGTTGCGCGACTCAACCTCAGTGATGTCATGAGCCCCAGCCAATCAAAGCAAGGAATGGGTTGAGGTCACCGGGTAAATCTTATTTTTTTCTTTTTTTGCATTTTTTCTTCTCAGAGCAAATCATCGCGCAAACAGTTTGAAGCACTGAATGTTGAATGTTTTGCATCATTTCCGGTTCGTCTTATCGCGGGAATTTTTCGTGACAAAACGTGGTTTGTAGACAAGATAGAATCGTTGTTGTCAACTCGTGTAGTGCGTGACCTCCTGTTGCGGATCAATCACGTTGTGTCGTGTG
Source organism: Pimephales promelas (assembly GCF_016745375.1). Next base: position 2,915,861 of record NW_024121233.1, read on the forward strand.
GTGTGAACTGCTCGACAACTTGAACACTCCTGATTTCACCGTGAGCAAGTCATGTTGTGTGAAACGCACAGTTCAGCCCGACGTTTTTTCTTTAAGACTGCTCATAACGTTTTTAAGTAATTTACATAAAAACGTAGATTGTTCTAATTTGAATTAAGATATGTTTGATGAAATGAACAAGCGTCGGAGACTGATACAGAAGAGGAGAAAAGACTGAATAAAGTCGATATTCCAGTTTTATTTCTACTAATTTGTTTTTCATAGTGTTCCACTCAAACTAGTGCACGACATCAACATCTTTGTTCTCAGCCGCTCCCTCTGTTCGCTGATTGAACCGGTAAAAAATTGACCGGAGAAAACCAAAGAATTCACCACAATCTCAGACTTAGTACTGAATTGAGCGGAAGTATGTAGGAGGGCGGAGCCAGGCTATGTGTAAACAGGGCCTGAGATGTGAATGAGCAGTGCTAAAACAGGGTGGTTTATGACACTTTAATCGTGTGTATTTTAAAGTGGGTTTTTTTCTGTTTTCTCATTGTCCAGGCTCTGGAGTGGATCCACGACACCGGTGAGTTCTATCTGTCCACACACACCTCCACGGGCTCCAGCATCCACCACACACAGGAGCTTCTGAAGGAGCACGAGGACTTCCACATCACAGCCAAGGTACAACAGCACCACAACGATGACAAGCTTTAAAGGAGTAGTTCACTTTTGAAAAAAAACAAACTTTTGCTGATAATTTACTCACCCCCATGTCATCCAAGATGGCCATGTCTTTCTTTCTTCAATCGAAAAGAAATTAAGGTTTTTGATGAAAACAACCAAATGACTCAAAAAAGATTTCGAACAGGAGAGTCACGAACATCACAGAACAGAGCAAGGCGACCATTTGAGCTTATAAAACTTAAACTTTATTTTATTTTTTTTTAATGAGCGATCGTTTCGCTTGATAAGTCCCTTATTCATCGTCTGGAATCGTTTAAAGCCCTTTGAACAGTTTGCACTGAAACTGTCTTTTGGACCTTGAACAGTTTGGTGCCCAGAAAGTGTATTACATGGAGAAAAGTCCTGGAATGTTTTCATCAAAAACCTTAATTTCTTTTCGACTGAAAAAAGAAAGACAAAACTTTTTTTTTTTTTTTTTCTCAAAACTACTCCTTTAACACTGTAGTTCCCTAAAGCTGATTCTGTCCCTGTGTCCTCAGCAAACCAAAGAGCGGGTGAAACTGCTGATACAGTTAGCAGATGGGTTCTGCGATAAGGGCCACTCCCACGCCGCTGAGATTAAGAAATGGGTCACGGCCGTGGACAAACGCTATCGAGACTTCTCCCTTCGCATGGACAAGTATCGCACTTCTCTCGAAAAAGCCCTCGGCATCTCTTCAGACTCGAACAAAGCAGTATGTTGTTTTCTTCTCGTAATGTGTGATATTGAATCATACAACATCCTCATGAGTGCACACATGGTTTAGAGCCATTATCTGGACAAATAGTTTCCTTTTGCCAATCATCAGATGGCCTATATTTATCTATTGAGAAGTAGGGCTGTTTGCAGATTATGTAAGATCACTATTTACAAGATTCATTAAGCATCAGTAGTCCTCACAAAATTTAAAGTCTTCATAAGGTACATATTATGTTTCAGACTTTTTAAATAATAGTTTTACAAGATTCACAGCTATTGTAATATTCCTGAATGTAATTAGCATATTCATATTTTTTTCCTGATAATCTCTTCTGGAGGTGCTATTTATCACATGCTATTTAATTTAATTACAGTAATTAATTGTACACAATAGCGTAATCGGTTCTAAACGATTCTCATTCATGTCCATAACAATAAAACAAAAGCAAAATGTGTTGCAAACTATTATATTATTTATTAATATACTAAATTAGCATTTATTTTTATATTTATAATTTGAATTATATGTTCAATTTTTTGCTATTTTATTTAGCTTTAATTTATATTAATTTCAGTTTTAGAAATTTTAGTACACTGTAAAAAATATTGATGGTTTAACTTAAAAAAAATGACGTAACCTGGTTGCCTTAAAACTTTAAGTTCGTTGTAATTGAAAAATTGAGTTAATACAATGAAGGAGAGTGATTTAATAATCAGAAACTCAAAATATTATGTTAGCTGAACCACATAAATTATCTAAGTTGACTTGACAGAAGAAAAAACGTTATGATTACAAATCATGATTTTTTTTTTTTTTACAGTATACTTTTAGTTTATAACAACACTGTTAATAACACAACCATTTACCACTGCCTGTATCTAATATCACCAAGAATGAACTATGTTTGGACAGATGTACAGGAATATCCTGTTATAGTGGATATTCAGAATAAGGTGTTTATGAGCCAAAGTTTGTATTACTACTGTCATGTGGCATCTGTTGCAATCAAATTTCTTGAAACCAGATTATTTACTTGATCATGTTATGTTTACATGACACTCACACAATCAGAATATGGCCTCATTCCAGTTAATATCAGAAAATTTTTGTGCATGTAAATATAATCAGTCAGAATAGTCCTGCAATAAATATGGAGTCAGAAGTATGAAGGACTAAACCAAGTTGTTTTTCGTTTCCAGAGTAAAGACCTGCAGTTGGACATCATCCCAGCTAGTGCTCCAGGGTCAGAGGTCAAACTCAGAGATGCTGCCCACGAGCTTAATGAAGAGAAGCGCAAGTCCGCCCGCAGGAAGGAGTATGTCTTATTTTCTCTGAATGGACTCTGAAATGTTTAAAGAATTCTTAAATTTCAGAAGAAGAGAGATTTACATTTTCTGGTTTGTTTTCCATTTTCATAGCTTCATCATGGCTGAGCTGATCCAGACAGAAAAAACATATGTGCGAGACTTGCGAGAGTGTATGGACGTGAGTATTTTAGTCTATATTAGGTCGTTTTGTTCAGTGCTACTTGCATCAATTGTCCTGAAAACATTAGAAAAATGATTCATCACTGACTTCAGTCGATGATTTAAATAAATCTATCAATTTGATTCTTTATTCATCCAGACATATCTTTGGGAGATGACCAGTGGCGTGGAGGAGATCCCACCAGGGATTGTCAACAAAGAGCATATCATTTTTGGTAACATGCAGGACCTCTACGAGTTCCATCACAAGTGAGTTCACTAACACAAACACTTTAAAGGAGTATTTCACTTTAAAAAAAAAAACTTTTGCTAATAATTTACTCACCCCCGTTTCATCCAAGATGTCCATGTCTTTCTTTCTTCAGTCGAAAAGAAATTAAGGTTTTTGATGAAAACGTTCCAGGATTTTCTCCATATAATGTACTTCATTGGGAACCAAACGGTTCAAGGTCCAAAAGACAGTTTCAGTGCAGCTTCAAAGGGCTTTAAACGACACCAGGCGATGAATAAATGGTCTTATCTAGTGAAACGATCGGTTGAATGAACCAAATGACTCGAAAAAAAGATTCGTTCATTTTGATGAACAGGAGAGTCACGAACGCGCATCACAGAACGGAGCAATTTGTGCTTAAACTTTTTTATTTATTTTTGAAATGAGCGATCGTTTCACTAGATAAGACCCTTATTCATGTATTCATCGTCTGGAATCGTTTAAAGCCCTTTGAAGCTGCACTAAAACTCTCATTTGGACCTTGAACCGTTTGGTTACCAATGAAGTCCATTATATGGAGAAAATCCATGTTTTCATCAAAAAACTTAATTTCTTTTCGACTGAAGAAAGAAAGACGTGGACATCTTGGATGCCATGGGGGCGAGTTAATTATAAGTAGGGATGTCCCGATACCACTTTTTCACTTCCGATACCGATACCGATGCCGCACCTTTGGCTTTTGCCGATACCGATATTAGTCCGATATTTTTTTTTTCGTGGTCCGACGTGCCGTATACGGCCCACAGGGTGGTTTATAGGTTTAACTTTGTGAAAGACAAAACAAAACAAACACAAAAGTAAACATAAAACATATCTTTGGAAAGCTGAGAAACTCGTGATTCGAACGACGTAAACCATTTTAAGATACAATCAACACAGCGGGCACAATCTGTCTCTTTGTCAGACCACCAACAGCCAAAACAAACCAACACAAACTGGAAGAAACTCACCAATTAGCCATCTGTTAGTCCACATTCCAACAAAAATGGTTTGGTTTCACTGTAAAGCGTCCATACAATCCAATTTGAAGAAGTTTTTAGTCCAAAACAATTGTATATATGAATAAACATCCATGGAATGTAAATAGTAGCATTTCGCGTTTGCCGACAGCGCTATCACAACTTCGACGCACTAATGCTACGTTCACACCGGACGCGAATAGGGCGTCAGGCGCGAATGATTTCAATGTTAAGTCAATGCAAGAAAAATTCCTGCGGCGCGAATGAGGCGTGGAGCGCGGCGCGGAAGACGCGAATACGCCTCATTCGCGCGTCAAGTTGGCGCGAATGGCGCGAATTGAGCGTTGTGCATTCACGCGTTTGACGCGAATTCGCGTCTGCCGCCCGAGTTGAAAAATCTGAACTTTGGCGTGAATTCGCGCCGCGTTAACCAATCAGGAGCCTAGCTGCTTGCTCACGTGGTGAAGTGTCTGGATGCTTCAATAAATTATTTTGTTAATATGACTAAATGCATGGTGGGATTATGCACAACAAAGCAAATGTTTCATCACTTAAAACATTATTTCTATATGGAGACATGTTCATTTTGTATTGAATGTTATTCATTCCATATCTAGAAATAGTCTTATGTTGTAAAGACAGCCAAGTCTCCCGGAAGTTCCGGGAGTCTCCCGCACATTGATAGCGTCTCCCTGATGCCCGCAAATTAGTTCAAATCTCCCGGAATCTAGAGCGAGACATACTGCGCGCATAACATACATAGCGCGCTATATATATATATATATATCAACATATGTGCATACATTCGTGTCTGGACGTGAGAGAGAGAAAAAAATCACAGGACAGGTTAATAACTTTTGAAGGCTGGCTCTATTTATTATCAAAACAAAAATAAATGACAGCTAGATTAGATGAATGAGGGGCCGGGCGAGGGTGATCCTCGCTCAGATGCGGGACAACAGGTCATCAAACTGGGCGCGTGACAGGCGGAAGTACCGCTGACAGCGGCCGTCATCCAGCGCAGCTCCTGGAGCGAGCAAATGGTGAAACTCGCCAAACGGTTCGGCTCCGAAGGGTCCGGTGGACACAAATATACGGCGACGATGATCCCCACGCCGCTGTTCTGCTATCCAGAGTAAATACAGAGCGGTAACTCTCTTGATGAATGCTCGGTCGACATAAAAACAATGACCGCCGACGGATTTTGATTCTGACGCGCGTCACGCGCGTAAATTTCGCTTCAAACTTTACGCGCACCATTTTCGCTCTCTCTTTGAGTGACAGTTTATCTATCCAGTTGCAATAGAGAATGAAATGACGCTATTTTCTGATAGCCAATGAATTTCTGAAAAGACTGAAATGCAGCTTTTGTGGAATCATCCGATTACATTAGAATCCGTGCGCAAAAGCGAGAGTGATTCTCTGCGCGCGTGTGCTTAAACACAACAATCATCACGTGACAGGCTGCGCCGCTAAACTGGATATCGCTCATATTTTTTTCTCCCCTCCGATCTCCGATCTAGCGTTCTGGGCCGGTATCGGCGCGATACCGATGCCGTGGATCGGATCGGGACATCCCTAATTATAAGCAAAAGTTGTTTTTTTTTTAAGTGAACTACTCCTTTAAACCTGAATCAATTCTCCAGTTCAGCATCCAGTTAGTTTCCTGTCCTCCATAAGTGACTCACGTGTATCGATCTTCTTTCTGTCTGTCACCAGTATATTCCTCAAAGAGCTGGAGAAGTACGAGCAGCTTCCTGAAGATGTGGGCCACTGTTTTGTGACCTGGGTGAATAGAGTTAATTGTGTTTGAATACTAATATTGTACCTGCTTCTTTCAGATCATTAAAAAATGCATGTCTTTACTTTCTGCAGGCTGATAAGTTCCAGATGTACGTGAACTACTGCAAGAACAAACCAGACTCCACTCAGCTTATTCTTGAGCATGCTGGAGGATATTTTGACGTGAGAAATGTTTCTGTTATGATTAATGTATTGCATTCATTTTGAACAATCATCATGTCTTCCTCCAAGTTACCATTTTGAATGCCAAGTGTATCGATGTTCCTGTTGCAGGAAATTCAACAGAGGCATCGTCTGGCCAACTCCATCTCATCATACCTCATCAAACCCGTTCAGAGAATAACCAAGTACCAGCTGCTCCTAAAGGTAAAACATCTGGGATTCGTCCCGGAAACTCACTGACTGGTTTGATTAAAAGCTCAGTGGTAATTCAAGTGTTTGTAGGAGCTCCTGACGTGTTGCGAGGAAGGCAAAGGTGAAATCAAGGATGGTCTGGAGGTCATGCTAAGTGTTCCCAAGAGAGCCAACGATGCCATGCACTTGAGCATGCTGGAAGGTCAGCGGACACACATAGACGTGCAAACACACAAGTGAGGCGGATGCAACGGTTTCTTATTAAACTGAATGTCTTTAGGGTTTGACGAGAACATCGAGTCCCAGGGAGAACTGATCCTGCAGGAGGCTTTCCAGGTGTGGGATCCCAAGACCCTGATCCGTAAGGGACGGGAGCGTCACCTGTTCCTCTTCGAGATGTCACTGATCTTCAGCAAGGAGGTTAAAGACTCCAATGGCAGGAGCAAGTACATCTACAAGAGCAAGCTTTTTGTAAGTTTCACAGCAAGGTTAAAGCTTTTGTTATGCAGCAGATCTCGTTTTAAATGCTTTGTTGTGACTGCAGACCTCTGAGCTGGGCGTTACCGAGCATGTAGAAGGAGATCCATGTAAATTTGCCCTCTGGATTGGACGCACCCCAACTTCAGACAACAAGATTGTTCTCAAGGTGACTCTCTCTCTCTTGCTCTGTTGAAAAGCATGGCAGTGTTTTGCTCTGACTTTCTGTGTAGATTGTCCCCTTTGCATTTTAATAAGTAAAAGGGAAATATCCACGTTCAGTGTGAAGAATCTTTCCACGAAAATAATTTACTATCCCAGTTTGTAAAAGCAAGCTTTCTTCTTTTTTTGCTTGCTTTTACACACTGAGGGAAGAATGTCTATTATTTTCTGTAGTAATGGACAGCATGCCACAGAGGATGTTATTGTTAGTTTACATTACTTTATTAAAATTGAAGATCTCAGGCTGAGAGAGTGCTAGCGAAAACAAAAATGAATCTGTATCAATCCTTGACACTGATTATGGGGTAAGATCTGAGCACTCGCTTCTCTGGTTCTCACTGCATGTTAAAAAATGTGCAAGGAAACAAAAAACAAGAATAGTCTCTCTAGTTTCTATGGTAGTGACGTGTGTGTATTGCAAATGGTTTCTGTCTCACAGTAGCTGTTCATTTCCTGCATGCTGCTTTCAAACTGTAAAGCTACCGTTTCAAACTTTCTTCAGTGAAATGTGTTATTTACTGTCAGCTTATATGTGGTTGACTGTATGTCTTATGAGCCAAAGAAAAACACTCAGCTTAAATATATACACACACATAAGAGTTTATATACTTTTTTGGTTTAAAAGTAATTTTAAATTATAGTTATTAATCACTTAATTCTATTCTAAGTAGATCTGTATTGATAAAGTTCAAAAACCATTCATCAAAACATGTTGGCAAAATTGGCTCGAAATTATCCCAAAACATGTTTATTAATGTTGTCCCTGTCTTTCTGGCCTCTGTGTCATGTAGTATGATATATGGTACTTTATAAAGCAGTAAAACCTTGTATATTTCTATATTTCAAATGAAGCTAAGTCAGGGATGCAAACATGGATCCATGGTGAGTACGGACACACAGTTAACCCACCCTTAGTTCACCATAGAACAGGAAAGAAGTGTGTACTCTTACTCAACACTGTGTTTGTCTCTGTCTTCTTTCTCTGCACATATAAACACAGGCGTCCGGTATTGAGAACAAGCAGGACTGGATAAAGCACATCCGTGAAGTGATTCAGGAGCGCACTGTGCACCTGAAGGGGGCGTTGAAGGAGCCCATCCACATCCCCAAAGCCTCCACATCCAAACACAAGGGGCGCAGATACACCCCCAGGCCAGTGAAACTTCACTATTCTTACTTGTAAATTTTAAAAACGTTTTTTACCCCTTAGCTTAATTTTGCCCTTGCTGGATTTGTTCTTTCTGAAATGTAAGGACTTGTAGTCCTAGACTAGGAGTTAATTTCCTGTGTGTGTTTATGTGTACAGGGATGGAGAGGATCTGGACAGTCAGGGTGACGGCAGCAGTCAGCCTGACACCATCTCTCTGGCCTCCAGGACCTCACAGAATACGCTGGACAGTGACAAGGTCAGGATACACTTCCTGCCTATGAAAACAAGTTGATCTCGTCCATAAAATTATGGAAATGTTTGCAGTGTATTGTTTATAATCTATTATAGGGGTGGGGGGGAAAATCTATTCTTATATGCATCACGATGCGGACTTGGACGATTCTGAATCGATTCACAAATATCAAAAATCGATTCAACCTGTTTTTTAGTTTGTTTGTTTTTTTATAATTCATTCAGATTAATTAAACACTTTAAATAGTGCAGCAATTAACATTTTGTCAGAACCTCAAGTGAATTGCATGTTATTTTGGTTAGTTGTCTGTTCGTGAGCTCTATTTGAAAAAAAAAATATGTGATTCTCAATTTATCCAGAATAATGCATAAAATGTATTTTAGTATTTTTCACTTTTCATTTCGATTTTTTTTTTTTTTGGTCATTTTTAAACAATATTTTAATATTTAACTTTATTATTATTAGTTTTATTAATTTTAGTACTCAAACTTATTGTATCTCAGGTAGCGGCCAAGGCAACAATTAAAATTTTCATTCAAGTTTTTTATCTAATGTTTATATTTTATTTTAGCCGTATTCCAATTACTGAAAATCTAAAATCTTCAAACATCTTGTCAAGTACATAGAAAATGTAAGAAATTGAATACTTATTCACAGACAACACACAAAGCAAATGCACCCATGAACTTTAAGTTGCGTAAGAATGTGTAATTCGTTGCAAATATGCTTTTGCTCTAACAATGCACTATAAATAATTAAGTCAAAACACAGTAATTAATGCTTTATCATACTAATTATGTAATATTATTTCAGGGCAGTTTTCTCATCATATATTTTGTTCATGCTGATGGTTTCTTTGCTACATTAATGTCTGAATGGTTGAATCTCATTTTTTTTTATACCATTCCAGGCATAGTAAAATGGACTAAAATGAATGAATAAATATGATATGGAAACATATTGACAACATTTGAAGAACATTTTCGTCTAAAGACAAACACTATGACTAAAAACATGTCTTTTTTTCTCTAGTTATCAGGTGGCTGTGAGCTGACAGTGGTCATCCATGACTTCATGGCCGGTAACAGTAATGAACTGACGGTGCGGAGAGGACAGACAGTGGAGGTACTAGAGAGGCTCCACGATAAGCCGGACTGGTGTTTGGTGAGGACCACGGACCGTTCCCCTGCCCAGGAGGGCCTGGTGCCCTGTGCCACACTCTGTATCGCCCACTCCCGCAGCAGCATGGAGATGGAGGGCATCTTTAACCACAAAGGTGGGCGCATCTCTGAAACGCTTGCCAAAAATCATCCCAAGCCTGTTTCAGATAAAAATCATGAGCATCTTTTTGTGTGTTTTTCCAGACGCGCTCTCTGTGTGCAGTAACGATGCCATCTTGCCAGGCTCTTCTGCCACCTTGCAACCAGGTCATGTGATGGGCTCCCAGAGTTCCCCTGGGCCCAAACGCCCTGGCAACACATTAAGGAAATGGCTGACCAGCCCTGTGAGAAGACTCAGCAGCGGTAAAGCCGACGGCCACGTGAAGAAGCTAGCACACAAACACAAGAAGAGCCGTGACGTCAGAAAGAACGCTGACCCAGGCTCGCAGAAAGACTCGGACGACAGCGCTGCCACGCCACAGGATGAGACTCTGGAGGAGGTTGGTGCACTTCCTGTTTTTTTGTTTTTTTTTCCTATGTATAAACTGACTACATTTATTATGTATAAACGGACTACATACTTAGTATATCTGAGTAAAATGGCTTCTCGACAGGAAAGAATGTAGGGCGGGACTTGATTTTGTCAATTGGGAATTGATTTAATGGTTGTGGTTTGCTATTGGTCGATCTCATGTGGGTGAGAGGTTGCCCCGCCCTCACGCCGGTAAACGTCATCAGAGAAGAGAAGTCACAGTGCTGTAATCAAAATAATGATGTGCACTTGTAAATACTTTATAATCAATACTTCAATATTCCATTAATTGGAATTGTCCATTTTGAAATCATGGTAACTTAAAAAAAAAAAAAACATAAAGCTGAAAAAATATATATATATTAGTTGAAAAAGAGAAACTAGCTCTAAAATTATTAACAAGAAATAAATAAAAACTAAAACTGAAATAGCCTAAATAGCAATATTTAAATAAAAAATAAAAAAAACTAATAAAATGATAAAAGGATTGTGTAAAGTTTCATTGCAATGTTGCCCAAATCGAAATCGCATTATTGAGGGTGCATGTAAACGCAGTCATTTTCAGTAGGGACTTTACCTCATATGTTTTAGCTTGTTTCAGTTTAGTTCAAATATTATCCATACTTTTCAAAGCTGACTTTCTGTTTATGTAACCTAATGCATGATTTCGTCCCTGATCCTCCACAGAGGGTGCGTAACGAGGGTCTGAGCAGCGGCACCCTCTCTAAATCATCATCATCAGGTATGCAGAGCTGTGGAGAGGAAGAGGGAGAGGAAGGAGCTGATGCTGTGCCTCTTCCTCCACCCATGGCCATCCAACAGCACAGCCTCCTCCAGCCCGACGCACAGGATGACAAGGTGAGCCGCTCGTGATGCAGCAGAGCGGGGGACTGAGGAGGAGGGTTGGTGCGCTAGTTTGGACAATTTTTATTTGATTTTTTAATTTTTTCACTGCCAGCCTTAAACCTCATTAGAGATCCTCAAACCCATTCAAACTTCTGTGTGCCAGCGCTTGTATCTCCTCATGGGATATGCAGTCCTGACTGTGACTACAATGCAAGCACTGTAAATCTGTTTTTCTGATCATATTAACCTTGATCATAAAGAATCTTGTCATCTTGGCCCCATGACACCTGGCATTAACATGCAAGCCTTTTGGATAATCCTGGATGGATTCTTATCATATTTAATAAGGGTGGAATGTGTTTCTTCACCGTTAATCAATAATTTCTGATTACTTATCAAATTATTTCATTGGATTACTCTTGTTTATCTAATTTCTTTGCCCAAGAGAGCAGTTTTCCCCCTTTTAATCCTAGTAACATTACTGAGGGGGTTATAATCAAAGGAAATGCAAGAAATGACTAAGCATTTTTATCTATTCGTTTGCAATTTTGCAGACATATCTGTCAAATCACATGATGCAATGGAATGGTGTAAATGCATTATCTCTTTAATATCTAGACCAGTGGTTCTTAATCATGGGGTCTCAGCAAACTTTCATACCTGGCTTATTTGTTTTGGAACCTGGTGCATTTTCCTCCTTAGTTTGGTTTGTTTAGGCATATATGATCACAGCAATTGGTGAAAAAGACCAATCCGATTCAATGGACCAACAAACTTAAAGGAGTAGTTCACTTTTAAAAAAAACTTTTGCTGATAATTTACTCACCCCCATGTCATTCAAGATATCCATGTCATTCTTTCTTCAGTCGAAAAGAAATTTAGGTTTTTGATGAAAACATTCCAGGATTTTTCTCCATATAATGGACTTCAATGGGAACCAAACGGTTCAAGGTCCAGTTTCAGTGTAGCTTCAAAGGGTTTTAAACGATTCCAGACAATGAATAAGGGTCTTATCTAGTGAAACAATTGGTCATTTAAAAAATAAATGCAAAAGTTTACGTTTTATAAGCACAAATGCTTGCCTTGCTCTGTTCTGTGATGCGCGTTCGTGACTCTGCAGTTCGAACTCGTTCATCAATATGAATCATTTGGTTCATTCAACGAACAAAATGACTCAAAAAGATTCATTCATTTTGATGAACATGCATCAGAACAGAGCAAGGCGAGCATTTGTGCTTATAAATCTTAAACTTTTTTATTTATTTTTGAAATGGCCGGTGGTTTCGCTAGATAAGACTCTTATTCATCGTCTGGTGTCGTTTAAAGCCCTTTGAACCTGCAATGAAACTCTCATTTGGACCTTGAACCGTTTTGTGCCCAGTGAAGTCCATTATATGGAGAAAATCCTGGAATGTTTTCATCAAAAACCTTAACCCCTTAACGCCCACTGTCGCAAATATGCAACAAACCATTTGACTCAGTCAACCAGCCGAGATAACGTCTGCATTCCCCCAATGCCGGTTTGTGCATATTCACTACGGACCTATGGACCTTCGACAAGCACTTGTTTCAAAGTGACGGACTTATTTCCTGTTTAGGTACGAGGATTTCTCCGATCAGGAACATTTGCAACATTTGCAACATACCAAATTGACCCCAAATTGACCATTAATGCCCGCTGTTTCAGATTTGCAACATACCAAATAGACTCCAAATTGACCATTAATGCCCGTTGTTGCAGATTTGCAACATACCAAAATTTCTATTTATTTGTTGTGCAAAAATGAAATTGATAATCTCAACATTATTTACCATCTACTTAAAGGCAAAAACACACATAAAATATTTTTTTTATATACAGCTATATAAATTCAGACGTTAAGGGGTTAATTTTTTTTCAACTGAAGAGAGAAAGATGTGGACTTCTTGGATGACACGGGGGTGTGTAAATTATCAGCAAATTTTTTTTTAAAAGAGCACTACTCCTTTGACTTGTATTACCAAATCTTAGTCCATTTAGAAATGTTGCCTTGTTAAAATGAACAGAGCTAAGAAGAATCTGCAACATTGTGACAATTTCAATCCCTGTTTCGGAACAAAACAAACGTAAAAAAAATAAAATCATCATTATTTTTATTTTCCCTCAATAACCTTTTTTTTTTTTTGAAGAACTTGTAGTTCTTGAGACTTCTTGAATCACAAAATGAATTGTGGTTAGTTAGGCCACGTTTACATAAATCCAGGTATTTAGAGAAACAAATATTTCCTTTGGCCGGAGTTTTTAGAAATAATCGTTTTCTGTGATAAAAACAGGGTTTTCGTGTAAATGACAGGCCATACCGCATGGAAATATCTGCATTTTCCCTTCGACTCTGTTTTTATATGTCAGCACTCCCAATTTCTTAAATAAAGAAGTCAGATATTGTGTTGAGAACCACTGGTCTATACACACTCCGAATCCGAAATGCATGTTAATGCCAGCTTTGAAGGGGGTCCGAGAGAGATGGAGAGGCAGATTTTTCCTTGAGTAGAATGTAGTCTCCTGTAAAACGGCCACAATAGGATGAAATGCTGAGTTTAGCTAGTCTCATCGCTGCTCAAGAACAGCTTGTGACACTAATTTGTTTTTCTCTTTTGTTTTGTTTGGGCTGTATTGTTTACCATAGCATTACGTTGATTTGTGTCCTGTCTTTGTTTTATCTCAGTTCCCATATCTCTCCATCTGACTCCTCCCTTTCTGGCCTCCCTCCTTTCACTTCATTTCTCATTGCTTTCTTTTCTCATAACCCCCGGCTTATCAAAAGACCCGAGACCCCCTTTCTTTCTACTTTTATTTGCTGCCTTTTTTCGTTCTTGTTTTTTTTTTGGTAGCGATTTAGAAGCCGACCACTTCCTGAGAACTGTCACTTTTGAAGTAGTGTTCTTTTCGAAGCAGATTCCTCATTTTGGTTTGATTGTACTTTCATCTAGACAGAACTTCCTCTTTCTGTTGTTTAAATCTGTTTGATTTAAACTTAGAACCACAAAATGCCCTTACTCATCCTTTTTCATTTTTTTTTCCTCTTCTAGTTTTCTACTTATTTTACATTGTTGGTTTATATACGATTTATGATTTAGCCCCATCTTTAATCGATTGTCCTCCTAGCGCGCTGGTTTTTGATCGGACTGGGTTCCTCGAACGTGTTCAAATGCAGAAAGACGTGTCCAGGTATATTCGAACGTCAACATCAGGGAGATGTGATTTAGGTAGAAAGAGGGTCATGTGCCTTATACAATGACTCTGAAAGTCTCTCAGAGCCCACTCTCACTCTTTACCCCTCTAACCAACCCTCCAAACTCCGCCCATTCACACCCCTCCCCCCTCCCCTCTGTGCTTATCCCCTCATTATCCACTCTGCTGTCTGATTGGCCTGTAAAAGCTAAGCAGACCTGAGGCCACACCCAGACACAAATTGGAAAGTCTGGAAGGCACAGCAAGGGTGAGACTTTCTGCTGGATTTCCCTCTATTTCTATTTGATGAATGTTTTTGATTGCCAGTTTTCGAACCTAAAGTAAAGAAACCCTCCGCCAGAGTCCGGTGTCGAGCATCAAGCTATTGTCAACCTGAAGTCTTTTTTTGATTGTTTGTTTTTTAAGACCCCATGAAATGCAGCAGGTTTCTTTCCTCTGTTGACACATGTCCTATTTCGGTCTGTTTGGCTGCAAGACTAGGACTGTACATTTTAAACGTGTATATCTTCTAAAAGTGTATTTTTATCAATGCATATAGAGCTGTAACACATCACATGGAATTAAAGCCATTTTGATTATATGGGGCTTTTTTATGAATAAATGGTTTTGGTTGAAATCAAACTATCTCTATAATTTTCGACTTTTCAAAACTGATAAACTGCACCAGAGACTGTTTGAGAGTGCAGATTTTGTATGTTTACAATGGTGTGATGCCAGACACATAATAATAATGTTATTACCATTAGTTACTGATGCATTCAACATAATGCAGTGAAGCTATTTTAAAGGAGTAGTTCACTTCTAAAAAACATTTGCTGATAATTTACTCACCCCCATGTCATCCAAGATGTCCATGTCTTTCTTTCTTCAGTCGAAAAGAAATTAAGATTTTCGATGAAAACATTCCAGGATTTTTTTCCATATAATGGACTTTATTGGGTACCAAACGGTTCAAGGTCCAAATGAGAGTTTCAGTGCAGCTTCAAACTGTTCAAAGGGTTTTAAACGATTTCAGACGATGAATAAGGAAGCAAAACGATCGCTCATTTAGAAAAAAAAAACAAAGTTTAAGTTTTATAAGATCAAATGGTCGCCTTGCTCTGTTCTGTGTTACTCTCCTGTTCGAACTCGTTCATCAAAATGAACGAATCTTTTTTCGTGTCATTTGGTTCATTCAACGAACAAAATGAACGAGTTGACTCTGGAAAAGATTCGTTCATTTTGATAAAACAAGTTCGAATAGCAGAGTCACAAATGCGCATCACAGAACAGAGCAAGGCGACAATTTGAGCTTATAATTATTATTTTTTTTTTCGCTTGATAAGACCCTTATTCATCGTCTGAAATTGTTTAAAGCCCTTTGAACAGTTTGCCGTTTGCACTGAAACTGTCTTTTGGACCTTGAACTGTTTGGTTCCCATTGAAGTCCATTATATGGAGAAAAAATCCTGGAATGTTTTCATCAAAAACCTTAATTTCTTTTCAACTGAAGAAAGAAAGACATGGACATCTTGGATGACATGGGGGTGAGTAAATTATTAGCAACATTTTTTTTTTTAAAGTGAACTACTCCTTTAAATGCTGCGATAAAATACAAATTGCATTAAATGTCTTTGAGGGCAAAGACAATAAACTAGTGCCTAAATCCATGCCTGAATGAATCCTGATAACAGTTTAGCTCCATATGGCTCGTATTTCCTTTGTGTCATTTAGTTTGGCTTTTTTTCCCTCTTTCACTCTCTTTATCTCTGCAGACTTCTTCCCGTCTCTCCGTCCGACCCTCCAGTTCTGAGACTCCCAGCGCTGCAGAGCTAGTCAGTGCCATTGAGGAGCTGGTCAAAAGCAAGATGGTAAGAAATGCACAGATGGATATGATATGATAAGATAATGCAAAATGTCTGCAAAGTTACAAAAATCACGTTCTTCCTGGAATGAACATGTCACAATATTCCTAATTTATATAATTCCTGACCAAGGCATACGCAAAATAAAGGGGCAGGGTCTGACTAAGTGTTGTTATTACTATTATTGTTAAATATCAAACTTATTAAAGGATTAGTTCACTTTTAAAAAATACTTTTGCTGATCATTTACTCACACCCATGTCATCCAAGATGTCCATGTCTTTCTTTCTTCAGTCGAAAAAAAATTAAGGTTTTTGATGAAAACATTCCAGGACATTTCTCCATATAATGGACTTCATTGGGAACCAAACGGTTCAAGGTCCAAAAGACAGTTTCAGTGCAGCTTCAAAGCGCTTTAAACGGCACCAGACGATGAATAAGAGTCTTATCAGATTTAAGTTTTATAAACAAATGCATCCTTGCTCTATACTGTGATGCATATTAGTGACTCTCCTGTTCGAACTCGTTCATCAAAATGAACGAATCTATTTTCGAGTCATTTCGTTAATATTGGCTACTAATCCTTTAATAACCAAGCATTATATAAGAACTTTACTAAAAAAACATAATATTTCAAGTAGCTTACCCATCATATTATTTGTCTGATCTGATCTGAGGGTCTCATGTCCACACAGGCTCTGGAGGACCGGCCCAGCTCTTTGTCTGTGGAACAAGGGGACAGCAGCAGCCCCTCTTTCAATCCATCAGATAACTCCCTGCTCTCCTCCTCCTCTCCGATCGATGAAATAGAGGAACGCAAGACCGGCTTCCTCAAGAGACGCCAGTACGTCATCGTGCTCTCAACCTCTCTCTGTTACTGTCCTCATTCATTTTCAGCGCCTGTAACACACCTCCCTTTTCTCCTTTTAGTTACATCCTGCTGGAACTGATCGAGACGGAGAGGGACTATGTGAGAGATCTCAGTTTGGTCGTGGAGGTAAGTGCGTACTAGTCATTTGATGCTGAGATATTGATATGGGATCATGTGACTAGATGTGACGCTGTGTTGTGTGTCCGGCAGGGCTATATGACCAGGATGAGGGAAGATGGAGTACCAGATGATATGAAAGGAAAAGACAAGATCGTTTTTGGAAACATTCAGCAGATATATGACTGGCACAAAGAGTATGTATCTAATCTGTGATGTATTATGAATTCGAATTGTATTAAAGAGGACCTATTATGCTTTTTTACATTTCCATCTCCATTTAGTGAGTAGTGTTGCTGTTTAAGAATGAAATAGGTCTGCAAAGTTACAAAAATCACGTTCTTCCTGGAACGAACGTGTCACAATATTCCTCATTTAAATAGTTCCTGACCAAGGCATACGTAAAATAAAGGGGCGGGGCCTGATTAAGTTAATTTGTAGTGTGTTAAACTCACGGTTATGGTAAAGGGCGGGACATTTCCCAAACACGTTCGAAGCGGTTGACCAATCACAACACACTGGTCCAGCCGACCAATCAGAGTAGGGGCTTTTTCTAGAGACAGACACTAAATAGAACATTACTGACAGCTGCATCAATGTAGGGCATAATAGGTCCTTTTTTAATGATAGACATTGATTGGAAAAAAGATTTACAGCATTGTCTGATAATTTAAGCAATTTTGTGGCTGTTCATTTCATACTGTAACTATTTTGAAGAGAGATGAAACTAACTGCAGTCTTTCATATTTCAGTTTCTTCCTGGGAGAGCTTGAGAAGTGCCTTGAGGACCCTGACCGGCTGGGCCCTCTGTTCCTCAAACATGTACGCCGCTTTTGAGCTCTTTTTAAGCAAACAATCAAACTTGCTCTTGCTATATTGTAATTTAATATTGTTTGTGATATTTCCATGCCTTTCAGGAGCGACGGCTGCACATGTACATTGTTTACTGCCAGAACAAACCTAAATCTGAGCACATTGTCTCAGAGTATATCGACACCTATTTCGAGGTGCGTATCTTAAATCTGTATTTATACAGCGTGTATGTCCTTATTACATACATTCTGCATTAATATCAGTATACCACCAAATATAAACCACCAAGAACATCATGAAACACTTCCAGCGTCAAACTGAATCACTTCTCTTGCAGGATCTGAAACAGTGTCTGGGTCACAGGCTTCAGATCACTGATCTGCTCATTAAACCTGTTCAGAGAATTATGAAGTACCAGCTGCTGCTTAAGGTCTGTCCATTGACTGCATCTCACTGCTTTACACCTAATAGACCTTATTCAGAGCAGCGCCATGACAGTTATGAAAGTGAGGCTGTGAGGGATAGACTTACCGTGTTTCCAATGGCATCCGCTGTAAAAAGCTGAATAAAGCGGCTAGATTACTGACAATTTTCCACAGCTTACATTGTCGGGATATTTTTGTCAACTGACATATCTTGGAAAGATATTTTTCCAGTGTTTCATGAGCAGAACAATCCGAAAACACATTAAATAACAGTACAGCCCATTGAAGAGATGCAAGTCTATCCCTCACAGCCTCGCTTTCATTCTCATTAAAAATCAAAGATGGCGCTGCCGTGAATAAGGCGTATGACACTTCTTAGTTTTACCATGATTCTGATGCGTTCTTTTTGTTTGTTTATAGGATTTCCTCAAATTTTCCAAAAAAATTGGAATTGATTCAGTGGAATTGGAGGTATTTTATTTTATGTTTAAACATTATTCGGTAATACTTTACTTGAAGGGGTGTGCATAAGACTAACATGACACCTTCATAATCATGACATGACATGAAGGTGTCATGTTAGTATGTCAACTGTCATTAAGTGTCATTCGCTCAGTTATGACATTTTAATGCAAATATGACATTGTTTGAGATGTTTTTTTATATGACACCTAGACATAAACCAATTCATCATAACCTGTCAGTGTCTTTGTCATGACAACTTGACATTACTTAGACAACACAACCTGTCATAAACATGACGTTGCAGATTAATTATCAAACTTAAGAAACCACCTAGCTTTATTGGTTAACATTACATGAAACTGTCAGGTGGTTGGTTTTGACATTGGCTGTCATGAAGTCATTATAACTTTTTGATGACAAATTCAATTTGTACCACTGTAGTTGAGGTCACGAAACATATTCATGACAGTTATAATGCCTCATGACAGCCAACGTCAAAGCCAACCACATGACAGTTTAAAGGGTTAGTTCACCCAAAAATGAAAATTCTGTCAGTATTTACTCACCCTCATGTTGTTCCAAACCTCTATGTGTTTATTTGTTCTGCTATACACAAAGGAAGATATTTGGAAGAATGTTTTAATCAAACAGATCTCATTCCCCATTGACTACCATAGTATTTTCCTACTATGGTAGTCAATGGGGAATGAGATCTGTTTGATTAAAACATTATCTACAAATATCTTCCTTTGTGTTCAGCAGAACAAATAAACACTTAGAGGTTTGAAACAACATGAGGGTGAGTAAATACTGACAGAATTTTCATTTTTGGGTGAACTAACCCTTTAACTTAATTTTATGTCATGACAAAGACACTGACAGGTTATGTCGAGATGTCATAAAGACATCTCAAACAATGTCATATTTGCATTCAAAATGTCATTATTGAGCGAAAGACACTTAATGACAGTTGTCATAAACGTGCATGAACCCTACTTCATATTTATTTCATGATTATGAAGGTGTCATGTCAGTCTTATGCACACCCCTTCAAGTAAAGTTTTACACATTAATCTTTTCTATTCTATACTGATGATGTTCTTGTGTTGTAGAAAGCGGTTGAGGTCATGTGCATTGTACCAAAAAGATGCAACGACATGATGAATGTTGGTCGACTCCAGGGATTTGATGTAAGAACTCGTTTATGTCTGGCGATTATTATCAAGAAGGTGTTTTACGTTTGAACGGATGGATTAAACTCGTCTGATCGGTCTCTGACAGGGAAAGATCATTGCTCAGGGGCGTCTCCTCCTGCAGGACACCTTCATGGTGGCCGAACCGGACGGCGGCCTGCTGAACAGGATGAAGGAGAGAAGAGTCTTCCTCTTTGAACAGATTGTAATCTTCAGTGAACCTTTAGATAAAAAGAGGGGCTTCTCAATGCCTGGCTACCTGTATAAATACAGCATCAAGGTACAGGCGTCATCATCCGTCTGTTTCTTGGGATCTGATTTCTTCTTGAGAAATAAAAGAGTAACTAAAAACGTTATGTTTGTGTGTGTGTGTAGGTGAGCTGTCTGGGGCTGGAGGATAATGTGGACGGTGACCCCTGTAAATTCGCACTGACCTCCAGAACGTCTAATAGCAGCAAAGAGGCGTTTATCCTGCACTCGAGCCATCCTGGAGTACGACAAGTCTGGATGCTGCAGATCAGCCAAATCCTGGAGAGCCAGCGTCATTTCCTCAATGGTACAGCAACCAGCAACACTTACGAGTATAAAAGTAGGTCTTTAGGTGCGGTCATAAATGATGTTTAACATGCATTTAATACTAATAAAACAATCCAAAAAGATCCATTCCCCTGTTATTTTAAGGGCTGAACAATTTGAAGAATCAATGTTTGCTATTTAAAAATGTGATTATTGTTGTAAATATTATTATTCATAAATGACTATTTTTATATATCAATTTGCCTATAATAATAATGATAAATTAAACAAAATAAGAAATATATTACTATTGTATTAAAACTTTCAGTGTAAAATTAAAATTTAAATAATTTATAAACATACTTTTACTCATTATTAATTCGTTTTCATTCATAATACATTAACTTATGTTCATTTAAAATGTCACAAATATATTAGTTTATGTAGACATTCATTATTATTGTAGGTAAATGTTAGTGTTATACGTTTTGTTCATTTTAAGGTGATTCCTAAAGCTGTAACGAATGCTAACAATTTTTAACTTCATGATAAAAATAATTACCAGAATCTTCTTGGCTGTTATACGGGGAGTTCACTTTTAAAAAAAAAAACTTTTGCTGATAATTTACTCGCCCCCATGTCATCCAAGATGTCCATGTCTTTCTTTCTTCAGTCGAAAAGAAATTAAGGTTTTTGATGAAAATATTTCAGGATTTTTCTCCATATAATGGACTTCATTGGGAACCAAAGTTCAAGGTCCGAATGAAGTTTCACTGCAAACTGTTCAAAGGGCTTTAAACGAGTCCAGACGATGAATAAGGGTCTTCTTGTCAAGCGAAACGATCGCTCATTTAAAAAAATAAATAAAAAGTTGAAGTTTTATAAGCACAAATGCTCGCCTTGCTCTGTTCTGTGATTCGCGTTCATGACTCTCCTGTTCGAACTCAAAATGAACAAACCTTTTTTTGGGTAATTTGTTTCAGAAATGAACGAAATGACTCGAAAAAAGATTTGTTCATTTTGATGAAGGAGTTCATCAAATGAGAGATGAGAGACGGAATCCAGGTGTTTTTATTTATTTTGGAAATGACCGATGGTTTCGCTAGATAAGACCCTTATTCATCGTCTGGTGTCGTTTAAAGCCCTTTGAAGCTGCACTGAAATTCTCATTTGGACCTTTTGGTTTGGTGCCAAGTAAAGTCCATTATATGGACAAAAATCCTGGAATGTTTTCATCAAAAACCTTAATATCTTTTCGACTGAAGAATGAAAGACATGGACATCTTGGATGACATGGGGGCGAGTAAATTATCAGCAAACCTTTTTTTTTTTAAAGTGAACTACTCCTTTAAGGACTAAAGGTGCAGTCACATTTACTGTTGTTATGCAATTTTTTGCAAGTGAAATTCAGTCGTTTTGATAAGAATCTTCTTGGCTGTTACACCTCGTCAGCTGTTGTGCTCATCTGCAAATGGTTCAGTGAAATCTCTCTTTCCTCCTGTAGCGCTTACATCTCCTATAGACTACCAGAGGAACCATGTGGAGGGCCCTGGTGTCTCAGGCAGCAGTGTACAGGCTGGAGGGAACGGGGGTCAGGGGATGGCCCCCGGAGGAGGCGGAGGGGCCCCGGCTGGGTCGGGTTCCCGCTCTCGTCCCTCCCGTATTCCCCAGCCCTCGCGCTTGCCTCAGCCGCTCCGTCATCACTCTCCCGCCCTGGGGCCCGGAGCCCACGAGCCCGACGGCCTCGACAAAATATCAGGTATGTCCCCTAGGCCTCATTCCAGGGGTCCCTCACCCTCTTGCACCACAGAGCCAGAGCCAAAGGTGAAGGTTCCTGCGAGCCCTCACCCCAAACAGACGGACCCTACGGAAAGCGCTTCCAAAGAAAGCAGGGATGGAGCCTCTCCGGCCCAGATCCCTCGAGCAACGGTGGCTCCGCTAGCTCTGGTCAAACCCAGACCCGGAACGGTCTCGCCCATGGCCTCCCCGTTAGCCACCCCGGCTTTCAAAGACTCCATCCCACCCTGCAGTCCCGGGCCGAAGACGGGCAGCAGCTCCGGCTCGTTCTGGAGCTCTGTTCCCGCCTCTCCTGCCAGCAGGCCCGGCTCCTTCACCTTCCCCGGGGAAGCGTGCGACACCTTGGGACGGCAAACTCAGAACCAAAGTCACCGGCATTCCACCCACAGTAAAGACGCAGACCGTATGAGTACCTGCTCTTCTGCCAGTGAGCAATCTGTCCAGTCCACTCAAAGCAACGGGGTAAGAGACACACTCGTGCCCCGGGCCACCGCAGCGCTTCAGCTCAACTCTGCTCCTGTCTTCCCTCATGAATGACTCTCTAACACACCTGGATTCTGTCTGATTTCTGCCTCTCCTAACCTGGTTTCTGCTCTGTGGACCTCCAACAGAGCCTTTTCTCTGCATCTCAGAAATCTAACTGTTCTGCTTCCAGCCAGATACTAACTGTTTATGGGGTTGTAAAACAAGAACTAGATTTCTCCCTTTTTTTTTAAGTAAAACAATTAAAATATTAACCTCAAGCTACTTTCTTTGTGAGGTCTTTATGAGATGTTTTTCCTTCAGAGATCAGCTTTTCTTAAAGGAGAAGTTCACTTTTAAAAAAAACTTTTGCTGATAATTTACTCGCCCCCATGTCATCCAAGATGCCCATGTCTTTCTTTCTTCAGTCGAAAAGAAATTAAGGTTTTTGATGAAAACATTCCAGGATTTTTTTCCATATATTGGACGTCATTGGGAACCAAACGGTTGAAGGTCCAAATGAAGTTTCACTGCAAACTGCAAGCTGTTCAAAGGGCTTTAAATGAGTCCAGATGATGAATAAGGGTCTTATCAAGCGAAACGATCGCTCATTTAAAAAAAAAAAAAAAGTTGAAGTTTTATAAGCATGCTCGCCTTGCTCTGTTCTGTGATGCGCGTTCGTGACTCTCCTGTTCGAACTCAAAATGAACAAACCTTTTTCGAGTCATTTGGTTCAGAAATGAACGAAATGACTCGAAAAAAGATTTGTTCATTTTGATGAACGAGTTCATCAAATGAGAGATGAGAGACCAGGTGTTTTTATTTATTTTTTAAATGACCGATGGTTTCGCTAGATAAGACCCATCGTCTGGTGCCTTTTAAAGCCCTTTGAAGCTGCATTGAAACTCTCATGTGGACCTTTTTGGTTTGGTTTCCATTGAAGCCCATTATATGGACAAAAATCTTGGAATGTTTTCATCAAAAACTTAATTTCTTTTCGACTGAAGAAAGAAAGACATGGACATCTTGGATGACATGGGGGCGAGTAAATTATCAGCAAAGGTTTTTTTAAAAAAAAATGACCTACTCCTTTAAGGACTAAAGGTGCAGTCACATTTACTGTTGTTATGCAAATTTTTGCAAGTGAAATTCAGTCATTTTTATAGGAATCACCACAGTTGGGAATTTTCGGTCAGGGGACGAAAGATTTCGCAATTGGTTTCACACTAACCAACAAAAACACTGCTTGGTTTGAAAGTGACTTCTGTGTGAGCTGTGCTTCATACATCACTACATTACTGAATGGTTCTTTTTTTTCACACATAGTTTTGCCAAAATGTAGCTATTGTGACCGCACCTTAATGTTAATCTTACGAAATGAACTCTGGAAACATCTGTGTTTGTTTTGATTCTGCCTATCATGTGATTTAGTTCAGAGATTTAGATCTTTTTAACAGGCTACTGTAACTAACTTGATTTCTTATCTCAGTTTCTTTTCTGTTTCTTACCTTTTCTTTGACTGTTCTGGTCTACTAATGCTTGTTTTCGATGCAGTGCACTTGCAAGGTTACATGTCAATCAAAAGTTGTAAATATCACTATTGAGCATTCAAGTTATAATGGAATGTTTTGACATTATCAAACACCAAAACATAAATTTATTCTAGATTTACTAGCCCTCATGTTCTGTATGGGGTCAAAGAGACCTCAAGACTTTTGCTAGATTGCATCAGGCTGAAATGAAGACATAATCATATGAAAACTGATTATAAATAAAATTTCAACTTCAACCTGACAAATATTGCATTACATCTAGAGACCCAAAAACTTTTAACATCTATAAAAAATACAAAAAAATGACAATTTCGCATTATTTTCAGTTAGTGTACTTAAAATAAATGTTATTGTATTTTTCTACAGTGTTGTTGCTATGTCAAAATGGACCATAAACAAACAACATTGTTACCAGAAATAATCACTTTTCTTTTTTTTTTAAGTACATGGCTGCTCTATGATAAAACATAGGGATAGAGCTTTAATAATACCTACTTGCTTTCGTGTTGGTCAGTGGAACATACAGTATAACAAGGAAAAATATAAGGTGTTTTTCTAAATGACACAGTTTTTACACATTTCAGTGGAACATGAGGGTTAATGTGGAAATATTGTCGGTAAAGACAAGGTGTTGTACAGTACAGGGGTTTGTATTTTAAAGGTATTAAGTGTCTCTGGTACTAAAACGTGGGTGTGTGGGTGTGTGTCCACAGAGTGAAAGCAGCAGCAGCAGTAATATCTCCACCATGTTGGTGACTCAGGACTATGTGGCTCTGAAAGAGGATGAGATTAATGTAGGTCAAGGGGAGGTGGTGCAGATCCTGGCCTCCAATCAGCAGAACATGTTTTTGGTGTTCCGCGCCGCTACAGACCAATGCCCCGCCGCCGAGGGCTGGATCCCCGGGTACGTGCTGGGACACACCTCCGCCATCATCTCTGACGCATCAGAGGGGACCATTAAGTAAGAGCTCGCCTCTAACCGTTTACATAACACATGCTGAATCTTCAAATCTAACACACTACTTAACTGTTCTTTGTGTTCTAGACCTATTATGCTTACATTGCCACCTTTCTTTAGTATGTGATGATGTTGCTGTTTGAGTATGAAAAGTCTGCAAATTTACAAAGCATCACACTATTCCTCATTCAAATAATCCCGTCCTAAGGTATATGCAAAATAAAGGGGCGGGGCCTGGTTGAGTTAGTTAGTAGTCTGATAAAAACTCACGGTTATGGTAAGAGGCGGGACATTTCCAAAACTTTTGAAGCACTTGACCAATCAATACAGGTTCAGCCGACCAATCAGATCACATTGTGCTTTCCTGAAAGAGGGGCTTCATAGAGACAGGATATCAGGGTGTTACTGATGGTCAGGAGCTGCAACAATGTCAAATATGTGAAAAATAAGGTGTTTTTTGAACATTCAAGCATGAAAACCTGTTCTAGTAGAGTCCCAAAAAGGGCATAACAGGTGTCATTTCATAAGCTAGACATTCAATTTGTTATGTAACCATTAATTTTAACGTAATGTGTTGCTTTCCAGTAGGAAATCATGGCATACATCCCTCCGCATTCGTAAGAAGTCAGAGAAAAGAGAGAAGGAAAATAAAAAGGAGGTCAAGCTGGAAAATGGATACAGGAAATCCAGAGAGGGACTAACCAACAAGGTCTCTGTAAAGGTAACACTAATAAAAACAAACACAAATCTTTGTCTGTCTTGTCATTTTCTGGAAATCCTTCAGAAAGATGGATACTCAAAACTTTGTTCTCTATTTTGCAGCTTCTAAATCCCAATTATATCTATGATGGTAAGTTCAAAATGTTTCTTAGGTGAATTGCTTTCAATTATAAACCAGTAATAAGGGTTTAAAGTGGATTGTTTTTTTTTTCTCCTGCCAGTTCCCCCGGAGATCCTCGTCCCGCTGAGTGACGTGACCTGTGATAAAGGGGAGTGTGTCACTCTGAGGTGTAAAGTGTGTGGCCGCCCCAAAGCCACAGTCACATGGAAGGGACCCGATCAGACAACACTCACTAACAACGGCCACTTCAGTATAGTCTACAGGTGCGGACAAACAGGACAAAATTGTTTACGCAAAAAAAAATAATAATAATAGTCTTGCAATCTTGCAATTTACATTGGAGACATGCATATATTATTTTGGTAATATAACTATATATATATATATATATATATATTGCTTTGTTTATATATCTCACTTTAATATATCTATCACTTGTTAGATTTATGTTTTAAAAACGCAAAAGGATTGACATTATTTTTTTTCCATCACCATGTCCATTTATGGCCTCCGTAGAAAGATGAAGATATCTGATATTATTGATTACTGATTTCATTTCATTACAGTGATTAAACTACGTAATCTAAGGTTTTATTTTCTTCTCTCTGCACCACAGTGAGACTGGCGAGGCCACGCTGCGTATCGTAGGTGTGACCTCAGAGGACGATGGCACATACACTTGTGTTGCTACCAATGACATAGGCAGTGTGACATCATCAGCCAGTCTCAGAGTGTTGGGTAAGAGTATGTTCCTTTTCAGACCGGCCTTGCAAAATGTCTACCTGGTGTTTCAGAGATTTAGGTGAGGCTTTGGACTTAACTCGGCTGTCTTTCACAGGAACTACCAGCGATGGAATCCGGGTCATGTGGAAAGACAACTTTGAGTCCTTTTACACTGAGGTAGCAGAGCTGGGCAGGTGAGACACATACAGACAATTATGCTATCAAATGGATTCATTTATAAACCCTTTGGGTAATACTTTACTTGAAGGGGTGTGAATAAGACTAACATGACACCTTCATAATCATGACATGACATATGTTATAAATATGAAGGAAGTTTTATGCATGTTTGTGACAACTGTCATTAAGTGTAATTCGCTCAGTTATGACATTTTTAATGCAAATCTGACTTTGTTTGAGATGTCTTTGTTATGACACCTTGACATAAACCAATACATCATTTTTAATGTATTTCAATATTTAATGAATGTTGTTTGAAAAAATCTGGCAAGTTTTTATGCAGCCACCATTTAAATGTTTATAACATTATTATAAAAATAAGTAAAAGTGTCATTTAAGTGTTTGTGTACAAATCAGGTCATTTTTACCTTCAATATTATAGAAGGGTAATGAAACAGTGGGCTACAACTGACTCCCAGTTTACAGCATTAGTTGAGATTTGTTTTCCTTGAGAATTGTGAAATTCTGTGTCAAAACCCTGCCCTAACTTGAACAATGTAAAAACAGCACTTTAATTGTTTTTTTTTAAGATTTATATTTTTATTTACAGTATAATTGTGCTTAAAAAAAGCAACAAAAAAATACATCTTATTCTTGTTTAAAAGCATTTACATAATATATATGAATATATGGTGCATGATAAAAAGGTGACCTTGAAATTGTGGCATTACATGCGACGCGAGACGAGGAAAAATTTAAGTGCGCCTAAATTTTGTGCTGGTGCACCTAAATAAAAAAGTTAGGCGCACCAGTACAACCAAGGCAAAATGTTAGTCTGGAGCCCTGATCCATCAGAAAAACATGGTGGCACACTTTTAGAGAATATTAACACACTGCAAGTTCGTCAAAAATTAAGGGTAGAGTACAGGGCCTGAAGTTAATTTTTTCGGATTTAAAAATTCACCCGCCACAGAGACTTTTTACCAGCCATTTTTTTTTTTTTTTTTTTTGCCTCATAAACGTAAAAAAAAAAAAAAACAAACCCGGGAATTTCACAATATTGTTCTTTAACTTGTAAGAACACACATTTTAGTGCTGTCAAGTAATAATAACTCTAATAACATACATTTAAAAAAAATTCTTTTTATTCATTGATTTTGACAGACACACACACACACACACAACATAGTATATACTCAACAGATAGACCTACCGCAGCTCGTAAACAAATCACACGCGGCTGTGTTGATGGCGGATTTAGTCACGTACAGGTCTTACTCTTAACAGCTTTTAGTTACAGCGTTCAGGAACGGTTAAATATGAACTAAATTAATACTGTTATTACTGATAAAATTACCGGGTACCGACATTTTCTCACCGCGTTCCCAACTCCCAACATGCACAGTTGCACACGCACACACATCTGTGCAACTGTCATTGTACTTTAACCTACAACAGCGACGCGTTACATTATCTCATCCCATCTCATCAACAGTTTAATACTCGCACACGTAGTCAGAAAAAGAGCCTCATCTTCTTTCTGATCGCATGAACGTTACGAAACAACAGTCGCTGTCATAAATCAGCCGCTCACGAACCTTGCCATTGCCGCCGATTGTTCACTTTGTATTAAAATGTCTTCTTTACTTTTCTTTTTCTCATCCTCATCTTTTTGTTGGCTGTTTGTTTTGTTTCAGCTGGCCTCTTTACCCCAGTAATGTGCCGCCACATTTTAGCTAAAGTCCACCGCAATAGCGGACTTCGTTGAAATGTAAAAATCCTAATGAATCACTCAATTCTCATTGGCTACCCGCCAATGTGGCAGGTAGATTGACAGTGTTACCCGCCAATAGCAAAATTCACCCACATTTGGCAGGTGGTCGGGTGTTAATTTCAGGCCCTGGTAGAGTACTGTTTTGTTTTTGTCAGAAACATGCTAATACAGTTTATGGAGAATCGATCGTAATTGTGATCATGTTGTTTCTTTCTCGTAGGGGAAGGTTCTCTGTAGTAAAACGCTGTGACCAGAGAGGGTCGAAGCGGACTGTGGCGGTCAAGTTTGTGAATAAGAAACTCATGAAGCGAGACCAGGTGACCCACGAGTTTATTGTCCTACAGAGACTCCAGCACCCTCACCTAGTCAGGCTACTGGACACCTTTGAGACCTCCAGCAGCTACGCTCTGGTCCTCGAGATGTGAGAGAGCACACACACTTTAAGATCTTTCATATTTCACACGCAGGGATGTTCCTGAGCATCAGTTTTGTGTTGTTCACAGGTCTGATCAGGGCCGTCTTCTGGACTATATTGTGAGCTGGGGGAACCTCACTGAGGAGAAAGTGGCCTTTTACCTCCGGGACATTTTAGAAGCTTTGCAGTACTTGCACAACTGCAGAATAGTTCATCTGGATTTAAAGGTGTGTTAGATGCACGTTATTTTATATATGCTGGCCCGATTGTGCAAGTGAATATTCCGTCATGTCCCGAGTCCCGACTCCTCAACGCGAGACGTGACGCTTGCCTAGTGCAGAGAGAGAAGATGCAGCACCGCGAGCCGTTAATATGGAAAAAATCGATTCGTGGCGGTTGAGAATCGATTTTGAATTGACCACATTTAAAAAAAAACGATTCATCGAAAAATCAAATTTTTTTTTCCAGTTAATAGATACACGTTGCACCTTTAAATATGCTTTTTAAATAAACATGTCTTAAATCAGTTCTTTTATTTAACAATCAGGTATTTATATTTGATTTGTTTTTATTTTAAAAGCATGCATGGCATTATAATATTAAATTCAAGCCATGATAATTTCCCATTTTCTGATCAGCCTGAAAACCTGGTGGTGGAGCAAAGCGTGTCCCAGCCGATGGTGAAGCTGACGGACTTCGGTGACGCGGTGCAGCTGAACTCGACTCCTCACGTTCACCCTCTGCTGGGAAGCCCAGAGTTCGCGGCCCCTGAGCTGGTTCTCGGGGACCCCGTCTCTCTCTCCTCTGACCTGTGGAGTCTGGGGGTGGTGACGTACGTGATGCTGAGCGGGGCGTCTCCGTTCCTGGACGAGAGCGTGGAGGAGACGTGCCTCAACATCTGCCGCCTGGACTTCAGCTTCCCCGACGACTACTTCCAGGGCGTGAGCCAGGCGGCGCGGGATTTCGTGTGTCTGCTTCTCAGGACCGAACCTTCCAAGCGTCCCCCGGCTGCCGTCTGCATGCAAGACCCCTGGCTGAGACCCGGCGGGGGCCGCCGCTCAGCCGAGTGCATCGACACCTCCAGACTCATTTCCTTCATCGATCGGCGCAAACACCAGAACGACCTTCGGCCTCTCGGAGGCGTAAGAGCCTTCCTGCAAAGCAGACTTCAGCCCAGGATCTGACCCAGAATCATGATCTCATCCTCTTTCCCATGCCAATCAAGAAGTCTTCAGTCCTGAGCCTATCAAAATGTGTGCTGACAACCATATCTGCCAATCAGAGCCTTCGTCAGCAGACGAGACGTAAGATTGATAGTTCTCTCCCAGTTTGCTGCTGCCTTGTTTCCAATTCAATTAAGACTTGTAAGCAGAGATTAAAACAATGGAATATAAATATATATATATATATATATAAAAAGATTTCTTTGATTTGCTGAATGATCAACAAATCTACACAAGAGGACTGATATTTTGTGTAGAACAAATGTACCTGCACAAGAAAGCGATGCCAATGCAAGTTAGCAAGGGGAACAAGTGTTCCTCTTTGCGTTTTGCCTGAGCCAGAGAGCAAGCGGCTGCTTTCGTCGTGCTTTTACAGTGTTCGACTCGGAACCTTTCTTAACGAGACAAACGAACAGCGCGTTATACATTTTCAGGTACACCTTTCAATAAAAACCATAACATCGACTCAGTCTGAATGAACGCAACACACAAAGCGTTTTAAGTGGAAACTTGTTTTGGTCTCCTAGTGTAATTAGTTGCTTATTTCAACGATGATGATGATTTTTACAGGCCGCACCTCTTTTTTTTAATTTACTACGACTAGAACAAATCGTGTTGTGCAATCTGCAGATGTATGCGCCTTATTCTATACCATGTTTGTTTGTTTGTTTCTTTTTAAATGCAATGTCACAAGGGTGGAGAGACACGGCGTCGGAGCGCGTCGGCGATGACTGAATACTGTAAATGCACTCGCGTTGTTTCCGGTTCTTACCACGTGCAATGTTGCAGCTTGGATGGGTTATGCAACTGTTTATGAAGACATCTGTTAAACCTTTAATAAAAACGTAGAATAGCACGTATTCGGTGCTGCGGTTCTGCTGTCGTTTATTTAATCCGGTCTTTTTCAGTAAGTATTGAAGCCCTGTCATCGTACGGGGTTGCTGTCTACAGTACATGGCACTTACGCTAGTCACTTTTCTGTTGATATACATATTGGTATGCCAAAGCTCTCCATGCTTTATGAGAATTCCCCACACACATTCGACTCCTTTAAGTTATACGCTGTGACTGGGTGTTTACATGAGATTTCCATAGCTTTACAACATCTATTTTCCACGTCATTGACGTTTTACGTTTTGCTTTTCTGTGCATTTTCTGAAATGCACCTCCCATTTAGACCAGGCAGTCCTTGACGTCGATTTCATTTCGCATAGCAAGATGTCATGGACAAAAATGTGAAGCCTTTAAATTATGATATTTATCTCGTCATATAGATAGTTTTAATGGCTTTAAAGTTTTAAGGCCTCAGTTTTTGTCGTAAGAAGCTCTCAACAATTGAAATTGTCACTGGAATGCTGTCTGTAACCAGTGGCCTGTTGTTCTCATTTCCAGTGATCCTCGCATCATTCATCAGTCAGATGTTATCTTTGAGATTTTGAAGCGTATTGAAATGTTTGGTTGGCGGGCAATGACTCGTTCCCGGTTGGAAGGAACATTGCTGAATCATCTGTATAGACCCATATGATGTCCCCTAATTTATTTGTCATTGTAAAGTTGTACAGATGCCTTTACAGCGTGGGAACTTGGACTGGATACATTTTTTTTTAAAGTGTTTCATTGAATGTCTAATTTTAGTTCTGATCTCATTGTATTTTTAATGTATGTATTATCATTTTAGACTCGTTTTATTTGGATTATTTTATACTGTTTGCATGTGTATATTTCTTTGTACAGAAACCATAAGTGTTTACGCGATATGTGCTGTAAATATTTTCAGTTTTGTCATCATTATTTTGGAATTAAACATATGGAACATTCTCGTGGCTGCTGTGCTTGGGTTATTCCGTTTCGGTTTTTCTCTAGTAAAGATTTTTGAACACTATTTAAAGTTTTGAATGTTCAGGTTGGGAAGGGAGAATCGCTTCCATTTATATATGAATTAATTTTCGAACCGCAGTTACTTTACCGATTGGCTCTTCTATGACTTATTCTGTCATATTGTATTCATTCGCATGATTATATGAGTGCACCGTCTTTGCATATCTAACTCTATTTATACTACACCCTAAAAGTGTGAACTCTCTTTGGGAAGAAAAAGTTGATACTTTTGAGTGTGAAGCAAAAGAGTACACAAGCTTTGGGACAAACTATCACGTCATACAATTGCGACTTTAGCGGATGATCTGTTGCATCCTGTCACAGTAAAGTGGTCTGTCAATCATCTTGTCACAGTTCACATCCTCCACATTTCATTTCTCTAGTGCAATGCCCGTGCAAAATCAGTTTTGTGTGTTTTTAGTTATTGTTGGTTTGGTATGTTTGAGTTGCTTAATAGCCTTGGCTACTATTGCCTAAACTCTGAGAAAACGCTAATGTTAAGCACACCAGAATAAAATATAATATTTAGAATTAACCCTCAGGTGCTCTTCGTTTCGGAGTCACACTTGTTATCTTCCCGGTCAAGTGACCGGACACCTAAAAATGAAACTTTCTCCATCCCAGTAAAACCAATGCAATTTATTTTTGTTCTATAATATTTATTCTTTTTAATTTAGTATTTTGAGACAATTTAAATGAATTTATTAATATTTATGCAATATTTATGGTTTATTTTTGCCATAGAAAAATATATATTATTTTCTATTTATATATTATTTTCTTCAAAAAAATATTAATGCAGTATTTTAGTTTAATATAGAGTCTAGGCCTTCAGAAAAAAAAATATTTTTTGAAGAAAATTAGCACCATCTGGTTACAGTATAGAGAAAAAGCGTATAATTATGGTGTAACCACTTGATGGCATGTACAGCTCTCTATTGAGAGGCATGTGAATTCCCCAGCTGTTTATGAACACATTTTTGTTGTTGTTGTTGTTGGTGGATTTTTATATATAGTTGAAACAATCTCAAAAACTATTTCTTATAAAAAAAAATGACAAAAAACAAATATTCACAATTTTTTTTTTTTTTTTTTTTTTTACAATTTCCCATTCATTTCCTATGGGGTCATTTTTGACCAAAGACCACAAGTGTGACTATTTTTTTTAAGACCACTTAGCATGCTCAGATCATGACCTCAATTTTTTTGTGTGTTCACATACATAATGCCATAAAAGTCACCAAGTTTCGTAACATCGCGATGAAGCTGTGATTTTTTTAAAATTCAAAACATACTTTTGTAATCAAAATTTATTGGTGTGTATGTGTATAAAAGTGTGTTTGTATGTGTGTGTGTGTTGGTGGGTGTGTCTGTTTTGCACTCTAGATGTTGTAGAGTGTCACCCCTTTCTTGCGGTGTACTTTGTGGAAATAGTAGAATTGTAGAATTTTTTTAGAATACAAAAATTCAGAGATTTTTTTTTTTTTTGTATCAATTTCCCATTCATTTCCTATGGGTTGTCATTTTTGACAGAAGAGCAAAAGTGTGACTCATTTTTTTACGACCACTTAAATTGCTCGAATCATGACCTCAATTTTTTTGTGTGTTCACATACCCAATGCCATAAAAGTCACCAAGTTTCGTAATTTTCTGAAGAAGCTGTGATTTTTAAATATTCAAAACAGATTTCTTTAATCACAATTTATTGGTGTTTTGTGTATAAAAGTGTGTGTGTATGTGTGCGCGTAGGGGTGGGTATGTCTGTTTTGCACTCTTGATGTTTTACAGTGTCACCCCTTCAATGCTGAGCACTTTTTTTCTGCATCGTGGCCGATTTGTAGATTGTACACACAAAAATTCTCAAAGTTTTTGTGTTTTTGTCAATTTCCCATTCATTTCCTATAGTCGGTCATTTTTGACCGAAGAGCACAAGTGTGACTATTTTTTTTACGACCACTTAGCATGCTCGGATCATGACCTCAATTTTTTTGTGTGTTCACATACCCAATGGAATAAAAGTCACCAAGTTTCGTAACATTCCGATGAAGCTGTGATTTTTAACATTTCAAAACATACATTTTTTCGGTCAGAAATGACCGAAGAGCACCTGAGGGTTAAACAGTGTAGCTGACTTAAAGATTTGCTACTTTTTCAAAAGTAAATCGCTGTGTTTTTTAAAATGAATACCTACTTTTTCATAGTTCTATACATAGTTGAAAAACTGTATACTGTAGAACTATAAAAAACTATGTATAGTTAGATTGTAATAAATGTATAATTACATTGTAATAAACATACAACTACATTGTAATAAATTAAAAAGTAGCAAGTCTTTTTGAAAGTAGCAATTCTTTTAAAATAAATAATGTAACAATAATAATGTAAGAAATGTATAATAATAATAATGTAACAAAGGTATAATAACACTAATAAATGTATAATTACTTTGTAATAAACATAATTACGTTAATAAATGTATAACACTAAGCAATGTATAATTAATTGTTTCATTTTCAAAAAGAATAATGTAGCAAATAATAATGTAACAAATGTATAATAATATTAATGCAACACATGTATAATAATGTAACAAATGTATCACAACACTGTAATAAACGTATAATTGCGTTGTAATCAATGTATAATTATATTGTAATGTACAATACGACTAACAATGTATAATTACATTTTTTACACTAATTTAAAAAAGAATCGCTACTTTTTCAAAAAAGAATGGCTACTTTTTGACAGAGAATCGCTACTTTTTCAAAAAAAGAATCGCTACTTTTTGACAAAGGATCGCTACATTTTAAAAATAGAATCGCTACTTTTCCACTACTTTTTTCGCGTCACTGCAGCTGCTGTTACCACAGCCGTAAAAAACGTTGTTGTGTAAACCGCTTCTTATTCTTCATAGTGAATCAACAAACAAACTGTTTTCAACTAAAAACGGTTTTATGAATATGACCATCTCACACTTTCGATGTCTACTTACCTACACACTCATGTTAAAAAAAGTGTTATGATATTATGGAGAAGAGACCATGAGGATGTAAGTGGGCTGTATAGGACTTTTATTGCATCACACAGGTGAACACTACAGTGGTTTGCATTGTGTACAGACAATACGAGGAACATGGTTGCACAGTAGTAACCAGCGATGCTTTATTTACAGACAGACTTTGTTCTTAAATAACACAGTATTCATTCATAATTACAGAACCGAGAACGAACTGAAGAATACGTCTAAATGAGAACGATCCAGCTTGGGCGAATCAGTGTAGCCTTGTAATATGTCAAATCTGGCAACATTAAGACATTGATTATTCACATCCATACGATGGACTCATCTGGCTGTATATAAATGCCTTATCTAAATGGGAACTTCTTGCATGACTAATAGAGAACACATTTAATGGGCAGAATATAGCATCTGTTGCTGAAATTATACTGAGACTTCCTGAAAGTCTTCCTGTCTATGAGAGCGAATTACTGAATCAAACGCCTGTCATAAGTCTTTTGAATTAGTCATGTCACCATAATAATGACATTATCATTATCAAAGTCAGCAGATGGGTTTGCTCAGAGCTCTGGCGCATGCATGATAATAAAGTCTGCTGTGTTTTACGCCCAAGCAGCAATATCTGTCTCACGCTTATTAACACGCTAATCTGCATTTATGTGTAGATGGATAACTGAGAAGCAAACATGCTCTATGCGGTCTTGTAATATTGTGGTTTTGCCTGATTTACATACAGTAGCGAAACAGTAATTCAGAATTGTACTCAAACCCATGTTCACTTTTGCCCTCTTTTACATTTAAGATTTTTCTTTTTCTTTAAATAGTCATAGTAGTCAATTAAATAATTCAACAAAACAGACACGAGAACAAAAAATAATGTTTATGTCAATGTTTGTGTACAATCTTAGTTGACAGAGTACAATAGCTTAAGACTCGAGAGCAGGATCAATACACTGAATCTGTGGTATTTTATATATATACTGTATATATCATTTTTTCCAGCGCAATATAGCCAACACATGTAAAGTTTCAAACAAGGTCTTGGTGATAAACCATTGGTTGTTTTAGCCTTTGCATATTTGCACTAAGCTCCAGGTTTCATGACCAAACCCACTTCCAGCCAACGTAATTCTTGAGGATTAAAGAGTCATTTAAAATTACAATAACTGGAGGTCATTTTTTGGTCTAATAGCATGTAAAAAATAAAACATTTCTTTAGGTTTGTTTTCTTCGAAGCCCTGCACATGATATGCGTGGAAAAAATATGCATACCGTGGTGCAAATTAATTAGTTTCCACAATTTACTAAAGAGAGAACAAATTCTTAATCCATGGCCACGATATATATCAACCATGTGATAATAAATAAGAAAATTGTGACTTTTTTCCCCATAATTCTAAATTTATAACTCACAATTCTGACTATTTCTCACAATTGTGAGATATATACTCAATCCACACTTCTGACTTTATTTCTTCACTTTTGCAATTGTGAATTATAAACTCTGAAAAAATGATGTGAGAAAAAAAGTATTTTTTATTCCGTGGCTTCTAATTACTAAACTGAGAGTGACTAACAGTTTTGAATTGTGAAAACAAAGCGGCCTGTATCTGTTCAGCATCACATAGACAAGAGTGGTTCTGTATGTCTTAAAATACTTAAAAGTAACATTTAAACAACCTTAATCTCAATGGAATGCAAATCTAATCTAGGGATTTTTTTAAATAAATTATTGGTCCTAAAAACCTTCTTCTTCCCCCATTCTGGTCTTCCTCTATCCCTCTATTCCTTTAGCAGGATGTATGGAGTGCATAATGTACGGAAAAACACAAAACATACTGTAAGACTCATCCGAATCTCACTACATTAGACATTTGAGATAGTTCTATTATGATGCTGAGCGTGTGTGTGCTTGTGAAGTGTGTCTTTGGATACTGAGTCCTGAGAGCGTCTGAGACCTGTGGCTGTTTGTTATACTGTATGAGGTCCAGTCAAGGAGTGTAACAAGCCGGTTTCCACCAATAAGACGATATTTGCCATATACACAAATTTGAGTTTTACATTCCTCCTGCTAATCACCAAAAGGAACCAAACCTTTAGTGGAGATGTGTATTTGGACAGAGGGGGGCAGTGGACACACCACTGTGTATGCATTCGGTGTGAAAAGAGATTCAGAAGGCACTGGGGTTTGGTCAGTTTGGTGGAAAACAGACTCTAACAAACCCTCACAAGACCTGACTGACTGTGGTTTAAATCATACAGAGAGCCCTCTGCAGATCTCCAGATCTCTACTTGCGCCGGCCGTGATGACGATGATGGTTGTGCATGTCTTCCATGGTGACTCTGCCCCACACGCCGATCACAAACGTCTCAATTTCGCACTCGTTCACACCACGAGCGATGCGGAAGTAACCGTCCTCGCCCCAGTTCTTCCCCCATGAATTTGCTCCAATCTGTAGTGAAAAATGGGCAAAAATGTGTAAAAGCTGCATTTGAACTGGAAATAAAACAGCACATCAGATGGATATCAGTTCTCACCCAGTATTTTTGTGTTCTCCCATTGTAGTCGCTCTCCTCCCCCCATCTGAAAAAGTGCAATAAGTATCAACGTGCTATTGTGCATTCACTAAACATTAGTATTCAAATCCCTTGTCCTAAAGAATAGGAATCATTTTTTTGGAGAAAGGGAAGAGAAAGTGCAGATTTATCTGATTTTAAATGTATTTTTTAGCGCAAAACAGGTGATATTATTGATTTTAGCAGTGACGAATATTTCAACTCTATAAAAATATAATATAATAATATTTTTATAAACAATTTGACTTTTCTTACAACATACAGTAGGCAAATTAGGTTACTCTAGTCACTTTAGAATTTTAAGTAACTTTTCAACTACATGTCAACAAACTTTCATTAGAGTTTTAGTATATTATAGTAGACTGGTTATGGTTATGGTTAAGGTGTTAGGCTTTGGGTTAGGAGAATAAGTTTACTTGTAGTCGCCAAGTTACTTATAGTCAGTTGAATGTCTGTTGGAAAGTGTTAGCAGATATTGAGCTCACAGTCTACTAATACTCTAATGACAGTTAGTTGAACTTGATATGTAGTTGAAAAGTTACTTATATTTAGTTGAATGTCTATAATGTACTATCGAAATAAAGTGTTACCGCAAATGGTTTTATTTCATGTAGTATAAATCTATCAATACACTGTAAACCCAAAAAAGTTGGCAAAACTCAAATAATTTGATGTAATCAGTTTAAGGTAACATTTAAGTAAGCAGAACTTGCAGGTCATACATTTCAATTGCTCTTTACTTTAAATATTTGAGTAAGCTTATTCACATGCAACTAAAAAATACCATGTATTCTCAACTTGAATATTTTTAGTAGTGGAAACTTGGCTAGCTTTAACCAGCTAATTTTAAAAATGCTACTTTGCTAATCGATAGCATTAGTATAGCATAGCACTTGATGAAGGAGTACAGCAATTGTAAACATTTAACATACACTGTTCTCAAAAAAAGCTCATGCTCCACATGACAGCTACCTTTTATGTTAATTTAAGGATGCTTTTACTGGAAAACAAGATGAGAATATTTTAGCAGTTAAACATAAAACAAATAACATTAGGCTAAAAAATTCTTTGAACACCAAAATACATGGACATGTTCTCCTGATGGGGTTAATTGTGTCCACTTCTCAGAGGAAGGACGTGAGCATCAGGAAACAGCACACACACACACACACACCCTTACATCTCCTCAAGTCAACAACAACCCAATGGGTTGAACCTTCACCATGCCAAGAACTTCCTCTTGCTTCTCCGCTGACCCATTCAGGACCCTTTCATCTGAGTTGAGAATATTCAGCTTGTCGATCACTACATGCATCAAGGGGCCTTTATTTGTATTTCGGGAAGTCTGGAATAAATATAGTTTAGTCCTCATCTTTTCTAAGGGATGTTTTCCATCAAACCCGGGAACGTATCATTCTGTTCCAAAATAATTCTTATCTGCCTTTCCATGCCCACAGAGGGGAATCGGTATTCACTCAGACAACAAACAAAATCACCTAAAAAAAGCAATGTGCCCTCGTCAACATACATGGGAGAGTTGAAGGGCCAGAACCAATGACTGTGTTTGGAGCAGCTCAGACCTCTGTACACTCTTATCTCACCATGTGTTCTGTCCTTGGCTTTGGACAATAACAGACATACCACTGCTTCTGACCTGTTCTGGGTTTAGGCCTCTCTGTCTGCATTGAACAATGCCATTTCCATTACACTGGACATCAATGAGCTTTCCACAAACTTTCCCAGGACCCGGGCTTAGCCGAATGCACCGCGGTGGGATTTCCCCGTAAAAACACTGCCGCTGTCCCCCGTATGTTAACTCCACAGGCCTATACAGCGTCCTCTGAACGTCTAGAGCAGCGCGAGAACCGCAGCGTCAGCGAGTGGCCGGGAGAAAAGCCGGGGTTCAGACAGACTCGCCGTCACCAGTGAAGCATGTCACACTCACAGACACCAGCGGCGGGTCAGACCAGGTTACCAGAGACGTACCTGGAGAACATGACTTGACCCTCGGGAACTACACTATCAGTCGGGGAAACACCAAGAGCACATCAAGAGGCACATTTGTCTGAGAATTGCTTCTTTGTGATAGAAATGCAAAAATGTTAACAGTGGATGCTGTAGATGCGGGATATGAGAGGAAGAAGCTGGGGATCTGGCCGCTGAAGCAGAACAGCGAGGATGGAGAGTCCGGGTTTATCCAGTGGAAGAGGGTTGTCGAGGTTTTGTGGCTCATTCTACAACCCGGTTCCTCAGAGACGTCGGCTTCAGTGGCCAAGAGTTGTGTCGCACAGTAAAGAACTTATCTGAAGCAGTAGAGAGGAGCAGCAACTGGCTGTGGTTGAGACGGAGAGATTCTGGCTGGCTGTGTTCAGGCCGCCACGCTACGGTTTTGAAGAATTCTTGTCTGTTGGTTTATTTGTATAGTTTGAATAGTAATTACAGTTATTACGTTCCAGTGTATATTGAATGGGGGTGGTGTTTGGGCAGATATTCATACTTTGCAGTCACATGACTACCATGGATGCCTGGCGGGCAACAAATGGGTATTTTAAATGTAGAGTCCTTCTAGTTTTTCTAGTAGCTATCAAGTCTGTTAGCGAGCTAGCTGCATAACTATGGACTAGGATTAACTCCAAGGTGAAAGTAGTTAAATTGTGTAAAGCAGACAAGGTTTTTTTTTAGATAATTGAGCAGTAATAATTCCTCCGTAAACAATCTAGCTCTACTGTTCTCATTGAAAACCATAGATATCACTAACCTCAAAACAACCTATCATGCACTTTTGTTGTTGTTAGCAAAATACGACAGCTGCGTTTACACCGCCACCAGAGAGAGCATCAAAGTGCCCAGAAGTCATTCATGTTTCAATTAATTTTTCCACTCTCACGGCGGTGATGTGAACTTACAGTTTATTAGCCTCACCGACTCGCCGAACTAGCTGGTGGCATTGATTGACGAAACTACAGGTTAACTTAAAGACACGGTTAATTACATGATCATAAACCCACTGCATTCAAGCAAATGTTGAAATGACCTTGAGTGATGGAATGATCACTGCAGAGACGTGTAACGTTATACTGTGAAGGTTGCTTATCTCATCTGGTTAGTGCAACCAATCTCACAAACTATCTGGGTTGTGTCATTTACACCTCGAAACAACAACTTTTGTATAAAAACTGGCGACGCCATGGCAAGATCCTTGACTAGTTTACTGGGTTTCGTTGCTGGAGACCGGCATTCTTGCCCACCAGCCAGTACTTGTGACATCTCGTGCAAAGTATGAATTGTGTTTTGCGGTAGGTAGTATGCCATAGGGAACTGTTGCCACTGAAACTGCTTTAATGAAGACGGGTTGGCGCATATGGTTGGGTCGCAGAGAGACTGTGAGATAGTGGTTAGGTCACATGTGAACTACAAGGATGTAGCAATCTTAGCAGCTGGAGAGATGTAGAGGTCAGTAAGCTGGGCTGAGTTGAGGGGGGGACGGAGGGGGGTGACTCAGAGTCACTGTCGAGCCCTCTTGAGGTGTCTTGAGCTAGTCGACGAAACACTGAGGACGGAAGGTGTCCACTTTAAGATCCTAGAGTAGAGGTCTTCACAGTGCACCCGAGACCCGTTGACCCGGCACCCGACCTGGGACCCGCGTCCGGATCTATATTTTAAATGATCAGCCGGGTCCGGGTCGGGTCTGAATCTATTACTTCGGGTCCCGGGTCTGTTTAACATTGTGAGTATTACCCATGCAATTGGAGTGCAGTCTCAAGCGAGTGTCATGTTTGTTTCTATGGCAACCAGAACTTCCACCAAACCGCGCTTTACATTTTCTCCCATTTTTATAATAATATAAATGAACCGTCTTGTTTAATCTTAAATTTGTTGTGGTCAGATTCAGACTCAATGCAGAGCAGTGAGCCCAGATATGATAGCAAATAAATAACGTCAGTGGCTATTGCGCTGATCGAGCAATCGTTATTATAGTTCAAAAGGGCAAACGGTTTAGTTATTATGCAAGTTAACTCGAGTCAGAATGTCATCCATCACCATGACATCAAGTGTGACTTTTAAAGCTGAAATAATGAGTGGATTAAGCTTGGAATAACGAGAGAAATAACATGGATAGAACTTTCTTGTCGGTGGATTGTAATGCATCACAGTCAGTCAGGTAACGTTACAAGGAAGTGAGACGACGACTGCTAAAATTAGGTAAGACAAAACGTTGTATTTTTCGCAATGTGTGACAATCGGGTCCAGTTGAGTTTGTGTCTTCCCGCCGGGTTCGGGTCCAACTTTTGAAATAATAGACGGGTCCAGGTCAGGTCCGACAGTGACAGTACATTTATGGAATTTCTCGGATCTGCACAGGTCCGGGTCCAACTTTTGAAATAAAAAAGTCATTTTAGTTGTAAGTTAGTTATATACATGTAAACCAATCCGGATCCGGGTCAGTTTGGTGTAGCACATTACGGGTCTCTTCCGGTCCGGGCATGAATTTTCGGACCCTTGAAGGCCTCTACCCTAGAGATGTCCTGTACTCGGCTCAATCCAGAATCCAATCCAAATACACTGCAGACGTTAATGCCGGACAGAAGGAGATTCACACCACCATATGAAAAGCAGCGTAAAGCATAGGTTACCGTAAAGCTACGTCTTAGTTTGTACTTACCTTGGCGAAAGCCAAGTACATATCAGCATCTATCTCGTCTATGGTATAATCGCCCTCATGACAAACTTGTCATGACAAAGTAAAATGAATGTTACTCTGAATATTTTAGATCTTTTTGATGTGAATGTTGAATTCTTCAAGAGTGAATGATTGGTAATTGATGAGAGCTATTTTCGTGGATTCTGTTGGAGAAAGGCTAGTTGAGAATCACTGTGCAGTGCTATTAGGGTGTGTTACACAGGAATGTGCAAAAGCAGACAAAGGTTTGAGGTGCGAGTGTCTGGCGGTGGGACTGGAATAGGCCAGTTATCCAGGTGTTTTGTCTGCTAGCAACAAAGAAAAACATGTCTGAAAGGCCTTGATGTCTCTCTAAAAGAGTTTGTCTCAAATAGTCCCTTCAAGGCAAGTCAGTTCAGGGCCATGATGGTGAAGAATGTGGAAAGTAGATAGTAGGTTAAACAATATGCCAATGGCGTTAGAAAAATGCTATTTATTTTTCTTACCCATTGGCATTTTGTTTTAACTCTTTTAGCATAAATCAGCAACATTTGATGAGGTAAATGAAGAAAATAAGTTGAATTCGAGAAACATTTTCAAAAAAGTCTTAATATTTTACTTTTTTTAGCTTCTTATGTAAATTTATCTTAATCAGTGTTGGGAGTAACGCATTACAAAAGTAATACATTACAGTAACATATTACTTTTTGCTGTAACGCAGTAGTGTAAGGCATTACTAATCAATTTTCAGTAATATTTTACTTGTTACATGTTTAGTGAGGCTTGTATTACAGTTGTATTACAGTGTATTGTCTGATTTTACTTCTTAAAGGCAACAGACTATGTGAAAGTTTTAAAGCAGTCTTTAAGTGCCAGTTCAGAGCGGTCCCGTCTGTAACATTGTTTTTTCCTCATAAATGCGAACACGAAAACTAAAATAAAATGAATATTTTAAGTTCTATGGAGGCTGGAGAGCCAACCCTTCCTCATCCGATTTGCGCAGTGTAATTAACAGAATTACAAAAAAATATATTTTACCTCCTATTGTTTTGTCACGCATGAATGTGTGTCTTTTCCCTAATATTAAAAATAAAACATAGACTGATATTTGTCTAATGTCTGGAGACCTTTAAGGAAGTAGCCTATATACGTTTCAATACATGTATTTTCTGTGAATTTTTATTTCAAGTTTTGACTGCAAATGTCATGTCCATAATGCTGGACTTTCCCAATTTTAAATAATTTATCCTCAACTAGTTTTGTGGTGTAGGTCTACGTATTTTATAATGTTAACTTCAAATAATACTAATAGCCTAATTTAAAGATAAGGCAGCATTGGATATGGACGGTAAGGAGAATAACGCTGGAGTTGGAAGAGGTGTGTCGCGATTCTGTAGGTTCGTGAGTCGTGTGGCGAATCGCGATTTCGATTTCATATTGCATATCGTTACAGCCCAAAAGTTAAGTTCTACTTAGTTATTTTGGTGAAAGTAACTCAAAAGTAATAGATGAGTAATGTAACGCATTACAATTCCGGGACAGTAATATTGTAAGGTAATGAATTACTTTTAAATAACAGTAACAAGTAATACCTAATGTATTACAGTTTGGAAGTAACTTGCACAACACTGATCTTAATGTAAGGATGTTATACTGGAATATTTACTCCTGAGAACTTTCAACTCGCACCCAAAAAGAAATGGTAAAAATCTGCTCAGTGTATGTGTATGTATATATAAATGTGTCTTTAGCAGCAATCATGCTAAAAATAGTATTAGTATGTTCCCCATGAACATCAGCAAGAAGCAACTGAAAGCAGTGTCAGACAATAATAACTGTTAAAGTTTTTTTTTTTTTTTTTTTTGATATGCTGCCAAAAATGAATTCCTCTTGCTTCCATTAGAGATACACAATGCTGGGACTTACCCTGTTATCCTGACAGAGTGTGTTGCATGTTTGCGGTACTGTGACGGTCTGTGATAATTGACATCTGTATGTCTGTAAATTCCACTCTTGTACACAAAGAAATCCTCGTGGACCTCCATGATGGCTAGAGAGGGGGAAACAAACATAACACAAACCCATTATGCACAGTTTTAATTCATACA
Source organism: Pimephales promelas (assembly GCF_016745375.1). The sequence continues at coordinate 2,960,431 of NW_024121233.1, forward strand.
AGGCAAATTACAGTAGTACAGACCTTCATACGGTACGTCATTGAATCAATATTTAAAAGCTGATCCTTCATTCTTATCACTCACAGTCAGGAAACACTATGGTTGCTTTCAAAAGCCCAGTTATGTAATATTCCACACGCTCACCCAAACATCTTGTTCCCTAGCAGATAAAAGTGAGATCAAAGTCGCTCCTGCTAATTGTAGGAGTTCAAAAGAGCTCAACTTCATGTGGCATAAAGACAACTGCTTAAACTCAGAGGGCCTGGGACAAAACTTTTATGGGTGGGTACCTGTCGCAACCCTCTCGAGGACGACCCTGGTGGCGTGAGAAGTAAAACCAATAAAGCTCAATGTTCAATGTGTAAAGCTCAATGGGAATTCCCTGCACCTCCTCACACTTTGGGTTTTTCCAGACATTACTAGGAGATCCTCAGCAGTAAACAGAGCCTAATGATCACACACACACACACACACACAGTCCTTCACATGAAGATCTTTTCATCTCCTTTTTCTCAATATAAGCCAGAGGTTAGGCAGAATTTTTGCCAAGATTAGAAGTGAAATCTGGCGTAAATCCAGGGTTCCCTCCTGTCTGGAACAATACAACAGAACACTGGCACGGGATCATGGAACAGCTCGAACTAAACAAGAACATACACACACACCCTTGTCATATTACCCTAGGGGACTTTTCTAAGAATTCACTGCATGTATGATGAGTTTAGGCCTTTTGTCCAAACTAAGTTCTCTTTGGGCGTCTACAACATCCATGGTGACTAATACGACATAGATTGATCGTTGCTGACTGCATTAACAGTTATTAGGCATGAGCTTTTTACTATTCTTATCCTCTGGCTCACAGTATTGGACAAGCGCACACACACACACACAGACACACACTTCTGGAGAAATCCATACCTTGCACAGGGCCATTATCCATAATCTCTTTCATAATCTCATTCTCCTGTGAGTGGAAAAGCAGAATCAACATGTCAAGTGAGTTCAGTTAGTGAGAATAATGCTGCATACGGTATAAACTGACAGTGAATAATGTTATGAAATTAAATATGAGCAGTATTAAGACGCTTGGGTAAATGCACATAATAAACAGTCGTCCTTTCACGTATTACTACGAAGAATTGTTTAATTGTTCACCACATTCCTTTGTCACATCTGTGACCGATATACAATCCAAAACACGCCTGGAGACATAATGAAAACTATGCATAAAGAGAGACAAATGTGTGGTAAGATATAGCTCAAGGAGAACACACTCAACCATGACATGACTGCTAATGTAATGCCTCTCCAGACAGTTGTGAATTATTCTTCCCTTTGGCTTTGACTGGGTGCGAGTGAAAAACCAGTAAATCACTGATGCTTTAACCATTGGTATTATGCAGGCAGAGGTCTGTGTGTTTTATTGAGAGTCAGAACATGTTAGATGTCATAAAACTTGTTTTAAAGAGGACCTATTATGCTTTTTTACATAGTCAACTTTCTTTAGTGTGTAACGTTGCTGTTTTTGCATGAAAAACAAAGTCATTTCAAAGACAGTTATTCTCTATATCAGTGTTTCTGAACTCCCTGAAACGAAAGTTTTCTTCCGGGAACAAACATGTCACAATATTCCTCATTTAAATAATCCCCGCCCATATGCAGAATAAAGGGGCGGGGCCTGGTTGAGTTAGTTAAGGCGCTTTTCCACTGCATAGTACGGTACGGTTCGGTTCGGTACGTCTCACTTGTGGTGCTTTTCCACTGCATGGTACGGTACAGTACGGTTCGCTTCAGGACGCTTTAAATGGTACCTGGTCTGTTGAGGTTGCAAGCGTACCGTACCGGTACTAAAATGTGACGTGAAACACTGCAGATCACTGATTGGTCAGACAGAATCGTCACTACCAGCGTCACTACTAGCATCATTGGATTTGCGACACGAGACACTTTTTAGCAGTATTTTTGTTTTGCTGCCATCAGCCTCATTTTAAACACATTTTTCCGTCTAGCAGTTAAAAACAACCACATACCGAGAATCAGGAACACCATCCCCTCGATAGTCTCGATTGTTCCTGTGTTGTGGGTTTGAAAATGTGGCGCTTTTAAGATGATGTCATGGCAGTAGAGGCGCGCAAATAACGATCAGTCCCACACACTTTGAAGGGGTACTACTGCAGTGGAAACGAAAAGCGATCCGAACTGTTCCGCGCCGAGTCGAAGCGTACTGAGCCGAACCGTACCGTACTATGCAGTGGAAAAGCGCCTATAGTAGTGTGTTGATACTGGCGGTTAAGGTAAGGAGCGGGACATTTCCCAAACACGCTCCAGGCGACCAATCAGAGCACAGTGTGCTTTTCAGAAGGAGGGGCTTCAAAGAGACAGGAACTAAACAGAGCTTTACTGAGAGACTGGGAAAAGAGGAGCTGCCACAATGGAGAATATGGGAAAAATAATGTGTTTTGAACATTCAAACATGGAAGCCTATTCTAGTAGACCCTAAAAATCAACTTTGTAAAAGGGCATAATAGGTCCTCTTTAAAATAAAAACGATTACAGTATTGACCATTTTGCAAGATGTAAACAACACTGGTCCAGAAACACTTCCTGTTTCAGTTTGTAACTGTTTTCTTTATTTCACATGTAAAGAAAACATCTTAAAGATGTTTGTTTAACTATTTGATTCAGTTTTAAATGTTCTGTTGGTTGTATTTTATCCCAGATTTTATGTAGTGTTAAAAAACTGAAACAGGAAGTGCTTCTGGACCAGTGTTGTTTACATCTTGACAAAATGGTCTATAGAGGGTATGCGCGTGATGTCACCGTCGGCAGGAGTGTCTGCAGTCTCACAGTGAGTGGCAAAAAGACTGAGCTGGGCTGTATTTGTTTTCAGCATGAATGCCGCGAAAAACAAACACAACACATAAAATGGGAAAGAGCTTTGCGATTGATTGACTGTACAAATAGATTTGACAAAAAAATCGGAGGTATATTTTTACAGACTGCTATAGAAAGAGGAGCAAATGGATCGCTGCAATTCTCAAAAAAAAAAAAAAAAAACTATAAAGTTTTAGGGGTGGACAATATGATGATATAGGCTATATATAACACTGATATAAGTGATCACCCGGATTTAGACCTACCTATAGGCCTATTGTATTTATATAAAGCACTTTTGCTTTATGTTTAGGTCTTTTATTTCCCCGGTGTCGAAATCAGGCAAACATAAATGTCAGGCAACACGATTCCTGGCTGCATGTCAATATCCACGGATCACTGGATCTTTAGTAAGTTGTAAGGAACACTATATTGAGTCCAACATTTCGTTTAAATTGATAAAATTGTTCGTTTTAGTCGCATTTTCGCAGTTTTCCCTATTAAATCCAGTCACGCAGCAGATCTTTTGCCACTCAGTCAGGCTGAGGGGGGTTGTTCCGGCGGGAAAGTGACGTCAATGCATTCCCTCTATTATGTAAGATAATAAGACTATTGTCCTTTTCTGCAGTGTATCTTGATTCCAGGGGTCAGGTGACTTACATTGGAGGACAGTCTGTACGGAGGGGTCGACTGATAGACATCATTGTGGTAGCTGTGGCTGTTGGGACAGTGCGCTGTGGCCTGCCTCTTCCCCCGGCCCACCGCTCGAGTTTGCATCATACAGCGAGCCACTTCATCGGGGGTTTGCTGGGAGAAGGGGTAACACTCCTCAGTCACTACCCTGACAGAAACACACACACAGATAATAAACCTGGCATCAAATAACATTAATACTATTTTTAGAGCAATTCAAGTTAGTAATACGTTTAACATAACATTTAATATACTGACCTTTAAAGCCACTTTTTGTAATAATCAAATGTTTAAATTTTCATTTAGGGGCTTTTATCATATGCAATTTTCTGACTTATTCATCAGCATTAATTTGATTACAATACAGTAATAGTCTTATTTCTTATGTTCACCAAGGCTATGTTTATTTGATAACAAATACAGTAAAAACATTAATGTAATTTATTCCTGTGATCAAAGCTGAATTTTCAGGGTCACATGATCCTTCAGAAAAATTATAATATGCTGATTTGCTGCTCAAGAAACATTTCTTATAATTATCGCTGTTGAAAACACTGTAACATGTCAAAGTTAAAGTATTATTTGTCAAATGCACACCATTTGATTTGTAAGATGAACTGCTTAGGTTAGATGCAGTGTGTAAAACATGCAGTGAATTACCCTCTTCTCCTCAGGTACCACCAGGCCCCATCGATACGCCCCCCGGCGCACCCGTCCTGATGACGCTTGTCACAGGAGATCAGATTCTGAGGCGAGAGCTGAGGGGTCATGTGACCCATTGACTGAATCGAGATCCGGTCTGATGCAACAGCTAGGAGTGAATCACATATGAGCGACAGGACAGGTGAACTGCATTAGCAGGTTTATATATACACACATCACTGTACTCTGAAGTGTTCTTCTGCTGTGGTCCGTGTCATGTTTTGACTCTCACCTGCAGTTGAGAAAGCCCAGGATGCATTGCAGTTTCCCTGGTCCAATGGCTCATGGATTTTCCCTGGCCATTTTGTCACTGCATTGAAGTTACTTGGCAGATGATCGTTTCCATTCATATTCATCTGCAGAACATAACGCAAGATTGAATGTTTTTTTTCCGAGTTAATGGTACAATTTGGCATAGAAGATGTGGATAACACAGAATTTTTTTTTTCCATAAATTCATCCATGATGTGATTATGAGTGATTTTGGTGGCACAATACAATTATTTCCATATGTGTTCTCTTTCACAGTGCCAGTAGATGAATGAGGCTGTCTGAGTCTCCGAAGTCCAAGGTTTACAGGAGAAAAATAATGTGGTTAGTGTGGTTTTAAAATAATTCATTAATTTTGTTGGGTTTTGGAAATTCTAGGAAATCATTTTTTTCTCTGTTCCATCAATAATAAAAAAGTCAAAGTAAACATCCCAGTAATATCCTTCATCATTACAAAGGCTCACTTTATACCCGGTTTTAATATCTGTCTCAGGTGATGCGATAACAAGTGGTCTGCGGACACACATTCCCATTTACAATACAGTAATATTGTGAAATATTATTAAAATTTTAAATGACAGTTTTCCATTTTAAAATATTACATTATTTTTATCCAATCCTGATTTTCAGCATCATCACTCCAGTCTTATTTTTCATCAATTTTTTTTCCTGGATTCTTTGATGAATAAAAAGTACCTTTATTTGAAACTTTATTAACACTTTTGGTCAATTTAATGCATACTTGATGGATTGATTAAGCGTGGCGTCAGTTCTGGCATGTCAGGTTAGTCGATGCATCAGCTGATCCATATCTACCAATAGGAATACGACGCTTATCATGTATACATGTATAAGCTCCTTCAATATTATCACGTTTCTCAGGAGCCGCTTCCCTCCTCCCTCCCCAGCTCCTCCTCTCCTCAGTCAGGATTTAGCATTGATTCCCCCTGAATCAGACTAAAATCTTCTAATTATGTTGTACGGAAAACGTATTAATGAAATCTGATATTCTGTTTACCATACCACCAATCCTAACTGAATGCTAATAGTGGTTCTGACAGAAAAAAGTATTTATAAAATCGTACTGACACCAAACCTTTGAATGGTAAATAATCTCCCGTGATCATACTTCATCGAAGGGAGGGTCTCTGAATTAAATGACTTTATGCATTCATCACATCTAGTCAGTGTATTGATGTAGATCAAGTACAAAATAAAGCTGCGAAAAGTCACACCTGTGATTAGCCATCCACTCATGATTTTTAACTCTTGGAATTTTAACTCTGTGATGCTTGTCTTACATCTCCCAAATCTATAAGACCCCAGAATTCCTGCGTCATATTTTGCATCCCAAAGATTATGAATGTCCTGGATGAGGAATGCATTAGCACTTGTGTGCCTCACCGTCTTTGGTAAGGCACCGCAGCTTGTTGCCGTCCTCCTACATTCCAGCCAGTGATATCGTCATGATTCTCCCTGACAACTCGCAGATATGATCCCTGGAATGCAGATGCTTGTCAAGTGACCGCCTGTGCAGTGGTGAATTGTGGTGGTTAAAGGGCCCCTGAAGGGCAACGTCTCGCAGCAACACTTGACCCGATGGGGTACGGGAGCAATCCCACCAAGCAAAGACAAAACACCAATGAGAAAGTAAAGTGTGTGCGGCACTCAGTCCACTCATTAGTGTGGGTTTTAGGCAGATAGAGGCTTCATATATGGCCCAGGCTTGACAGGTGGAGACGTGTTGGAGAGTAAAGAGAAAAGGGGAAGTGGAGGAAGATATGGGTATGGACCCCTATTTGGTGAGGGTCTTAAAAGTTTTTTAAAAAGCGTCTAAAGTGTTTTTAACCAGCCGCTCTTCTGAAAACACCTAGCTGTGGACGCTTGAAAGGTCTTCACTGTAGTTGTAGAGGACACTTTAGTTGATATCATAAGGAATATCCGCTGAAGAGTTACTAGTATCTGATTTCGTATAGTTCGCTTTTGAATATAAAAACATCTACGCAATGTACTTTTTGAGTACTTGAGAGTACTTGCTCTGGCCCTTGTTTTGGATGATTCTCGTAAATATGAGTGTCCTCGGTAAAAATTGGACATGAACGCCCTCTCAAGTCGTAATTACCTCTGGGATACTCTTGATACCTAAGCTCCCGAATTGAGCGGTGTGATGGGTACATAGCCCACCTCACATATTTGGTGTCTACCATGGTTTACACAAGTTTAATTTTATGTTTTTGTTACTTTATTTAAATCCAAAATATTACAAATAATACAATACAAAAAATATAAATATTGGGGTTATGTCGCCACCTGTTGGTTTGGAATGCTCTTGACAACGCTTCCTAGCGTGTTGTTGGGTTTTCATGGACGGACAACCGTGCTTGTGTGGACGACTTTTTTTTTTTAAACGAAGGAGGACAAACTCTGATTATAAGAGTACGTGTACGTGTGGACTAGGCGTTAGCAGTGTTGGCTAAGTTACTCTGAAAAAGTAATTAATTACTAGTTACTAATTACCTCTTCAACAGTGTAATTAGATTACTGTACTAATTACTCTATCTAAAAAGTATTTAATTACTTTTAATTACTAATTACTTTCAAAATCCCATATCAATCTCAACCAGCTGAATAATACAAGGATAGACATGAATCTGTTTTAATTCTTTCAAATAAATACTACAAAATTGCATGAATTATCCTTAAACTGACCAAGGTTGAGAAGGTTACATTAATAAAACACACTTTTTAACATCAGACAATACATTTTGATGTTAAACCCACTATTGTTTTATGTCTAATCTCAAGACATTTCACACTTTTTTCATACTTTACAATAATTCATACAAATTTGTCCGAGTGTGGTCGTACAATTTAGACACCTCATAAAATGCATACGAATCGCTGTGAGATCGGATTGATCTATACACAGTATTTACCTCAATTACATCAGAAGTAACTCTAATTAAATTACAGATAAATGAAGAGTAATACATTTTCAAGGGAAAAGTAATTAAATTACAGTAACTAATTACTTAGTAATTAGTTACATCCAACATTGGGCGTTAGTCAGAGTTGTCCAGCCACAGTAAAAAGGTCACAGTGACCTGACTGAGTGTTTTGTTGTCACTTGTTGTTTCAGTTAACTTCCATCTTAAGTCTTTGATTTTTGTATGGACTTTGTTTGGAAATGTTCTTTGTTAAATCTGCCCCTGTATATTATTTTGTTCTTTTGTTCTTTTGCTGGAACAAAATTAATCATCTGTCCACTACCTGTTCTTGGTCACGACCGCCACAATTGAGCTATAAACTTTAAACATGGCGGAGGGGAGAACAACTGCTGTGTGTGACTGGCATTCTTTACATCGTCTTGTCACAAAATTGTTAAATTAGAGCATATTTACATATGAGTGATTTTTTTAAGCATATTTTATACACAACGGAAATAGCCTGTATTTGACAAAAATCATTGCATCTATATATTATTACAGTGAATGTGTATATGGTTGTCAATGAATGGGACACTAAATATCAATTTGGCTTAATTAAAAAATTCCACGAAGAATGGGAACAAATGTTTCAAGAGCGGCATAAAATATCAAGTAGTCCAATTCTGAGCGAATTTAAGTGGAAAATCAAAGTAAGGTTCTTTAGGAGCCCATTTATCACATCTAAGTTCAGTGGGACTTCAGATTGAGATGAAAACGGATCTATTTAGGGACCAGTGGTCCCCCATCCAAATGTATATTCCATAATACCTATGTACTGTGAAGCTTATGCTGGCTATATTTATCTGTTTACTTTTCTCTATGGACAATATAAAGGCTTTAAGGGAGTGATGGACATGTATATTGTATGGGATGTATTGTACCATCCAGGGTATCGCATTTGTATGTTGTGAATTGACAACTAAAAAAAAACAAAAAAACTACGAAAAATAGACAAGAAAAAAAATTGTGTCCTCCAGGATTCCTGTTCTTTCAGACAACAAAGCACTGAGCAACGAACCGTAATCACAACTTCAGAAGTGGGAAGTACACTTCCGATAGCACGTAACCGGAGCATTAATACACAGAAAGAAAGTGAAAGCCTCAGTGAGCCACATCAAATAACACACATCTAGACGGACATTCACTGTACCACACTGCACTGACACCCGCTGATCACAGTAAAGATCAAACCACAGTCTGATTTCTGCATCCTTCTCTTATTCTTGCTTTGCTGATTCCTAGCACACTGCATTACACAGAAGACAATTGCACAGAGCGTGAGAGCGATGATCAGAGAGCCGTCGATGGGCATAAAGGGATTATCTACATGCTTGATTATGGCTGGTCAGTCGTGGCATTCTGGCCAAGCTTCAACTCAAATTAATGTTCTATGTTCATTTATTTATTTAGTAAGTAGCCTTGAAATAAATACATATTTAACATGGCAAATCAAATACTTAATCAGCATTTTTATCTAAACATTTTTTTTTTTGTTTTTGTCTAAAATAATAAGCAGTTAAAATTTTCTAATCTATTTTTAAGCACATACTACCGTTCAAAGGTTTGGGGTCAGTAAAAATAAAATGTGAAAGAAATTATACTTTTAATCAGCAAGAACAGGTTACATTTATCAAAAGCAACACTAAGACATTAAAGGGGTGGTTGATTGCGATTTCACTTTTTTCATTTTAAATAGTGTGTAATGTTGCTGTTGGTGCATGAACATTATCTGCAAAATTGCAGCGCTGAATTTTCAATGTAAGTAGAGATATCGTCTTTTAAAAATCAGGAAGTTTAATGCCTACAAAAACGACTCGATTGGGACTACAGCTGGGTTTTAGACGTCAAAACGCGTACAAACATTTTGGACCTCAATTTGTATGTGTACTAATTTTGTAAATGTATTTTTCATGTATAAGTTATTTTATGACGTTATTTTTCGATTTGATCAAGAACGTAAACCAATGTCAACGCTGTTTGTGTGTATAGTAGCCAGTCAATCTGATGCTATTTTGTAAAACAAACGTGTATAAAGTTAAAAAAAAAAATATAGGAAAATTACCATTCAGAAACGTTTTGTAAGAGCCGTGTGAGAAAATGGTGAGAAACAAGCTTCTTTAAAACAAAAGTAGTGAAAAAATCTTACTGACCCAAACTTTTGATTGTGTAAATCTCACAAAATTTCTGTATATTTGTGTGTAAAACAACAATAACAAAAACCTAATTCAAGAAATGGTCTCCGAAATCAAGCAAATGTATCTTGTTTTAAGAATGTGTAGTTATTTTTAGTGGAAAATAAGACCAAGTGAACTCTTTCAGGATAACACATGACGTTGACTGACTACACATTAACCCTTTCCCTAACGGTCTCTTTCACACTAATAGATGATGTCTTGACACTGAACGGCTGCAGATGACTCTCACCTGCATCTCATTCATGTTCATAATGGTCCGTGAGGGGCGTTGTGTGCCCAGACGATACCGCAGACCCTCGTCCAGGGTCATTCCCCAGAACTGACTGTAGTTTGCTGCCCTCCAACTGGAGAGAAAAAAGATAGAGAGTGAGTAGGAGAGAGGAAAATGTGTGCACTGGTTATGTAGTAACGCACTAAGATGGAATCCTGATGCTCACCCGTAACCTCTCCCGTTGATTTCTTGGATCATGTCATCCTCTATCAGACAGGCGTGATCCTCACATTCCCAGCGCCCATTTTGACCACATGTACTGTGGGAGACAAATAAAAACTGTTAGTGAACAGATCTGTAAACTTTCCACGCAAATAGAGTACAGTAAATAAAAAGCCCTGAAAAAAAATGACAATGTCTTTTTTACCAAACAGCCAAACAGTGACAGGAAATTATCTTCATAAAATGTTTCTTGTCAATTTCAGAATGGAAAAGTAAATATTATATAATTTTCTATTAATTTGCTAAGAGGATTACCATTTTAAGGGTCAGATTTATTAAACAGGGCAAATTAGTGTGAGACAGCAATCATATAAAAGCATGCGCTGGGAGAGGCTGACCTACTGCAAATTAAAGAACAACACATTTCTATAATGACCAACACAATTCACCAAGGGAAGCACAACTATTGAAGCACTTCAAGTGCAAAATGAGTAAAATATTAATAATAGCGCAGGTACCAGTAAATTAACTTCCACAAAAAATGTTGCGTGCTTGATTTAAACACTCTCCTCCTGTACATTTTCTGAAAGGGAAACTGGTATAAATGCATAATAAGGTCTGCTGCAAAAAATAACTCTCCACACCTTTTCAGCACTCATTTTTGCCTTCAATAAATCCTGAATGTAAAAGTAAATATGGCCATTAACTTTAAAATATTACATTTAAAATGGTTTAAAATCCTTTATTTAACAATTAAACTCATACAACGTCATCATTTTGACTTTATCTATCGAATGGTCAAGATGGTTAAGATGTTTTCGGAGGTCACAATATTAAGTGAGGGATACAAACATTTTGTGTTCCCTCATCCTTCCCTTGTTTATGTGGGTGTAATACAAAAAGTAACGCATCCTTCCCTCGTGGGTCAATTTGACCCCCTTAGTAATGAATGGAATGCGAGCAATGCTTTGGTATACATAGAAAAACCTAAAAAATCCTTACGACCTTTCTCCAGTATTGTGATGTATTTCTGAGAGAAACGGAATACTAAATGATGCAAAATAGTGGGCATGGCTTTTTTTCCAACCAGCACATGATTGGATCTAGAAAAATGGGTGTTTGATTCTGAAATGGAGGATGACGCAAGTTTACACACGCTGTCAATCAATGCTCGCTCAGCACTCGCAAACACACAGCAGCTGTCAGTTGGAGGGTCGTGGTTATGGATGTTAAGGAGACACCCAAACCGTAAAGCCTACGTCATCGGGCAAGGTCCTCCAATGCAGAGGGGAGTGGCATTTTCAAAATTTGATTAAAGATTACGAAGCCAAATTTTTTTTGTGTGTGAGGATTGACTTGCATGTATGAATTGTTCACCACAAAACGATCAATTTAGGCAAACAAAGTAATTATGGTCAATTTTGATTTTAATGGGGACTTTAAAATTAAAACTGGACTTTACCAAAAAGGGTTTTATAATATCTACATGCATATCTGAGTGCATACTGATTAGATAAACTCAAGAACTGACTTCAGGACCCAGTGGAACAGCTCATTTGCTCCATATAGAGTTATTTTGAATTTAAGTTGAAAGAATGTGAAGGTTGTGTTATATCATTTATTGATCAAATCTAGTAATTTAAAGGTACAAACAAAAAAATACAACAAAAACTTGCATTAAAAATAGAAAAATGGTTAACCTCATAAGCTTTCTGGACAAAAAAGTAAATAAATACGTTTTAGGGCATCGAGTCATTTTGACCCGCGAGGAAGGATTTTTTACAGGATGCAAACTGTTTAAAACATTTCATGCTGATTCATTTTATGACAAGTCATGGGACCGTATTTGTGGAAAGTGACAGTCCCTGACTTTAAAACCCCTGATTGTTCCTCCCACTGACAGTGGCGTTTGTAACTTTTAGAATAATAAACAACATGGCGTGTTTATACAAGTGTTTCAAAACAGAGAAGGGAAATGTAGACAGACGTCAGACCAAACCATTGAGAGAAACAATGAAGTTGTTCAGACATTTTCTACATTTGAGACACAAAACAAGAGGAATGAAATGAGCGAGAGAGTGCGTGAGAGAGGCATGTGAACCTTTTAAGGCTGCAGCTCCTGAAGAAATATCCATTTTTAGTCAGTCTGAGTGAGGAGAGGAGGTTCAATAGGCTTGACGTAAGAGAGGAACATGGATTAAAAGAGGAAGAGCAGAGCTGCGGCTGAGGCTTTACTAGAGAGTCACGAGCAGAATATTAAAGTGCCTTTTTCAGATATTTCCTTTCATGTAGTGTGTGATATATCTGTTTGTGAATGTAAAGGTCTGAAAAGTTGCAAAGGTCAACACATTTGAATAATGCAGGCCCATGGTCTTCATTGGCTGCTCACAAACAATGTCTAATTGGCCCCTCCCCAAACACTGTAGTTGTAGCGTGTTGTCGACATGTCACCCAGTTTCTGAGCTGCAAACCCACTATAATGCACTTCCAAAGGGTGAAAACTCGAACTCGAATTGATGTGGTAAAACCGATGCCATCTTTACAGTTCGCAGTGCTGAGGAAGAGCTGAAATTCAGATATGGTAATAGGCGCTTCGTTTCCAACACGCACTGTTGGCGGTCGACCAGTCACAACAGACTGGGCCATCTGACCAATCAGAGCAGAGCAGGCTCTCGGAAAGGAGGGGTTAAGAAAGAATGAATCCTTTATCGAACCGTTTCAGACACTGTGAGAAAAGAGCTGATACTGCAATGTAGGCCTATATTATGAGAAAATCAAAGTGTTTTTTGACCTTGGATGCATATAAACCTATTGTAGGAGAAAATTAGAAGCCTTTTTTTAAGCATCTGTCCAACTATGGACATGAATGAAGCCTCAAATAGTGTGTGTGGCATGCAAAGGTTTGCTTTTATTTTACCTTGCAGAGACAATAAAACATTGTCGTCACGTCAACCACATCGAGCACCCGAGCAATGTAGTTGTTTCACAATCTCATTCTTCCTCAGTGAAATAGGTGCATATAGCAGATTCTTTTACTTCTTTCTGTCAGGTGACACAAACTGAAAGTCTTTGCGCTAAAGGTTCACACAGTACTTCAGATTGAGGCATAAATTCACACACCAGCACACACATGTTGGTTGAAAGTTACAAAAGGTTTTCAGAGTGCAAAAGTGTCAAGTGACCTGTTGTCAGCAGGAAGCCGAGTTTCCCATTCTGTCACGCTTCACTGTAATGCTCAAATCAGCATCCTGATACAAGCCTGGCTGTCTCTGACATGCCCTCCGGTACACAGCAAACATACTTATGAGCTTTCTCTGTGTTTATATTTCATAGTAATCTCTAAAAAATGAAAGCAGGTTGACTTTATGGGTTCCAGCAGGTGGCTCATATAGATAAGGCATGGGGGAAAGAGATTTAGATTGATAAACTGTCAACAAAAAAAAATAAAATAAATGTAGGCTACAAATACATCCAGTAAATATATGTAAATCCTTAAAGCAAAATAACTTAAAGGCATAGTTCACCCAAAAATCTTCAGAACACAAAATGAGATTTCTGTTCCTCCATTGACAGTTACGCAACTACCAATTTGACGCATCAAAACGTTCATAAAGAGATCGTAAAACGAATCCATATGACTTTTCTGAAGACTCGATCTCTTTATATGATGAACAAATTAAATTTGGGCTTTTATTCACATTTAAACATTGATCAGCGAATATAAACAGAAGCTCAACCAATCCTGCTTGACACAAGAGAACAAACCTCATTGGTTCTTGCAGAAGCTCAAACGTGATGCGTAACATGAGAATGAACATCATTCGTTCTCACACTTCAAGTGAACATGCTTGAGCTTCTGTTTAACAAAACTGATGTGTGAGTTGATCAGTTTAAATGTGAATAAAAGCCTAAATTCAAACTTAAGAATCATATAAAGCGACCGTTTCTCTTCAATTTGGACAAAACCGCTCAATTCATGTGGATTTTAAGCGTTAAAGTGGTAGTTGCATAGATGTCAATGGAGGGATAGAAAGCTCTCAGATTTCATCAAAATGATCTTTATTTGTGTTCCAAAGATGAACAAAAGTCGGTAACACTTTACTTGAAGGGGTGTGCATAAGACTAACGTGACACCTTCATAACCATGACATGACATATGTTATGAAGTTTTATGCATGTTTGTGTTAACTGTCATTAAGTGTAATTCGCACAGTTATGACATTTTAATGCAAATATGATGTTGTTTAAGATGTCTTTGTTATGATAGACCTTGACATAAACCAATACATCATAACCTGTCAGTGTCTTTGTCATGACAACTTGACATTAGACAACAAAACCATAAACATAAACATGACATAGCAGATGCTGGGTTGCTGGGTGCTGGGTTGTTTGAACCCAAATTCAATTAGTACCACTGTAGTTGAGGTCAAGAAAAATATTCATGACAGTTATAATGGCCTCATGACAGCCAATGTCAAAGCCAACCACATGACACTTAATTTTATGTCAAGATGTCATAATAAATACATCTTAAACAATGTCATATTTGCATTAAAAATGCCATTATTGAGCGAAAGACACTTAATGACAGTTGTCATAAACATACATAAACCCCACTTCATATTCAAGACATATGTCATGTCATGATTATGAAGGTGTCATGTCAGTCTTATGCACACCCCTTCAAGTAAAGTGTTACCTTAAAGTCTGAGTTTGGAACGACATGAGGGTGAATAATTAATGATTTTTGGGTGAACTATCACTCTATCATAGCATATATAAAAGAATTGTGAGGTTGTGAGCTGGTTACCTTTGGCTTTGGATTTGGATTTGAAATATTTCACGTTCCTCTCATAACTCTAGTAACTACAAAGATTGCAATGCGTATGGCTGTAACATTTACACTGATAGTGTCAGCAACAGAAACTAATGTGACATTACATCCAGGTGTTTGTGAGAGAGAAAGAGCGAGAGAGATATGGTTATGCTGCGACCCCATCACTGACTGAAGAACAGATCCTACAGGAGCCGCTGGGTCTGCGGCCGATACATGCTAAACCTATGGCACAGTCCAGTGAGGCTTGAACTCAGGAAATCTCAGGATTACAGAGGTGAATGTGAACCAGGGAACAACATTGGGACAGCCGCCAGTGTTTCATCTATCTCTGCCACCATAGGAAGCCGGAGAACGTGAAAAAGATCCTGATAAAATAAGAACTGAAAAGAGGCGAGATAACGTGGCAATGCCAAGAGGTCTGTGCTTGGTGTGATCGGAGAAAGCACCGTCACGGCAGACTACCGGATAAAATCAACATCAGTCTGAGTCTGACATACAAACAAAAACACATCTACAAACAGAACACTAAACATGAGCATTCTGGAGTACTTTTTTACAGGCTGAGGCTGTGAAAAAATCCTCACATTAAAATTCCTTCATGGCAAAAAAAAAAAAAAAACTATTAAAACATCAAGGTACAATTATTAACTAAAGACGACATTTTCAAGTCAAATTTATAAAATTTCACAAATATTATGTTTTATCAACAAGTATTGCATTACAATATTGCACTACTTTCTAAAAAAAAGTAACTAACTAACTTTACTTGTTCTCATCTGGGCTTCCTTGTTTGATTTTTAATAACAAAAAAAAAAAGCTAAATTTTTTGCAAATGTAAAGGCCTTTTCACACCAAACGAGAAATGATTAAGCCTGAAGAAAATGCAAATTCATGTCTGAACAGTAGAGGTCAATAAATCAGAAAACAAAATAAAAGTAACTCAGATATTTGGTTCTAAATTTAAAAGTAATGCACTATTTTGCTTGTTATACGTTAATCTGAAAAGTAATCTGATTACGTAACTCCAGTACTTGTAATGAGTTACTGTAACCCCAGGTAAACTTCACCCCTGCCACAAACAGACACATGCAATATGTGACGACCACGTGCACACGCCACACTGAAGACAAGCCAAACTGGAGACGACGCCACACCACATATTCCCAGAGACAATACTCATATCACCGCTGTGTGAAAAAGCTTTGGCATTGGGGTAAGGAATTCCTGCTTTTCTGTTTTGTCTAACCATCACTAGTTTCTCACAAAATATAGTGCAACCGCACTTTATGACAATGGAAGATAAGATGTTTTTAAGCCAATAAATACAAAAGCAGGCAAAGCCTCAGAAGTCTCGCAAAGTCACTGAAAATAGCTGATTTAAAGGAGTAGTTCACTTTTTTTAAAAAAAAATTTGCTGATAATTTACTCCCCCCATGTCATCCAAGATGTCCAAGTCATTCTTTCTTCAGTCGAAAAGAAATTAAGGTTTTTGATGAAAACCTTCCAGGATTTTTCTCCATATAATGGACTTCAATAGGAACCAAACGGTTCAAGGTCCAAGGTCTTGCAAATGTAACTTAATAATTCTGATTTTATAGAAATGTTTTATGCAAAATAAAATATTTTAATTTCACTCAGAAATTGCTAGTAAATTTCAAAAATAATTAAAAAAAATGGCAAGTAACACAATAAATTAAACATCAAATGTTGAAGTAGAAAGACTGAAATTGTATTTTCTCAACAAAAGTACTCCAATAATCTCAATTTTTCCATATTTACAACTGTGCCTATTCTATTTTTTTATTTTTTGCTTTGCATGTACAGTATGGGTAGCTATAAAATCGCTCACCAATTTTCTGTAATTTACACCTCAGCTGGAGGTTTTGTAGCATCCATGAAGAGTTCAGTACGTCAGCTTTAGTGCGAATAAGCTCAGTTTATTTGTATAGCACTTATACAACAGCTATAACTGCCTCTTAACACAAAACAAACAATTAATCACCCATAAAAGAAGTGTTATTCTACAGCCAAAAGCAGATTGTTTACTAATTCATATTTGTAGCAAACAAAATGATGTATTCCTACATATTGGTCATTAACCAAGGTTTATGTGTCCACTGAAAGGGAATGTGCTTCGACTGTGGCTGGTTCGAAGGATTAGACTCTATGAGGAGAGATAATCCTATTAGCGAAGGGTCTTACTGTAGGGAGAGAGACACGCGGTAAATATTATGGATGTATATGTGCTGTACATGATCCTGCGGTGTGTTTGTACAGTTCGGGATCACAAGGTCGCTGAAGGTGAAGCACATGTATGGATCTGTGGAAGCTCAGGAATGTGTGTAATCTTTTCAGGACCCGAGGGGTCCCACTATCCTGCCCTCTGAAGACCAGTCATGATAAATCCTGCCAACGTGTGTTGGTGTTGATGCAGCCATCAACGGCCTCGGATTGAGAGAACCACAGTGCCCTTGGAAAGACTATGTTGTCTGTGCTACGAAAATACTGTCTGGAGAAAGAAAGAAAAAGAGAGAGAGAGAAGATATGCAGATTTCAAACTCACCATAAATTACAGTTCTCTTTGTATGTTGCTCCTGAGTGAAACCTTTGGCCATTCCTTTCACAAGAACCTGAAATCAACAAACAAACATGGTTATGAATCAATCTGCAGGTAATAAGAGGAAGAACAGTGGAACACACATACTATGTACATCCTAAACATTTGGATTAAAAGTTCTTTCTTTCATTTATGTCTGATGGACTTTGGAGTGTGCAGAGGAATGTGTCTTTGGCTTTCCCAGAGACTCTGCTGTCGTCATGCCTTGACCAGTTTAATCAGAGGTTTCCACATTGCCGTCTTTCCTCTCATCCTAATACACCATGTACAAATGGAAATGATATATCCAATAGTTCACTTTGAAATTAACTTTTGGTATGTTTTAGCTTACCTCAAGGGCATCCAAGATGTAGGTGTCTTTGTTTCCGCAGTAGTTTAAATTTTGATATTTTTAGGTCAAACGGAGGTCTATGGTCACCACCTCAAAGAGCATGCACAGAGAAGTCCAAATTAAACATGATTTAATGACTCGTAAATCTAAGTACATCATTTTTACCTCTCGTAACCACAGCCACGTCCAACTGATCTGAGGGCGCGGGTGTTACGGTCTGCACAAGCGCCGGAAATCACCGGAAGTGATCTCTCGCGCGGTTGCGAAAAAAATTGAACGTTGTCTGTTGATATATCGAAATCGTCTTCCATTGTGATTTCCCATATATCTAAATATGTTTAGATCTTCACAGTGAAAGGTAACACTTCTGAAATCTCTGTGTAAACAATGAGTGAAGTACACGCGCGAGAGATCACTTCCGAGGCTTTCTGGCGCTTGTTGCAGACCGAAGCTCCCTTAGATCACTTGGATGTGGCTGTGGTTATAAGAGGTAAAAATGATAAAAATACTGTTTGTTTTCTCACACAAACCACTCGTTTCGTGTCTTAGGCCATCAATGTGTACTTACATTTACGAGTCATTAAATCATGTTTAATTTGGACTTTTCTGTGCATGCTCTTTTAGGTGGTGACCATAGACCTGCATTATATGACTGACCGACAAGAACGGTTTGACCTAAAAATATCAAAATTGAAAATACTGTGGAAAAAAAGACACACATCTTGGATGACCTTGAGGTAAGCTAAAACATACCAAAAATATATTTCAAAGTGAACTATCCCTTTAATTTTACAATTCTGTGGTCCACACAAAAATTTCAAACATTACAAAAAAAAAAAAATTGTTTATTTTTTGTTCATCTGTAAAAGTTTTTAAATGTTTTAAAACTTTAAAAGATTTAAAAGGTTACGCTTTAGCCCTTCATAGGAATAGGAAGCATGAACTATCAGATGTTTTTTTAACCAATGAAAGTGGCTTTCCAGAGAAAACATTTACTGAGATTTAGCAACAGTATCAGTCTGAGTAATGCTGAGCTGTGATCCATGAAGTCATACCTGCCCTATAGACATGACCGTCGCTCCTTTAGCAAACACACATACCTGTTGTGATCCCTCCCTTCCCTCCTCGTACATTACAGGCATTCTTTCTGCCGACCTCCATTCACTGCTCCCCTGTTCTGCTCTTTTCATGGGAATGCCACTGTTCTCCTCCCATCATTAGGTTCATGACTGAATATTTAACACCTCACCCACAGTGAGGACCATGAAGCAAGAACGGCAGGGAAACATTAACAGGGAAGAATGTGAACTTGGTTTTCCATCACGTTTCTAGAAAACGACTAACCTTAACAGCGTTTTAACGGCGTAGACTTCACACATTGGCTAGGGGCCAAAAATGTTCTCTTTGCATACCGATGGCTTTGATTTGGCTTCTCATTTTGATCAACATGACTATGCCAACAACATATCCTTTCTATAAGAGAACATGATTGTATGTCTTTTGTCATGGAGGAAACTAAAACATTATTGGAGTTAATATTTTGTTGTTAATATAATGTTAATAGTTAACATTAGTTCACTTAAAAATGATCCTTGTTGCTTGTGACTGGTTGTCTAAAAATCTAAACAAGTAGACTGTGTGACTCACACACCATATTTCATATCTTCAGGATACGATATGATAGCTTTTTTGAGGGACATACTAAAATTTAAGTTGTTAATTCTTGACATTGGCTCACAAATCATTCTTTCCAGTCAAAACTCAATTCAATTAATCAATTCATCTAGTTCACAGTAGTGTGATGTTTTGCTCATGAATTCGATTTGTCTGGTTCTCAAGTTTGACCAAAATCGCTTTCAAAGAAAGTCATTCCATAGCCTATTTGTAGCCTACAGAAACTGTCTGTCTGTATGGGTACGGCTCCAGTGGAAGAGTGACCTATTACCCGAAACTCCACTTGTGTACGGCCATTACCGGAGGGCAGTGATTATAGTTTATAACGTTATGAATATGGATATTTTTCTTACAAAAACACTTTGTTTTGCTCCAGAAGGCCTTTATTAATACCCTGGAGCCATATATTTTTATGATGGATGGATGTGCTTTTTTTGCGTATAAAATCTCATTCACATTCACTCCTATTATAATTCTTGGAAGAGCCAGGATAGTTTTTAATATAACTTTGATTGTGTTCGGCTGAAAGAAGAAAGTCTTATACATGCTTGAGGAAATTATGGGATAATTAAAATTTTTGTGTGAACTAACCCTTTGAATTTTTAAATTGAATTAAAGTGTTAGTTCACCCCAAAATGAAAATTAAGTCAGTAATTACTCACCCCCATGCTGTACCAACCCCGTAAGACCTTCATTCATCTTCGGAACACAAATAAAGATATTTTTGATTGAATCTGAGAGCTAGATCAGTCCTACATAGACTGCCTAAGGGACTGGCTCTTGACGGCCCATAAAGTCATTAAAGAAAAGGTTTAAATATTCCATGTGCCTACAGCGGCTCAATTATAAGTTTATCAAGCGACGAGACTACTTTTTGTGCGAAAAAAAAACATAAATAACGACTTAATTCGACTATTATATTACTTCCTTATGGGCGCATGCGCGAGAACTGAGACGAGGACGTTCTTCTCCTTCGACTACTTTTTGTTACCGGCGGCTGCTCCGCTTAGGAGTATTACCGCCCCCTACCGTATAAGATGATGATCCATATATAAGGCGCTCCGGATTATAAGGAACACTGTCGTTTTTTTTTAGAAGATTAAAGGCTTTTAAGTGCACCTTGTAGTGCGGAAAATACGCTAATTGAAAAGCGTATGTTCAGCGCGCATCTTCCTCTGCTTGTAAACAGAAAGTTTTGCGCTTCCAGCTATATCAGCACATCATCTTATACGGTAGGGGGCGGTAATACTCCTAAGCGGAGCAGTCGGTAACAAAAAGTAGTTGAAGGAGAAGAACGTCCTCGTCTCAGTTCTCGCGCTTGCGCCCATAAGGAAGTAATAGAATAGTCGAATTAAGTCGTTATTTATGTTTTTTTCGCACAAAAAGTAGTCTCGTCGCTTGATAAACTTATAATTGAGCCGCTGTAGGCACATGGAATATTTAAACCTTTTCTTTAATGACTTTATGGGCCGTCAAGAGCCAGTCCCTTAGGCATCCTATGTAGGACTGATCTAGCTCTCAGATTCAATCAAAAATATCTTTATTTGTGTTCCGAAGATGAACGAAGGTCTTACGGGGTTGATTCAGCATGGGGGTGAGTAATTAATGACTTAATTTTCATTTTGGGGTGAACTAACCCTTTAAGGGATGATAGTTTTTTTTTTTTTTACATTGATACTATATAATAAGTTTTTGACAGTGATTGACAGTTATTAGAATTATGACAAAGACTTTGCTACTATTGGTATCTTCCAGAAGCCTAAATCCGAATTTTGGAAAGGCACAGAAAATGAATAACGCATTCTAGAGAGCACCTAAAGGGACACAGTTAGGCTTGCTGTGCCAGCCGGTTACATTACAGAAGATTACATCAGATTTCTCTTATCACTTGAAGAAATGGAGGGAAGACTGGGAGATAAGCAGGGATAACTGACAGGACGATGTCGCTACTCCCTATACAGAGTATGCGTGATTGCGAATTGGAAGTGTGCATTTCAAAAGAGAATTCAATATTCTCCCTGATGCCTGCAAATTATATATAATTACCTAACTGTAATTATAAGAGAACCCAAATACATTGTCCCTTTAGGGGCTCCGTAGTATATTTGGCTTCAGGCACATCCTTTGCTCCAACCATGGGAGTAGTAACTGCTATATCCTGGAAGCTATACATAGGTGTAAGGAGTCAATATGCATATTTCTGCATAGTTTGAAAGTCTCGGTCTTTGTTGCATGGAAAAGAACAAACAGCACAGTCTTCAGAATGTATGTTCTCACTCAACTTACTGGGAGGGTATGGAGGATTTGTTCCCAGGCAGTGGCTCCAGAAGTCAGGACAACAGTCGGACACGGTGCGGTTGCAGAACAGGTCGCAGTAACAGATGGTGTCCAGGTACGGGACAGTGCACTGGTCGTTTCGGCCGGGGCAGCAGCCTCCTCTCCTCTGGCAGTAGGAGCCGAAGGGGTCCCGGATCCCCCTGAGGTGCAGCGGGCTGGCTAGTTCTCTCTTAGAGCGGGAGAGAGTCCTCGCTGACATCCCCTCTTCTGACAGCAGGAGGAGCGCTGCAACGGCAGCCAGCATCAGGAGCTTCAACATTGCTTATCTGGGATAAAGAAATCAATATAGCAAAACATCAGCCATTAGGGTCAACTTGCGAATCAAAATCGAATTCAAAGCAACATTATGCTCCATCATGCTGCAAAAAAACCCAAACAACAACGATATAGATATTATTAGAGCAGAAATAACGTTTGAGTGAAAACAGATATGACAGATCCTGGAAACAGAGCTTTGATGGAGCGTTAGGCAATTCCAAACGGCGATCATTTGTTTTCCACTTTCCTGAAACACACTGAACTTGAGGCCATGAGCCAACAATCTGCAATATAAACAACACTGCTAAACAGACGTTCCTCTTGTTCTTATTTAATAATGCACTCATCCTGCAAACACAATGACAGCACAGCGATAGGTGTGTTATTTCTACTTTTGTCCATGACTTGAAGCGTCAATTGAAACTTCAACTTGAGTTTCTGTGGGATGATCCATATGTTGAGGTGTGTATAGGAAGGGTGCGGTCATGGGACTCAGGCCTCAAGTTACTGTAGATGTCCATCAGTCTTTATTTACTTGCTAAATAGTCCAGGAAAGATTCACTGCAATGTAAATATTGTCTTACGCTAAACTCATCCTTTCCATGCAGAGCACACAGGCCATTGTCCACTTACATTGTCTATTTGATCTCACTTCAGACATTTTGTCTCATTTATAATATTTGAGCTATGCGTGAACTGATATTTGCAGCACAGCTATCATGTCAACACTTGGCATCAGCACGGAGCAGTACAGAACAAAAAAATGTCTGTTGAAACCAAATATTAACCAAAGCATTACATAATCCACTTGGAGTGTTTACATTTAAACAGAAATCTAGAAATGTGCTTCATATTTGATTCAACAGAATAATTGATATTTTGCATGCATGATGCCAATCCATTAATTTACCTGCTTCTCTTTGAAATTATTTTAGAGAAATGAGGATTAAACTATAAAAGGCTGATGGTAGCTATAACTTTTCCCTCTTGTTTAGTCACTTTTAAATTGTGCTCTTGTGAACGTCACTTTAAAAACGAGTTAAACGGATTGACTGTAAAAGGAAAATGGACCCATTTATTTTCATAGGGCAAGAAAGGTGGAAGGACATGGTGGAAAAATGTTACTATCAAACTAATGGAGTCAAAACTTATCATTGTTACGGAAACAGCAACTTCCTGTAGTCAAAACCAAGGCAGTCCCAAAAACAGGGTAAGGCTGTCTTTTTAAGGCTGTCCATTTTTTTAAATATTTAAAATAGCATTTTGGGGTTTATTTATACAAAAAAATGGGTGGGCGGGCTGGGACGGATGGATAAAGCCATTTGTGATGTTTTTGAATCTCTTGAAGTCTCTTCTGATCACCAAGACTGCATTCATTTGATTAAAAACACAGTAAAACAGCAATATTGTGAAATATTATTACAAATTTAAATAACTGTTTTCTAAATTCATATAAAATTTAGGCCTATTCCTGTAATGGCACAGCTGATATTTTAGCATCATTACCCCAGTCTTCAGTGTGACATGAACTTTCAGAAATAATTTTAATATGATTATTTGCTGCTCAATTATTATTGGTGCACAATTATTAATACTGGTTCTTATTATTGTCAATTTTTTTTACTTTCTTTGATGATGAAAAGTTTAATCAACAGCATTTATTTGAAATATTACATTTTAGAATTTATTTTGTATTAAATTTGACTTATTAGAATGATTTCTGAAGGATCATGTGCCATTGGAGAATGGAATAATGATGCTGAAAATTCAGCTTTGATCACACGAATACATTTATTAATGTAGAAAAGTTATTTAAAATTGAAAAAAAAAAAATGATTTCACAATATTTCTGTTTTAACTATATTTTTAACAAACAAATGCAGCCTTGGTGAGCAGAAGAGACTTCATTCACAAACATAGGCCTAAAAAATGGCTTCACAGTTAAATAGCTCCTCACTTTCACTGATCATCCTCCCTGAGAACAATATCTTGAGATCACACATAATTGCGCTCAAGCTGCCATTGTGGTCTGGGGTTAAAAAGAGGAGAGCCTTGACAAAGACGAGGAGGCGGCGAGCAAATTGCAGAAAAAGCATCATTAATTACCCAATCATCCCACAGGGCACAATGTCCCCCATACAGACAAAGAACAGCCCCGGAAACAAAGTCCACTGCTGTGCAGTTTTCTGCATGACTGTGCCTTTAGTGGACCAGAGCCTCAACACTAAGGCATATGGCAGCAGTGTTGCAGGGGCATTTAAGGCACTCTCATTGAGTGCAAGAAATGTTTGACCCCGCTGTCATGGCGATCAAGTAAACATCAGTAATGATGCATCTACAGTGATGTGGATATTTCAGCTTTTAAAGCTGGCTGATGCTCGTCTGTTTCCTCCCAACAGGAGTGTAGCGTGTAGAGACGTGTTGACTTTACATCACATTCAGCCCGTAGGATGACAGAGCAGACAGAAAACACTGCTAGAGTCTGCTGTCTGACAAATGACTTACATCAATGCTTTTGATCAACCAATGAGCTGATAAACGCAATATTATAGTCGTATCTCCAACCTCACATGCATACAGGTGGTTCAACACAACAGAGCTTTAAACTAGCTTACAAATACAGCCATTATTAGCTAGTCTCTTCTGCTGGATCTTAACATTTGTAAAATGAAAGCTTGACTAACAGATATTACGCTCCATTTATAAAATGAACAAGTTTATATTTAAATTATAGCATTATGATTGTAGAATGACACGTCGTGGACTTTGAGAGGTCAAGAAACTTTCACAACAGGATTAAATAACAGACAGATAGCAGATGGAGGAGAGCTTCTAGAGGTTTCCTTCAGACATTAACTGTCAGCCAGTTTACACCTGCTCATTCATGTGTTTTTACAGATCAAATAAATAACTATCTGATTGGTCAAAAACTATTCCATTTGCACGTGGTTTTCGCAAAACGGATATAAATCCAATCTTCAATTCCCGCGCTATATGCAGATTTAATGGAGTCACCGTCACCGAAAGAACTCGAGATGAGCGACATTATTGATCATCCGCTAATTTCAGAATCGCAATAGAAGAGAGCGGCAACAGCACTGGTAGGAACATTTCGTTTCTTTACTTTTAATGAAGATGGTCGTGTGTTAAGCGTTTGCTACTTTCACTTTGATTTGCGATAGTAGTTCGCACGTTGAACGATGCTCAGCTGCTCATCTTGCGTGTAGGCTAGTATGTTGCATAGCGTCGTCATCTGGCTATCTTGACATATAACCTATGATACGCTCTCATACGTTCTTTAGCGTTGTTTGGGAGTGGTAGATAAAAACTACATAGGCCTATGTGTTACATATTACAGATAATTACATATGCATTTACACTTGTCCACTTCGTCTGTCCACTTGTCCACTTTCTACACATGCATTTACACTTGTCCACCTCCTGAAGCGTTTCGGAGGGCATTTAGGCTACCTGGTCTTTTCACGATCAGCTATCCGATCTCAGAAAACGCAAGTGGACAGGTAAACAACCACAAAGAGTTCAAAGCTTGAATCACACACAAACCAGACAGCAACATAGTGTCGGCCCAGATCTGGCCCACATCTGGCATACGTGTGGACACTTGTACGCTTTATTTTGATGGTCCACTTTAGACATAGCATACTAATTATAAGTAACTTTACAACTACATATCAACGTATTCTACTAAACCTTACAATCTACTAATAGTATACTTAATTGACATGCAGTTGCAAAGTTTATAGCTAGTAGAATGTCTAAAGTGAACCGTCAAAATAAAGTGTTAGCATTATATGAAAAAATATTTGGTTTTGTACATCAAAAAATATTCTTTTATGGCTTTGCAATGTAAGGATCACAATAAAGTATATAAACAAATTAATATGCTAGGCTACAAACACTAAAGAAAACTTTTTATAATTATATAGGCTAGGCTTTCAATGCAACACTTAATTGGCTTGAAAAAGGTTAAAGACTGATGTAGAATATTCTAGATTCAACAGAAGTAAAATGAGTAAAATGCTTTTAATTTCATAACTTTAACTACTTTTACTTCATGAAACAACATCACTGGAACACGTAAAGTGTTGTATAGAGCCGTACTGTAATCGTACTACGCACCTGTCTGACACATTAGTAAGGGAGGGAGGAGGTTACACAGAAAAGCACAGGATTTAAATAGCCGGAGAAACAAAAAATCCCCCACCTTGTTTCGTGAAATAAAATCCTTCTTCTGGTTATATCCAGAGTACAAAATGTGAGCAGGTCTGTTTCAGCTACAGGTCAAAGCAGTGAACACAGTCACACACACTCTCTTCAGCCTCCTGTCTGGCCTCTATTCACTCTCTATATAGTCCCACCCGACACACCCCTCCTGCTTTTCCCTCCTTCTGTCCCGTGTTCTCCCTCCCACACACCCAGACACAACACACACTCACACTCTGAGCTACTTCAGGTTAAACCCCTTTCCTGGAGGTTTTTGACTGCTTGTGTCACTTATCATTGCATGTCACACTTTTCCTGTTGGTTAATTCATCACAAATCATTGTTTTATTCGTCTAACACCATACAACCTCTCTTTCTTTAATTCTGCAGCTATACACAAAGGTCATTCATCTCTGAGGTACTTATTTCCCTCACCCTCTGCTGGTCAGTCGGACAACTACATTTACAATTTAAGCAACTAATTGATGGATTACCTCACATAAAGTTTTCAGAAGTAAAAAATAAATAAAAAAAACCTTGGGGAAAAAATATGAACATTGCTCAGAACTGGGGGAATTTCTGTGTTTATTATACTCAATATCAGGAGTTGTGAGGCACATGTATGCTGATATATCCTGGCAACTGATCTTGATTACGCAATTTGACACTCATTTATGCAAATGTTGCAATTCACTTTACAACAGGAGCTGACATGCCCTTTACAGCTTTGACAAGAGGATACATTATAGTACATGGCCTCGCTGGTCCAGCTATAATCAGCTGAACACGTTTGTTTCCTGTATAGTGTTCTTGCTATGTGTTTATCAGAAGTGTCTTACCAAAATTTGACATAAAATTAATATAAGCCAAAAGTGATGTCTGGAGAGAGTGATATCTTTTAATGACCCTACTAGTTTGATGAAATCATCAAAAGGAAAGGAAAATATGATATAAAGTCAGAATTGCGTGATATAAAGTCAGAATTGTGAGATATAAAGTCAGAATTGCGAGATATAAAGTCAGAATTGCATGATATAAAGTCAGATTTGCATGATATAAAGTCAGATTTGCAGATATAAAGTCAGATTTGCGTGATATAAAGTCAGATTTGCGAGATATAAAGTCAGATTTGCGAGATATAGTCAGATTGCGAGATATAAAGTCAGATTGCGAGATATAGTCAGAATTGCGTGATATAAAGTCAGAATTGCATGATATAAAGTCAGATTTGCATGATATAAAGTCAGATTTGCGAGATATAAAGTCAGATTTGCGAGATATAAAGTCAGATTTGCGAGATATAGTCAGAATTGCGTGATATAAAGTCAGATTTGCGAGATATAAAGTCAGATTTGCGAGATATAAAGTCAGAATTGCGAGATATAAAGTCAGAATTGCGAGATATAAAGTCAGATTGTGAGATATAAAGTCAGAATTGCGAGATATAAAGTCAGAATTGCGATGATATAAAGTCAGATTTGCATGATATAAAGTCAGATTTGCATGATATAAAGTCAGATTTGCGAGATATAAAGTCAGATTTGCGAGATATAGTCAGAATTGCGTGATATAAAGTCAGAATTGCATGATATAAAGTCAGATTTGCATGATATAAAGTCAGATTTGCGAGATATAGTCAGATTTGCGTGATATAAAGTCAGATTTGCGAGATATAAAGTCAGATTTGCGAGATATAGTCAGAATTGCGTGATATAAAGTCAGATTTGCGAGATATAAAGTCAGATTTGCGAGATATAGTCAGAATTGCGTGATATAAAGTTAGATTTGCGTGATATAAAGTCAGATTTGTGAGATATAGTCAGAATTGCGTGATATAAAGTCAGATTTGTGAGATATAAAGTCAGATTTGCGAGATATAGTCAGAATTGCGTGATATAAAGTCAGATTTGTGAGATATAGTCAGAATTGCGTGATATAAAGTCAGATTTGTGAGATATAGTCAGAATTGCGTGATATAAAGTCAGATTTGTGAGATATAAAGTCAGATTTGCGAGATATAGTCAGAATTGCGTGATATAAAGTCAGATTTGCGAGATATAAAGTCAGATTTGTGAGATATAGTCAGAATTGCGTGATATAAAGTCAGATTTGCGAGATATAAAGTCAGATTTGCGTGATATAAAGTCAGATTTGCGAGATATAAAGTCAGAATTGTGAGATATAAAGTCAGAATTGCGTGATATAAAGTCAGAATTGCGAGATACAGTATAAAGTCAGAATTGGGTGATATAAAGTCACAATTCTGAGAGAAAAAGACAGAAGTGCGACTTTTTATGTCACAATTCTGACTTTTTTTCTCACAATTGCGAGTTTACATCTCGCAATTCTAACTTTATAACATATAATTGCGAGTTTATATGTCGAAATTCTGACACCTTTTCTCAGAATTGTGAGATATAAACTCGCAATTGCGACTTATCAGGCCAATTCTAACTTTTTTCCCCCTTAGAATAGTTTAAATCTCACAATTCTGACTTTATATCATGCATTTCTGACTTTATATCTCACAATTCTGACTTTATATCTAGCAATTCTATCTCGCAATTCTGACTTTATATCTTGCAATTGCGACTTAATATCACACAATTTTGACTTTATATCTCGCAATTCTGACTTTTAAGAAGTAAACTCGCAATTGTGAGAAAAAAAAGTCAGAATTGTGAGATAAAAAGTCGCAATTACCTTTTATATTTTTCAATCTATGGCGGCAAACAAGCTTCCATATATATATAGTTTAATATGTACACTGTAAAAAATATTTTCATGATTTGTAATCACAATTTTTTTTCTTTTGTCAAATCAACTTAGATAATTCATGTAGTTCAGAGAACATAAAATTTTGAGTTTCTGGTGATTAAATTAATATCCTTCATTGCATTAACTCAATTTTTCCATTTCAGTGAACTTAAAAATTTAAGGCAACCAGGTTACTTATTTTTAAGGTAAACCAACAATATTTTTTACAATGTATATATATATATATTCATGTTTAAAATGAAACTGAAAATCAAACAGCTCAAATAAAGTTTGTTTGACTTTTTGAGAATGACGAACAACATCAGCAACCTCTTTAACTGACTATTGGCAAAAAACAAAACAAAAAACATATTAATAGACATTTAAATACCATATTAACAAAATATTAAAAGAAAAACTTCCACTACTTGCATTGAGCTAAACTGGTGGTATTGTTTGACTTGTTAGTTTGAGTCATATACAGTAACCCCCTACATATTTCTGTAACTAAAGCTGATTGAGTGAATGAGTCAGAATGGGAGCCCACCATATATTTACGTTTAGCCACAGATGTGAGCAAAGCGTGTGTCCGCCTGTGCCGAGATAACCTGAGGGTCACTGGCACCCTTTCATTAGCCTTTGCTATGAGTTACATGGATGTGTGATTCAGAGATTATGCATAATGATTCACATAATGCACATGACAAATGTGTGTGGGTATGCAAGACCTGTGTGTCGGTTTTCCATCAAGACTGAAAAATCAGTTCCCAAAAACTGTGCTGATAGTGCATGTGTCAAAGAAAGTTGGTGAAGTGTCTGACATGTGGCCCATCGTAAAGTCATTCTGGGACAATATGTCTCCTTCAGAAGAAGAAACCCACATTAGACCCTCAGAACAGATGCGATGTGTCAGCATGACAACA
Source organism: Pimephales promelas (assembly GCF_016745375.1). The sequence continues at coordinate 2,990,546 of NW_024121233.1, forward strand.
GGCTCTCAATAGTCCCCTTTAACAACTGCTCGTGTGTGTGTGTGTGTGTTTGCATGTTTAAGTGTTCGGTAGTCTATGACAGAAGCTCATGACACGGTTTCCACTAACTCGAACTCGGAAGCTTGTTAAATGGGCAAAGTGTCCTGAAACTTTCTCATGGAAATATCCAAAGGAATTTGGCTTTATTTCATGTGTCCCTATAAACACTGTACCCATAATTTTAGATCTTCATGTTCTATATTTAAATAGAAAATAACACAATATGCTGTTTGTTCTCAGTGCCTGATCTTCAAAATAATACTTTCTCCTATCCCACACTCTTAGAAAAAAGGGTTCATTGGGGTTCTATATATGAAGCATAGGGTTCTTTACTCAACTCCAAAGAACCTTTTATGCTAAAAAATGTTCTATAATGACAAGAAAGAACCCTTTATGGGCTATTATTCATTCATATATTACATAATTCTGCACAATTTTATAGTTGTAATTAAATGATGGTTTATTAAACTGTAGTAGTAACTTAATATCACATTTTAATCATGTTGATTTTAGGAGAAAAACTGAAATGGCACTCTTCGTGTGCCAATAAATAGTAAGTAATAGTGTGCAGATGAAAGTGTTACTAGATACTTCTGTGGGAATTACTAATTATTTGGATTCGTATTATAAAGTGAAGATCATTGGAACTAACTAGTAATGACTCAAGTGTTACGATCTAGTCATGATTTGTGCAACCAAACACTAAAGTCATTTCAAGCTTTTGAGATTATTGGTGAACTTTAGTATACCTTTAGAAAATTGCTTTAGTAACACTTGAGTCATTACTAGTTAGTTCACACGGTCTTCACTTTATAATGCGTATCCAAATAATTAGTAATTCCCACATAAGTATGTAGTAACACTTTCATCTGCGCACTATTACTTACTAGTTCATTAATCAGAGTTTTTTAGGTAATGGTAGTTACTCGATTGTTAATTAACTTTTCCAGTAGTTCTCTGGGAAGCATTAAAAAATAGTAGTTATTGATTAGTTAGTGAACTAACACTTTCATCTGTGTGCTATTACTTACTAGTTTGTTAATCAGATTTTTTTTTTGTTAGTTAATAATAGTTACTAGATTGTTAATATTGCCTTACTTATTGGTTCTAGTGTAGTTATTCATTAACGAAGGAACCGTATTCTAAAGTGTTACCAAAAAAGCTAAACACAAAGTGCACACCTACAGTATCTCAGAGCGTCCTTTTTTCGGAAAGACATACTATTTGTGGCTTACTCATGATGTGTGGCTTTTATTACTTCAGAGTCACAAGTAAGATAAGAGATTACGTATGACTCTCAGTTTCTATTTACCTTACTACTATTCTGGGTTTTGACTTTTACAGCTGCTTCCTGAACACCCAGTCTAAAGACTTTCTGTTCCTAAATTAAACTAAAAGACTGGTTTTAACATTCAAGTATTTATAAAACTCCTCGAAAAAAAAAAAAAACCCTTGCCAAAAAACAAACATACAAACTACTTTAGAGATGCTGCTGGACTTAAATCACAATTTGGAACCAATCCTAATGGATCCTACAAACGAGTCCTTTTAGAACTAAATAAGATCAGAGCTAAATAAAGTGAATGAACAAATGTTATTGATTATAATCTTTTTTGGTGATTGTTTGATTCTGGTCCCGTGTTTCTTTTGGATACTTTGTGGACAATGTGAACTCCACAATTGAGAATTTCATGATTCCGGCTTAATTGAGAAATATTTTTATTAAAGAGCTGACAACGTGCAAAAGATTTACAGGAAAATCTGTTCTAAAAAAGTGTCACATGACCTAGTCTGGCCCAATTTTCTCCTTAGCCCATCATTCAGCACGTCAGTCCACAGACTTTCTTTTTATATAATTGTCTGACAAGTTAATGTGAAGCTTTTACTTCGTTTTTCCATTTGTTTATATAGTATGACTATTTTTACACACTTTCAATAGGCTTGTACCTGCTCTCATCCTACTTGTTTTCTTTTATTTCGATAGCTGATAAAGCTTCATTAAGCTGGTTCATCACGGACTCTTGTCATCTTTGTTGATGGTTACTCAACATTCAAGCATACCTTCTATTGCACAACAAGAAAACAAGTTGTTTTCATTTTTATGTGTTGCTTCAACAAGGATGAGGATCAAAGTATTTTGGAACTGTAATTAACACATGCTGAGACATGCTGCCCTTTCCAGCGTCAACTGCATATGTGCAAACTCTTGCGTTATCTCGTTATTTCTGTCAGCTTAACCATCCTCTCTTTCTCATTTAAAGGGATAGTTCAGCCAAAAATGTAGTTTACTCACCCAATATGGCATTTATGAAACTCTAAACTTCTTTGCTGGTCATATGACCAGTTTCATAGACAAGGCTTTAAGTCCCCGTGAATTTTTTGTTGCAAACGATTTTTCTCCAGTGCTGTGACGTATTTCCAAGTGAAACGGAATATTGAACTGAGGGCAGGGTTTTACTCTAGCGCTCCTCCTTTGAGGGGAGTGGTTAAGCGTTTCCCCACCCAAGCTGTGAAACCTACGTCATAAGAAAAAGAAACCGTTCCAGACCAGAAGTAACTTTTCAGATTTTGATTAAAGATTACCAAAGTAAACCATTTTTTTAATATATTTTTACTTGCACGGATTAATTGTTCACCACAAGACTAGTAATATGCGCTAACAAAGTAAATAGGTTCAATTTTGATTTCACGGGGACTTTAAGTCTAGTCCCAGACTAAGGGCGTTTTCACACCTGAAAGTCCGCACCAAGGTCCGAACCAGATTTGGTTTGGTTTCACATTGCAATAATGCGAGCGCACTAACTTCACGCGACATACTTGCGTCCTGTCGTCATCATCTAGGTTTAGTAAATTCACGTGCGTCTGGAGTCAGCATGTTGTCAATTCCCCGGGTAACTTTGACAACATGAACGAACAGACGCATGTCGTTGCAACTATATTGTTATTTGTATGCAATAATTACCCGCAGCACCTACTATACACAATGCTAGTTCAAATTCGCCAAATGAACGTCCTCGTCGTGCAAACATTTAATCGTCGCCGGCAGGAAAGGAGGAGAAGATTGCAAGTTGACTTTTTATTATGTCATCAGACCATACTTCAATTAAAAACCTCGTCTCCCCATCTCCCCATGTGCTTCTACGACTCATTTCTCTTGCCACCTTCTGTTTTTTCGGCTTTTGGGAACCACAAGTTCTGAAAGTCCAAACCATAAATGCTTTCACACTATAAACGAACCAAACTGTTTTTCAGTTTGATCCGGACCGAGACTACCTCTTTTGACTACCTCAGACCGTGGTCTGGTGGAAGTTTCACAACTATAATTTTGATTCGGACCAAACTGAAAAGTCCGGACCAAACAAGGTAGATGTGAAAGGGCCCTAAAATGCATGTTTGAGATGTTTTAACTGAAAGCAAATTGCACTGACATATCTTAAAATAGTCCCGGTTTCACAAACAGGGTTTAGATTAAGCCAGGATTAGGCCTTAGTTAAATTATGATATTTAAGTAGCTTTTATACACGTGCCTTAGAAAAAAACATTGTTTTGAAGATGCAAGATGCAAACCAGTAATGTTTTTAAAAGCTACTTAAATATCATAATTTAACTAAGGCCTAATCCTGGCTCAATCTAAGCCCTGATTGTGATACCGGGACTATTTTAAGATATGTCAGTGCAATTTGCTTTCAGTTAAAACATCTCAAGCATGCATTTCAGTCTGGGACTAGACTTGAGCCTTGTCTGAGAAACTGGTCATCAAAATTTTAGTTGCATAAAAACTGGTCAAAATTTTAGTGGGATAGCCTGGTCAGAATAGTCTATTGGCTGGTTTAAGAGGGGTTTCGGCCGTTTTCACCAGCTTGGCATCTTAAGTAACTTTGGCTGATTTAAAAAGGTTAAAAAGAGCTAGTTTTCAAAAGAGCTACCAGCAAACTTCCTCATAACAGGAAATCTAATTATGAACATTCTCCCTGCGGCTGATCCAAAAATAAAATAAAAAAATCACAAAATTCGATAGGAATTCTATACTGTAGGTGGACACAATTCCTTTTAAGTCAACTAAAATGAGGGATGAAATCCGGAAAGCAGATCTCCCTCTGTGGGCCAAATGTCTCCTGAGGAGACCAAAGCAGAATCTCGCTGACCACAAAAACAAATCACTTTTCAGCCAAAGCAAGCAAAGCGCAGGCCCCCGAACGACTTCACATCTCCCTCAATGCTGCTGCTTTTACAGTCCAATCATATTAGTATTAGATTTTGAGAGTTGGGGTCTCAGGTGGTCAGAGGGGCCCTCAGGGACTGTCCCAACTCCTGTTGTCCATCAGCGTGTGATCAATGTCTGTCACTCCCTAACCCTTTTAGGCGTTACGTTGTCATGGATCGGATATAATTTTACAAAAGGTTAGTGTTTACATCTTGAGGTTGAAACAGTGAGAATTTTATTTTAACATTTACTTCAATTTTAAGGGTAGCTAATATTCCTTTAAGAAGAATTAATTGTTGACGTTTTATCAAAACTTCCAGTTAAGTCATGCTTTTTAATCATATAGTTTCTCTCTATTTTTCTTTTTTTAAACTGCTTTTGGACACTCAGTGACCTGTTTAAGTACTGAGAATCACCAAGAGGAATCAAAAGAACAAAAACAGAGAAGTTGTATAAGGCCAAGTTGACCCTGTGGGGGCAGATGGAACAATCGCTGATGTTAACCAGTCTCATTGTAAGGGTTAACATCTATAGGGAATCATTCAATTTATATCAGGACTGCTGACATAAAAGCAGATTATAAAGAAAGATGCAATAAATGTAACATCCCAAGCACACTTCTGGAAAGCTCGGATGTCTCTGGCCTCATATCAGCACATTTATGCATGTGTTCTTTTGGTTTTTCTGTTGTGTTTGTGTTTCTACACAGAGGGGAATCTTTTGGATGACAGGAAGTGATGTGAAAATGTGGGTGGCTCATTCAGTCTTGTCTCAGAGCCAGAGCTGTTACAGAGAGGCAATTGACAGTTAGGCCTTGTTATATCTGGGACTACATTCTCCTGTGGAATAAACAGCATCAATGCTCCCTGTTTATTGTCACCATGGAAATGGAATGAAAAGTTCCAGAGAGATAATTCCTACTTCATAGGAACAACTTACAGAGTCATTTCAACTAAGTTAACCCCAGCCAAGTCAAAGTTCCTTTAAGGAAAGTTAGTTATTAGTGGCCATCTTGGTAACACCTATAGGAAGCTCTTTTCTGTGAAGCACAGCACTTATCTTGCAAGACCAAAATCTCCCAAAACTTTTTGTATTACATTTATTGTCTTTTTGTTTAAATTGGCTAAAAATATAGAATGAGTTTTTTTTTTTATTAGCTCAGCTAATATACATTACCATACAAAGTTTGGGCTCAGAAATGCCTATATTGAAGGGATAGTTCACTTTTTGAAATACATTTTTGGTATGTTTTAGCTTAGTCATATAACGCAGGTCTATGGTAACCACCTCAAAGAGCATGCACAGAGAAGTCCAAAATAAACAAGATTTAATGACTCGTAAATGTAAGGACACATTGATCGCCTAAGTCACGAAACGACCGGTCTGTGCCGGAAAGCGCCGGAAATGTAGGTGCATCTCTCGCGCATGTACATCACTCATTATTTACACAGAGATTTCAGAAGAGTTAACTTTCACTGTGAAGATCTAAACATATTTAGATATATGGGAAATCACAAATGGAAGACGATTTCGATATATATACAGACAAAGTTGAATTTTCTTCGCAACCGCGTGAAAGATCCCTTCCGGCGCTTGCGCAGACCGAAGTGCCCGCGCCCTCAGATCACTTGGACGTGGCTGTGGTTACAAGAGGTAAAAACGATATAAATCCTGTTCGTTTTCTCACACAAACCGCTCGTTTCGTGTCTTAGGCCATCAATGTGTACTTACATTTACGAGTCATTAAATCATGTTTAATTTGGACTTCTCTGTGCTTGCTCTTTGAGGTGGTGACTATAGACTTGCATTATATGACTGACAGACAAGAACGGTTTGACCTAAAAATATCAAAATTGAAACTACTGCGGAAACAAAGACACCTACATCTTGGATGCCCTTGAGGTAAGATAAAACATGTAAAAAAATTATTTCAACTAGTTAACTATCCCTTTAATCTCAGCTGATGACGGTCCACTCTCACTCTTAGAAGAAAAGGTATTTAAATTAAATGTTTTAATTAAATCTTTATTTTAATTTATGAATTAAACGGCTCATAAACATATACTTTAACACTAGAAAAAATTTAATCAACTTGTTAAACATAAAAGTATTATGCAATAATTTAGGACAATTCTCCTTAAGGGTTCTTGGAAAAACACATTCGTCTAGAGTCCAATTCTCACTGTTAGTAGGATATTGGCTGTTTAATAGTACTTAAGCACATATTAATGTGTTTTTCTGCATGACCACACTATACAGTACATCCCTTAAACATACCCAATACCTAAACTTAACAACTATAAATAAGCAGTAATAAGGAGTTTATTGAGGCAAAAGTTGAAGTTTAATAGTTAATAGTGAAAACTGGACACAAATCTGTAACCGTGTTCTTTAAAATTCTATTTAAGAACCCTAAAGTTCCATATAGAACCCTATTGAAACTTTTCTTGTGCATTCTTGTGAGTGTATACAATTCCCATAAATCATCACTACTGACCTTTGACCTTTTCCATGTACTTGAGTACCACTGCATGCGCTTTCACTGCAAACAAGACATGTTCTTGCTGCTTTATTGCAACATCTAATTTACATACATTTACACATATACATTTGGGAAGCCTCAATATACAGTTAGTTCACACTTAGTTGACACTTGAGTTCAGTTCTCTTGGTTCTTTTGATCCAGCCCCAAAAAGAAAATGATTATTTTAGCCCTGGTTTGCTAAGCGTTCACACAGTAATTTTTAACTCTGAAACTAAAGATATAAAACAAAACAAAAAAACAGCTTTTATGAAGTACATTGTTCGACGGAACTTGCTGAACATCCAAAACAATGATGTGTGCTGGACTAAATGTGCTCGTTGTATGTGCATACATATAATGGTATTTGAGAACTCACAAAGAGCTTATAAAATGTGTAAATGAGTCAAAACATCACCAGGAATTCCCCCGACACCAGTGTGGAACAGTAATGGACAACATCGTGACGAGAAGAACCAGATACGCGCACTGGTCCGTGTTGTCTTTGGACCGAGACCCCTTGTTTGGTGGCAACAGGGTTCAGATGGCAGCGTTCACACTTATCCCAATGAATAACACTAACCATCATTCGTTTTAATCTGACCAAACCTGCCAAATGTGAACACACCCTAATTCTGAATATAATACAGTGCAATCAAATTAAGGTCTACATCAGCATGACCAATGTTAGGAACATCAACTAGAAGTGCTCACCTTTCGCAGCCACAGACCCACCAGGACAAGTTTTCACATGACCTTCCTAAGCTCAAACACTCAGAATTCCTCAGATGCGTTATCTTCACGCTTAATGATAAATAAGGCAACAGGGGAAAACAATAGAAAGCAGGGAGCCAAGACAAAGACACAACAATGTCAGAGTTGTGAGGTGGGAGGCAACAATTTACTTTGGATCCCTCCTGAGAACTTCACCACACAAGAGAGTCTTCGAGTTATTCTGGAAAAAATGAATGCAGATGTTAAAGGGACACTATGCAGTTTTTTTTTTTAGCTTAACTGAACAGCTTCGGAATTATTGAAATGGTTATATGACTTCTTTCGGGTTGAATGGTGGCCATCTCGGATGTACCATTACATACAAATAAAACATTTCCAGTTGGCGATCTGAAATATGTTGTTTTTGAAATCAAGTGACCAAAGTGCTTGTTGCCGCTGCTATCAGTGGTGCGGATACAGTGTTCTGTTGTGACGCGCACAATCTTCACACGGACGTGGGCCTCAATCCGTTGCGGAGAGACTCTCTATTATTTGTTACTGCTTGATATAAAACCACTAATAAACAGTCGGTTTTGATGAGGAAAATAAACTATACTACTACTGCGGATTAGAACACAGAACCTCTGACACGCTTGGCAAAAGTTCTGCCTCTGGACCATTAAAGTACATGGGGATAATAGTCGGATCTATGCATTTAATCACGTGAAAATTCTCACCACTAACAACATATATTAGATCTCATTAAACGACAAATTAAACACAATGTACTATTTTATACTATATAACACGTCACGGCATGTCACGCTCTGCGTGAGTGGTATTTACGACAGTAACATTAAATATAAGTACTCCACAGCTACTCTAGGGGTACTTTAAAGGCACACTATGCAGGAATTCCGTTTTTGTCAAACAGTGCCCCCTAGAGTCGCTGTGGAGTATTTGTATTTGATGTTACTGTCGTAAATACCACTCACGCATAGCGTCTCTGCCATAGACTGGTCTCTGCACTCACAGCATGATACCCCATAGAAGCTGTTATATTAAGGGATAGTTCACTTTGAAATAAATTTTTGATATGTTTTAGCTTACCTCAAGGGCATCCAAGATGTAGGTGTCTTTGTTTCCACAGAATTTTTAATTTTGACATTTTTTGGTCAAACCGTTGTTGTCTGTCAGTCCTATAATGCAGTTTTAGGGGGTCCACCTCAAAGAGCATGCACAGAGAAGTCAAAATTAAACATGATTTAATGACTCGTGAATGTAAGTACACACTGATGGCCTAAGACACGAAACGAGCGGTTTGTGTGGGAAAACGAACAGTATTTATATAGTTTTTACCTCTTGATAACAGCCGTCGAACTGATCTGAATCAGATGTCCAACTGAATCGAACTGAACCGTCTCCAGACGTTACGACGGAAGTGATCTCTCACGCGTCTACTTCACGCATTGTTTACACAGAGATTTCGGAAGTTTTACCTTTCACTAAACATATTTAGATATACGGGAAATCGCAATGGAAGATGATTTCGATATATCTATATATGTTTAGTGAAAGGTAAAAATTCCGAAACGTCGTAACGTCTGGAGACGGTTCAGTTCGGTTCAGTTGGACATCTGATTCTGATCAGTTCGACGGCTGTCAACAAGAGGTAAAAACTGTTTGTTTTCTCACACAAACCGCTCGTTTCGTGTCTTAGGCCATCAATGTGTACTTACATTTACGAGTCATTAAATCATGTTTAATTTGGACTTCTCTGTGCATGCTCGTTGCGGTGGTGACCATAGACTTGCATTATATGACTGATAGACAACAACGGTTTGACCGAAAAATGTCAAAATTGAAAATACTGTGGAAAAAAAGACACCAACATCTTGGATGCCCTTGAGGTAAGATAAAACATATCAAAAATTAATTTCAAAGTGAATTATCCCTTTAAGATTTTTTTTTGCATTAAATAAGAGCTCTAGCGCTAAAATGTGTTTTTGAACTCATGCTGAGCGTTCGTGTCCGCTGCTGTCAGTGTCATGGATACATAGTGTCTCTTGTGGCGGCGCACGCTCAGTCCTCACTCCTCACTCGGACACGCTCTTCAATCTATCACAGTTGCGAGACTATTCATTCCGGTGAAATCCGTATCACTGCTTGATATAGACTGTAACCACTGATGAACATATTCAGTTTTGATGAGAGAGAAAAAAACCTCTGTAACCTCTGACACGCTTGGCAAAAGATCTAACACTAAACCATTAAAGAACTCAAACTTGCGGATCGATGCATTTATTTATGGGTTAAGCAGAGAGGCTCATTCTCTTTTCCTAGTCTCTTCTGAATGCATTTTCTTTGCTTTTTCCATCGTCGAGTATCACGTCTGAAATGAGCACAAGTGTCTTCGTGCTTCATGTTGTGGTTGATATGTGTGACGTCGTTACTGTAAAGCATGTTGTGATTCTCTCGAGATTTGTCGGGGGCACTCCTCTCAAACTTTCCAGCGGTTTGTTTACCACCGAAATTACTTTGAAGCTGTTATATTAAGGTACAGTTATTGCATAGTGTGCCTTTAAACAGACATTAAAAAGCCAGTCCTTAGTATAAGATGTTGATAACATTAAAAGACAACATTATAACAAATTTAAATGAACTATTTTTAGATGCAGTGTTAATAAATCAGCTTTGAGGATGACTTCTCATCAAAGTAGACAAAAAGTTGATGGTCTATGATAGTGAATGGACAGAGAGATAGTTCAGAGATGTCCTGTGGGCACATACCTTCAGAAGGGGTGTCATGGGTCATGTTATTTCTCTGAGGGACCATCATCACAGCATACCTGGACCTGGACATGTCCTGATCATTCAGTGCAAAAAAAAATATCTTACTCAGTATTTTTATATTTCACATTTAAATCAAGATACATTTCTTTGAGAAGCAAATTCACATATTAAGTATCATTTTATGATATAAAAATCATTAAAATTAAGTGAGTTTGTGCTTAAAACAAGAAAATATATAAATAGAAATATATAATTTATATTTTTTTAGGTATAGAAATAATAGAAAATCTGTCAGTGGGCTAAGAAAATTAATCTTGTTTTTCCTTTGAGTTAAGTTGAATTTTTCTGACCCCATTAACATTAAATTTTAAATTTGTGTGATTTTTTTACTTTACAAGTAACTTCAAAAAGTGTTTCATTTGTCCATTTCAGTTTAGAATCAAGGTCAGATATGTAGCATATAAAACAGATATATCAATTTAATACACCACATCTAAAGATCCTTAAAACATATTAAATCTTGAAGAGAGGTTTTCTTAGTAAATAGTTATACAGTAAATAGTTATACACAATTTAATGATGTTTCCAAATTAGAAAAAAAAAGTTTTGTAAATTATAATTATGACATTTCAAAGTCATTTATGAGATGAAAAGTTGAAATTATGACATACTAAGTATAATTTATAAGATAAAATGTATACTGTATGCAGTTGGGGAACATTGATGAAATTCATGCAAACTGCAAGCAACGTTAACTATTGCAATACTGTGCATACGAGTCATATGATGATGAATTGACAAGGAATATAAATAAAAAGAAGAAAAGAAACTGTTACTGAACATTAAGTGCTGACATTTTGGCATGACCAGTTTGCCTATGAAGTGGGAAAATAAGTTTTCACAAAATTTTTGCTATGACTGTGTAAAACAATCAGCGTAAAGCTTCATATCCGTGTGGAGATAAGACTCAAGGCTAAGAGTTCACATTCTCCAATCGCCACTAAATAACTCTTCATTGAAAATTTATTTGAGTTTCAGAGCATCTGAACAGATTATTTCTGGTGGAAATTTATCATGCATTAGTAGATATTTGTATATTTCTCCTTCAGAAATTTGAAACTCCTTTAATTTAAATAGTGGTAGATTCTAAACAAAGAACTAAATTTAATTTGAGGGAAATAAACACCATGAAGAAAAGCTCCTGATTTGATCAACTGTCTGCTTTATGACAATGTAATGCTAAAACTGTGTGATGAACGTACATTTTGATTTGGTCATCTTCGAAGAGGATCTTACTTAAGGGAACACAAATGGACTGCACATGGACATTGTGTACAAGCTCTATTGCACTATACAAAGTGTCCTGTTAATTGAAGTGATAGGAAATCAATAGAGAGGCTCTTAAAGTCTCCTGAGCAGATGCGCAGGCCCTCAAACCCCCAGAAAACAATCAAAACTGTCATTACACACCAAACTCCACCTGAACCCCACAGATACAAAGCACTCAGCCTTATGTGATTCTTTAATGACTTCATCAGAATCAGGACAGAAAAAGGTCCTCTTTACACCTGGTATGCGTTTTAGTCGATTGAATCACAAGTGGACGATGCTAAATACAGGTGTAAATGGGGTCTAAGACATTTCAGCCCGTTCTCATCCCAAGGCGTCATGTACTGACGCTTTTGACATTTTGTCTACATCCAACCCACATGGCACCCTTTAGCGTCAATATGAGAGGCGCCCCCTAGTGGTCTAACCCTAAACCTACTCATAACCGAACAAAGCTCTGTGCGTGTTATATTGACGCTAAAGGGTGCCATGTGCGTTGGATTTAGATGAAATTTCAAAAGTGTCACTAGGATGAGAACGCCTTGGACGTTTTGAGCTTGACTACTTTTCACACCCTTCAAGAGGTAGTCGAAAACACATTTGACCGGATTGCTTTCGTAGTGTAAACAATCATGTTGAATGCGTTCAAACAGACACAAAAGACCGGCAGCTCTCCACCTACTGACCTAATGCTTAAACATTATGGGAAGGAAAAACACACATTTACCTGCCCATATTCCCTCCCCTCGAAGAAATCAGGACAGAAGTGTTTGAGAGTGGACAAAAGAGACGGTTTGAAACACCTGGGGCCGGTTGCATAAACTGCTAAGACTAGTCTTACAAGTTAAGTCAAACATTTTTTCTTTAAGGTCATGTCTTTTACATAAAAATGTAGATTGGTCTAATTTGATACCGAAAAGAAAGACTAACTAACCCCTAACTACCCCTAACTAACTGCTAGTTCTAACTCATTAGTTCTGAAGTACTCTTACCATAATGTTTATGCAATTGGCCAGGTGTAAACGGGTAGCGTCTCCCTCTACTTGTGATGCGATCTACCAAAATGCGTCTTAATGCCAGGTGTAAACAGGGCCTAAGATCTGCAAAACATAGATGAGGCTAAAATATCATTTATGAGGTGTCTATATCAATAAAATAGTAGGCTATTTTGTCTTGGGCTGGCGAGCAACCCTCTAACAACCACCCAGAACTCCTGGCAACTGCATAGCAACCCCTTGGCAACACCCTAAGCAACCTAGCAACTGCACAGGAATGTGCTAAAACCACTTTAGCATCGTAGAGACCTTTGCACAAAGACAAATTTTCAGAAAATGTAAATCTAATGTTAAATACAGATATTTTCTTATCATTAACAGCAATGTTTCTAATGACAACTGAATGTGATGGTTCACCTGTTTGTTTAAAAACACACCATTCCCTTCATTCCCAGCCTCTCACTTTGAGGAATGTGAGGGTTGTAAGGGAACAAGATACACCAGGAGAAGAGCTGGAAGTGAGAATGCTGACAGTAAAGAGACCGGTTTGTGCTACAGCTGGCACCTGTGTGCTCACTAATGTCTCATAACCCTCTCAAGGCCGGAGGATAAGAGCCAAATGAAGACCTTAGACTGACGTCAGACACTCTTTTCACTATTATCGCAGCTGAAGCTGTTCTGAGAAATAGTGAACTATTTTCATAGGTCCTTTAATGTGTCATGCATGTCACATTACGGATTTAAATTACTACATTTTATTAAATTACGGTAAATTATACAAATTTAGTGAGTGGATGAGTCTGGTGAGAATATTTTACAGAGTCGATTAAGTTTCGGAAGAAGGGTCATTAGCTAGGCAACATGATCACTTTACATTAGCGCTGATGTCACAGTGTAATTGCAAAATAATAACATGTAATTATTACGTTAAACATCTTATTAGATTATTTAAACCCCTGACCATAAAATTTGTGCTGCAGACATGAATAATAGGCCTACCTCAAAATTGGTTTGCTTTTATTTTTATGAGTCTTTTTTCATATAATTTTCACTTCGATGATGATAAAACATACTAAAACAATATTAGAGTTATATTATAGGAGGAACCTGAGAGCACTTACAAGTCTCTCAGGTTCCTCTTGTTTATCAAAATGAAAGAATCTTTTCCCAAGTCATCTCGTTCATTTAGTTCGTTGAATGAACCAAATGACACAAAAAAAAGATTCATTCATTTTGATGAACGAGTTCAAACAGGAGAGTCACGAACGCGCATCACAAAACAGAGCAAGGCGACCATTTGTGCTTATAAAACTTATACTTTTTTATTTATTTTTGAAATGACCGATCGTTTCGCTTGATAAGACCCTTATTCATCGTCTGGAATCGTTTAAAGCCCTTTTGAACAATTTGGACTGAAACTGTCTTTTGGACCTTGAACCGTTTGGTTCCCATTGAAGTCCATTATATGGAGAAAAATCCTGGAATGTTTTCATCAAAAACCTTCATTTCTTTTCGACTGAATGACATGGGGGTGAGTAAATTATCAGCAAATGTTTTTTTTTTTTTTTTAAAAAGTGAACTACTCCTTTAATGTTCCAGTTCCCTTTTATTGTCAAGTCTTGTTATTGTTTGTTTGCCCCCATCGTGGGTCTGTTTTGTGGTTATAAATAAACAGCGTTTTGTTAAAGACACTGTCTGCGCTTGGGTTCTATTTAGTGTAAAGTGACACCTAGTAGTAGGTTAAAGCTATAGCTTACTACTAAAAATGACACCAGCAAAAAACATAATTGCAAAAATGGTGTCCGAACACTAAAATAAGAAACATAGAAGAAATTAAATCGAGGCATTGGCAGATGGATGGGTCAGTAAAGAATAAGAGAATAACAACAGATGCATTTCACACAGTGTTCAACACTGCCCTCTATTGCTGGCTAGAGACTGAAAGGTATAATCAGGCTAAATGAGGAGAATGCCAGTGAAGAAATAATCAGTAATCCATTACTATAAAAAAGACCAAAAAAAGTGGTGAGCTGACTGACTTACAAAGAAACAGGCCTCACCTTGTCCGAGCCCTGCAGCTGCTCCGGTGACAGGGATCATTCCCAACTTAACTTCATTCCAAAGTTGTGACATCCACTAACCTGCAGCCTCTCCAGACACGCTTCCTGATGACTAATGAGACGTAATCGAGACAAGCTGTCACTAAACAATGTGTATGCGGGTGGAAATGACATGGAAATGACACTAGTAATGACTAATAGTTTTGAGTTTTGCAGTAACTGAATGTTTATGCAGTGGCCTGAGGGAAACATTCTTGGAAAGACAAAACGAATCACTCCAGATTTCCAGTGGGATGCATTTCTAGTACAATCTTTTCAACAAAAGCTCTTACTCAACCTTTGATTCCATAACCCGCCGTGAATAGAACTACACACATTAACATGTTAGTGTGACAAAGGCGTGACACACACGTCGCGACCCTGGCCGGCACAGATGTGCTGTTGTGACCCGTTACACACTCAAGGTCAGAGAACAGAATGGTCAGCTATGATCATATCGTCACCTCTGACCTCCAGCACTCCCTCTCATTCATGCATCTGCTCTACGGCCCAGGAACAGAGGTTGAGAAACACGGACATCAGAGCAGGTGGGCGCATGTCGAGCACTGAAACACACCTCAGACATTTAGTCAAAAAGCAAGAGCACAGGAAATATGTTTGTGGGTTGATTCCAATAAAAAAAAAACTGTGTGGGCTACAATTTTAGATGTGGATATTGTTTAATACAAGCATGTCATGTCTGAACACAAAGCGACAGATTATAAGTGTACGGTAAATGATGATGAATGAATAAAAAAGCGGTTGCTCACCTATTCAATTTACAAAATTACAACAACAAAAAAAAAAAAGTTCAATACATGTTTACAGTTCATTGATATTCAAAGCCCAGGTCAAAACTTTTCAATATAGCCTACTTGATATTAATTAAAGGGATAGTTCACCCAAAAATTGTCTCGTCATTTACTCACCCTCATGTAGTTTCAAACCTGTATGAGTTTCATCTGTTGAACACAAAAGAAGATACATTTTAAAGAATTTTGTTACCAGACAGTTGATGGTAGCCACCATCGCATGATTCCCATTAAGCATCTGAAATATCAATATCTATTCAGATAGATTCATTGAGAGATTATAATGGATTATACAACATAACAGGAGGGAGTGCTTATATCTGTCCATACAGTGTTTTACAACTGCTTATTAGTTTATTCAAACGTTTTCTAAACACAATGACCTGCATTAATGACCATCTTAGCTTCATTTGTGTGAGAGAAAAAAAACTACTAGAAGAATTGTGACTTCATCAGGTCTGCAAATGACATTAAAAAAGCAAATTACCACTAAAATAAAATAAAACGCTTGACTATTGCTGTAATGCATGTCCAGAATGAATTGAAACAACTCACTGTCCACTTTCAGATGAGCACACATGCACCTGTGTCAACTAACACTGGTTTAGGATGACCATAATAACAGCTATCAGCCCGTAAAAGAGAACAACCTTGAATCTGCTGGCAGGAGAAGAGGAACATTGATGCTGTGGAAAATAGCTATAATTGTTGTGACCGGATAAAGTCAAAGCTTATAATGGAAGCCAATTAGTCTATAAATCAATGACCAAGGCTCAGGAGACCGTGTGTGTGTTGGAAGAGTGTGAGAACTCTGATTGTGACAGGATTACTGTACATTTAGGCTGCTTTGGCGTGGATCGAGGCAAATTAATCCTTTTCACCTTGAAAATAATAAATGTTTTTTGCATTTTAAATAATAGACCATTTCTCAGTGATCGTCAATAAAACTAAATTCCATTTTTCTCGGTTTAATGAAAACCAATAGGTCGTGATGGTAAGTCTTGTCGTGATACCGGGTTGAAGAAATGTTGATTTGGCCACTTTGTTTGATATAATCACAACAATTGAACGTAAGCAAGTATGGTAATTGAACTCAGGTCTTCTTGATTAAAGCCCAACGCTTTATCATCTGAGCCACTGAATCTGTTGAGTTCAAGGGTGAATTGGATGGGGTTTTATTGCGGGTTTGGTTTTATTTGTCGGAAAAATAAATATAATTTGACACAGGAGTGCAGTATAGCCCTATGGTTTTGAGTTTAAACTAAACCGTGACATCTACACGTTTTCCAAAATTAGTAGGGTAGGAAGGGGGGGTTCACCTGCACCGAAAGATATATTTTTTTAACCTAGTTTTTTGTAATCCTTAAGGTGTCTAGAAAAGTAATTTTGATGTTCCCCGCGCAAATTTTTGTCCCATATGTGATTTTTTGTATCATCTTTTGTGTCCGTGCTTGATTTTTGGCTGCGGAAAATGAAAACTTTCAACCTACATAGAATCTTAACAATACATCCTATAGACACAATCTACCCCATTTTCTCTTCGTCTTTGCATGAGGAATTGATAGATATGAGGATTGTCTTGATTAGATGATGTATAGTGCATAAAAACTCAAATAAACACCAAAAAATGTCAAAAAATGGTGACATTGGATCACTGGAACTCCTCCCCTATGGACCCTTCTGATATATGTTTTCTAACTTTTGTATTTTTACAGTCTTTAGGATGTCTAAGAAGCAAATGTTGATGATCCCCACCTGAAATATTGTCACATGTATCTATTTTCTGGCTATATTGGTTGCCACCCTGGATATCCAAAAAAGCAAAAAAGCACATTTATAGGCAGTCTGTTTTTCTCCTTTAGTTTTCGATTTGATAAATCTCCTCCATTTTTCATAACTGGCTATGTAAATTATTGTTGAGCACATGTTGAGCTTGTTCCCAATGTTTACTTGTTGCACATTAAAAATATAACATAGATATTTTAATTAAATAATACATTTTAAGATACAACGTGTTCAAAAATATACATTTTATTAAAAATCACATCATGTAATTAGGATTCACTGGTAATGTGAGGTTTATTTAACATACATTTTTAAACTAACTACACAAATACATAGCCTACACCATGCACCAACACACAATTAGAAAGGTCTTCCTTGGTGAAGAGCATTTAGCGTTATGGAAGCCCACATTAACAGATAATGGTCTCTCCAGATTTCTGTTAAGTTGAAAAAAAAATGTTATGCTTAATAATTAATTAATTATACTTTCATTATTAATATTATTACTACTGGTGAGGGAATGTGTTTCATCTCGAGTGGGACAATCTGAACAAAATAACAACAAACATTTATGGCTCAAATGTGGTGAACTGGACCGGTGGGATCATGATACAGGAGGTGAAACCTGAATTTGATGCCCCCAACTCTCTGGAAATTCCACGAATGCTCCCACTCTACGATTGGAAAAAGACGCGCTCCCTTATGGTAGATATACCTGAGACCCTAAATTCATCATCAAGTCATGATTAGATGATGTATAGTGCATAAACACTCAAATGAACACCAAAAAATGTAAAAATAAATTGTGACATTGGATCACTGGAACTCCTGTCCTCAGGACCCTATTGATATATGAAGAGTTCAGATGCAAAAGCCTCTAAGTGCCATTTTAAATTTTCTTCTAGAATGATCATTTTTATCAAGCTTTCATATTAAAGTTCAGTGATTTCACTTAAATGGCAATGATAATTACCTATTAATTGTTATTTAAGTGAAATTACTGAACTTAAATATACAAGTTTGACAAAAATCATCATTGAAGAAGAAAATTTCAAATGGCATTTAGAGGCTTTTGCATCTGAACTCTTCATATGTTTTCTAACTTTTGTACTTTTACAGTCTTTATGATGTCTAAGAAGCAAATGTTGATGATCCCCGCCTGAAACATGTTTTTCCAAATGAACATCTCCCATAATAAGTAGATACTATTCAAACCATTATATTGGTGTTATATTTATTGAAACAAAACAGAAAACCACTCATATATTCAAATACTGTATGTGTAATGTATATATGAAGAGTTCAGATGCAAAAGCCTCTAAGTGCCATTTGAAATTTGGTTCTAGAATGACCATTTTTATCAAGCTTGTGTATTTAAGTTCAGTAATTTCACTTAAATGACCATTAATAGGTAATCTTCATTGTCATTTAAGTGAGATTACTGAACTTAAATATACAAGCTTGATAAAAAAATGATAATTTTAGAAGAAAATTTCGAATGGCACTTCGAGGCTTTTGCATCTGAACTCTTCATATAGGGTATAACAAATCCCCATTAGAATAAACTGAAATAGAAAAAAAGTGATTCTAATCAACCCCTCCTTGCACTGCCACCTTAACGTGGTGGAGGGGTTTGAGTACCCGAACGACCCTATGAGCTATGTTGTCCGGGGCTATATGCCCCTGGTAGGGTCTCCCAAGGCAAACCGGTCCTAGGCGACGGGTCAGACCATGAACGGTTCAAAAAACCTTATGAGTGAAGTGAAAACAAGGACAGCCGGGGCCCCACCTTGGAGCCAGTATGTGAGCGCCTGGTGGCAGGGCCTCCCACACGGTGTCCGGCAGGGCTCAGTCCGAAGAAGCAACGTGGGGCCTCCTTCCCGTGGGCTCACCACCTTCAGGAGGGACCGTAAGGGGCCTGTGCTGAGAGGATCGGGCGTCAGTCGAAGGCGGGGGCCTCAACATCCCGATCCCTGGACATGGAAACTAGCTCTAGGGACAGAATGGCCCCCCTGACCTGAACCCGAGTAGTGTTCAGTTATTGGACTTCTGTGCTAGTCACAGTTTGTCCACAACGAACACCATCTTCAAGCAAAAGGGTGTCCATCAGTGCATGCAGCACCTGAACACCCTAGGGCGTAGGTCGATGATCGACTTTGTGGTCGTTTCATCTGACTGCAGCCATATGTCTTGGACACTTGGGTGAAGAGAGGGGCAGAGCTGTCAACAGATCACAACCTGGTGGTGAGTTGGATCAGATGGCGGGAGAGGAAGCTAAACAGACTCGGCAGACCCAAGCGTACTGTAAGGGTCTGCTGGAAACGTTTGGCAGAGATCTTCAACTCCCACCTCTGGAGGAGCCTCGACCAGATCCCGAGGGAGGCTGTAGATATTGAGTCCGAGTGGACCATGTTCTCCACCTACATTGTCGAAGCGGCTGCTCAGAGTTGCAGCCGTAAGGTCTCCGGTGCCTATCGAGGCGGCAATCCCTGAACCCGGTGGTGGACACAGGAAGTAAAGTATGCCGTCAAGCTGAAGAAGGAGGCCTATGGGGCCTGGCTGGCTTGTGGAACTCCTGAGGCAGCTGACTGGTACCGGCAGGCCAAGCGGACTGCAGCCCGGGTGGTTGTGGAGGCAAAAACTCGGGCCTGGGAGGAGTGCACTTTTATGATGGACAGATGCACTTTTATGATGGACAGATGCACTTATGTGATGGATAGATGCACTTTTATGATGGATAGATTAACTTTTATGATGATAGATGCACTTTTATGATGGATAGATGAACTTTTATGATGGACAGATGCACTTTTATGATGGACAGATGAACTCTTATGATGGACAGATGCACTTTTATGATGGATAGATGCACTTTTATGATGGACAGATGCACTTTTATGATGGGCAGATGCACTTTTATGATGGATAGATGCACTTTTATGATGGACAGATGCACTTTTATGATGGATAGATGCACTTTTATGATGGACAGATGCACTTTTATGATGGATAGATGCACTTTTTTTTCTCAGTGATCGTAAATAAAACAAAATTCCATTTTTCTCGGTTTAATGAAAACTGATGGGTCGTTATGGCACATAGACATATACAGTAGACCTCACCTTGGCTACAGAAGTTCATTGGAACGAATGCGTCAATAGAGCCGCCATCTTAAAAACAGGGGAGCCCCTCCACTTTAATGCATCAGCGTCAATGTAGTAGACACAGTAAATCACCATAAATCATCATGAATGCGATTTTTCTTGTTTTTTTGGTTTGTTCCAACGGTCAGACATGTATTTATCATTGATTCCAGAAAGAAAAAAAAATTATTTAAAAAAAAACAAACATTCTTTCTAGTTTAGATTTAATCCGTGAACATCATACGCTGCACAAAAGTCCGCCACCATCAATGAATTTGAAGTAAAGGCAGAGATAGCAGCATTACCTTGCTACTTCCTATGACAAGACCCCTGTTCCAAGATGGCGGCGGTTTTGACGCATGCTTAGACCCCCAAGGTGAGGTCTAGTGTATATATCTATGGTTATGGCAGAGGCGAATAAACATCTGGAAGGGTCTAGAGCCTCCATTGTTGCACTCAGGTCTAAGTATCATGGCCCTCTATCAGAATCCAGAGTTTTGATAAGATTGGGGATACTTAATTTTTCACCCAAAAAAAAAAAACGTAAGGGGTAACACTGTCGGTTTTTTTACGGGTCGAAATTTTGAGTTTCGATATCTCAGCACTGGAAGGGTCTAGAGCCTCCATTGTTGCACTCAGGTCTATGTCTCATGGCCCTCTATCAGAATCCAGAGTTTTGAGAAGATTGGGGATACTTAATTTTTCACCCAAAAAAAAAAACGTAAGGGGTAACACTGTCGGTTTTTTTACGGGTCGAAATTTTGATTTTCGATATCTTAGCTCTGGAAGGGTCTAGAGCCTCCATTGTTGCACTCAGGTCTATGTCTCATAGCCCTCTATCAGAATCCAGAGTTTTGAGAAGATTGGGGATACTTAATTTTTCGCCCAAAAAAAAAACGTAAGGGGTAACACTGTCGTTTTTTTTACGAGTCGAAATTTTGAATTTCGATATCTCCGCTCTGGAAGGGTCTAGAGCCTCCATTGTTGCACTCAGGTCTAAGTCTCATGGCCCTCTATCAGAATCCAGAGTTTTGAGAAGATTGGGGATACTTAATTTTTCACCCCAAAAAAAAAAAACGTAAGGGGTAACACTGTCGTTTTTTTTTTTTGGTCGAAATTTTGATTCTCGATATCTCAGCTCTGGAAGGGTCTAGAGCCTCCATTTTTGCACTCAATTTTAAGTCTCATGGCCCTCTATCAGAATCCAGAGTTTTGAGAAGATTAGGGATACTTAATTTTTCGCCCAAAAAAAAAACGTAAGGGGTAACACTGTCGTTTTTTTTACGGGTCCAAATTTTGATTTTCGATATCTCAGCTCTGGAAGGGTCTAGAGCCTCCATTGTTGCACTCAGGTCTAAGTCTCATGGCCCTCTATCAGAATCCAGAGTTTTGAGAAGATTGGGGATACTTAATTTTTCACCCAAAAAAAAAAAACGGAAGGGGTAACACTGTCGTTTTTTTTTTGGACGAAATTTTGAATTTCGATATCTCCGCTCTGGAAGGGTCTAGAGCCTCCATTGTTGCACTCAGGTCTAAGTCTCATGGCCCTCTATCAGAATCCAGAGTTTTGAGAAGATTGGGGATATTTAATTTTTCACCCCCAAAAAAAAACGTAAGGGGTAACACTGTCGTTTTTTTTTTGGTCGAAATTTTGATTCTCGATATCTCAGCTCTGGAAGGGTCTAGAGCCTCCATTTTTGCACTCAAGTTTAAGTCTCATGGCCCTCTATCAGAATCCTGAGTTTTGAGAAGATTAGGGATACTTAATTTTTCGCCCAAAAAAAAAACGTAAGGGGTAAGACTGTCGTTTTTTTTACGGGTCCAAATTTTGATTTTCGATATCTCAGCTCTGGAAGGGTCTAGAGCCTCCATTGTTGCACTCAGGTCTAAGTCTCATGGCCCTCTATCAGAATCCAGAGTTTTGAGAAGATTGGGGATACTTAATTTTTCGCCCAAAAAAAAAAAACGTAAGGGGTAACACTGTCGTTTTTTTTACGGGTCGAAATTTTGAGTTTCGATATCTCAGCACTGGAAGGGTCTAGAGCCTCCATTGTTGCACTCAGGTCTATGTCTCATGGCCCTCTATCAGAATCCAGAGTTTTGAGAAGATTGGGGATACTTAATTTTTCACCCAAAAAAAAAAAACGTAAGGGGTAACACTGTCGTTTTTTTACGGGTCGAAATTTTGATTTTCGATATCTCAGCTCTGGAAGGGTCTAGAGCCTCCATTGTTGCACTCAGGTCTATGTCTCATAGCCCTCTATCAGAATCCAGAGTTTTGAGAAGATTGGGGATACTTAATTTTTCGCCCAAAAAAAAAAACGTAAGGGGTAACACTGTCGTTTTTTTTACGAGTCGAAATTTTGATTTTCGATATCTCAGCTCTAGAAGGGTCTAGAGCCTCCATTGTTGCACTCAGGTCTATGTCTCATGGCCCTCTATCAGAATCCAGAGTTTTGAGAAGATTGGGGATACTTAATTTTTCGCCCAAAAAAAAAAAAAACGCAAGGGTAACACTGTCGTTTTTTTTTCTGGTCGAAATTTTTGAATTTCGATATCTCAGCTCTGGAAGGGTCTAGAGCTCCATTTTTGCACTCAGGTCTAAGTCTCATGGCCCTCTATCAGAATCCAGAGTTTTGAGAAGATTGGGGAAACTTAATTTTTCGCCCAAAAAAAAACGTAAGGGGAACACTGTCGTTTTTTTTTCGGGCGAAAATTTTGAATTTCGATATCTCAGCTCTGGAAGGGTCTAGAGCCTCCATTTTTGCACTCAGGTCTAAGTCTCATGGCCCTCTATCAGAATCCAGAGTTTTGAGAAGATTGGGGATACTTAATTTTTCGCCCCAAAAAAAAAAAAACGTAAGGGGTAACACTGTCGTTTTTTTTTTGGGTCGAAATTTTGATTTCGATATCTCAGCTCTGGAAGGTCTAGAGCCTCCATTTTTGCACTCAGGTTTAAGTCTCATGGCCCTCTATCAGAATCCAGAGTTTTGAGAAGATTGGAGACTTAATTTTTTCGCCAAAAAAAAAAAAACGTAAGGGGTAACACTGTCGTTTTTTTTACGGGTCGAAATTTTGATTTTCGATATCTCAGCTCTGGAAGGGTCTAGAGCCTCCATTTTTGCACTCAGGTCTAAGTCTCATGGCCCTCTATCAGAATCCAGAGTTTTGAGAAGATTGGAGAAACTTAATTTTTCGCCCAAAAAAAAAAAAGGAAGGGGTAACACTGTCGTTTTTTTTTTTGGCGAAATTTTGAATTTCGATATCTCAGCTCTGGAAGGGTCTAGAGCCTCCATTTTTGCACTCAGGTCTAAGTCTCATGGCCCTCTATCAGAATCCAGAGTTTTGAGAAGATTGGGGAAACTTAATTTTTCGCCCCAAAAAAAAAACGTAAGGGGTAACACTGTCGTTTTTTTTTTTGGTCGAAATTTTGAGTTTCGATATCTCAGCTCTGGAAGGGTCTAGAGCCTCCATTTTTGCACTCAGGTCTAAGTCTCATGGCCCTCTATCAGAATCCAGAGTTTTGAGAAGATTGGGAAACTTAATTTTTCGCCCAAAAAAAAAACGTAAGGGGTAACACTGTCGTTTTTTTTTCGGGTCCAAATTTTGATTTTCGATATCTCAGCTCTGGAAGGGTCTAGAGCCTCCATTTTTGCACTCAGGTCTAAGTCTCATGGCCCTCTATCAGAATCCAGAGTTTTGAGAAGATTGGGGAAACTTAATTTTTCGCCCAAAAAAAAAAAACGTAAGGGGTAACACTGTCGTTTTTTTTTCGGGTCGAAATTTTGAATTTTCGATATCTCAGCTCTGGAAGGGTCTAGAGCCTCCATTTTTGCACTCAGGTCTAAGTCTCATGGCCCTCTATCAGAATCCAGAGTTTTGAGAAGATTGGGGAATTAATTTTTCACCCAAAAAAAAAAAAACGTAAGGGGTAACACTGTCGTTTTTTTTTTTGGTCGAAATTTTGATTTCGATATCTCAGCTCTGGAAGGGTCTAGAGCCTCCATTTTTGCACTCAGGTCTAAGTCTCATGGCCCTCTATCAGAATCCAGAGTTTTGAGAAGATTGGGATACTTAATTTTTCGCCCAAAAAAAAAAAAGTAAGGGGTAACACTGTCGTTTTTTTTCGGGTCGAAATTTTGATTTTCGATATCTCAGCTCTGGAAGGGTCTAGAGCCTCCATTGTTGCACTCAGGTCTAAGTCTCATGGCCCTCTATCAGAATCCAGAGTTTTGAGAAGATTGGGGATACTTAATTTTTCGCCCAAAAAAAAAAAACGTAAGGGGTAACACTGTCGTTTTTTTTTCTTGTCGAAATTTTGATTCTCGATATCTCAGCTCTGGAAGGGTCTAGAGCCTCCATTTTTGCACTCAAGTTTAAGTCTCATGGCCCTCTATCAGAATCCAGAGTTTTGAGAAGATTGGAGAAACTTCATTTTTCGCCCGAAAAAAAAAACAAAAACGAAAGGGGTACCACTGTCGTTTTTTTTTTCGGGTCGAAATTTTGAGTTTCGATATCTCAGCTCTTT
>NW_024121233.1:3016007-3038934 GCF_016745375.1 Pimephales promelas
TACCCCTTACGTTTTTTTTTTTGGCGAAAAATTAAGTTTCTCCAATCTTCCCAAAACTCTGGATTCTGATAGAGGGCCATGAGACTTAGACCTGAGTGCAAAAATGGAGGCTCTAGCCCCTTCCAGAGCTGAGATATCGAAACTCAAAAATTCGCCCGAAAAAAAAACGACAGTGGTACCCCTTACGTTTTTTTTTTTTTGGGGAAAAATTAAGTTTCTCCAATCTTCCAAAAACTCTGGATTCTGATAGAGGGCCATGAGACTTAGACCTGAGTGCAAAATGGAGGCTCTAGCCCCTTCCAGAGCTGAGATATCGAAACTCAAAAATTCGGCCCGAAAAAAAAACGACAGTGGTACCCCTTACGTTTTTTTTTTTTTGGGCGAAAAATTAAGTTTCTCCAATCTTCTCAAAACTCTGGATTCTGATAGAGGGCCATGAGACTTAGACCTGAGTGCAAAAATGGAGGCTCTAGCCCCTTCCAGAGCTGAGATATCGAAACTCAAAAATTCGCCCGAAAAAAAAACGACAGTGGTACCCCTTACGTTTTTTTTTTTGGGGCGAAAATTAAGTTTCTCCAATCTTCCAAAACTCTGGATTCTGATAGAGGGCCATGAGACTTAGACCTGAGTGCAAAATGGAGGCTCTAGCCCCTTCCAGAGCTGAGATATCGAAACTCAAAAATTCGGCCCGAAAAAAAACGACAGTGGTACCCCTTACGTTTTTTTTTTGGGGCGAAAAATTAAGTTTCTCCAATCTTCCCAAACTCTGTTCTGATAGAGGGCCATGAGACTTAGACCTGAGTGCAAAAATGGAGGCTCTAGCCCCTTCCAGAGCTGAGATATCGAAACTCAAAAATTCGGCCCGAAAAAAAAAACGACAGTGGTACCCCTTACGTTTTTTTTTTGGGCGAAAAATTAAGTTTCTCCAATCTTCCCAAAACTCTGGATTCTGATAGAGGGCCATGAGACTTAGACCTGAGTGCAAAAATGGAGGCTCTAGCCCCTTCCAGAGCTGAGATATCGAAACTCAAAAATTCGGCCCGAAAAAAAAAACGACAGTGGTACCCCTTACGTTTTTTTTTTGGGCGAAAAATTAAGTTTCTCCAATCTTCTCAAACTCTGGATTCTGATAGAGGGCCATGAGACTTAGACCTGAGTGCAAAAATGGAGGCTCTAGCCCCTTCCAGAGCTGAGATATCGAAACTCAAAAATTCGGCCCGAAAAAAAAAACGACAGTGGTACCCCTTACGTTTTTTTTTTGGGCGGAAAATTAAGTTTCTCCAATCTTCCCAAAACTCTGGATTCTGATAGAGGGCCATGAGACTTAGACCTGAGTGCAAAAATGGAGGCTCTAGCCCCTTCCAGAGCTGAGATATCGAAACTCAAAAATTCGGCCGAAAAAAAAAAACGACAGTGGTACCCCTTACGTTTTTTTTTTTTGGGGCGAAAAATTAAGTTTCTCCAATCTTCCAAAACTCTGGATTCTGATAGAGGGCCATGAGACTTAGACCTGAGTGCAAAAATGGAGGCTCTAGCCCTTCCAGAGCTGAGATATCGAAACTCAAAAATTCGGCCCGAAAAAAAACGACAGTGGTACCCCTTACGTTTTTTTTTTGGGCGAAAAATTAAGTTTCTCCAATCTCCAAAACTCTGGATTCTGATAGAGGGCCATGAGACTTAGACCTGAGTGCAAAAATGGAGGCTCTAGCCCCTTCCAGAGCTGAGATATCGAAACTCAAAAATTCGGCCGAAAAAAAAACGACAGTGGTACCCCTTACGTTTTTTTTTTTGGGCGAAAAATTAAGTTTCTCCAATCTTCCAAAACTCTGGATTCTGATAGAGGGCCATGAGACTTAGACCTGAGTGCAAAAATGGAGGCTCTAGCCCCTTCCAGAGCTGAGATATCGAAACTCAAAAATTCGGCCCGAAAAAAAAACGACAGTGGTACCCCTTACGTTTTTTTTTTTGGGCGAAAAATTAAGTTTCTCCAATCTTTTCAAAACTCTGGATTCTGATAGAGGGCCATGAGACTTAGACCTGAGTGCAAAAATGGAGGCTCTAGCCCCTTCCAGAGCTGAGATATCGAAACTCAAAAATTCGGCCCGAAAAAAAAAACGACAGTGGTACCCCTTACGTTTTTTTTTTTGGGGCGAAAAATTAAGTTTCTCCAATCTTCTCAAAACTCTGGATTCTGATAGAGGGCCATGAGACTTAGACCTGAGTGCAAAAATGGAGGCTCTAGCCCCTTCCAGAGCTGAGATATCGAAACTCAAAAATTCGGCCCGAAAAAAAAACGACAGTGGTACCCCTTACGTTTTTTTTTTTGGGCGAAAAATTAAGTTTCTCCAATCTTCCCAAAACTCTGGATTCTGATAGAGGGCCATGAGACTTAGACCTGAGTGCAAAAATGGAGGCTCTAGCCCCTTCCAGAGCTGAGATATCGAAACTCAAAAATTCGGCCCGAAAAAAAAACGACAGTGGTACCCCTTACGTTTTTTTTTTTGGGCGAAAAATTAAGTTTCTCCAATCTTCCAAAACTCTGGATTCTGATAGAGGGCCATGAGACTTAGACCTGAGTGCAAAAATGGAGGCTCTAGCCCCTTCCAGAGCTGAGATATCGAAACTCAAAAATTCGGCCCGAAAAAAAAAACGACAGTGGTACCCCTTACGTTTTTTTTTTTGGGCGAAAAATTAAGTTTCTCCAATCTTCCAAAACTCTGGATTCTGATAGAGGGCCATGAGACTTAGACCTGAGTGCAAAAATGGAGGCTCTAGCCCCTTCCAGAGCTGAGATATCGAAACTCAAAAATTCGGCCCGAAAAAAAAACGACAGTGGTACCCCTTACGTTTTTTTTTTTTGGGCGAAAAATTAAGTTTCTCCAATCTTCCAAAACTCTGGATTCTGATAGAGGGCCATGAGACTTAGACCTGAGTGCAAAAATGGAGGCTCTAGCCCCTTCCAGAGCTGAGATATCGAAACTCAAAAATTCGGCCCGAAAAAAAAAACGACAGTGGTACCCCTTACGTTTTTTTTTTGGGCGAAAAATTAAGTTTCTCCAATCTTCCCAAAACTCTGGATTCTGATAGAGGGCCATGAGACTTAGACCTGAGTGCAAAAATGGAGGCTCTAGCCCCTTCCAGAGCTGAGATATCGAAACTCAAAAATTCGGCCCGAAAAAAAAACGACAGTGGTACCCCTTACGTTTTTTTTTTTGGGCGAAAAATTAAGTTTCTCCAATCTTCCCAAAACTCTGGATTCTGATAGAGGGCCATGAGACTTAGACCTGAGTGCAAAAATGGAGGCTCTAGCCCCTTCCAGAGCTGAGATATCGAAACTCAAAAATTCGGCCCGAAAAAAAAACGACAGTGGTACCCCTTACGTTTTTTTTTTTTGGGCGAAAAATTAAGTTTCTCCAATCTTCCCACATTCTGATAGAGGGCCATGAGACTTAGACCTGAGTGCAAAAATGGAGGCTCTAGCCCCTTCCAGAGCTGAGATATCGAAACTCAAAAATTCGGCCCGAAAAAAAAACGACAGTGGTACCCCTTACGTTTTTTTTTTGGGGCGAAAAATTAAGTTTCTCCAATCTTCCCAAAACTCTGGATTCTGATAGAGGGCCATGAGACTTAGACCTGAGTGCAAAAATGGAGGCTCTAGCCCCTTCCAGAGCTGAGATATCGAAACTCAAAAATTCGGCCCGAAAAAAAAAACGACAGTGGTACCCCTTACGTTTTTTTTTTTGGGCGAAAAATTAAGTTTCTCCAATCTTCCCAAAACTCTGGATTCTGATAGAGGGCCATGAGACTTAGACCTGAGTGCAAAAATGGAGGCTCTAGCCCCTTCCAGAGCTGAGATATCGAAACTCAAAAATTCGGCCCGAAAAAAAAACGACAGTGGTACCCCTTACGTTTTTTTTTTTGGGGCGAAAAATTAAGTTTCTCCAATCTTCCAAAACTCTGGATTCTGATAGAGGGCCATGAGACTTAGACCTGAGTGCAAAAATGGAGGCTCTAGCCCCTTCCAGAGCTGAGATATCGAAACTCAAAAATTCGGCCCGAAAAAAAAAACGACAGTGGTACCCCTTACGTTTTTTTTTTTTGGGCGAAAAATTAAGTTTCTCCAATCTTCCCAAAACTCTGGATTCTGATAGAGGGCCATGAGACTTAGACCTGAGTGCAAAAATGGAGGCTCTAGCCCCTTCCAGAGCTGAGATATCGAAACTCAAAAATTCGGCCGAAAAAAAAACGACAGTGGTACCCCTTACGTTTTTTTTTTTGGGCGAAAAATTAAGTTTCTCCAATCTTCCCAAAACTCTGGATTCTGATAGAGGGCCATGAGACTTAGACCTGAGTGCAAAAATGGAGGCTCTAGCCCCTTCCAGAGCTGAGATATCGAAACTCAAAAATTCGGCCCGAAAAAAAAAACGACAGTGGTACCCCTTACGTTTTTTTTTTGGGCGAAAAATTAAGTTTCTCCAATCTTCCCAAAACTCTGGATTCTGATAGAGGGCCATGAGACTTAGACCTGAGTGCAAAAATGGAGGCTCTAGCCCCTTCCAGAGCTGAGATATCGAAACTCAAAAATTCGGCCCGAAAAAAAAACGACAGTGGTACCCCTTACGTTTTTTTTTTTTGGGCGAAAAATTAAGTTTCTCCAATCTTCCCAAAACTCTGGATTCTGATAGAGGGCCATGAGACTTAGACCTGAGTGCAAAAATGGAGGCTCTAGCCCCTTCCAGAGCTGAGATATCGAAACTCAAAAATTCGGCCCGAAAAAAAAAACGACAGTGGTACCCCTTACGTTTTTTTTTTGGGCGAAAAATTAAGTTTCTCCAATCTTCCCAAACTCTGGATTCTGATAGAGGGCCATGAGACTTAGACCTGAGTGCAAAAATGGAGGCTCTAGCCCTTCCAGAGCTGAGATATCGAAACTCAAAAATTCGGCCCGAAAAAAAAAACGACAGTGGTACCCCTTACGTTTTTTTTTTTGGGTGAAAAATTAAGTTTCTCCAATCTTCTCAAAACTCTGGATTCTGATAGAGGGCCATGAGACTTAGACCTGAGTGCAAAAATGGAGGCTCTAGCCCTTCCAGAGCTGAGATATCGAAACTCAAAAATTCGGCCCGAAAAAAAAACGACAGTGGTACCCCTTACGTTTTTTTTTTGGGGCGAAAATTAAGTTTCTCCAATCTTCCCAAAACTCTGGATTCTGATAGAGGGCCATGAGACTTAGACCTGAGTGCAAAAATGGAGGCTCTAGCCCCTTCCAGAGCTGAGATATCGAAACTCAAAATTCGGCCCGAAAAAAAAAACGACAGTGGTACCCCTTACGTTTTTTTTTTTGGGCGAAAAATTAAGTTTCTCCAATCTTCCCAAAACTCTGGATTCTGATAGAGGGCCATGAGACTTAGACCTGAGTGCAAAAATGGAGGCTCTAGCCCCTTCCAGAGCTGAGATATCGAAACTCAAAAATTCGGCCCGAAAAAAAAAACGACAGTGGTACCCCTTACGTTTTTTTTTTTGGGCGAAAAATTAAGTTTCTCCAATCTTCCCAAAACTCTGGATTCTGATAGAGGGCCATGAGACTTAGACCTGAGTGCAAAAATGGAGGCTCTAGCCCTTCCAGAGCTGAGATATCGAAACTCAAAAATTCGGCCCGAAAAAAAAACGACAGTGGTACCCCTTACGTTTTTTTTTTGGGGCGAAAAATTAAGTTTCTCCAATCTTCTCAAAACTCTGGATTCTGATAGAGGGCCATGAGACTTAGACCTGAGTGCAAAAATGGAGGCTCTAGCCCCTTCCAGAGCTGAGATATCGAAACTCAAAAATTCGGCCCGAAAAAAAAAACGACAGTGGTACCCCTTACGTTTTTTTTTTTGGGCGAAAAATTAAGTTTCTCCAATCTTCCAAAACTCTGGATTCTGATAGAGGGCCATGAGACTTAGACCTGAGTGCAAAAATGGAGGCTCTAGCCCCTTCCAGAGCTGAGATATCGAAACTCAAAAATTCGGCCCGAAAAAAAAACGACAGTGGTACCCCTTACGTTTTTTTTTTTGGGCGAAAAATTAAGTTTCTCCAATCTTCTCAAAACTCTGGATTCTGATAGAGGGCCATGAGACTTAGACCTGAGTGCAAAAATGGAGGCTCTAGCCCCTTCCAGAGCTGAGATATCGAAACTCAAAAATTCGGCCCGAAAAAAAAACGACAGTGGTACCCCTTACGTTTTTTTTTTGGGCGAAAAATTAAGTTTCTCCAATCTTCCCAAAACTCTGGATTCTGATAGAGGGCCATGAGACTTAGACCTGAGTGCAAAAATGGAGGCTCTAGCCCCTTCCAGAGCTGAGATATCGAAACTCAAAATTCGGCCCGAAAAAAAAAACGACAGTGGTACCCCTTACGTTTTTTTTTTTGGGCGAAAAATTAAGTTTCTCCAATCTTCCCAAAACTCTGGATTCTGATAGAGGCCATGAGACTTAGACCTGAGTGCAAAAATGGAGGCTCTAGCCCCTTCCAGAGCTGAGATATCGAAACTCAAAAATTCGGCCCGAAAAAAAAAACGACAGTGGTACCCCTTACGTTTTTTTTTTTGGGCGAAAAATTAAGTTTCTCCAATCTTCCCAAAACTCTGGATTCTGATAGAGGGCCATGAGACTTAGACCTGAGTGCAAAAATGGAGGCTCTAGCCCCTTCCAGAGCTGAGATATCGAAACTCAAAATTTCGACCCGAAAAAAAAAACGACAGTGGTACCCCTTACGTTTTTTTTTTGGGCGAAAAATTAAGTTTCTCCAATCTTCTCAAAACTCTGGATTCTGATAGAGGGCCATGAGACTTAGACCTGAGTGCAAAAATGGAGGCTCTAGCCCCTTCCAGAGCTGAGATATCGAAACTCAAAAATTCGTCCCGAAAAAAAAAACGACAGTGGTACCCCTTACGTTTTTTTTTTGGGTGAAAGTTTAAGTTTCTCCAATCTTCCCAAAACTCTGGATTCTGATAGAGGGCCATGAGACTTAGACCTGAGTGCAAAAATGGAGGCTCTAGCCCCTTCCAGAGCTGAGATATCGAAACTCAAAATTTCGACCAGAAAAAAAAACGACAGTGGTACCCCTTACGTTTTTTTTTTTTTGGGCGAAAAATTAAGTATCCCCAATCTTCTCAAAACTCTGGATTCTGATAGAGGGCCATGAGACTTAGACCTGAGTGCAAAAATGGAGGCTCTAGACCCTTCCAGAGCTGAGATATCGAAACTCAAAATTTCGACCCGAAAAAAAAAACGACAGTGTTACCCCTTACGTTTTTTTTTTTTGGCGAAAAATTAAGTTTCTCCAATCTTCTCAAAACTCTGGATTCTGATAGAGGGCCATGAGACTTAGACCTGAGTGCAAAAATGGAGGCTCTAGACCCTTCCAGAGCTGAGATATCGAAAATCAAAATTTCGACCCGAAAAAAAAACGACAGTGTTACCCCTTACGTTTTTTTTTGGGCGAAAAATTAAGTATCCCAATCTTCTCAAAACTCTGGATTCTGATAGAGGGCCATGAGACTTAGACCTGAGTGCAAAAATGGAGGCTCTAGACCCTTCCAGAGCTGAGATATCGAAATTCAAAATTTCGACCAGAAAAAAAAACGACAGTGTTACCCCTTACGTTTTTTTTTTTGGGCGAAAAATTAAGTATCCCCAATCTTCTCAAAACTCTGGATTCTGATAGAGGGCCATGAGACTTAGACCTGAGTGCAAAAATGGAGGCTCTAGACCCTTCCAGAGCTGAGATATCGAAACTCAAAATTTCGACCCGAAAAAAAAAACGACAGTGGTACCCCTTACGTTTTTTTTTTTTTTTGGGCGAAAAATTAAGTTTCTCCAATCTTCTCAAAACTCTGGATTCTGATAGAGGGCCATGAGACTTAGACCTGAGTGCAAAAATGGAGGCTCTAGACCCTTCCAGAGCTGAGATATCGAAAATCAAAATTTCGACCAGAAAAAAAAAACGACAGTGTTACCCCTTACGTTTTTTTTTTGGGGGGCGAAAAATTAAGTATCCCCAATCTTCTCAAAACTCTGGATTCTGATAGAGGGCCATGAGACTTAGACCTGAGTGCAACAATGGAGGCTCTAGACCCTTCCAGAGCTGAGATATCGAAAATCAAAATTTCGACCCGAAAAAAAAACGACAGTGTTACCCCTTACGTTTTTTTTTTTTTGGGCGAAAAATTAAGTATCCCTAATCTTCTCAAAACTCTGGATTCTGATAGAGGGCCATGAGACTTAGACCTGAGTGCAACAATGGAGGCTCTAGACCCTTCCAGAGCTGAGATATCGAAATTCAAAATTTCGACCAGAAAAAAAAACGACAGTGTTACCCCTTACGTTTTTTTTTTTTGGGCGAAAAATTAAGTATCCCCAATCTTCTCAAAACTCTGGATTCTGATAGAGGGCCATGAGACTTAGACCTGAGTGCAACAATGGAGGCTCTAGACCCTTCCAGAGCTGAGATATCGAAAATCAAAATTTCGACCCCGTAAAAAAAACGACAGTGTTACCCCTTACGTTTTTTTTTTTTGGGCGAAAATTTAAGTATCCCTAATCTTCTCAAAACTCTGGATTCTGATAGAGGGCCATGAGACTTAGACCTGAGTGCAACAATGGAGGCTCTAGACCCTTCCAGAGCTGAGATATCGAAATTCAAAATTTCGACCAGAAAAAAAAACGACAGTGTTACCCCTTACGTTTTTTTTTTTGGGCGAAAAATTAAGTATCCCCAATCTTCTCAAAACTCTGGATTCTGATAGAGGGCCATGAGACATAGACCTGAGTGCAATAATGGAGGCTCTAGACCCTTCCAGAGCTGAGATATCGAAATTCACAATTTCGACCAGAAAAAAAAAACGACAGTGTTACCCCTTATGTTTTTTTTGGGGGGTGAAAAATTAAGTGTCCCCAATCTTCTCAAAACTCTGGATTCTGATAGAGGGCCATGAGACGTGGACCTGAGTGCAACAATGGAGGCTCTAGACCATTCCAGTGCTGAGATATCGAAACTCAAAATTTCTACCCGAAAAAAAAAAAAACGACAGTGTTACCCCTTACGTTTTTTTTGGGCGAAAAATTAAGTATCCCTAATCTTCTCAAAACTCTGGATTCTGATAGAGGGCCATGAGACTTAGACCTGAGTGCAAAAATTGAGTCTCTAGACCCTTCTAGAGCTGAGATATCGAAATTCAAAATTTCGACCAGAAAAAAAAACTACAGTGTTACCCCTTACGTTTTTTTTTTTTGGGCGAAAAATTAAGTATCCCCAATCTTCTCAAAACTCTGGATTCTGATAGAGGGCCATGAGACTTAAACCTGAGTGCAAAAATTTAGGCTCTAGACCCTTCCAGAGCTGAGATATCGAAAATCAAAATTGCGACCCGTAAAAAAAACGACAGTGTTACCCCTTACTTTTTTTTTTTTTTTTTTTTTTTTTGGGCGAAAAATTAAGTATCCCTAATCTTCTCAAAACTCTGGATTCTGATAGAGGGCCATGAGACTTAGACCTGAGTGCAACAATGGAGGCTCTAGACCCTTCCAGAGCTGAGATATCGAAATTCAAAATTTCGACCAGAAAAAAAAAACATGTTACCCCTTATGTTTTTTTTTTTTTTGGGCGAAAAATTAAGTATCCCCAATCTTCTCAAAACTCTGATTCTGATAGAGGCACTGGCGATTCTAGGGGGAAATCCTGCGATTCTATCCTGAAAGCTCATTGGCCACCCCTGTGGCCACCCCAGATCTGATATAGTTGGTCAAGTTCGTCAACACAAGCTGCTGCTCCGTGAAACAGGTGGACAGTCTTACAACAGCAACAAATACAACGATAAAAACGCGGGAATCTGTAGATTGAGAGGTATGGTAATTTAATGTTTAGTTATATCGTAGTTCCCTGTGAATGTGTAGGAAAACTGAAAAAGTCGAACTACACTGTACTAGCTAGATTAGCATCCTGAGAGAGTGCAGACGGTAAAGGCCAATTTATACTTCTGCGTCGAGGGTACGCCGTAGTGTACGGCGTTGGCTTCGCACGTAGGCGACGCCGTCGTGAGCATTTATACTTCTGCGTTCAGGTATTGGTTGCTCTGCAGTATTGCTCCGAAACGCTAGGTGGCGGCGGAGGGTTTTAATGTTCCACTGTGTTTAGATTCCTCGCGGCTAGGTTACTACAAGCAATAGCGACTGAAAGAGAGTGGATCATGTTGGAGTTGGAGCTTTTATTGGGGTGGAAAAACAGTTCATTTTAGTGAAATTACTAAAACTGAAAGGCAGAAATGA
Organism: Pimephales promelas; assembly: GCF_016745375.1. The sequence continues at coordinate 3,026,315 of NW_024121233.1, forward strand.
CAGAAGACGTCGGAGGAGATGGTACGTGTGGAAATGCGTGAGAATACGTGCTGAAATGCGTAGGAGGAAATACGACGCTACCAAGCCGACCAATCACCGATCTTGCGGTCCGCGTCGTCGCGACGTGTAGTTACATTTTTGAAGAGGTGCGCGTCAGGCAACGCGGAAGGGTACGCGGTATGGGACGCGTCTGTGCGTATGCTACGCCGTACCTACTGCGCGCACCCTTAAAGGGGCCACACCTTATTTCCACTCATACATCGCCATGAAATATAAAACGCTATTTTCTGGATGACAGATGGTGGTTTTTGCAGATGTGTGTGTTCAATTATAGCTAATGTTATATTTTTCGCCAACCAGTGTGTTAAATATAGTGTGACAGTAGATTTAAGTTAAAACACCAAAAAACAAGCTGTGACTTATTTATTTGCTCTGTGGTTTAAGGGGAGTTTAAAAAGGACTTTTTGTTTGTATCAATTAGCTCATCTTCACAGTCCACATATATTTTTAGAAGTTTAAATAGGCAGAGTAAATTGCATTAAAATGGCACAAATGTCATAAGTTAAATTATGAAGAAGCATCTTGACTATTTATGATTTTGAGTCTTAACTGTTTGATTTTAAAAACGTATTAATGTATGCTGTATCAAAGCCAACGTTTCAATTTATACTTTCATCAAGGCCTTGGACATGAATACTGTCTGGGCTGAAAAACACTTTTTGTACATTTTCATACATCACAAGGCATCCTAATGAAATTATTCAGTCAGGCCATTCTCCGTGTGACCTGTGTTTGCTTTACTTATTTAAGTCCCCTCTTGTGGTTAAATAAAAACACTCCTGGCAAAGAACAAACTAAGAAATTCAAATTCCAGTATCTCTAACAAATTATATGTAAGCTAAATAATAACATAAACTAAACATGTAAAGAACAACAAATATTTTGTTTTTTTCCTCACAAACTTAGTTTTTTTCTTTTGCTTTTACAGATACACTTTTGAATAAAGTCCTATCTTTAAGCATGTTGGTTTGTCCTGTTGGATTTCTGTGTTTTCATGTAACCACAAGATGGTGCCTCAATTAGTAAAGCAAACTCAACAATACAGGTGACACGTTAACGGTGTTAACCATGCCTCAAATCCATACGTTCTTTTGGCCAGAAGTTATTTTACTATATAAAGTTTTAAATATGGATATTTTTCTTACATCTTCATCTTCCTCATTACTCCACATAAAGTCAACATCTGAGATATTTTCATCAGCTATATGTTCAAGCACTTCAGAACTGAATATTCTGCACATGAAAAAAATTCAAAAATGTATCGGTACTGTGATATTATTTTTTTTATATATAAAAGAAATTTCAATCAGCATTACTGAAAATGTGACTTCAGTAACAGGCTTTCAAACCTACTGTCCATTCTAATGGACAGACACATTTAAAAAAATCCTGATTTAAAATGTGCAATTCTAAAGTCGATTTTTAACTTTAATTAATAAGTTCAATCTTTCTATTTTACATACAAACCATGAAATACTGGAAAAAATATATACAAAATGTAAATATAACTTAGAAAATGTTGCTTGCTTCTGTGTTTGGAGTGAAGTGCTGACATGCTTCTCTTCAATGAAGTGTTTTTTATATATAATTACCACATGCAGAGCTTTTCTGGCATTTAATTGGATGACAAACGTCCAATCTCATGGACTGCAGGCTTTAAACTAGGTGAAATGCTCCAGAAGTTAAAAAAAAGGGGGCTGACATGTGATGTCCATTGTAATGGACACAGGGTCTGAATGGGTTAAAAATGTGACATTTAGACGTTTTCTTCGGCATGGATCCAGGCAAAAGAATCCTTTTCACCTTGAAAATAATATATGTTTTTTTATTTTTTTTATTATTATTATTTTTTTTTTGCATTTTATAATAGAACATTTCTCAGTGATCGTAAACGTAAACAAAATTCCATTTTTCTCGGTTTAATGAAAACCTGCTACGCATTTTCCAAAGTGGAATATTTAGGCTGCTTCATTAAAAATGTGACATTTAGACGTTTTCTTCGGCGTGGATCCAGGCAAATGAATCCTTTTCACCTTGAAAATAATAAATGTTTTTTTTTTTTTTTTTTTTTTTGCATTTTAAATAATAGAACATTTCTCAGTGATCGTAAATACAACAAAATTCAATTTTTCTCGGTTTAAGGAGGGAGGGGGTGGGGAATTTAACGGCGTGTCATATAGACGCAAAAACTATTTTTGGCGTATAAATAAACATTCGTTCTATAGATACAAACATTCATGGGCCTCAATACCTCATTGGTTTGCACATGCTGATGAATATTTGTGTGAATAAAAGTCTACATTAAATCTGTTCATCATATAAAGCGATTTAGTCTCTTCAGAAAATTCAGACTAAATGCTCAATTCATATAGATTAGATTTACTCTAAGAGATTACATAGATTACATATTCTATATCTCTTTATGAACTTTTTGAAGCGTCAAAGTGGTTGCGTAGCTGTCAATAGATGGACAGTTTCAAAGATGAATGTGTTTGGAACGACATGAGGGAGAATAATAACACAATTTTATGCCCGAACTATCACTTTAAACATTTAAAAGAGAGGTCTTAAAATACAAAATAATAATTTAAAAAAAAGTAAAACGTCAAAAAATACTAAAGGCAAAATAGGCCAACTAAAAATGTAACAAATAACACCATAAATGAGCTGCGGACAAATGTTAACACACTCCGAGATAAACTGTTCCATCCTTTATTAAACATAGCTTGCAAGTGATAAATATTACAAAGTTATTTCCTCCAAAATTAGCTTATTTTTTTTTCAGTCAATGCATAATTGTTGTTAATCAACCGGCAGTAATCAAACAGCATTTTTTCATCTCCATTTTAGACAGTTAAATATCAAGGATGTGCAAAAGGTCTGGATTAATGTTCTAAATGAAAATAAAAACTTGACAAAAAGCACTTTTCCTTGACTAAAATCAATAAGCCAATCTCCAGTACTTTTTTTTTTTTTTTACTGTACACAATTTAATTAATCATAGTTTTCTTTTACAAACGGATTTCAACATATTGCCATTTGCTTTAAAATTCAAACTGGGTAAATTGCAGCTATTTAAAAATATATGAAAGTTCAGATGAAATTCAGAAAAAAAATGATGACCAAAAGCCCTCTCTCCCACTTCAACAATAACAAAAAAAAGAGACTTGCAACAAATAAAAATCAGGGAGAGGGGGGAAAAATTGTAGAGAAAAAAAAAAATTGAAGAGAGAAGTAAACCCCAGCGTTAGAACTCCAGAAAAGCTGATTGTCCAGTCAGAGAATTATGGACAGTGATTCCATGACATGAATCTTGAAAAAGTATATCTAATAGTCACAAACCTTAGGATCAAAACTTGCATGTGTGCGAATTGTCCATTTTTTTCTTATGATTTCTTATGATTTAAAGGCTGAAGGCAAGAAGCATTGGAACAGTCAAAAACAAACAAACAAGTTTTTTTTTCTTCATCGTATACAATGTATACAATCTTCCATGAAAAGAAAATAATAATAAGAGCATTGTGATTTTTCCCTAGAAAGAAAAAAAAAATAGGGATATATTGAAGAAAGTTTGTACTGTAAGCAATAGAAAACAAATGTACACAATCTCCCCTGTAGGGTTTTCTGCACCCAGTTATTTATCTAAAGCATTAGCATGCTTTGATTTTAATATTTATGATGATCGCTTTGGATTTGGTCAGGTGAGGACTAATACTGTCAAATGTTTTATCCAGTCCATGTTCTGTAAGACCAACACTTTGTGTGGGACATTAGGGAAAGGAACTTATTCACTGAACATCAATGCTTGAAATAAATTGTGGTAAAAAAAAAAAAAAAAAAAAACGTAACATACGAGACTGTCCCATCATGTCTTAGTCCAAAGACTACAGAATGGATGGATCCACCAGAACAATGAACTTTTTTTTCCTCTGCAAATACTACATACTACAAAAAACGTACAGCCGGGGAGAAAATGCATCTAAAGAGCTCATTCAAAAACAAGAGAAGTATAATCCCATACATTTTGCACATTTGTTACACAATAATACACAGTGATCACAAAACGAAATGACAAGCTTCACAATATTCATGGCTTTTTGTTTGCTTTTCTACACAATATACAACCATTTTAATTTCATTTCATTATTTTTAATTCAAGGGAGAAAAAAGCATATGTACAATAAGTCATTATTACTTCTGACCTAGCAAATATCGTGTCATCATCTGTTCATACATTTTTTTTTGTTTGATTAAATTTGATTTTTTTTCTCCTTTTTTCTTTCTTTTATTTTTTTTAAGAAACAGCTGAAATTAAACAACCAAACAAAAATGGAACTTAATCGAGGAGTCAAAAAGGAAGTTAAACTTCAAAATCCAACTTTCTCGTAAATACATGAACACAGGTATATGGATGCATCTAATATAGTCTACAAGAGAGAGCAGGAGAGAGAAATGAGTTATTATAAACACCCTACGTTCATTTAAAAAAAGAAAAAAGAAAAAAAAATACAGATCATAAAATTGAGAAAAGATACTATCAAAGGCTGAACAGAATGAGTAAAAGGGACTGATTTATTTTCATAACCAGGAAAAAAAAGGAAAAAAAAATGAATAAAAATGTAAACATCCTATCATCTAATATTGCACCTGAAAATTTAATCCAAGGTAGCTTCAAAATTGTTTTGTTCAAAAGTTGCATCGTTCCACCACAAATCAGTGGCGTTATACAGGACACAGTTTAAAAAAAAAAACTGCAAGGATCAGTGACTATTCACATGACAGAAAGACGCATGTGCACAGATTCATTTCCAATAATTCACCACTTCATAGCTTCGAGTTTCCTCACGGCTATTAAACATGACCTGCATGACAGACCTCTAAAGTCTGATTTCCAAAAGAACCAAACGTGTCATGGTAAATGCTTAGGATCGGGAAGGGGAAAAAAAAAAAAAGTTAAGTGCTCAACTCCTTGACAACAAGCAGATGTTAAACCCTTCAGAAAGCCATTGGTGAAACGGAGCACAGGCGCAGTCCGAAGTCATCCTGCACAGAATCCCTAATACTGCATATCGACTAAACACTGCTTGTACGGTCACCATCGCCTCCAGGAACGCTTGCATGTCTAAAAAAAACACAAGTACCGTATCTTGAAATGCATTCATTCAACATGGGGTCGAAAAAGCAGGTCTTTCTCCCGACTCTCTCCGAGACATCCGATGGCATCCATACCTCAAGCTGAAACATTCTTATCCTCTTTCGTTTAACCATTTTTTTCCACTTATTAAGAAGAAAAGTGCTCCTCCATAACGAGGCATCTCATGTGCATTGCTTTAACATGATGATTGATCCTTGTCAATGCCTTCTGTTAAAACTCACGTTAATCTACGCATAAACCGTTTTTTTTTTTTTTTGTGTGTTTTTTTTTTACCAATAATTCCACCTATTTGACATATCAATGATTATCGTCTCCCGTGGCAAGTACCTTTAAGATACACGGCCATTTCAGACGGAGACGCCGCCCGACGAAGTCCAAAAAACACCCAAGCAGAAAGAAAAATCAAAAAGAGACAAAAGTTCATGGAGACGGGACTCTCTGGCTTCATTCTCTGCTGTGCAGTGAAACACGACGTCACCACAAAAGGAGTTATACGACATCACTGCATCCTGTGAAAGTGAGAGACACGGGAGAGATCCTGCTCGGTAACAGGTCTCGGATTCGACAGTTTCTCCGTACATTCGACAGCAGGAGACTCATCCGTGCCAGCGCAGGTCCGCTTTCGGTTCGTGTGGCCTTCTCGACGTTGACTAGATCAGCACTCTGCATAAGGATCAATCTGATCAATGTACATGAGTCGGTCTCAATCTCTCTGAACCAGAAGGTTCTCGGAGGACTTTGTAGTTTCCAAACGTGTACCGCTACAAAGATTCTTCTCTCTCTTTCTCTCTCCGCAGGTAAGAACGCCTTAACCATTCCAACTCTGAACATATATACGACGTGAGAGAGAACGAGTCTAATTTTACATGGGCGACTGAGGGAGGAAGATTTCAAATGAACCAAAAATGCTTGGAGATTTTTTAAGTGACCCTGCAATCTGGCATCCTCCCTCTCGAAAGAAAAACATTAGGGGAAGAACGTAAAAAGATGCAAAAACCACTAAACCTACTAATAAGTGTAATAAGAGTAACTGTAACAGAAGCAACAATAATACTAATAATAATAACTGTGATAATAATAGAAGTAGCAATAACAACAGCAATAATAAGTTGAGATAACAATAAAGAGCTTTGCTATAGTAGGAAACCGAAGTTTGAGATGCACAGTCTGGTGTTTAAAGTCTGACTGATTGAGCTGTTCTTATGGGTTAGTTGGGTAGGCACACGGACAGGCACTGCATGCGATGGGGTGATGGTGTGTGCGTGTGTATGTGTTGGGGGGGGGGGGTCGGGATGTTCTGATGTAGAACGGAGGGGTGGTGGGGCGTCCGAAAGTGGGTGGGGGGGTCTGCAGTCCCGTCGGGGCTCATTTCTGTCCGGTGATGGACTGGGATATGGAGCGCGGGGGGATCATGTCGAGCAGATACTCCCGCTGACGGTCCGCTAGACTGGATGCCTTGTGGCCCCCAATGGCTCCAGGATTTAGATAGGCAATATTCAGACCTGCGATGGAGAAGAAAGACAAAGAGGGGCCGGGATAAGTAAAAGGGAAAAAAAAGGTGCTCCACAAATGAGTTCCTGACATACACTCCAATAATAACAATTCTCACCAAGAAAAAAAAAAACGGATCCTATCAAACCCAGACAATCATGCCAATAAAATTAAATATAAAAATAAAAAATAAAATAAGGGGTAAGCGGAATTTAAATCAAATTAAAATGCGTTGAAATAAAAAGTAAATTACATTAAATTTGAATAATATTTATTTTTAGTGCTATAAAGTACCGAAGTGATGATGTCACCTCGGAAGCTAGCGGCGCATGGGTTCCCTCGATTGAAAAGCTATGCATTTTCCCCATAGACTTTTGGAAAATCACAAAAAAATAAGATCTGTATTTAACAAAGAGTTGTGACCCTTACACGTTTTGTCTGTCAAGATAATCTTTACAAGTTAATCCAAAATGTATACATTTTGAAGCCTATATAAACACAAGCAGACACAATAAAATTTAAAGACCACAAGCAGGTTATAACCGTGTATTCTATGTCATAGATCAAAACGTGAAAATATCTAGAGGCTTTGTTCACCAAAGACCTTATTTCAGGCGATTAAGCAAAATCCCATAGAAAATGCTAACTGACTTCCGCGTTTTGGCCTACAAAGTGACGTCATAACTTCGGCACACTATTGATTGTTTAAATAAATTGCACATTTTTCTATAATTAATTGCACCACATTTTTAAAATATATTTTATAGAATTTCAGTTCATCTCAACGAAATTATTTTTAATTTTTATATGCCTTGGGCGGGAATTATTAAAAATGAGGAATATTGTGACTGGTCCCAGTCTGCCCCAGAAGAAGAAAACACACTACACAAGCAGTCACAGATATCCCAAGTCTCCCGGAAGTTCAGGGAGTCTCCCGCATATTGATGGCCGCAATTTAGTAAAAATCTCCCGGAATCTAGAGCGAGCATGTGTAGCGTGCGCACGGCAGAGAGAGGGAGAGAGCGAGAGACCTTGTGTGTGTGCACCTCACTAAGCGCATGTAAGGACCCAACCAATCAATTGTCAGTGCGGACGGGCTTTTATCTCTACTACTCCCGAACCGAATTAAAGCCACACTATGCAGGATTTCCGTTTTTGTCAAACTGTGACCCCTAGAGTAACTGCAAACTGCGGTAACCCGTCAACGAAACGTAACAAACTGTTCCAGTCAATAACTGACAAGAAGGCCCTGGGGGTGGGGTTTGGGGGGTCAGTGCACAGATGAGGAGGAGGGAGGGTCTGTCTAGCCTCCGTTTTGTTTGAAAACACTTTAAACGTCAGCAAGAAGTCACATCACCTTTAAGGTAAAAAAAAACTGTATAGTGCTGCTTTAATCAGAAATTACTTTGCAAGTTACTTGCTAGGGATGATAGGAAGTGATTTTTTAATGATTTTCTACATTTTTAATGATTACAGAAGTTAAAACGGATAAACTTCAACATTTTATCTGTAAAATGCCACATGCAGTAGCTAATATTAAGAAATATGTTGTGCTTTTACTTTTAAAAATGTAATGCTTACAAACTTTTAAGATTTTGAATACAGAAGTTACATTTGAAATGGTGTAGCCTATTTTCATTTAGATGTGGTATTAATAGCTAAGATTAATTACTGCATAAATTAAATTTAGATTAAGCAATAAATTCATTTTAAGACAGCATGGAATAAATTGTATAATATGCTGTTAGCTCTAATCTGGATGGTTTAGCATCCTGAGCCAGAAACAGGAATTTTTTTTAATGGAAGTGGGACTGGAGAGGTTTGAAAATCCACTCCCGTGTCACCCTCTACACTGAAGGCGTTTCGGCGAGTTCAGAATCAGTGACACTGACATAGAGAATAACTCACTCTGAAATGACTTTGTTTTATGCAGAGCTTTGTCATGCACAAAAAACAAAGTTACACACTAAGGAAAGGTAAAAATGCAACAAAGCATAATAGGTCCTCTTTAAGGTGTACTGTTAATTGAGACGTATCATCTCACCAGGGATATTGTAGATCTGCCTGCGGCTGTCATGCTGGGCCCGACTGCCGCCACTGGAACTGCTGCTGCTGCCACAGCGCTTGCTTGTCATACCCAGCAGCCCACTGGCCACCGAGAGCTGGGAGGCCTGGGCGAAGTTAGAGAGGACTCCTCGTGCTGAGCTGGACAGGCTCCGCTGTAGAGCGGCCTGTGGCTGGGGAGTCTGAGAGAAAATCAGAGTTGAATTTCACGACACCTTTTGGCACCATTAAATTGACACTGAATCATCAGTCGTTAAAATCTGTGATTAGCTGAAAGGCCAGAATAAAAAAAAAAATCCATAAAAATGCTCTCAAGAGATGCCATTATTAGGACACACTGAGAGGTTTACCTGTCGGAGGGCATGGTGTCGGATCATGGTTTCCGCTTTGCTCACGCTGGGCACGGTCTGGGCGGAGCTGGGAGACAGAGCGGCCTGTTGCTGCAACCTCTGCTCGATTTCCTGTCAGCGTACAGTCACACAAACTACAGTTACCACACACACTACCAGCTAGGAATGTCGGTATTAAACCAATAATAATCAATGATAATCAATATAAATAATAAAAGACAAATAAAACAAAGAACAAATACTATTATTGTATTAAGAAAATGTTACTTAAAGAAATATATGTGGCTGTATGTCATCGTTTTCAATTAATTTGTTACCATTTTACTTCTGCAATTCTTCAGCAAGTATTATATTAATATTATTTGTATACTATTATAGTATTTATTAATATTATAATTTTTTTAGGGCTGTGAAACGATTAATCGCATCCAAAATAAAAGTTTGTGTTTACATAATATATGTGTGTGTAGAGAGTATAATTATTTTGTATATATAAATACACACATATGCATGTATATATTTAAGAAAAATGTGTTATTAATATAATCAAATATGTATATTTATGTATAATATTAATTTTGTATACATATATATTAAGTATATACATGCAAATATTTCTTAAATATATACATGCATGTGTGTGTATTTATATATACAAAGTAATTATACACACTCATATATTATGTAAACACAAACTTTTATTTTGGATGCGATTAATCCCGATTAATCGTTTCAGAGCCCCAAATGCATTTATTTTATTTCATTTTGAATACTTAAGTTACTACATTTCTATTTTTTTTTAATGGAACATTCCTGCTTTATGACGATTTTTAGCTTTTTTCGAGTTTGTAGTGCAGTATTGGAACTTTTATTGAGAATCATCACATTCATTGTTACTGACTGCAGAAATGTTGATATCATCATGACAACTCTACTTCCAGCAGTGAAATGAAAACTCAGATATCGACTGACCTGTTCTTGCTGCAGAGCCTTGACGAAAGCGTTCTTCAGCCTATTGGTGTGCTCGGCCTTCAAGGCCTTCTTCTGATTGGACGTCATGCACTGCTCGCAGAGGATGCGGCCGCTCTTCTCCTGCTTCCAGTGTGGGGTGAAGTCAGTCCTGCACTGGGCACAGAAGAACGGCTCCACGTGTGGCAGTGACCCCCGCATTTTACCTGATCAATTACAAACACACAAAATTGAACCGAGTAAATGTGGTATAATAAAATCACAAGTATGGTTTTATTTTTGGGTCGAGTGTGACCGGCAAATGATTCTATTTGCCCAAATTTATCTGTGGATTAAATGACTTGTGCCGCTTTGTTTTTTTTACAGGTGTGTTCACACTTTTAGTTCGATTCTCTTGGACCGGACCAATAAAAATAAAAACGTTACATTTAGGTCTGGTTCGCTTTGTGTTCACAGAGCCATTTTAAAGACCGAGCTGAAAAAACTTACGGAACATCCAAAATTATTCTGCTTTCTGGACTAAATGTGCTAGTTGTATGTACATATAATGGCATTTTTACCAACATATAAAATGTGTAAAGGAATCAAAACAGCGCCAGGAATTCCTGTTATGCACACAACGAAGACCTGCTGCAAGGAGACGCGTTTCCAGCGCCTGTACTGAACTGTAAATGGGCAGAATTGCGACTGTGGCGAGAACAACCAGGTATGCTTGAGCAATCTGTCCTTCGCAGGACCGCATCTTGTGCCATCATGTCCTGTTTTTGGTTCGTTTAGATGTCTTTAGTCTGTGTCGCGTTCATATTTTAGTCAAACCGTACCAGAGTTCGATTGAACGCCCAATTGTTTGTGATGCACACCAGGGTTCAGATGGCTGCGTTCACGTTTATTCAAATGAACCAAATTCATTTTAATCGAACCAAACCTGCAAAGTGTGAACACACCCTGCAATGTGACTTAATGTGTATCATACTGCAATTCAAACTATATTGTGTTTCCATATTGTGCAACAGTTTTTGTGGTGTTGTTTCTTCCTCTTGCTCTCACCCTGACTATCAATGACGCTCTGCACCACCTCTTCCAACCCCACCATGTAGATGAACTCAGAGTTGGCAGCAGAGGGCAGAAAGTGCAGCAGGGGTGCTGGGGGTTTAGGTGGAGGTATCTCCAGCAGGGTCTTCTCCAGCTGTTTGCGCAGGGCCAGTTTAGCGGCTGCTTGGCTGCTGGCCTGGTCGTTCAGAGAAGCGACGCTGGAGGCGCTGGATAGGGTGGATGGGCTGACGGCACCGACCCCGCTGACACCCACCCCGACGCCAGCTCCCGCTGCCTGCATGTGTGCCAGGTTCATGTAGATCGCAGAGGAGCCCGAGCGCTGCGAGACCCCCACCTGCTGGCTGGCAGCCTGCATCACACAGAGCAAAAGGGCAAATCATCAGGACCCACATGAGCCATTTTTATCAATGATTCATGCTGCGACTGGGCGATTTGTTAAATATACGACATGTTCAATATGATTTTGTTGGCGATATAAAACTAAACACTATGAATATTGCTGTGATTTAATGCACAATTTTTATTTGGCTATTAAGTCAAGGGCCGTTCCAGTCGGCTTGTTTTATGCACCATCCAGAGGAGGAGAAATTTTAAAAGCATAATTTAAATCTAAGCGGAAAAAGAAAAAAGTTGAGCAAATTTAGCACATAGTAAAACTATAGTGTACACAAAAAAGAAAAAAAAAGAAGTGTGATGATTATTTTGAATTTAATTGTTACCTATTAACAAAAAAAACTGACACCCTTTTAAGGAAATTCATGAATATAGAAATACTGAGATATATACACACACAGTACCATTAATATTTTTAAAGATGCTCATCAAGGCTGCATTTGTTTAAAAAAAATAAATAAATAAATATATATATATATATATATATATTATAAAATCTAATTTATTCATGTGATGCAAAGCTGAATTTAAATAAATAAAATCCTGCTGCTTCATTTTTTTTGTGGAAACGGCGATATATTTTTCAGGAATCTTTGAATAGAAAGTTCAAAAGAATTCTTTACTGTCACTTTTGATCAATTTAATGCATTCTTTTTAAATAAGCATATTACGTCAACAATGTTACCCACAACTTTTAAACGTTAGTGTATATTTTGTCAAAAGCCTGAAAATACTTTACTATATCACGCAGCCTTAGTTTATAAATTCAGTCTTTTGAAATAAGCCTTTAACAAAGTACAAATGTGACACAGCTCAGCTTTTTATCTGGTCATAATCTGTTCTGCTCACATTGTATAATTGTCTAAAAGTTCTACGTCAATAAATTGCAGGGAGAAAAACCACAAAACGAATTAGGTCTAATGTGTTTGAGCGTACCTGCTGATAGCTCACTGCATTACCCAAACCGCCCGTGGAGGAGCGGCCCATGCCAGGCTTGGAGGGCATTCTCTGACCCTGAAGCTGGGCAGGGTTGGGTGCAATAACCCGCTGTGACATCATCATGGGGGGCAAAGATGCATTGGCAG
>NW_024121233.1:3039434-3186553 GCF_016745375.1 Pimephales promelas
ACAACTTCTGCTCACGCATTTGAAGGCTGCTATTGGTTCATCAAGGCTAAACGTCATATTATGCGACTACGCATTACTTTACGACTTACTAGCTACGTTCTACCTTACGAACAAATGGTGCAACGGAATAAAGTAAAGAGTTAGTTACAAACTAGCTAGTAGTTACTAAGCCTCTAGTGTGGACTTTACGTTACAATTTAAGAAAGAACTTACGAACGGCTGGTGCAACCCTACCCTGGACCCTAACCTTACCCGTATCAGAATAGCAGCAAAAGAGTTTTACAATACAAACTAGTGTTGTCACAATACCAAAATTATTGTTTTGTTACCGATACAAAGTCAAGAATCGCGATTTCGATACTTTTCCGATACTTTTTCTGAAAATGAAAGTATTTCTTACAGGGCGTTTCACATGCACCTCCTTTGCGTAAGTCTGTGCTCTTTAAATGCTGTAATAACCTAACAAAATAAATCACAGACAAACATGCACATGCTCTGATTATAATCATATAGCCTATAGAACATTTTAGCTGATGTTTTGTATGCTTTATTTTAGCAGCTTGCTAATTATTTACGCTATCTATGAAAGTTGAGGTGAAAGTTGTACAGCTAATACAAAAATAAATAAAACATCTCCAGTTAAATAGCAGAAAATTCGTTTATTTCGCTATTAAATAAGAGATCTAGCGCTAAAATTAGTTGTTTTTTAAAATCAAGCGGAGCGCTCTTTTTTTCGCTGCTATCAGTTGCATGGTCTTTTGCGGCTCACGCACCATCTTCATTCGGATGCGCGTTTCATTCTATCACCGTTGCGGAGACTATTGTGTACAGGCTGCCGGATGGTGTTGCTAAGAACTTGCAAAGTATAACTATCAGACTGGTCCTCGCGGCCACGAAACACTACCAGCCCACCGGAAAAAAAAGTCCTGAATATCTGGATAGCCACTCCGCTACTGACCGGCGTTCACAATATCACTTGTGCTCGTGCATGCAGCCGTGTCGCTGTAGTGTTTGTCTCATTACAGCTGCAGCTTCTTTGCTGCGTGCGTTAGGAGAAAAAAACACTGACGTCTATATGGAGGGGACTGGAAGCGTGCGTTGCACACACCAACATGAAATACATCTCTTACAAATCTGGAACGCGGTCATTCATAAAAGTGTCGATACTAATACATTTAGGTATCGGTGCATCGTGCAACACTAATACAACCTGAACACAATAAGTACATTGTACTTATTTTTCGATGTAAGTACATAGTACTTAAACCCACTTAATATAAAGTGGGACCCATAAATTTCTAATTTGGGTCCTTCTTGGCCAATAAAAGGCAGAAATTGACTTTTTAGTGCTTGTGGATTGTAGACAACATTGCATTGCAATGCTCAGCTCCACAGACCACTCCCACTACTCCGCCCATCAATCATTTCGCACATTGAAATCAGATAATGCGCGCTAATAATATGACGACGAAGGCGGCAGGAGACCCGCGCCATCAGCCAATGGATTGGCGCGATTCTATATAGGCTTCAGACAATCGGCACACTCACTCTGGCACGTAATTTTACACGTGAAATGCAGCCAAACCTTGGAGTGTTTTGTCTTCAGCATCTTCATTAATCCCCTCGCTATCAGACTTTCCGGAACGATGCCCGCAAATTAGTTAAAATCTCCCAGAGTCTAGAGCGAGTGAGCAAGAGCGTGCATGCGAGACAGATCAGACTGTGCTCCAAACCGTATAGTGTGTGCACGAGGGAGAAGGAGAGAGCGAGAGACTTTGCGCGTGTTTGCGTTACTTATTCGGTCTGGTTATTACCGTTTACGTCGGAACTAGTTCCCTATTGGCACCGCGTTTTGGTACTCAACCCTATTCATAATGCATCCGTCTGCATATTCAGTACCGCACTATCACTGATCTGTGATTGGTCGGTTAGCGCATTAGGTCTAATGCGCGGGTTTGAAAGGGTGGGAACTAGTGCTTGTAGTCTTTACAGAAATCCCCCCCCCCCCTTACACTTCCTCCAACAAAGACGTAAAATGACGATTTTTGCGTCATCTAATTGTGGGAGGAAGTGAATAGGGCAAATAGTTGATTTCTCAGGGAAACGAGAGAGTGTTGCACGATTATTCAATAGTTTGACTGGATTTCTAAGAATGGAAATCTTAATGCAAATGGGTGGAGTGTCCCTTTAAAGGTCTGATCTGCATGGAAAAATCTGCATACTGCACTAAACAGACACAGTGGTATGGTAGCTATGAGGCTGAAATGTTTTCTTAACTCTGAAAAGGTCTCTAATCAGCCCAGCCATCTAATTAACATAGTTCAAATTCATAATTGATGACGATGAGTACGGTTCTGACCTTTTGCACCACGTTCTCCTTCTGCATCTGACTCTGTCTCAGTTTCTTCAGGAGCACCAGCTTGGCCTCCTCCAGCCTAAGCTCCTCTCGGAGAGCTTTGATCATCTGCTGCCGCTCCTCGCCAGTCTTCCCCTGCAGAACAAACACACACATAAGGGCTCAGCAAACATGTTCGACGACACTCACGCAAAGCTTTAACGGTGGGTAACTAACTAAAAGACCCGATTCCTCCATGGATATTGTACCTTAAACAGCTCCAGGTTGGCCTGATGCTGTTTCTCCTCAGGGTGAGGTGTGCTCCTTGGGCTGGACGCCTCGTTGTCTGATAAAATGATAACGTCTGGTGACGGAGTGCGTCGCTCTCGAACCATTTCACTGCGAAGAGCAAAATCAGAGGCGGATGACAAAAGAGATCACAGAAACAAAATCAACCATTAGTATTATCTTTAAAAAGGTACACCTCTTTTAATGCACTTTAGACATTGCACATAACACACACACAAAAAAAAAAAAAATTAGGAGAAGATAGGGACTGAAGAGATGTGGGGGAAGGTTATCATATATTATCTTATTATATCATCTTTTATTTTATACAGGGTTGACAATGGAAATTGGTACATAGGAGAAAGGATAAAAATCGACTAATACAATATTGGCAATATGGTGGTAGTGGGGAGTGGGGGTGGTGATGGTAATGACAATGGCAATAAATAATAAATGGTTACTTTGTTTACGCATACACACACTCACACCCACTCACATACACACTTAGATCAAACACTTAAATCACTCTGTCACTTCTGGAATTATAAGATGGCTTACTACTGCATTATGTTGGTTTGTATGTATGTTTGACTGTTTAATAAAAAAAAAAAGAAAAAGAAAAAAAAAGGTACACCAAGTAACTTTTGGCAGGTTAATAAACCAAACTGCATAAATCTTGCAGAAGAACGCTGTACCCGGAGCTAGTTCTCTCCGTTTATGTCTAAGAGGAGTCACGCAAGTACTGGGTTACTCCACAGAGGTTGACGTTCAATCAAAATAACTTTATTACTATTATAATAGTAAAAATAACTCTGTTTACTGGCGAGGTTGGGACAACCTGTCACTCACATGAGACTGACCAATAACATACACAGTAGTCTCCAAAAGTGATGTCCGGAGGGGATCCCTGTTTTTAATGACAGATGATATAATGATTTTTAGTTATTCTCTATATCGGTGCTCACTGTTTCTGGTTGAGTTAGTTAGTAGTGAGTTGAAACTCATGAGTTGAAACTCATGGTCATCATGGTAAGGGAGTGACATTTCCTAAACACGCTTAAAACAGCTGACCAATCACAACACAATGATCCAGCTGACCAATCAGAGGTCATTGTGCTTTGCAAGGAGGGGATTCATAGAGACAAGAATTAAAATCGTGGTGTCAACAATAATCGATTCAACGATGCATCGCAATGCGGGAAATGCACGATTCAGCAACGATGCGGCAAAGTGCCATAATCGATTATGTCACTGTTTATTTTCTGGCCTTGGACAATAAAGTTTAAGTTTCAATTACTTAAGGGTGCTGCGATAATTATGACCGCGATAGACGGTTAATCAAAAACGCACCACAACATCTGGGCACATTTCGTGGGAAACTAGATAAAACTTACGCAGTGTGCAAAACCTGCCACCCAAACCATGTTGATCGTTGGCATCCTAACACAAAAAGAATCGTGATCGAATCGAGCTGTGAGTGCAGTGCCACCCCTAGAAAAACAAGGTGTTTTTTAAACATTCAAGCATAAAAACCTATTCTAATAGACCCCAAAAACCAAATCCGACTGAAAAATTGCATAATAGGTCCTCTTTAAAGGGATATACACCGTTTTTTTCATATTAAACCATGTTATTCCCATAACTAAGACGAGTTGATGCATACCTCTGTCATCTCAGTGTGTGCGCTCAATCGCTCTGCCGCGCCTAATGAATGAACTAGTCCAGTTCATTCATTAGGAGCCAAGCAGAGAAGTGACCAAACACCTCCACGTTTTCCGTGTTTAAATACAGTTACACAAGCAGTGTAACTCAAGCTAGAACAGTGACACAAAAATAAAACGCTGCGCTTTTCTAAGCATGTAAATTGGATAACTATATCGTATGGCGGAATACCACAGCAAGTGCTTGGGAGCACATCGACTGAACGCATATATATCTATGGACTCGGCGCAGTAATATCATCACTCCGGAGAGTGATAGGGGTGAGAGGACTTTTCATGAGTGATGATATTACTGCGCCGAGTCAAAGTGCTCCCAATCACTTGGTGTGGAATTCCAACATACAATATACTTATCCATTTTACACGCTTAGAAAAACGCAACGTTTTATTTAGGGTCACCGTCCGAGGTCGAGTTACACTGCTCGAGTAACTGTATTTAAATAGGAGAAACATGGAGTTGTTTGGTCGCTTCTCTGCTTGGCCCATATTGAATAAACTGGGCTAGTTAAGTGCTATCAAAGTGTCTCGCGCCAGAGAGATTGAGCGCACGCACTGAGACGACAGAGGTATGCATCAACTCGTCTTAGTTCAAGGGTTAGTTCACCCAAAAATGAAAATTCTGTCAGTATTTACTCACCCTCATGTTGTTCCAACCCCGTAAGACCTTCGTTCATCTTCGGAACACAAATTAAGATATTTAAGATATTAAGATCGCTCCTGCATACAGTCCATAGGCTTCTTGAGGGACTGGCTCTTGCTGTCCTCGAAAAGTCATTAAAGACATCGTTAAAATAGTCCAAGTGACTACAGGGGCTCAATCTTAAGTTTATCAAACGACGAGAACACTTTTGTGCGCAAAAAAACAACAAAAATAACGACTTTATTTCAACTATTCGTTTATTTCTCCCTCTGCGCGAGTCAGGTTACTAGTTTAATAGCGTAAGCTTCTGTTATTGTACGTCACACGCATCACACACACATGACCAGCGTCGGCCAATAGTGAGCCTACGTGTGACGTAGCTCTACGCAATCACACTACGTTAACTGACTTACAGGCTCATGGAGAAGGAAGTGAATAGTTGAAATAAAGTCGTTATTTTTGTTGTTTTTTTGCGCACAAAAGTGTTCTCGTCGTTTGATAAACTTAAGATTGAGCCCCTGTAGTCACTTGGACTATTTTAACGATGTCTTTAATGACTTTTCGGGGACAGCAAGAGCCAGTACCTCAAGAAGCCTATGGACTGTATGCAGGAGCGATCTTAATATCTTAAATATCTTAATTTGTGTTCCGAAGATGAAAGAAGGTCTTACGGGGTTGGAACAACATGAGGGTGAGTAAATACTGACAGAATTTTCATTTTTGGGTGAACTAACCCTTTAAGGGAATAACATAGTTTAATAGGAAAAAGTAGCATCCCTTTAAAGTATTTGTGGTGGTAAAAGGGTAACTAAAATACGTGTTAATAGAGTTTATATTGCTTGTAAATTTCTTTTTTATTTACTGGTATTTTTAAATTATTTCTGGATGTAATCATAAAATATGACTCCGATGAAAATTTTTCCCCTCAACGATGCAATTTTAACTCAGCTTAAAGTTATGTCCAAACTGATGTGGAACACTCCCAAAACCTCACCTCCTTCTGGCACTCATGTCCACTGGCTCATCTACTATGTTTTCCTTCCCATTCTTGCTGGGACCTCCATGGCCCCCGACTCTCAAACTTCCGTTCATCTTTTCCTCGTAGGGCACAGCACCCATCAGCCCCTGGCTGCCCCCGGGACCTTTGCCCTCTGCCATGGCTGCAGCAACCGCCGCCCCTTCTAAAGCAGCCAGATCCTTGCGTTTGAGGAGGGCAAGCATCTTCAGCCTCTCCATGGCCTCGTGACCCTCCATCTTCAGGCGCTTGGCCTCCCGCTCATCTGGCGCCTCCAGACCCCGCTTCAGCAGGTTCAGCCTCAACGCCTCCTCAGACATCCGCTCCATCCTGTCAGAGACACACAGAGAGAGAGAGTATCTGTGAACACACTTGTTAAGCTTTTAATCATCCACATCCAGGTGCAAAGTTCATAATACGACTGCCCCCTAATAGACGCCGAGAAGAGGCTTACACAGGAGTCGGGCAAGAAATCCAAACATTCGCTTACCCATCGACCTCAAATATGGCTTATGATTTGAAACGCGTAACTTGGCTGCTCCCTCTAACGTTTACCTGGATTAATTAGGCACATATTTAAGTGTTTGTGTTGAGAGTGGAAGCTAACGTATTAGCATGCTAACTGCATGGCATGGAGGAGTCGGCACACAGCAAATCACTTGCATTTTTTCCTCATAACAGCGGAAATGACTTCTTCTAAAACTCTTACCAAAATGATGGAGTTGTTTATCATTCGAAACTGTAAAGGGTCTCACGATAACAAATCGTTGTGTTGTGCGAACGTAACTAAAGCGCGTCACAAAAATGGCTACTTGCCTCACAGACATGAGAAATATATCTATAGAAAGCTTGAAATGTTTGGAAAAACATGCAAGAAACTTTTAAACAAATTAATTCAAATCTAACATAAATACTCTCTGCTTATGTACTTAATCAATACGGATGAGACATTTCTCTTTAAATACTTAGAAATGGTGAGTCAGCATCGTCAACACCATTCTCCATAATAAATAATTAAGGTCTCATTGATATTTTTTCCAACACATTCATAATAATTACTTTTGTGACATTGCTTTGCTGCAAGCTTTATGCATGACCTGGAATAGATATTAAGTTAATTATGGTTTAGTATTGAAATTGATATACATAAGCAATTAGTCAACTAATGGCTAAAATGAACAACTACTAGTCGCCCCGAAAAACCCTTAGTTAGGGCATCCCTAGTTGATATAAAATAATTAATTAATAATGAATTTTAAATAACTTGAGGCACTATTTACCAAGAAATATAAATATTATACAATATACAAGTTACCTTTTAAATAAAAAGGAATGCATTGTGTTGAAGAAGAGTGTATTAACTCTCACAGCCGTACCGAGATCTGGTTATGCTATCGGTTACTGAAATTTGGTATCGCGACAGCCTTGATCTAATCTTTATGTACAAATTCTCCTCCTTGAGACCAATGCAAACCACTTAATTATTCTTTAACAATGAAAGAGCTGAGAGCAAGAGAGAGAGAGTGAGAGATCGACTATGACTCCTCACACGCCCACAGTCTTTACAGAGCCATTAGTCTGCCTCGTGCTGAGGCTGTGGACTACAGTGCTTGAGAACCAAGGCCTCTCCAGGCTTAATTGATAAATTACATGATCATTACATACAAATCAGTGTAACTTTCATGGTTTGACTGAGGAGATTTGCTTGGGCTGCTAGTAGAGAGGGTCTCCCTACCTCACTTTAGGAGTCATATCTGAGTTCAGACGCGCAGCTGAGCAGAGCTTCCCAAAACTCCTGCTGACAACGTCACAAAGCGGTCACTGAGAGGGGACCGACCTTCCCCACTTGTGGGATCGTATTTCTGGCACCAAATTACTGCGACTGAAGATTCAAGCCTTACCCAAGAACTATAATTAGAGACTTTCTCTGATGAAGGAGAGTTCTGTTTAAATTTTATATATTTTTAGTTTTATTTTTGCATTTGAAAAGTAAGTTTAAGTGCCCCCATTATGCCATTTTTAAGGTTCCTAATTTTGTCTCGGAGGTCTCTTACAATATGTTTACCTGCACCCAAGGCTAAAAACATTGTAATTTTCTCATAATATACATTACACATCACCTCATTTCACAAAGAGTCTGAACAAGGTTAGTTTGAAGATTCAGTCTCTCTAAACAAGACTAATGACTACTTGTTACATTGTTATGCAGGTTTGTAACAGGAAGTGTGACTGGATTTGCTGAGGACTCTAGAGATGCACCGATTGACCGACGCATGACCGGAACCGGCCGATTTTCACGTGATCGGCCGGTCAGTCTGACTAATGACGATTTTATGCCGGTCAAATGCACTCGGGCACCGCATGATTAACATCGCGCAACATCAGTATCTCACGTGCACATACGGAACGCACATGTAGGTAACCTCGTGAATTACGACCGTTTCACACCTTATTTACATCGCGAGTGTGAGCGCCGCATATTTTTTTCGGCTTACATGTTACTCAATGAGTGCATTCACACCAGGAGCAGGAGTTTTTTTTTTTTTTGCTGCGCTGCTCATGGTCAAAGTGAAAGCACACTTTTGATGAAAAAAAAAAGGATTTAAAAGTGCCCAAAATGCACGGAATTCGCATGTCGTGTGTTTTAACAAAAACATGTCAGAAAAGAAAATTAACCCATTTAAACTTGTTTTTATTATTGAGTTTGAGTAAAAGTATATGGTGTTTATATATATATATATTTGAATAAAACCGCAATCGAAAATCTGTATTGACAGGTCAAACTCAATGAAAATCGGAAATCTGAATTGGCCTAGAAAATAGTAATTGGTGCATCTCTAATGAACCATTTCGACAGTTTGAAATTGATTCTTTCTTTAAGGAGACAATAACTTTATTTGTCATGCACTTTGACATTTAAAACTTTGCAGATCTTTTATAATATCCAAGACTAAATTTAATCTGTTCATCACATTTAGCGTCTGAGTCTCTTCAGAAAATTTGGACTCAACGCCTCAATTCATATGGATTAGTTTTACGATCTCTTTATGAACTTTTTGAAACGTAAAAGTGGTAGTCGCGTAGTCAACAATGCCTCTATGTCTTAAGGGTTTGGAACAGCATAAATGGCAGAATTTTCATTTTTGGGTGAACTAACCCTTTAATTTGCAGGGGTTTCAGAAACTAGTTTTAATTCACAGAACGTGGATAAGCTACAACAGGTGAACCAAGTTATTTCACACTCACAGTAACCAAAAATGATGCTAGAGTAGCAATAGGTGAAATTTGTTCGGCAGAAATAAAAAGATTACAAGAGCAAGCTTTACTACAACTGGTTTCATTTAGGACCTGAGAACAGAATACAGACTTTAAATTTCCCAAATTACCTAAACCGAAGTACCAAAACTATGCTAACCGCTACGCAACAGCTCTGTTGTCGAACCTAGTTTTGAAACACAGCGAGTCTGTTTTGTGAAACCAAGGGAGAAAACTGTGGTGGAGTAGATTGATAAACAGCACTTGCTAAAGAGACAGTAAAGCCCGGGAGACATCCCTGGTGTTGTCTCCTATAACATAATTTATGGTATGATGAGACACTTCAGAAATCACAAATTCGTACATGTACAGGTAAAACTCCAAATTGATGTCCTATAAAAAAAAAAAGTATAATAGGTGTAACACATGGTAAACCCAATAAACAGTGTAAACCAGCAGTGACATTCGTTTACTGAAGCACAAGATGAGCCAATCTCTACTGCTGCATTCTTACAGTCAGCCATTAACTTCCTGTTCTCCCCTCTGGACAAAAGCACAACACACGGGAGCCCGACAGCCAGCCTATAACGTGACTCAATCACTCTGCGTGTGTGTGCGTGTGTATGCTCCCATGTGATGTGCACGCATACACCGTGGGGTCATGCATGCTCAAGTGCAGATTTGACTGTGTGTACACATAAGGCTCTGCCGCGCTCTGGACATGTGTCACGTACTGCAGATCTAAATGATCATGTGTGTGTTTGCTCGTCTTTATTAGTTAGGCACGCTTGGGCGGACCCTTCATGGCCAGAGGGCAGAGAGAGGCTCTCCCCCCTCCCACACACACACACACACGGGGAGTGTCTGGACAGTGAATGTGCAGGACTCTATGCAAGGCTATTGTTTGTGCTGGAACCTCTTTATCTGTTTGATGCATTTGTATTCTGCTCGTAGCTCCAGTCTAAAAGGTAGAACATTATCAGGTGCTCGCTGTATACACTGTATATTAATAAGAAAGAAAAACATTACATAAAGATAGATATACAATAGGGCTGTACGATTAATCAAAATTGAGTTTCGATTTTGGCTTCCGACGATTGTGAAAATACGATAAACGGGATAAAATGATTATTGTGCCACATTCCATCCCTTTCCAGCGGTGTGCTTTCACTCCTGAATAAAAGTCCAAATTTAACGTGCAAAGCAGTAAAAATCATCTAACGTGACTTTCACGAAAACAGAGTTGATATTAAAAAGAGTCGAAAAAGTGTGAGAGAGAACTGGCGCTGTTCGAGCATGTACATTTGCAGTTGAATGGGGCTGGGTAAAAAACACAATTTTAATTTTAACGATCCTGAAGTTCAAAAAAAAAAGCTGATACTCTATGCTTATTTTCAGTTGCAAATTTATTTCGAGCATCGCTGTACAAACACTGTAAAAAAATATTGTTGACTGCGATTTCCCTTTTTTCATTTTAAATAGTGTGTAATGTTGCTGTTGGTGCACAAACAGTATCTGCAAAGTTGCAGCGCTGAAAGTTTAGTGTAAGCAGAGATATCATCTTTTAAAAATCAGGAAGTTTAATGCCTACAAAAACGACTCGATTGGGACCTCAGCTGGGTTTTAGACGTCACTAACCCACACATTTGCATCAACCCTCCCTCCGGAATATGCAAAAAAGGACATGGCCATATTTCTACGGCACGTCGAGTGTGTTATGTTCACCAGCTGTCAGGTCTTCCGTGTTCGGGCTTCCCACGGATGCTGTAGTTCGTCAACAATGGATACAATTTATGTTTGATTATGTTCCTGAAAATGACGATCGTAATTTAGCTCTTTGTGCTGCGCATTTTACGGAAGACAGCTTCCAGAATCTCCACGAGGTCAATGCCGGATTCAACAAGAAACTGTTACTAAAACATGAAGCAGTTTCAACTTTAAAACCAGAGGCAGCAGTTGTTGCGCCACAACCTGTAAGTAGGCTAAGACTTCATCATTTTAAATGTATTTGCATGTATAATTCCAGACGTAGCCTTGTGTTTTATTTTTTTCAAATGCCAGCGCTGGCTTTATCCACTAGGCTACTAGTTAAGCTATTTTATGTCTACGACAAACGCATACAAACATTATGGACCTGAATTTTGTACAAGTACTAATGTTGTAAATGTATTTTTCATGTATATATGCTTTATGACGTTATTTTCGATTTGATCAAGAACGTAAACTTGCCAACGCTGTTTGTGTTTAACATTAGTAGCCAGTCAGTTGCTATTGTTGCCAGTCAGATGCTATTGTGTAAAACAAATGTGTATGAAGTTAAAAAAATGTAGCAAATTATTATTCAGAAACGTTTAGTAAGAGCTGTGTGTGGTGAGGTTCTGTTTGATTCTCTTCATTGCGGCTTTCTCGGTCTGATTCTGCCTCAAACTGATACTGCAGTTCGACACATCTGGACTGGAGCTCATGACATGCACGTTTCGCCCGTAAAGGTAATGGGCATTAACCTTTCGGACAACGCGAGTGACAGTTTAGCCAATCACAACACACCGGCCCACACTAACCAAACAGTGTTTTCATAGAATCAGGAAGACAACCGCTCGTTCAGGTGACAGAGGAGAGCGCGGCTGACAATAAAGGTAAAGTTTATGAAAAATAAGACTTTTAAAAAAAGAAAAACCACGAATACATGTTATATTGCACCCCATAAACACAATCATGCAAAGAAAAAAAGCAGTCAACCCCCCCTTTAAGTAAGTTAAGTTGATTGAAATGGAAAAAGTGAGGTAATACAAATGTAGGAGATTGATTTAATCATCCAAAACTCAAAATAATAAGTTATCTGAACTAAATAAATTATTTAAGTTGATTTGACAAAAGAAAAATGTTGTGATAACAAATTTTGAAAATATTTTTTTACAGTGAACACATTACCTTAAGTCAGTTCTTTTTAGTAAATGAAAAACACAGTATGACCAGTGGAGCCCGCTTCCTGAAACAAATGACTCTTATGAACCAGTTCTCTACATTAAAAATATATATTATTGATTTGAATGCGTTATCGGTTTTAAACACTGCCTCGTAAAATTGAAAGCAATTTCTTATAAACACAAGACAGACATAGTGACTGACTCTACCCAAATGACACATGATTTAATGAAAACTAATTTAATCAGGAGCTCGTGAATGAATCAAACTGAATTCTTAATCTAATTTGGGAATCAGAATCAAAACAAAACTTAGGAATTTGAGTCAAGACAAAATTGGAATCTAATGAAATCAAGAGCTTGTAAATAAGAATAAAACATTTTGAAATAAAAAAGGAAATTAATAAATGACAGCTTGTAAATAAATTAAAATCGAATTCATAATCTTATCAAATTGAGAGCTTGAGAATCAAAATCAAATCCAAATTTGAATCTAATCTAATCAAATCGCCAATGAATCAAAGGAAATCAAATTTAAAATCTAATTGAATCAGTATTGAACCTGGATAACGTCATACTCATATTGCTAAAGTATGTAAGGGCAGCAACAAATATACCTTTAATTTTACGTTTATGAATGAATGAATGATACAGCATGCACACATAGGCCAAGGCAACATTGTTTTATAGTGTGAAGCAGACAAAATAAAAACAGAATCGCTTCACTTCTGGAAGAAAGCACATTGTGAATGTGCTTTCTTTAGTTCATCTTGGAGCACCTTTCTCTGTTTGAGGTCATACAGAATTCAAACACTTTCCCCAGTTTTTAGAGATTTTAAAGTATTTGCAAGCAAGCGAGTGTGTTTAATATAATGTGCCGAAGCGAGGCTGGGATCAAAGGTGCATGGACACACACACACCGGTCAGGAGAAAACCAGAATGGTGCCACCCTGCCGCACTTATAGACCACATAGACAGACAGAGGAGGAGAGGTTCTCATCTGTGGCTTGTGAAAATGTTGCTCTTTGTGACGCGAGTGTCACACAGGCCCTGATACAAACACAAATCTAAATGCTTTTGTTTGGCTCTAATTATTATTAATTAACATCCAGCTCCTGGAAAAGCTCAGTCTTACTACCCATCCATTCCTATAAGGCGGGACTCATCACGGGCAGTCATGGTGACCTTGTTGAGCCATAATATTAAGAAAGAAGGCTTTGTGTGCGTGTGTGTGTGTGTGTGTGTGCGTGCATGCGTGCTTCTGGGCAAGATTAATCTGTATTCACTTAATGGACAAGTGACCCCCACATTTCTGGTATATCTAAGACCAAATTGACAGCAATGGAAATAATTTGTTATTTTTATCCTATTGTTTACTATATTTATTTGCTTGGTCAGTGTCGTTGAGGGTATTGGTTCTTTTGATGATATAAGGACCTTTGAAATCATTGGGTGAAGTGACATGGACATGTAATGGGGTCAAGACTTGCCGGGAACTACTTTAGCCGTTTGTTTCCATGAAAATAATAGAAACCTTAGAACGTTCATCAACCAATCAGATTTAAGCATTCAACAGCCCTTGTAGTATAAGCTAAACACAATATTTGCATGTTGGTTTAATATATTCACAATATTCATAATATTTTTCAACTACAGCAACTCTTTGTTGCATGACTCCCAACTCCCAAGTCCCAAGCTAAACCAGTTCATTTATCCACTCTGAAATGTCCCTTAGTCCAATATAATCACACCATTGAGAGGTATAAGGGTAAAAACTGAATTTTACAATTATTTCTAAGTCTCCAATCTATGATTATTTTTGAAATATAAGGGATAACACATACAGATGGTCATTATCAAAAATGATTTGATTCGAGTTTTATTTATTCGATTAAAAACCCGGTTGGACAGTAATATTGTGAAATATTATTACAATCTAAATTTTCTATCGCCTAAACCTAACTGCATTTTTACAATTAATAAAAACAAAAACATAATTTAAAACAATATATGTAGTGTTGTTTTAACCATATGACAAACCCAGCCATTGGGTTACATTTTTAACCCAATGTTTGAGTTTGTCCATATTTGCCCCAAAATTGGGTTAAAACAACCCAGCAATTTTAAAGTGTATGCTTTTGAAGTCATTGGCCAATGTCACCAGTGTCAGAAATTACTGCTATTTGGACATTAAAGGTGCACACACACAAACATACACACAGCTCTCAACCTGAAATAAGTTTGACATCCCTGACTGACAAATGACAAGTGTTGCCTCACAAACCTCAGCACCAAACGCTAAAGCTACGCACAAGTGACCCAACAGTCACGTTCAGCTGTAGATTACACGAAACACACAGTACTGTAGTTATTCCTAAACCCAATTAAGCTCCAGAGACCCACAAGCGACTGGTCTTAAAACGCCTTATTGTAGGGACATCCCCAATTACAAATTAAATTGAGCTGTAATTGGTCCCTTGATGACTTAATCATCTCTCTATCATCCCATTATTTTACGTGTCATCATTCGCTCTCATTCTTATTCTTGCATAGTTTAATCATACATCCACTGTTGCGTTGCATCACAAAGCCTAATTCTTGAGATTGGCTTTATGAACAACACACAAAAACATACGGTTATCACTCTAAAAAAAAAGTGCTAGGCTACAATTTTGAGTGTGGAGGCCTTAACAACGATTGAGACATTGAGAAACAAGCACATAAAACCCTGCTATATAATGTCATACCTTCACAACAAACCACCCACTTTGCACGAATGAGTGCGTGAGAGGGGAAAAAAAGGGGGGGGAAAGGGTAAAGAGCGAGAAGAAAAAAACAGTGCAAATGACTGAGACAGTAGAACGGAAGAGCGAGGGAGTGCGTGAGCAATAAATGCTCAAGCATACACATAACCAACAATAGCACCAGCCAGCCAATCAGAAGGTCCGTGCAGAGCGCGTCAGCCTGACCCCCCCACGCCATCACCCCCCTCCCCTTTACATAATATAATGACTGTTTCAGTCAGCTGCTACAAAAACCAGACTCTCTTTACTCGGCCCACTCCTCCTTTATCCACCCCCCTTTTTGCATATCGACGCACACACCCCAGCCACCCTCCTCCTCCTCCCCAGAAACCTGCACACGCGCACTCCACGACAGACTCACTGCTTTGGGCACTACGCCAGCCAACGCAGCAGCAGCAGTTTGGAGATGAAAAGAAAGAGAGCGAGAAAAAGAAAGACAGAGAGCGAAATGGTGTGCGAGTACACAGAGCCACGGAGAAGCTCCACTCCGAATTAGATTATCAGGCGATCTCGCCCAGCGACCCTCGCAACACCCTGAACCACAACTTTCAAATCTCCATTTTATTTAAATCAACCTTTTGTCCCGCTGTACAATCCCACTGATCCTTTACAAATGGTCCCTGGATAGTTACTTGCTCAGGAGTTCCTGGCTAGGTAGGGAGCGGGCCTGAAAACGAGGAACAATCCGCGTGTGATTTCACAGGCCATTCCGACACAAGACGCACTTTGTGCCCTTCAGACCCACCATTCTACTACAGCTGTGCCACACACCACAAAGCACAGCAAAAACTGACCCCTCCCTTCTTGCTCTTCACCCCCCCCCCCTTCCTCCTTCCAAAAAAAGTATTTCTTTTTTTTCCTCCCTGCGTTGTAAAAATAAACACACACGCTCACTTTCTGGGGGCCCCTTAAAGGTACGCACGACCACAAACTACTTTTCGGTTCCTTCTCTCTTTTTGTTGTAAATAGATTGTAATGTACACACACGATCTTCATCGGTTCAGATGGGGGGCAGAGTTGGGGGTTAGGGAGGACGGAGGATGAAGAGGATGAGATTGAGAAGAAAAAAATGAAATGGAAGAAAAAAACAAGACAGCAGCACTCTCCTGACACGCTACCCTGTCATAATGCCAACCCTTAATTCCCCTCTGCCCATCCCCCACCGGCACACCATTTTCTTTATGCACACGCCACTGCTGCCTGTCGATCAGATCACTGCAAGCACAAAAATGTCCTCCTCCTTCTGCCCCCACTGCAAACACCATCACACCCTGAACCGATACACACGCAAACACACACGCAAAGAAGACCCTTGCCGATTCAGAAAGTGCATTAAAAAATAAATAAATCGCCGGCTAAAAGAAGTGATGGTATTAATATGGCCGGTTGCAAGTGCACGATGGAATCCGCAGCTCATTTCACGCATGATCTGCATCATGACAATCCATTTGGCTGACGTAACCCACTGCCTCACCTCCCAGACCAAGGCGCTGGTGGCATCGCATCCCTCACCCAGAGAGGTACAAGGTGCCTTGTTTTAAACAGCACAATAGCACTCCCCCAGGACCGGGTTGATATCTAAATGCTCAGATTCCTTCACGCAAGAGTAGCGAAGCATTCTCTTAATTTCCCAAGTTTCATCCTAAGGCTCAGCACTTATCGTGGAAGACCAGGGGTTTGCACCCATCTTCCCATCCCCCACCCCCAGAGCCTGGCTCATCTCCCAAATCTGCCTGTTCGCATGCAGCCCCTCTGATCACCCACCCGCTCAATTGGCTAGATTAAGCCTTTACTGTTTGCAGCATCTGATGCCGAGCACAGAGACCTCAAAATGGCTGCTTTCACTAAAGGTGTGTATGCCCACCCAGATGAATAAAAAAAATAAATAAAACAAGACGTATCGGGAAGGAGCAGCTCTGGACGCTCGTTTCATTCTCGGAAATATCCGTTTGGATGGAATCGCAGTTCTTTGGGGTTTAAATGCAAGGAGAGTGATTTATAGTGAAGGGCAGACATTGACGCAGTAACCTAGTTAAAGCTGGAGCGAACGAGCTTGGCATAGGGTCATACAGGGTGAGCGCCATGAACACTTGGGAAATGGCGGCAATGGCTCATGTCTGGATGCAAACTTAGTTGATGAAAAAATGATAACGTTGTCCGCTTTTGTCGGGGAAGCATTTGGGAAGGAGTTGATTGGTTTGAATGTGTCTGCAAGAGCTGAAACATGAATGTACTTTAGGGGCACAGTGGGAAGGGATAGTTAAACCAAAAATGAAGGAAATAAAAGACGCATTACCTGTGGAAACACAAAAGAAGCTTTTTTTGGAAGAATGTTTTGTCCATAAAATGAAAGTGACTAGATTGCAAAACCCCACTGGGCCCCTATAAGATTTACCGAATACTTCAGAATTTTGTGTTTCACAGAAGTTATACAGGTTTGGAACAACATG
This sequence comes from Pimephales promelas, assembly GCF_016745375.1. The sequence goes on from NW_024121233.1 coordinate 3,056,867, forward strand.
ATGGCGAGTAAAGGATGAACTAACTTTATTTTTTTTTGGTGTACTGCCTCTTTAAGCAGACTTCTGTTGACTTCGGAGTAGAGGAGGATGAAAATGTATTTTTTGTTGTTTATATCATATGAGAAGAAGGGTTCGCATTTGACATTTATCATGTCAGAACTCTCGGCCCTGAATAAACACTTCATAATCTGAATAAACATTCTCTTTACTTTCACAGCAACAGATAGAGAGTGTAGACGTCAAACGAAAAATACAACCATAACAAAAGTGGACTTAAATATTTAGGCTAATGTGCTCGGAAAATATAACGCTGTAAATTAAAGGCAAGGGATATGAGAATAGCAAAAATCTGGCACCTTTAATCTACGATAACTCTTACATTGATAACCATGATGGGAAGTGATGAATGACTTGGCCGCCGCTGATTTTAAGGTGACCATATGGTGACCTTTGTTTGCTGCCAAGCCTGCAAACTTTCAAATAATTACAAACAACTTTTTACAACTACAGGCTGGAATACACACTACATGACTTCAAATCTGAACAGATTTTAAAACTCTAGGCATCATACACTTGGCGACTTTTTGGCGACTGTTTGCTGAGAAAAACTGGGGCCAGTTGCATAAATATTGCCATTATGTTAAAACTGTAGCCGTTTCACAATATGCGTTCTGGTCTGAAATTGTGTTCTTGTGGACTTGTGAAACGTCATCAGTCACTGCCCAAGTACTGTTCCAATTCAAAGTTCACATCTAGCCAAGTCCACTTCAAATCCCCGGATGTGTTTTTGATCCGCCCCGTTTACAGAGGATACATCGAGAGGTGACTTGTGTGGACTTGATATAGCCAGATATCCCAGAATGCATCTCGCACCAACCAGCAAGCATAAATAGGAGAGGATATAAACAGCAGAAATATCAAAATACTACTGTTATTGTGTCATGAAATGTCATTTTAAGAGTGTTTCAGGTGAGAATGTGGTTGTTTAAATCTCAAATCTGTAGTTTATTTATAAAGATAGCACCTATCTGAAAAATGCATCTGACATCCAAGCCTTCACCGGACACTCAGCGAGATCAACCCCGACTGGAACAGCTTATCCTCGGCTAGTGCTTCTGATGTTTGCCGCCGGCTCTGATGTCTCTAGTCTAGTGGATAAACTTGACGTATAATTCGTCTTGTGTCTATCTCAAGTCTATCTTTGGTGTCATTAAACTATAATTTGTTCCATGGCAAAAAAAAACAAACAAACAAAAAAAATCGTTTTTTGAAGTTTCATAACTTTATATATTTTAGGCTATTTAACTTTAACAACATTTTTTACATTATATCTTCACTATACGAACAATAAAATTAAATTACACAACCCTGTCTCTGTTTGATAATTGTCAATAAAAATCAATGTTTCCTATTTGTAAAATGAAAACAAAAAGATCATGTTCATTTTGTTAATATATGCAGTGATGATAATCACGTTGCCTGAACCACAGGGCCATTAGGCTAATATGTTCATTTTTTGGAAAAGAGGCAGAGTTGTAGCATTTTACATTTTATTGTTGCCTAATATATAAAGAGAACAGGAGTAGCCAGAGCGTGCTGAGTGACGCAATCAAGTACGCTCTGTTCCATTTGCAGAAGAACCGGATTAGCGTCTTCTCATCCTCGGGAGTTCGTTCTCCTGAGTCGAACTTGGCAAGTCCGAACTACCAAGGACGCAAGTCCGAACTTTGCGTACTTTGTATTGAGAAACGGCCTCATTTAGTTCGGTTGAATCGCATTAGAGTTTGTTTTCCCCATTGGTGCGGTTCGTTTGGGCAGGTGTGAAGGCAGCAGGTGTGAAGGCAGCAATCGCCCTCGGGTGAGCACCAAAAGCGGACCAAACAAGCGTACCGAGACTTTCTCAAAAAGGGGTGTTCTCGGTACGCTTTCAAACGAACTGTGGAACGGTTCGTTTGTGGTGAGAAAGTGATCGAACCTCGAACAGACCCAACTGCCGAAGAACTGCGCATTTTTTGGACTAAACCAACTGCCGTAGTCAAAACTTTTATTTAGATTGTCAAAAGTGCTCCCTTTAAGCCATGACTGACAACCGCGTTCTGCACTCTCACTAAAACTCTCATCATAACACTGAAGTTGTCCGCACTGCACAGTGGATCTCATATTTATTTTGTGTCTATACCTTTGTTTTTTATGAGGGGATTTTATGTTGTCTATTGAGTGAATACTCCGCATGTCAGCCAGATTTTGCCCCTCTTTGTTTACTTCCAGGATATGTGTTGGAATTTTCCCACATGTTAATTCTGACCAATCGAATTGCAGTTATGAAAATATGTTCGAGACATATCTGGCCAACAAGTAATGTGGATGTCACGTGACTATATTTTGGTTCGTTTCATCAACTGATTCGGACCAGAGCAATCAACTAGCAATTGGTCAAGGGGAAGTACTTTTTGGAATCAAACTAGATCAGTTAAATAAGTAACCTACTTAAAATCGTTATGATCGTTATAATCTTAATGGAGGTCTTAAAAAAATGTGTAGACTAACTTGTAAGACTAGTCTTAAATGGCAAGTTCGGTATTTTACACTTAAAGCCCTGTTTTAATAAAACGGATCGTTTCTGTTGAAATAAAACGGTAAAGATTGAAATTTGGACACACGCTGTTGGCGCAAGAATTTCCGGTTTCTGTGGTTGTTGTTTGGAGTTCAAAACAATACCTGCTAAACGCCTTTGTACCATTGGTCCGTGGCGATTACATAATATCCATGGATTGGTCCGCTTTCTTTCACGTCAAAATCTTTTCTGGATGATTTGTCCTGTTCACTCGGTCGAGGTCAGGCTTCCCTGAGAACACACTGACTGGAGAGCTGCTTTATAATACAAAATGAACTTGTGCTTCTGATGAAACGAGAATGACAATGTTTAATACGGTAAAACTGCTTGATTTTAAGCTATCTATTGTATAAAAAAGTGATATGTAAATAAACGTGACGTGACTTTACTGGAGTGCCATAGAGTTTGTGCAAACATCCACATCGCTATGATCTGATGCTTTTCTTATGCTTAGTTAAATTACTGTATTCATTATTAAAAATGAATAAATAATAATAATAATAATAATAAATATACATACACTCTTTGTAGTGAAAATTAAAATGATAAAACAGTTCACCAAGAAGTGCTCCCAGAACCCGAATTATAAGAACGTTCCCTGCAGGTTATTTTTTAGATTTTATTTGTAAATTAATTAAAACGTTGCAGATGATACCAATAGGCTACAGAGATTATTCAAACGCTGAATTTTGTAATTTATTTATAAACAAACTATATAATGCTCCGACACACTCGTCTCTCTCGCGCAGTCAAGCGCGCTCTCGGACACACTTTATCTTGCGCATCGTCAAGCGCGTTCACAGCGTTTGTTCCGCTTTAATTAATCCAGTCCGGCGCCTCATAAACACACACACACACCAGAGAAAAAACTTTGCAGGTCTTATGGTGGAGAGAGAGCCTACTCGGATGGAAACCGCTTCAGTGAGCTCAATTAGGCTAAAGCAACGCCGCATTTTACTGTCATTAACGGGAACGGCTTTGTAACGGGGGAAACAGTAATTCGTTCGATTACACGTTACTGAGAAAGATAACGCCGTTACTAACGCCGTTTATTTATAACGCCGTTATTACCGTAACTGGACTTCAAAAGCGTTCCAAACACATACGCGAGATGCGAAACGCATCACCTGCGACTGCCCAAACCCTGCAAACTGGCTCTGGCTTTCGGCAACCAGCATCAGTGCGTTCAGACTGCAAATCAGGGCAAAAACCTGAGCACAATCAGCTAGTATATTCCAAACTTAAATCTGGACAGTGTGGATTCCCAATTTTAAAACAGCCGTACACCCAGGCTCTTCTGGCATGTTGCAGAATGAAATGTTAACAAGGTGACGACCCTCTATTTGCCATTAGGAGGTTTATCTTCAGCTCCTCAGCAGCTGGCTGCCACTCCGTGAACTTGCTTTCACAAGCGACAAAGCACCAGCGAGAGTGTGACCTCCCGCAGGGCACGTAAAGCAGAAATATGACTTGAGCAGCAGACCCGGGCCTCATGATCTCATGCCGCAGCCATTTCTGCAACCATGACTCAAGAGGACACGCAAAAGCAGGTGACAGCACATGTTTGGTTAAGACCTGCCCGATTTCTTTCATTCTGCTGTCACATTCACTATCGCCTCTCCTTGCACCGGTATCCGCCACCTGAGGATCCGAGAATAAGGTCAACAGAATAAAAACAGCTGAACAAGGTGGTGGGAAATGTGAAAACGATGAAAATGAACAAACAGAGCACAAAACATGAACTCTGGACCATGGAGATACTTTAGGGTCTAACTAGCTCACAACAGTTACTCGTCACCTTTCAAATTAGTCTTCCGAGTGAGTAGGCCCTCTGATCAATATGGACTGGCAGAACACTTGGGCTTAAATGTGAGAAAGATGTCAACAGAGCAGCTCCCTAAAGCCCTCAAGAACATGAATCAAATGACTTCACAGAACACAGCCTTAGATTAGAGAAGCTTTTTTGACTTTACTGAAAGCTAGGCCGGGTTTAAGAGGGCCTAACATGATTTTTTTTTAGGTACTTCTGGACAAAACTGATCATGTGCTCATGTCCAGCCCAGATGTTCCTCTTGTGTTGCTATCAAAACAAAGCTCTGTAAGTTGGAGCATCCAGACCACCATGACACAACAACATTGGCCCAACCAAAGGCGGACTTTGGGGCAGGACTATCGGATTATCCGACCAATAGTAGATGGTGAAAATGTTTGTTGGGGAATCCCATTTAAAAACTTGTTAAATTATCTTGCAAACGTTCAAATGAAGTGTATTTGAAGCACATAAGTGAACCAGATCAGTACCTCAAACTTTGCAGGTTTTCAAATATTGACTGGTGGTGATTCCAACGACATTCACAGGTTGCCATGATCCGATCAGATGCTACAGATGCTAATATTTTGGACTAGTTGACGCATGCTCCATTTCTTACAGCTGGATGGGTGCAATTTTCAGTCTCAGCAATCCCAAATGCGGCAAATCTGATAAGACTGTAAAATCAACATTAATTATTAGAACTGAAGCTTAGGAAAATAAAAGTACAGCACAGCAATAAAGGGATAAGAACTTAGAGGGCAGTATGCTATGGACTGATACAAGTACCAATGACATTTCCATTTATTTATTTAGCTGACGCTTTTATCCAAAGCAACTTACAATTTCTATATACGTCAGAGGTCGCACGCCTCTGGAGCAACTAGGGGTTAAGTGTCTTCCTCAGGGACAGTGGATTCGAACCCGGGTCTCTCACACCAAAGGCATGCGTCTTATCCACTGCGCCATCAAATGCAATGAGCATTTGAGATTAGAATCAGAGCATATCTAAAAATCATAACCGATGATATGTCCCAGAGATATAATGTTAGGCATCAATCAAGCATCATCAGAGTTGTACAATGTTGATACAGACTACTTTTAGTAAAAGAATGGCAAAGCATTTCACTCATCATTAATCTGACAAAAAGGAATTACTATTTAAGTCACTAGGAAAATAATCTTAAAATCGGAATATAATCTACATTCATATTAGATTGTTGGCGTTGCAGGGTTACAGATTTTTGGCGTTGCTGGCGTTACAGGGCTGGAAGTATAATTCCCGCAGATTTTGTGCTCATACCCAATGTGCGTGCACATAAAGTCTCCTCTCAGTGCTAAATTGAGTTATTTTTCACTGCTTATTGCGCTTAAAATATTACTTTTAAGGTAATACTAAGCAATAATTCATGCAGACACAGTCAGTTATGTTTTAAGTGAAATTAAACTGTTAAGAAAGAAAACCGTATAATGGATCCATGCCTCAGGTCTTAAACCCGCTGCCAAAAGGTATTAAATAATATTAAAAATATCTTTATGGCATTTTTCCCCATGGTACTGATGTGGTACATATACACTCACCTAAAGGATTAGTAGGAACAATTCAACAATCAATTGAACAATCAGTTCAATTTCTCATTAATGCAATCATCTAATCAACCAATCACATGGCAGTTGCTTCAATGCATTTAGGGGTCTGGTCCTGGTCAAAACAATCTCCTGAACCCCAAACTGAATGCCAGAATGGGAAAGAAAGGGGATTTAAGCAATTTTGAGCGTAGCATGGTTGGTGGTGCCAGACAGGGCAGTCTGAGTATTTCACAATCTGCTCAGTTACTGGGATACTGGGAGCAAAAAAAAGTTTACATATCTATATCTATCTATATAGATATATATATGTAGGAGCTATAATTTTTTTTATACATTCGTTTTTTTAAAGGACAGTTTCTAAGCTTAGTGTTTAATTGGCCTATTGGACCATTTTCCTCACAAAAAAATCTTAATATTAATGTTTATTTAGAAATTTTACAGATAATATTTCAAGGATCAGCTTTAATACAATGAATTAAACCAAATAAACGATGAAAAAAAAAATGTGATTTACAATCTATTTTAGGAAGGGGATCCCTTCCATAGGGATCATCAAATTCTGGGATCCTTGGCACTGAAAACACCTGGCATAAAGACCTTCTTAAAACTACCATTTCAAAGCAAGATCCTGCAAATCACACTCAAAGAATCTCACCAGAGCTCTACAGCAATTGTATTCATAAGATGCTAATGAAAATCCAAGTAAAAAAAAAGCTTGTTGACATATTTATCAGCATAAATCATTTCTCGCATCACACGCAATCCAGCTGCAACGTGATGCAAGCGTAATTGAGATGTTGTAAGTCAGCTGTGCAGTGATGTCACAAAAGTAGGTTGCTGTGGGGGAATTTCAGGACAGGCGCATTAGCATACCGCCACCAAACGGCACGTTACGCGCACGTTCCTACACTGACAGGAATTTAAAAAACACTTCTGGGAGGTTGAGTAGAGTACAGTATCTATGCTTAATGGTTAATTCGCTAATTGGACTGTTGTCCTCACCAACGACCTACACAATGGCTAACTATTACTCTATATTACTCAGAGAACAGATCTGCTGGGAATATGACCAAAATTTGCATACGGACAGTTTCTGACACTAATGAGGCCAATTAGGCGCATGGCGCCCATGGCAACAGGGTTGTAATTGGTTGGCTTGATGCATACGGGACGTATGGGTAACAGGATGTGGGTTGAGTCAATAATGTGTTTTGGAGCTGCCAGCGTATGATGCATTTGATGCTTTACCTTAATGCACCTCTGCAGATTCAGCAAGTACCTGAGGGTGAAGCAACCAGGATGAGACTGCGACAAAGCAGATTGGGTAGTCGTACCTGCAAAGCCACACAACACACCCACAGGAGGAAGACGATCCTGCACGCGCACAAAAACCCATTCACGACCATCTGCATATCGCCCGACGCACACTTTCAGAACGGAACAGAAGGGACGAGACCGCAGCTGATGTCTTCGTCCCGCCGTTTGTGCACACCTAGCCAGAAATGGCGTCTCCCGCTCACTGTACTGTTCAGCCACAACACTTAAAATCTCGGTCTTCATTAAACAAGACAACAGCTCATTGTGGCCGTTGCCATGACAACAGGCCCTTCTATTTTTAAGCCGTGCCACTAATCAATTCCTGTTCTGCTGTCGCCCGAGGGAGGGAGGGGCGGTTCAGGAGGAGGGTGGGGGCAGTAGCAGGGGGCAAAGGGGAGGAAGTGTGTGGGGGAGTGAGGCTGAAGACAAAGAGACCAAATAAAGACAGCAACAAGATCCTTAAGATACCGAAAGAAGGTGGTAGACGTAAAACAGGGCTACAGTGAGGAAATGTGCCTCGAACGCAAAGCGGGCTTCCTCCTCGATCAGACCTGTGGGGAACAGTGCTAACCAGAGGCCCGAGATAGCACGGACGTACAGAAACCACACAAACACGTGCAGGAAATACAGAACTTCAACTCTCGGTCGAACCTCGAGACTCTGATCCAGAACGCGTCGACCAGTAGGGATCATTTTCTCTTGGACGTGACGGGCCGGTTCCCTCTTCCTCAGAAATCCCCACACACAAACTTCGGCTCAAATACGTAGAGAGTGAGAAAAAACCCTCAACCGGAGGTTTTCTAACAGAGGCGGCGACTGTAGAGAAACGTCTGAATAAAGCTACAGGCCTATTTATACAAGATACAGACAGACTTCAAGGTTAAGGAGGAACACAATCTAATACTCATGCCAGAAGAGAGAAAATACACAAAGAGAAGAAACGTGGATGGATTGAAAAAAAAAAAAGCAGCACTAAAGGAGATGAAACGCTCTGATATTCCTGAACGAGTATTTGAAAGATGGTCACAATATAATAACGCAAGACCATTATCGGAGAGAAACACATTGCCCTTGTTTTTATGCCGGTCAGGAAGGTCATTTCATTTTTACGGGAGAACGGGGCAAGTTGTCACACTTTTTGAATATTTCTCGAGGTATGCTCATTTTTAAAACTGTCAATCTTCTTGGCTACAAGAAGCTATTGAATATTCCCATCAGTACTGCCCAGAAAAAAAATATATACTTTTTTCATATAATAACACACACTGACTGTTGCCATTAAAGGCGTTCTTAAATTAAATGTAGGGATGCATGATATATAGGCCACCATATCGGTATCGTCCGATACATGTTCATTTTTAAGGTTATCGTTATCGATATCGTGGCCGATATATTAAAGCCGATAAATAATGTAGTATTCCCTTCAGCTGAGACACTTGTTGAGCACTGTTTGTTTTTGAATTTCGTGAAATATGATTGAAATCTCTTCAAAAAATGAAAATACGGTTCGTTGCAACACGTGCAGCGCAAATCTGTCATATCGGCTACATAACACTATAATGAGAACATCATTAGAACCGTGCGCTTGGGACATGGGTTTAATTGAGAGACTTTTGTTTTTGTAATCAGGCTCTCAAAATTGTACAAAAATTTAGATTTCAATTTATCGGCCAATATATCGGTTATCGGCTTTCAAATAAAAAGAATTATCAGTTATCGGTATCTGCCAAAATTTTCATATCGGTGCATCCCTAATTAAATGAATACAAAATACAATCAAATGTAAAAAAGCATCCTATTAAAATATCAAACCATTGTTCTGGAATTTGATATTATTTAGATGAGAATGATAATTAATATAAATTTATAACATTCCAAATATGACAACTTGCTGCCCAACCTGATTTTAAGAAACTGTACCTTTGTACAGATCTGCCATCATTATATAGTTGACCCTTGTATGTCAGTCTGCTTGTATTATGTTCACCAACATGTTTGAAACAATTTGCATACATAACCACAGCTAAAAAATATTAAAAAAAAAAAAAAACACGCAAACACGTATGCAAAAGCGTACCCTAATTCTGAAGGCTGCATTATTGTGAATAAGGTAGATAATTATGCAAAAAAAAAAAAAAAAAAAAAATCTTTCCAAATAATCATATTTCAGAACAGAAGTCGTGCAGCTTGATTTGCCTGGTTGTGCTTTTATGGGTATGAGAAATCCTTGTAGCATGCATGAATGCATAACATGTTTGTTTAAAGCATTGCCGACTGAACTGATGTCATTCTCGGTGAGAATTAGTTTCCTGCTCCTTTAACAAAAAAAAAACAGTTACAATATCTTTTTTTTTCACCCAGGGTACCCAGTGGAGTCAAAATGCAAGAGAGCCAGTCTAAGCCGGTTTGTAACCTCAGGGTATGGAATTATCTCTTAATATGTAGCCGTTAGTGGTCAGGACGTCACACGAACACAGAGAAAGAAAGACAGAACGAAAAAAGACAAAAAAGGAGGGGGCCAAAGGGGGCAGTAAGAGGAAAATGTACTTCTTATGAGACGCTGAATCTAAAATCTGGCACCTTGTCAAGACGGCTCATTGCGGAACTTCAGACCACAGGGTGGGGCATACGTTGTTTAAACAAAAAGAAAAAAAGGGAAAATGCTGGAACGTGAGCCATCTGGAGAAAGCGAGGTAGCAAAAAGATCTTAAAATGGGGTTGAATTGGGAAGGAGGCAGGGAGGACAGTCAGATGGTTAAAAAAAAAAAAAACCTGCCTTATTCAAATCAATCCCATGCAAAACACTAACAACAAAAGAAAAAAATACACCAATATCCCCTCATACACAATCCGTGCACATTACCTTTACACACACACACCGACATGACCAGCGCTTTATCAAGTCGAGATAAAATCTGCGGAGGCTCCCTTCTGACGCTCAAAGTAATGGCACACAGACACATACTCGGGGAAAACACGATTTCCACCAGGGAACCGGCCCTCTGGAAAAGCAGATAGGCCTGTAGAGATGATTGTGTGTGTGGAGTGCGCACAGGACCACAACTTCAAGAAAACCCAGATTCCCGAGTTCCTCTATACTGGCTGAAGAGAGTCCAGGCCACAGAATAACCCAAGAAACAAAGACCTGGGGCTGAATGGAGGGATATGGTGAGGATCCTTAAATGTGCAAAGGTTCAATTTGTTAATCTGCTAAACACAGTAATAAGACAAAGAGGCATTTGTGGAGGGATTATGGGAATTGAATCTTGCGGTTGCGCATGTACAGAGAACCAGCTATAATTCTTATCAAGGTTAACTACCACGGGCACAGCAGCTTTCACAGATTTCCTTGAAGGTGCTGGCTGTGATGTTTTATTTATACATTGTAGTTAGCCGTAATAGTCAGCCTATTGATGCAACAATACCATGCTAAAAGCAAACTTTATCCCAGTAAAGAGGTCTTAAGATTGTTACCAGCACTGTGATCTACAGTTTTTATTTCCTTTATTTTATGTATATTCGTTTAAAAACGTTCATTGAAACGGTGTCTTGTCAGAAAACTGATGATATGAGGGTCCAAACATTAACTACCAGGACAGATCAGTGGATTATTTACATACTATTGCAGTATTTATTTAATATATATATATATATATATATATATATATATATCTTTTTATTTTAGTTAAATAATTATTTAAAAAAAAAAAAGTTTTATTTTAATTTTATTATTTAAAATAAAAGTATTTTAGTAAAATTTAATATTTTGGTTATGTTTGGTTTGGTTATACATTTCTTTTTAGCTTTTAATTTTAATTGTCATTTTAGTTCTTTAACATATTCATTTCAGTTAGTTATCAAGGAAACGTTTCTAATTTATTTATCCAATATACTTTGTTAAATGGACTAAATAGGGAAGAAAAAGCAGTTAACAAGCCCAGCATACATCAATTCAATTTAAAAAAGCATCCTAGGTGAAATCAATGCGTTTAATTAACGAAAACTATTTTTTAATAGTCTTTGTTTCAGTTGAGAATAACCACACTGGGACAGATACCTGAAACCAGTTGCAACAAACCCCTTAAGTTTGAAAAACATTTATGATAATACACTTCAAGTGCTTCTCCTGACTTAAAGAGACAGTACAAAAATGAAAAAAAAAAAATGAATGACTCTTCCTGTGGAACAGAATGTTTTAACTGCTCTTGTCCATACAATGAATCAAGTCCATGGGGTCCAATAATGCTTTCTGTGTTGATAGACAACAAAACTTTTTTTTTTAAATAAATATTATACAGTATACACTATATGTATTGGATAAACGTCCAATATATATTATATATGCAAGATAAACATGATAGTGAGTAGAAATAATGACTGACGTTTGTCCCATTAAGGGCTATGTTGCAACTGGACACAGGTGTTGGCTGACGTCAAGATACTAAAATAAAATAAAAAGTTTACGACAGTCAAAATAAAAACAACATTTTTAAGACTACTTTAGCTTAAATAAATGATGCAACACCATGCACAATGTCAGGTCCATCAACTTTAATAGATAAACTAGCCCCCAGGCCATGAAAACTAAGATGGTTCTACAGAGAAATGCTTCGGATGGGTTCCACTTGCTCTTTCATCTTGCACTGAATGAAGTGTTCCAGCAGTCCTTCGATCAGCTCAACCCACCCCACAACTCTCTCGCTCCTGAAACGAGCGCAGCCAGAGAACCTCGCGCTACAAGGGCCGCCTATCAAGGGACTCTACATACCTCCCTCTGTAATCACAAAACGGGTCTATGCGCTTCATATTCACTCGCAGCTTCCGTCTCTATACAATGTAATACATTGCAAAATGATGAAAACAGCTTGGCCTGAATCGATACTTTTACATTTTTCAACCAGAGCCAATACCTGGACCCAGTGCAATTAATGCAGTCCACACCTCATCTTCAGAGAAATCCCACTTGAGAGACGTCGAGCAAATTAACAACAATCCGGAGCTCTCGTGACGGCCGAGACTCGTGAAGCTTGAAAAACTCATCTATTTCACGATTGGGATGGTCAGGCACCCTCCACGAGGGATAAAAAAAAAAAAAAAAGACAACATTCTGAATCCTAAACCTAGAAACGTCTTCTTCTCCAGTCGGACTCATACTCGCTCTTCAAATACACACATTCTTCAAAAATCAACGTAAGAGGGCCGTCATGTCATTTCTTGCTGCTGTTTATCCAGCTAAAGCATCAGGGAGGCCCTCTAATTAAACTTCACAGGAAGCCATTCATCTGGGCTGATTGTTTCTGCGTGGGGTTTAATAAGCCTTGCATGAGGCCCGCAGAACGCAGCCTCCCCATTCAGGTGTTAACAAGACCGGCGCACCAACATACATGCAACGCATTACAGTCGACTGAAACATTCCCTCTCTGTGCCCACCTAAGATCTCACAACTAAAATGGTGGAGAATAATTAATCAGCAACTGACAGAGCAGAGCGGAAAAAGCTCTGGAGTCAAAGGTCCCTTGCTGCGCAACTGTCGACCACCAAAGGGTTTCAGATACCTCTAAAACGTATACAGGAAAACAAACAGTGATTCTTCAAAGAAATGGAGGCTGACGTCTTGCCTGGATTGGTTTAAAAATCTGTCATTTTAGCTTGACCGCACGGATGACGGACCTATTCAACTTTATGAGGAAAAATCATGACAGTCTGATCAACAAACCTGGTTGCATCTATAGAGATTATTTCAAGTGTTTCTAACTTGAAAAGGAGCTTTAAAATCATAAAAACTTAAAATCATTTATTTACTCACCCTGCAAAGTCCAACCAATTGTTATTTTAATATTATAGTGCATTTAGAAAAGGCAACATTTCTAATTAAGGTTTTTAGTTTTTAATTTTTCATCTTTGACTTTCAGAACATAAACAGGGTTCCAGACTGCGACCATTTTTTGAGAATGTGCGAGTTCAAATTTTATGTGGTCGTATATGTGCGAGTGTACGCTCGCGCAACAGAACGCGTTGTATCAGCTGCTGCAGTCCGTAACTTACGTTCAAAATGAACAAGTACGCTACGGTACATCATGAATCCATTTTCCAAACCGTGTTTTTGACTTACCCTGAATCACTACGGTACGCCTATAATAAATTTTTATATTCTGAAGATTTTATCCAGGGGTCACCTCGGATGCAGAGTTGCCCAGTGCCTGCATGACTTTGCCATAGACATTAATGGAGAGAAGTAGCTCTGGTTACAGTGTTCTTCCGCAAGAAACGTGCAGTTTATTTAAGGACGAACGTAGACGTCACGCGCATTGCACACTGATGTTGGAACGCGCCAATTACGAATTCACAAATTAAGGCATTTAAAAATGAAAATGTCTCACAAAACAGCGTGTCCCATCCTACATCTTTTCAGCGGTTAGATGAGAGTAATCGCTCGACTGAGGAAAAGGAAATGATTATAAAATGCAGAAGGTAACGAGTGTGAGATTTCTGATTTTTGTTATAACTGTAAACTTTGATAATGAAAAATCTGTAGGCTATTAGTTTATTATAATACTCCAATCTTTTAAAATGTAATGCATACATTTGAATGTTTAATAATTTTTAAAAGAAAGAAAGATGATGCTGATAGAAAGATGATAATAGATAGATAGATTTATGATTAAAATGAAAATAGATAGATTGTATATAATTCAAATGTAAAATGCTTAAAATTACAGATTAAAATTACTGTCCAAAATCCATGAAAATCCTGAAATTTGGCAATGATAATTAATATATTACAGGTATTTATGCTGCAACCAAGAAAGCCTAGCTTTGGTCCATTAAAACCAATATTCATCAGCATGCATTGATTAATCCCATGGCATGTAGCAAAAAAAATCAAATGTTGGTGCGACCAACTGAGAAAATTGGTAGCAGCAGTTCAACCACTGGAAAAGTTAGTCTGGAGCCCTGATAAAAGATAGTTTGAAGAATGTTTCAGTGTTTTTGTTTTTTGTTTGAAAGTCAATGTTGTCTAGGACCCAATTGATTTTCATTGTGTGGGAAAAAAAAAAACAGTTGAAAATGAAACCATCTCTAAAATGGCAGAAACAACAAAAAAAAGTCAAGTAGGTTTGGAACGACATGTGGGAGAGTAAATAATGACAATTTTAATTTCTGGGTGAACTTATCCCTTCACCTATACTACCGAACATTGACACAGATTGGCATCACGTCCCAAAACAGTTTGACATAGTTTTCTTTTTGTTTGTACTTCTTTTACTGATCTAGATTTATTAACATCCATATCAATTAGTAGCATGTACAAGCAACCCTCAAAGGATTTTCACTTGGGAAGATTTTTAAATAAACTTAATGTTTCTGATTAAGGGGTAATTATGCTGATTTCTTTCTTTTCAAAACATTCATGTCTCAATTTTACATAACTATGGATCATGAAACGAGCACTGATTTTGAGTAGGGATGAATCAGACCTGCTCTAGTCAATAAAAAGGGAAGACATGGTTGGCTGACTTTTATCAAAGATAAATAACTAGTATGAACAGCACTTGTCACAAATGTAACCATCAGGAAACCATTTAGCTCAAATACTGAATGACCAGTGAATATGGATAAATCAAAAAACCACACAATTATCGATTATTAGAAACGTATGCCATGTTCTTAAGATTTGCAACTCAAACCGCAAATCAAGTACAATGAAAAACATTCCTGCAAGTATCTGATTCATTTCTCTATGACGTCAATGGGAAGGTCTGAGGTAATGATGTTGTTTATTACGATTTATCAAGCCAAGTCATGTGGTCATATTGTTTCCTAGACCCATAAGCCTTATCTGGGGAAAGGGCACGCTGCAGCCCCTAGCTTACTCAAGAGCAAATTAATCAAACCTTTTGGACCTGACAGTTTGGTCCTGAGGGTCTTTTTTAAACCCACTATCACACAAAACCAAAAATCTACTGGACGTGGGCATCCTCTTCTCTTTTATACCGGCTTTAAAGCAACACTACTGACCCTGAAGGTCCATTGAAGGGTAGGGGATCAATGGGAGGACATGTGAGTGTCAATGCCCCATTCTTGTCTCTCAGGACTGTCGCAGTGAGGGTTCGTTTTACAAAACTAGCACAACTTTGGTCCACATCATCATATTGCACAGCCGTAAATCTCATGGCGCATGTTTACAGTGCGAGTCGTTTTGTTGTGTCTACTCAAAGCGTTTGCCAAAGGGGTACTGCTAATTCTAAACACTACCTTTTCTGACCATTCAGTAGTCCTGAAACCCAGCCAACTCAAGTACTCTTTCTGATCCAAGAGTCAATATGCAGCTCTAAATGTGATTTACCCATCAAACGTCTTCATTGGCATGGTCTCTTCTTTTAGATGAACTCATGATGGCACATCTGATCGAACACAGTTCCCTGAACATTGAGAGTCTTGAATTTAGGTTGTCAATAGTGATTCGGCACTTAAAGGAGTAGTTCACTTTTAAAACTTTTGCTGATAATTTACTCACTCCCATGTCATCCAAGATGTCCATGTCTTTCTTTCTTTCGAAAAGAAATTAAGGTTTTTGATGAAAACATTCCAGGATTTTTCTACACATAATGGACTTCAATGAGAACCAAGAAGTTCAAGGTCAAAATGAGTTTCAGTGCAGTTCCAAAGGGCTTTAAATGACACTAGACAATAAATAAGGGTCTTATCAAGCGGAACGAGTGGTCATTTAAAAACTAAATTAAAAAGTTTAAGTTTTATGAGCACAAATGCTCACCTTGCTCTGTTCTGTGATGAGCATTCGTGACTCTCCTGTTCGAACTCGTCCATCAAAATGAATGAATCTTTTTTTGAGTCATGACTAAAAGGGTCCTAGATAAGACCCTTAATCATTGTCTGGTGTCGTTTAAAGCCCTTTGAAGCTGAAACTGAAACCATTTGAACCTTGAACCGTTTTCTTCCCAATGAAGTCCATTATATGGAGAAAATCCTGGAATGTTTTCATCAAAAACCTTAATTTCTTTTCGACTGAAGAAAGAAAGATGGGACACATTATCAGCAAAAACATTTTTTTTGAAATCATTACGTGACTTTCTTCTACAGAACACAAAAGAAGATATTTTGAAGAATGCTTAAAATGGCCATACAATGGAAAATGTTGTTTTGGACCGCATTGACTTGCATTATACAGACAAAAATTCTAAATATATTTTTAAGAAGAAAGTCAAACAGATTTTTGAATGACATAAGTGAGAGCAAAGCTCATCATCTCTTTAACAGAGCACAAGTCTTTACCCTTGAATCATGAACCGCAAACAAATACGCATTAGTGTAGGCTTATATTTATTGGGAAAATCCAAGCATTCAGCATGGAAATGCCAATGTTGTGAGAAGCACCGATGTGAACACAAGATCTGGGATGAAGCAGGTCTAAGCAGAACAGGTACTCAAACAGGTACCTCTAAACCGTGACAGATCTATGATGAAATCTACATTGATAACTTGAGCTTAGAGTCTTTGCTCAGCTCAGTGTATTCCATCTTATCATCTGGCACCGCACTTCACAGGTTTCCTTGGCTTAACAAAACCAGACAGTCACTAGCAATAAGGTGCCCATGCACCATGGAAATTAAAGAGAACAAACAGCATAAAATCCTTTCACAGGCAATGGCCATAAGCTCGGGTGCACCGACTACAGTGATGAATAGCGCAGAAAAGGTAGAAAAATAAATACCAAGCTGCCAAGTATCTTCCGCCTGAGGGGGAGGAGGGGGAACAGTCCACACAAAATGCCTTTGAGCAAAACAGTCAATAAGAACATTGTTTGGACCCCTCTTGAGGATGTAATACTAGTGGGGCGCCCCTCACAGTATGCAGCACAGCAGCCTTTAACAAAAAAAAAAAAAAATAGCAGAAAACACTCCAAATGGCGCTCATTAGATGTGCCACTTGCTAAAAAAATATTTTTCCTTCACATATCTTTTGTTTACACAGATTACTTGCATCAGACATTAGTATGATTTCACTATGGTAATTCTAAGAGAAGTGACTTCTGAGCAGACCTTTCTCTCCGCACAATAAGTATAAATGGCTTTAATAACAGTGTGTGGAGAGTCAAACTGGGAAATTTTTATATAAAGTCAAGCATATTTATACAGCGCTTTTCACAATATAGACTGCATCACAAGCAGCTTCACAGTATCAATCTAAACATACTGTAATAACAATGTTCGTTTCTTAGTGGAAAAATATCCACTTTGGTAGAGCTGATCAAGGGTATTACTGATTGGTTAATTCATTTGAATATCCCCAACTGAGCAAACCAAAGGCAACAGCGGCAAGGAACTGAAAAACTCTATCAGTGACCTAACGGTGTCCTAAAACTCCATCAGGCGAACCAATGGAGAAAAAAAAAAAACCTTGGGAGATCCCAGGCTCAGTCGGGGCCAGTTCTCCTCTGGCGTTTATGAACTAGAGGCCGGATTTACAGTAACTGTAAGGTAAAAATGTATATGCATGTCTAAACAGACTTTAACGCGAACCTGCCACATGCGCATTAAGAATTGATTCTGTGCGTTTGAATATATGTGCGCAGGTTTGTAAATCCTTTTTTATATGCTATAAACATATCAAGAAGTACATATGCCTTTACGTTAGTTGCTTAAGAAATTCCTTGAGCTTAAAAGGTGCACTTGGTAAGTTGTTTACATTTTGCTGGCTCTCATTTAGTGGTTTTAAACTTTATGCTGACACCTATTTGTGTGGATGTATGATGTTTATACCCAAGCCGTCAATTTTATTTTGTTTGTTTTTCTCCATTTACGATATACAATCCAACGGTCATTCTTGACTAGTAGTAGTAACTGTCACTTTTTCAGCAGCCTTGGTTAAAAAGTATTTTCCCATTCCTATTTTTCCATATGAGGTTTTAAAGTGTTCGTTAAAAGGTTAAAAGTCATGAACCAAAACCAACCCGCTACGAGGTAAATCACCACATTATGAAGTTTGATTTGAAGCAAAAAAAGTATTTGAATTAGCTTGAATTAATTACTAATCCCAGTTATCCCACAAAGCATGGCGAATGACAAACAAAACAAAAAAAGGATAAATATAAAACTGATTTAAAGTTGATTTTTTGGTTTATTGCAAAATATAGAAGTAATATTTAAATAGTTTGAGAGTGCAGCCAAGGTGACTGACTATTACATCATTCACAGTGCTTCATGGGAGTGGGCGGGCGCTAAGGAGTTCTTTTGGTGTGATTTCCTTGCAAAATATTATTTTAAAAAATAAGTCGAAATAATGCTGTCTGACTGTTGAAAGCATACCATTCATGAACAAATATGTAACTCAAAGCAGGTCTATCTTTAAAGGTGTATTGTTTAAGTTATCATTAAAAATCAAATGAATGGGATTTTTACTTCTGGTGTGGTGACAAATCAGGTCCTCCTCGAAATAGGGTCTATGTTAGGACCCAAAGCAATCCCATTGGCTTAAATTGCTTTTAATATGCACTCTTTAGCGCCGGATTAAAATTCCTAAAAAAAAAAAGTCATTAATGTCTGTATTCGTTAGCTTATTTGCTAGCATAATATACAGATACCCGGTTAGCCTGATAGCTTCGTTTATCCACATGTTCGCACGTGCCCTAAATGTATTCAGTTATCTTTAATGTAATTAAGTGTTAAATTAAGTGTTACATCTCCAATTATTTATTGTAGCTTTTATTTTATAGTAGTGCTCATTTATTCACCAAACAGGCTATTATAATTTTATTTATTAACAGTTTATCAAGTGAAAAACACATTCAATTTGTTTAGTTATGGAATGTAGAGTAACCCATACATGTTTTAAATTAATATTGTTTGTGTATGCCAGGTATAACCATTAAGTGAGAGAGTCCCGATTTTGCTGGACTCACAATTTTTTTTTTATTGCATGACACAGCAGGTCATGTGATCTCAACATGGCAGCACCCATGATTGGGGACCCTCTCCATGTAGTACACATTTCAAACTTTTTTAGCCAAAGATTACTGAGTGCACTTTTAAAAGACTTTAGGGTGGTTGGGAAAAATATAATTTGCCCAAATAGTGGAATTATCGGTCAAGTGCATTTTACTTAAAATGTAACAAAAAGTCTCTACAAACAAACAACTGTCATGTAGATACTAAATGCATGCATATGAAAAATTCTTGAGGGGACAAACTCTGCCAAATCAGATTGCTAGAGTAAGCCTCTGACTATATAAAGCCTATAAAGTAAACCATGTCTCACTTTGGACTTGTCTGCAGAGAAAGAACAACAGAGCGCATCTACATATAAATTATATCATTGATCAGAGTTTCTTTCTAAACGTCATCTCCCCCGTTTATCAGTGACTCCCTGTTGGCTTCGATCAATACCTGCATTCACGCAGGAATCAGATTTCACTCTTACGTCTGTCAAGTGTTGGGCAGCCATTTGCGTGCATATGGAGCAAGTTGAGAGAACGTCCTCACTTACGTAAATGGCTGATGCATTTTCGACATCTTTTTTTTCTAATTGCACAGGCTCACCGTACACTATCCGTGTGCCCTCGGCACAGTAGAGAGAAACCCCGCTCCACCGAACAGCCCTAAAACACTCACTAAACAGCCCGTTTGAGGTGATATCATTGGAATACGAGCGTTAGATAGATTTAGATGGAGCTATGTGTGTGTGTATTGGGCTTTTTCATTGTGTCTGAGCTGCTACTGCACTACTGTAGCCACAGCCGGGAGGACGCGAGGCTTTCTCCGCCAATCTGGGTTAACCCCTAGAGACACCAGATGAAACAATGAACGCCGTTTCACACATTTAAAATGCCGCTTTGGCCAATAAACTTGTCAAAGTTGCTGGCTAAATATGACGGGCTTTTCGCTCGAAATCGCTCTTGTAATCGCCGCTCGAAGTGCGATACGCCACGGCGCAATCCCGAGCTCATTTTAATAGTATTAGCCAGCTACTTTGAACTGCTGCGTGTTCCACGCAAAATCCGCTATGCTATTGTCTGGCTTGCTCAGCAGACTCCCTCAAAGGCATTTTTAACCGTTAAGCCCATTCAATAACCGCATATGACGGTTGATTCGTGTGGCAGCTACGATTATAAACCATATCGCTCGCTAATTCCCCAATCCGATCCGATACCGGCTAGGCCGCGCGTGAATCCCCGGACTCACCTGACTCGCCTTTACCCTTCAGGTTCCTCTGGCTCCGGGTTCACTCTCCGATCCTGAAGCGCTGCTGTAGCTCTTCACGACCAGTCCCCGGCACCGGCAGGCAACACAAAAGCGCTGATTGGGCCTCGGCGAGCGCTCATCCCCTTGGTCTCTGCCCAGACAGACGGGTTATTGGTCGGCGGCTGTGTCGGAGACGCGCCCCTATTAAGGTGTATGTTGTTGTCTGTGTCTGGAGGGGAGGGGACAAGAAGCTCTGAAATGATGGGAACTAAATGGGTTGTTATGCGCGTCGTGTCGGCAGCACAAGGCGAGCTTACTACACTGACAGATAAATTGTGGACAGCCATATTAACTCCGTCTTCTTTCCGATCGACTGGAGCATTTTGAGGAACATTGTGGTGGGAAACCGCCGCGATTCCACACAACGTTTGGACATTCTTCCAGCCGTTTCCCAGAAACTTACAGACCAACAAAACAGACTGCACTTTTTCGCAATGACAGATATGAGGTTTTAGAGGCCGCATAGGTGGACTGGAGTGAATCCTACGAAATGTCATCCTGCCATTGTGTGAAGCACCAAGGGTTAGGAAATTATTTTTTAATAAATTAGGCTGTTGTTTTGATGTGGATTATTATACTATAGGCTATCTTATGCAGCCATAAATGATCATTTAATAATAATAAAAAAGCGAGTTCATGATTTTTTTTTTTAGTTTAAGCTATTTCGATGTCCATTACAATACATATTGGTTCTGTTCATCGAGGATCAAAATCATTGTAGACTGCGTTGTCTTGATAAGTGCATATTTGTAAACATATCAAATATGGTAGCCTATTTAATGTTGATTTTCATTGAAGATGTCCATTTCAGACCAGTGAAACAAATCCATTTACAATACATATTGTTAATAGATTAAATGTAATTATACATATGAAAACTAAATAAATTACATTTTATGCAAAATAGTTCCACTGAGGTTGTTTAACCTGGGGCAAACTTAATTATCTTACAAGTGCATTTTTACTTAAAATGGTGTGAAATTTATTTAACATGACATCCTGAAAATGATCATAATTTGTGCCAAAAAAAGTAGGCTAACTCTTTTTACAAACTAGCTACTAATTGCATGTGGGGGGAAAAAATAAGGGTCAAAATTATTGTAGACTGCTTTGTTTTGATGAGTGTATAATTGTAATCAAATCAAATATATAGGCTACTGTATATTCTTTGGTATTCAGGGTTGAATTTCATTGAATTTAGAACAGTGAGTGTAACGTGGCTGGCAAACAAAGAATGAAATGTCTGAAGAAACAATTATGCATGTACATTTACTACATGGACTGTCCTATGTAGCATGTCTCATGCTCAAAATATCCCAGTGCTCAAACCTGCAACCTTTTGGTGACCAGCTCTCCACAGTGCCACCACCACCACACATCCAAAAAAAAAAAAAAAAAGACAAGTTAAATTGCAATGCAATAGCCTACTTCTGTTAATTTGATAGGCAAACATTTTTTTGTCAAATTTGTCAGGAATGGAATAAAGATAATCTTACTCAGTTCTGGTGACGACTGTGGGATTTGCAGTAACAGACAGCCAATCACAATGAACATTATTAAAAATATAAATATCAGTAAAATCTTCAATAGGGTAAATGACTTATCTCTTGCAAATGCCACCTCTTAGATTCACTTTAAACCAGTCAAACCTGTATTGCTTTATAATAAATATAACAGGTACAATTAGCAATGCCTCGTACCACATATAAAATCTAATGTTTGTCAGCTAAGCAACAATATGTCGCATGACAGATTGATTTAGCAATATGTGCCACTAAAATGAAAAACATCCGGGAAAACTGACATCCATGGAGTCTCAAGCAGATTTCAGTAGCATCTGCCCAATGTTTTCTACAGCAAGATACACATATTTAATTTTCTGTGCGTGTGAGAGATCGTTTACCTTTCTTTTGCTTGCTCTCATTTATTCTTATATTAGACACTCTGATGGGGCAGTAGCACACACTGACTGAACAATACGATTCTCCTGACCTACTTACACGTGCATGCATTGTTGCAGCCCAGAATACTAAGAGTGCAACAAAGGTGTGAAACTCTGAAACTCATTGTTTCACGGAGAAAAAATAACAGTTGGTTATCGTTTGCAGGTGCATATAGGGTAAAAACCATTCCATGTGAAATCATTGTTACATGCAGCCTTTTTCTTCATCCGGGTATTGTTTACGATCACTGTTTTGATACTGTATCTCGCTCGTCATTTACTGTATGGACCGCAGCGTGTGTCCCGTCAGTCGCGCAAGGAGCAGCTCTCTCCCTAACTGGAGCTGTCTTTGTGTAAAGGCAAGGAGGATTCGTGACAAATCGCAACATTTGTCCACCATAAACCAGCAAATCGTTTTAACCGAAGCTGGGTTTGTATTGATGTTCACATTGAACTCTTTTATTGTTTGTCAACACTGAGGCTGAGACCTCTAGCGGCGGTTTGTGCTGTTTACGGCAGATTTACAACGCACGAGCCGAGTGAGTCACTGCAATGTGGAGTGAATACATTAATAACTCACTTTGTTTACACGAATTGTGTATTACGCCATGTAACATCTTAGCACTTACTCTAAAGGTTTACTTCTTTAAATACACAACAACTATGAGGAAATGCGCTGCTTAAAAAATGACCAACTTAAAGGGATAGCAGCTCACCAAAAAAAGAGCACTCTGTCCTCATTACTCACCTTAATGACTATTTTTTTTTCTGCAGAAACACAAAAGAAGATTTTTATATTTTTAAATCATTTTCTGTCCATATTCAGTCAAAGTCCATTGTTTGGACACCTTTGACCTTCAGAAAATCATACACGCTCACACAAAAAAAAACACTGGGACGATTCTCTTTAAGAAGTTTCTAATATTTTCACTTTTGTGTAGACAATGTGTTACTTTGAGCTACTAATAGGGACTCTTTACATGAAAATGTGTAGCTTTTGCCACCCCAGTGACGGCTTTTGTACCTATTTCTTCCTGAGAGGTTCGAAACAGCATGAGGGTGAGAATATGATAACAGAATGTAATTTGTTTTGGTGAACTATCCCTTTAAATTTAGAACACTTGGACATTCGTCAAGATTTTCCGGTTCTCCAAAATAGGGAAGAAAAAAAAAACATTAGTTTTCAATAGGAATTCTATGAGTCATAAGTTCAAAATAACCAAGAATCAAAGGAAGCTCCTTATCTGTGTCAACTACATACCTCTTGTAGACAAAAACACCAATATATGGATGCCTGTTTAGATATAATTCGGAACTGAAACAAAGCACAGATCGAGGGGCTTTTTGTAAAGTCTAAGAGATGTTAACCGTGTATGCTAAAAACATTTTGTCAAGCGCAACCGCATTATTTTGCTGGTTCTTTGGGGTCAGGTGATGGCTTAACTGTGATGACTTACTTCCACTGTTTTTCTCAGAACAGGTTTTATGTGTAACTCATTTCAGTGAGGAGGGCCTGTTGGATTTAAGAGTACAGATTAGTGCTAAATATTCCATGCAGTTAATCCAGCATTCCCTCCACGGATTGGCCATTTGCATCATCACCCACTAGTCCAATGAACACACTCACTTTAAGAAATATCAACAAACCGGTTTTTTTAAGGTTCAGTGACTAAAGCCATATTCCTCTCTCTCTCTCGCTCTCATGTGGTGTCATGTGATAAGTGTATGAGTGCAAAGTCACATGTTAGGTACTGTAACTTCCGATCCAGATTCACATTTAAACCTTTCAACTTAAATGCTGTTTTGCTTGATTGTTCTATCAGATTTACTGTATGTGTTTATTTGATTGTGTGGTACGTAAAAAGCCAAAGATCCTAAAATGTATGAAGCTTTAATTCCCACATGATATTTATACTAAAATGGTGTGAACTGCCTCCCTTATCAGTGAATTCACCATTTTGCACCACTGTTACTTGTGATGTTTTCTGTAATCCCACATTAGAACACATTACGAGATGGTAAGAGCTCTATGTCGGCTTCAATATGTGGTTCATTAGAGAGTCCTAAGTTCTACCCAATCTAACTGGACAAGTCAGCAGGGGGTCTGACTCTGCATTAAAGACCAAAACTGAGCTAAGCGGTTTAACTCGTGATTAAAACTCTGACTTAAAAATCACGGAGAAAACAAAAACAACTACTTCCATGATGCAGCCAGTTCCTTAAGCTTTTAAAGGAATATTCAATAAAAGTTAAGCTCAATCAACAGCACTTGCGGTATAATGTTGATTACCACGTTAACTTCCACTCCTTTCTTTAAAAGCAAAAAATAGTGAGGTGCTTCCAATGGAAGTTAATGATAAAATACTCACTACTCAAATTGTATTGGAGACATGTGTTAAAATGATTTTAATCAGAGGCTGTATCCGAAACCGAATACGTACGAAAAAGTAAGGATGTCTTCATTCAAAGTACTCATTAAGAGTGGGCGAAAAGTACCAGATGACCTACTAACCAAGTCAATACCAAGACCAGTGTGTGTTGAGACAAAGTCAAGACCAGAGTAACACTCCTCAAATTCATCTGAAAGATCCACTTTATTGAGATATGTCTTTTATTTAATCAGTAAATACTTGGGTTTGTTTTAGCTTAAATTGTACCCAGCCTTATACTCATCACAATTTAATTTTTACTAGTAAGAATTCAATTAGAGAGTTTACAATTCAATTCTCACTAGAAGCAATTATGATTATGTAATTGCAGAGCTCTTTAATTGAATTAGAGAGCTCTGCAATTGCATTCTTACTAGTACACTGTAAAAAATATTTTCAAGATTTGTTATCACATTTTTTCTTTTGTCAAATCGACTTAAACAATTTATTTAGTTCAGATAACGTATTATTTTGAGTTTCTGATGATTAAATCAATCTCCTTCATTGTTTTAACTCACTTTTTCCAGTTCAATCAACTTTAAATTTTAAGGCAACCAGGTTGCTTAATTTTTTAAGTTAAACCAACAATATTTTTTACAGTGAATTAGAGACCTCTCTAAATCAGTTTTTACTAGTAAGAATTACATTAAGAGAGCTCTGTGATTAAAAATGAATGGAAGTCGATGGAGACATACTAGTAAAAATTCATTTGTAGAGCTCCTTAATTGGAATTGTTACTAGTAAGAATTGAATTAGAGAGCTCTGCAATTGTAATTCTTACTAATTAAATTAGAGAGCTTTGTATTTTTACTAGTAAGAATTGAATTAGAGAGCTCTCTTGTAATTGTTACTTGTAATAATAAAATTGTAAAGCTCTCTTATTGAATTCTTACTATAGTAAAAATGTAATTACGACGAGTAAGGCTGCGTACAATTTAAGCTAAAACGGCTTGCCATAACTGGGGGAGTAGTTAATGGTCTTGTGTTTTGGTAATGTTTAGGTGATAACCAGACAGCTGACCAAACTCTGTCAGAGTTCTCATAAGTTTAGGGAGGCTTACATCTAGATTTTGGAGCTAGGTGATATTATCATCCGCAAAAAATCCAATTATACAGTATGTTCAGTATTTGCAATAGTAATTCCTCTAAGCTCTTCATTTTGCCTGCCTGGGCCAAGGGCTCTATGTAATGCGAAGAGAGCTGGACTGAGGCAACAATTGTGCCTCTAAACAATTGAAAGCTATCAGTTAGGTGGCCATTCATTTTTACCCTGGCCCTCGGACTATCATACAGTGACACCCCCTAATAAATTGATTATTAAAGCCAAGACGCTCGAGTACCTTGTATAAAAAGGGCCAGCTGACCTGGTCAAAAGCTGCTAAAGCCAAACTCAGTTGTTGTTTCGGCTTGGTCTATGGCATGCAATGTTTGTCTTATGCTGTCTTGAGTTTGACGACCTTTAATGAATCCAGTTTGATCCTCATGAATCAAGTCTATAAGACAATGTACTCCATTCTCTTAGAGATTATAGAGGTAAAGAGTTTGTAATCAGCATTCAGTATTGAGATTGGGCAATATGACTCACAATATTCTATTTATTCCTTCCTTAGGGAGGACCGATAGCCTATTACAGCCTCTCTCCATGAACTTAAACCTATTTCAGTTCATTGCCAAGGCATGCGTTTACTAATTGAAGTTAACGTTGATTTGTGATACATTTGTTTTCTTTTTTCAACTTACTTGAAAGACGAACCCTATAGTTTACAACTATAAAAATGATTTAAACAATTTTACAGCTAAAATAATACACACAATTTAACTGTAAAACTGATATCAGCGACTGCAATATGTTCAACTTCCTTGTTGATCCTGCAACAACATTTCAATGAATCAACCAATCAGATTCGAAGGACAAGTTTTCATGTCAAGTTTAAGATTAGGGTTAAGTGCTTACATCAGTGGTATTCACTTTAACAGATCAATTGTAAATGCTTTCATAAATTCACATTTTCTGCTTTTAAATCTCCCGCAAATTGGCCCCATTGTAAGCACTTTATTTTTATGGTTCTCAACATTTTGCCACAAATGTTGTCGATTGAGCTTTCCTCTGAACATGAATCAGTGCGCATTTTGTGGGTTGCTGGTGTTGTGTTAGAGGTGTCTAAGCTGGCCTACTGTAATGTGCTATACATGGCATTTCATTGTCCTTTTTAGGGAGTTAGTCTCCCACCTGGTGGTCATAATGTTAAACTCCATCTAATAGGACCATGGAATGAAAGATAAGACAACAGTCTTTGTGTAATTCACGCACATAAAGAGCATTGATATGAAGGGTTTGTCTTGGGTATACAATAAATACTTCATAGACGTTTTTCGGTGTGTTATTTTATAGCAACGCTTCTCATTTATAGCATATAGTGTTCTTTTCAGATTTGAACGCACAAATAGCTCGATTTCTGTTTGTTGTAACGTCATCATTCTTTATTTATTATCATCTCTGATGTATGATTGTTCTTCGATCGCATGTTGAGATTATTTCGCATTGCTAATTAATGTTCAGAAAGAAGAGGTAGAGCAGACAGGGAGTAATTAAGCTTCATGTTAATGAGTTACAGCTCAGTAAGTTTCGAATAACATTAAGTATTAGACACACAACCGTGTGTGAGCTGTCAATTCATTCAAAGGTCTGCTAACATTTGGATAGAGAACACATCAAATCCAGTACACGAGAGGATTAAGATATTAATATCAGTATCATCAATATCAGAAATGCGCCATCAAGAGACAGCATCAAATCCGTTCTTAAACTCACAGACGGGAGATGTTATGTAAACACTCAAAGTGCATATTAAATAATCTCATGAATGTTATGCAATCTGTCAACTAAGACTGCAGTGAGCGTGAGCACACACACACACATACACACACGCACGCGCGCGCGTGGGTTGTCATGTTTTATGGGGACATAGACCTATTGATTCTTAACTGTAGCCTATATTCTATCCCTCTAGCCTACACTAACCATAACCGTGCCCCAAACCTATCTATCACAGAAAACTTTTTCAAAACACTTCAAAAAGCCAAAATTTACTGGTATTTCTATCCGAGTCCCCATAACAAACCACACACACACACACACACACGCACAGACACACTTAGGTGGTTAGCTAAAGTGAAGAGAGAGATTAAATAAAGAGGTCATTGTGTTCTAGACAACAAAATCGAGATTAATAAATAAAACAGTAATTTTATTTTAAAACCATAAAGTCAAAGTGATAGCATATCAAAGAGAACAAAATTATGCAGTAGATTTGAAATGAACTAATAGTCTTGTCAAGTCACTTTTATTTAGCGCTTTGTACAATCAAGTTGTTTTAAAGCAGATTTACAGCGATAAACAGGAAAATAATAATTCAATGATGAAAACAGAATTAATCTCTGCCGTAAAGCAGCTCTAAAAAGACAGTAAAAACAGTCATTATTCAGTTGAAATAGCCTACTGAACGTAAGTTGAAATACTGAATACGTATGTGTCGATTCATTTCGGTCCAATAACAAACAAAGTAGGCCTACATCAATTATGAAATGAGTTCAATTCCGCAGTAAAGCACAGATCTTTAAATTGAAAAAAATAATATAAAGAAATAAAAAATACATATACTGTATATAGGCTAGGCTACAGATTTTTATTTATTTATTTTTTATCAGATATAATATGATTTGTTTCAAATATAAAATGGTTCCTTACCCAGACAGACACACAATCATAAATAATGTAAATTATTTATCCATTTAAAAATCCATTATTAAATTAATGAATATTAATTTATTCTGAGCCGCTATTGGTGGTCACTGGAATCTTCCAGCAGAGGGCAGCAGAACCTAAAGTAAGAGCGCCCATCACACACACTTGCTTTGCAAAAATGTCCTTCATAAAAACATGATTCAATTTTATAAATATTTTATTTGAAAGTATACATGTGCAAAATTAATTAAAAATTAATATAACATGTAATCGTTTGTTTTACGTAGCCTATAAGTTATTTTTAGTGGCATATTTAATTTCTTTTAGGAAACTCCTCATCAGCACCATGACATAAACATAACAGTAAATTTGCAGATTATATTTGTGACTCCATAGTCAGGGTTTCTCATTTCAATCTGAGGTATGCATAACAATAGACAAAATATGTGAATATTTTGCAAGTTATACATAAACCATATCTTTCTGTATTTGATTTATTACCTGTGAGCAAATCACTCTTAAAAAAAGGTTCAATGCAGTTCTATGGGTTCTTGACTCAATTCTAAATGTAAAAAAATAATTCTATGTAAGGAGGAGAAATGTATTATACATTATTATTATTATTATTATTTTAACAACTGCTTATATTTTTTCTACTGATATATGTTTCATAAAATTGGCATACAATTAAAATTTAATTAATTAAAACTAAGTCAATAAAATGGTGGAACCTGAAGCGCCTGACTTGAACCCATTTTTCTAGAGTGTAGTATCTGCAGCAAATGTACATTATAATTGTGACACCTTGAACAGTCTATTAAATACAGGATTAAAGAATAGGAACTTTCTGTACCATGTCCTCCACCACAGGAACATTGGCAAATTAAACACGCTTTACATTCACTCTGTGGCTTCTTATTTAATTATAACTATTAATTGACTTAATCAGCAGAGCAAAAAGAATGGAGTGAAAGCCTCAACCTGCACGACATTTAATTTTTTAACTAATTCAAAAACCAGTGCTGCTCTGAACCAGTTAACCTGAGAGATGTGACAGCAGCTCATCAACACGTTCTTCAATTAAAATGTCTATGAGGCAGATTTAAAAGGCTGTTGCATTTGAATGCCTCCATTAACACGTGTAATACAAAAGAAGGGTGAATACAAACGAGGTTTCAGAAAACAAATCCCTTTATAACATTTAACGCAGGAAAAAGAGCTCTGTAACTATCTGTTAATTAAACCCGCTTAGATAGCAGTCTGTCAGAGAATCCAATGATGATGTTAGAAATAAATTGGTAATGGCAAGAGACTCCTAGTTGTTGGAAAGCCGTGAAAAGGGGGGTTTATTTCTGCCTCGCATAATAATTAGCCAAGCATTTCTTTCATTTGTTTTTTACAGACAGTTTACAGTAATATGTTAACATTTTATTCACAGTAAAAATGATGTGCATGCAATCAAAGCAAAACTAAAACCCTTGATACGTATTCTCTGAGTCTGTGCACTACATTAATGTTGGAAATACTGGCAGGTGAGTATGCTGAACCTTACAGTAAAAATACATTGATTTTACAGTAAGGCATTTAAGACATTGTGTTTTACTGTAGCCTATATGCAATTTATCATGCTGAAACAAAACAGCTTGAATGTGAACTATCCAATCCATTCAAACCTGTTTGTAAGTGTAAAATGTACTGATAACAATACAAGTGGTGCGATGGAACGCCACATAACGACTTTATTAAAATTGGTCTTCGAATTGGTATAGCAATTCGAAGACACATTAGAGAGTCGAAAGTGTTTTGACCCATTAGAACTGTTACTTGCCCCCAATAAACTGTTATTTTTTTGCTTATCTTGAACATTGGTAAATTGTCTCAACAGTGTGATGTATCTGTACATTTAAAGCCGCTGTATGTGTAGGCTATTTTGTGTGTATTGCAACACATTCTCACCCCAAGACGTCACCTTTGACCATGCTTCAATATTTGACGCTTTAGGCACCCTTTAGCGTCAGTTACTGTGTATTTGTACTTAGTTATTCTGTGCCCACTCAAAAAAAAAAGATATGTTGGCTTTAATTAACTTTTTTATGTCAACTGGTTCCACATAACTGGGTTACGTTAAAAGAAGCATAATTTGTTCATGTAAGTTCAACATTATGGAATTAAGTCATTTTAAGTGACCATCTGAGCAGAGTGTTAAACGTTAATGAGATAATTAAGTGATGATTGAGCATTATTGAAGACACCTGATGTTAACAAGCAGAATCACTGAAGGAGAAAACCAGAATTTGAAGTCACCAGTATGGTGATCGGTGTTTGTTTAGTTGGGCTCTTAACCATTAACTCATTAACTTTAGATTTTAGTTGGCTGCTGTACATGAATTATAACAAATACCAGATGAACAAATAGTAAAGGTGATCTGATGGTGTTGGTTGTGTTTTAACATAAGCGTTATTTCACAATCATTTGACCTGAATTTAATCTTATGCATAGCAGCACTGTCATTATAGGCCATAACATTTTTAGCCCTTTCAATTAAATCCAAATGATCAAATCAATAGAATTAGAAACTTCTAAAAAAATATATTTTATAACATTTTAGGAAAGCACACACAGACATCAAGATTTAGTGTACGAGTGTCAGCAATGGTGACAAAGAGATCAACTCTGAACATAACCTCATTATTATGTGTAGCAATGCATGATGGGAGCCATTAATGAGTTTTTATTGGTGGCACCCAGAATGCACTGCAACATGCTTTATAATTGTCACCATTGTTGATATTCACAGGCTGATTCTTGATGTCTATGTGTGCCTACATAAAACATTTTTTAAACTTTTCTTTTTTTTTATTGATTTGATCATTTCGATTTCTTTGAAAATGCTAAAAATGCTATGCATTTTCATTTTCATATCCAAAACGATAGCGATCCCAAATTCACAGCGAACGAAGTTGTGCGCAATGAAAGTGTCATGCTCAGCATTTTGAAGACTTCAGTTAGCCTCCTTAGACCTTAATGTCATTGAAAACCTTTGGGAAAGGATAAACACGAACTGTGATAAGTTATGCAGGTCTTCAAGTGACGCTCAACTTTGGGAAGAACTTAAGGAAGGAAGGGAAAAAAATTAAGCACAGCACATGCACAAAGTTTAGTAAGTCATCTCAATGCACAGGAGAATGGCCAATGCAGTCGCATCCTAGGGCGTCATATAGTGACGCTTTTGACAATGCGTATCATGAGCACAAAATGGTAAAAAGCTCACATTTCCTGTGAGCTTTTTGTTTTTCTATCCTTTTTTTTTTGTATAAAACAATCAAACCCATATATTTTATTGTTTGCCTTTCCTCCCAAATAATTCTGTAACAATACCTTAAGCAAATTAGTGTATTCTTCCCATTGTGAATTTACAATTTATGAAAGAACCGTTCGTTTTAAAATCTTCCCGGTAGCCTACTGACATTTGTTATGACATCCGCTTCAAACATTACAATGGCCATGACAACTTTCGTTAACTCTCCAACAAGTAAATCCACTTCAACAGCTAAGTAGGCTACTCTTCGACAGCAATGAACTAAAGGAACCTCAAAAAACGGAAGTTCGAAGACAAAATTCCAAAAATGGCTGCGCGCTTGTTTCTCTGGCGCATAAGATATCGTCCACCGAACTGTATGGCAAGCTAAATTACAGTTAAACAACGAACAGATTTTTTTTATACTGTAGGGTTTTAAAAATAGTTATCGTTGTTTTCCGTTAATATGACGAATATGCACGGCTGTGTGGTGACGCTGGGGTTTCCTCACTGTGTGTGTGTGTGTTGAGGAGGGTGTTGTGAATGTGCAGAAGATGAGTGTGTGTGAAGGTGAAGCACCGCTGGCTGCTGGTGCTGATGCTGTACAGACACTGATGCTCTTGGAGACTCTTCAGCACCTGCATGGTCAGCTCCACGACTCCGTTTAAACACTCGGCTTTTGGGGGGGAAAGTGCAATTAAGACAACGTGTAGCTTCTTAAAAAGTGACCTACTATCCTAAAGCGTCAAGCAACCAAACTTTTACCGCGGGAAATCATCGTTATCACCCCGATGAGTGAATTACCGTTGACTGCGGCAAACTGTTCCCTACAGGAGTCTATGGTGCCGTCAAGCCCACGTTGGGGCGGGAGGACATTTACCCGCGTATCAACACGGCATTTTAACGGACAGCTGAATGAAATGCACTTATTTCCTCTCCAGCAGCATATATTCTAAATATATGAACAACCGAGGGATATATTCAAGGATTCATCTACAAATCACACATTGCAGCAAACAGGTAAGTCTAACTCTATCACTGTTCTATTTTACAGCAGGCTTTACTGTAACGAGCTTACCGAGGAGACAAAACCTAGGCTAGAATCCTAAACAACAGCATTTCTTGCCATCATAGGGCATCATAATCAGTTTCAGTATATGTCCAGAAACGCATGTCTAGGTAGACAGCTCTCTAGGTTTGGAGACACAGACAAAAGGTAAGTTTGTAATTGATTTCAGGATGCACTGTAAATGCAGCAAAAACTTTCCTGATGAATCCTGGATGTGTATCAGGTGTTTTCATGAAAGTTTTTGAGGCGAGACATGAAAAACTGTCATTGATATAATGAAGATGGATTCTTACCGCACCAATACATTAACTAGTCAATAAAATCTGCTCAGGTGAAGCTGATGAAGCATATGATCAAATGCTATACATGCTTCATGACATATTTTGTCAGAATATTCTACATTACATGAATAACCTGACTTCTGATAAAGTAAACTCCCAACAAAAATGTCCAATATAGCCAAATGTGAGAGAATACATTTCTTTTTTTTTAAATTCACAAGCAAAAGTCTTCTTTTTGGCCACTCTGCAAATATTATCCCTCTCGCACGTTAATTTGCCATCAAATCTTAATATTCCCATCACCGCTATCTTAATTAACTGGCTCCAAGTCATTAGTCATGTGAGCAAGAATATGAATATAATTATGCAAATTCACATGCCAAGTTTCAGAGATTATCATGACAATGATCCCTAAAGATTTTTTTTTTTTTTGAGTTTTCTAAACACTATTGAACTATAGTATAGTATGGTGAATCCCCCAAAGAAAACACCATTCAGTGTGTAAAAGCATGTACGAAATTCAAAGTCAGGTAGTTTAGTGATTCTCCATTACTAACAGCCCTTAAGATTTGCATATTCATGACAGCACTTATGCTACATCCCAAAGAGTTATGATAGGCGGCACTCTTCCTTGCATATATTTGCATAATGTTTACCAACATTAAGAGGCAGGAGTGCAAAGCCGCCATGTGGGCCGGTGTCCAGCAATCATTTAAACAGGATGACAGCGATGCCAAGGATATCATCTATTTACAGCTCTGATATCTATGCATAATCTTAAGTAATCACAAAGAAAATAATATCCTTTATGAAATGGATTGCATATTGATTTCGCAAGAGGCAAAAATACATTTCTCCAGGTCAAGACACTTGTTGAACTTTAGAGAATATATTTCATTTTCAAGCATGAACAATTGCAGTGCCAGTAAGATGTATTACTGGAGCCCTGTGCAATTTGGTGTGAGGGTGCGGATACAGGGGAAGATGGTGCAGAGGTTGTGTTCTCTATCTATCACCTCCATGCTGTTTACCTGACTATACAAAAGACTTTATCACATTCAGAGTGAAGGGAAATACGGACAACAGCCATTTGTCAGCATGATAGGGCATTTATAACAGAGTCAGAGACAGCGGACCCCCCAAACCATTAAAGTATCTTCAGTCTTCATTTATCTAATCCCGTAATCCCTCAATAAGAAATAATTAAGCTCATTTTTTATTAAAGTTCATTTAAATCAAATTTGATAATGTGCCACGTGGCCAAATAAGATATCAGCAAGCATGATGAACAAGGCAGTATACATGTGTCTGATACTGTACTTGTGAATTACTTGGTTGTGCTATGTATAATCTCAGCTCTGCTAGTTGTGTCAGAGGTTTATATATAGACCTTTAAATAACCTTTAAGGTGTAATCTATCTCCATGACACTTAACCAAGGTCTTCCTATTTGCCAAGAGATCTGGAGTGAAAAAAGGCCCCTGGCAAGAGTTTCTTATCTCCGTAGAGATGAGATGGCAGACGGGCCGTAAAAGCAGAGGATGTTAGACTGCGGGGGTGATGGACGTTTGGGTGAAAAGTCATAAGGGTGACAAATGCCTCTGTGGTGACAGTAATGTAATGGTAATCAGGGTCTCTAGGTGATGTGATCTGAATATTCATGTCTTCGAACATTTTGCTGATTTTTTTTTTAGAAAGGATTATTCCGTAAAGTGCACAAAGCAATGCCAATAATCTACAGTTGAGCACAATTAAGAATTCAAGAATTGGCTCCCTTTAAATTTATGAGTCTATCAATCTATCTATCTATCTATCTATCTATCTATCTATCTATCTATCTATCTATCTATCTATCTATCTATCTATCTATCTATCTATCTATCTATCTATCTATCTGACATTGAGACAACTCTCGAGGGTGATAATCATACTCAAGTCTAGTCTTGCTGTCTATGAATCTATGTATCTATTATCCGTCTATGTCTATCCGTCCGTCTATCTATCTATCTATCTATCTATCTATCTATCTATCTATCTATCTATCTATCTATCTATCTATCTATCTATCTATCTATCTATCTATCTATCTATCTATCTATCTATCTATCTATCTATCTATCTGACATTGAGACAACTCTCGAGGGTGATAATCATACTCAAGTCTAGTCTTGCTGTCTATGAATCTATGTATCTATTATCCGTCTATGTCTATCCGTCCGTCTATCTATCTATCTATCTATCTATCTATCTATCTATCTATCTATCTATCTATCTATCTATCTATCTATCTATCTATCTATCTATCTATCCATCTATCTGTCTGTCTATCTATCTAAGTTTTGACAAAAATATGAAGCAAGCAGCACAATTGTTTTCAACACTGATCATAAATGTTTCTTGAGCATCAAATCAGCATATTAGAATGATTTCTGATGGGTCATGTGACTGAACTCTGGAGTAATGATGCTGAACATTCAGCTTTACATCACAAGTATACATTTCACAATAGATAACAGAAAACAGGTGCTTTTAATTTGCAACCTTCATTACACAGAATTTCCTAATGTAATTCCAAAATGTAATTCAAATGCCAACTTATGAATTACTGTAAAAATAAGCCTAAATATTGCCCAACCCTAATATCCAAATGAGACCATGTGATACTGAAACATTGTAGAATATTACAATAATTTATCATTTGAGCATCACAAAAATCTTTTTGTCCCCCCTTCCAGAATGCCAGTAAACGCGTCTCACCTCTCAGCGAGTCCTAAGGGCATTTGGGAAAACTCCTCTCTGCCGAATGCCTCCCTTCCTGGCTTTTCCTCAGACTGGGACACCCCCACATTCACTGTGGCCGCTCGCTTCCGTGTGGCGGCCACCCTGGTGCTCTTCGTCTTCGCGGCGATCAGTAACCTCTCAGTGCTGATTAGCGTGACCCGTGGTCGAGGACGGCGTCTGGCCTCACACCTGCGACCTCTCATCGGCAGCCTGGCCTCTGCTGACCTGGTCATGACTTTTGTGGTGATGCCACTCGACGCCATATGGAATATTACAGTGCAGTGGTATGCCGGCGACGCCATGTGCAAGCTCCTCTGCTTCCTCAAGCTCTTCGCCATGCATTCGTCAGCATTCATCCTGGTGGTGGTGAGTCTGGACAGGCATCATGCAATCCTACACCCACTGGAAGCTCTGGATGCGGGTCGCAGGAACAAGAAGATGCTGCTGGCTGCCTGGATACTCAGTCTCCTGCTCGCCTCGCCACAGGTACGGCAACAAGATGTCATGTTAATTGGGGTTGTCATGTGTGAGACTTGTCTTGTTATGAAGCAGCACAAAACTGTCTCGAAGGATTCATAGATGGATGATAATGTTGTTGTTTAACAACACAAAGGTGATGTTTTTTTTTCAGTAAAATACTTCCACTTCATGTCCAATTTACAGCTTAATATGAAGAGACAACTATAATCATGTTCCTTACACTATAACCAGTTTCATAATTCATATATGAATCCCACATGAGCCTTGCCTTTGAAATAATACTTGACAGTGTATTGGTTTACAGTAAAACAGACAAAACACAGCTTTTCTATATAATTAATACAGGTATTTTAGATACAGTTTGTAGTGCCAATACATCCAAAATGACATATTATGACAATGACTTCAAAACAAATTTAAAACCAGCACTGATAGGTGCTTGAAGACACAAAAAATGACTATTTATTGTTAATCAGTATAATTTGATTTCTTTATTAATGTTCATAATAATTTGTATGGTGCTTATTCATCCGTTTGACCACAAGATACACCTGAAACATGCACAAGTTGAAAAGCTTTTGCCCATTTTACGGTCCAGTCGAGACAAAGCCTCGTTGCTTCAGCTTTAGCAAGCCATTCATAGCTTGATTTCATACAAAAATGCAGCGTATCCCACTAGCAACATAACACGGATTCAATACGTAATATGAGAAGGTGGAAGTACCACCAATCATAGATGGACAAAGTGTTCTGGAAACCTGTTTGAAAACAGCCGTGCAATTCCAGTTGGAGATGAGAGTGGTGCAAAAATGACTCACTTCAGACTTTACCTTTGTGGAAGAAAAGTGTCACACAGCCAAACTGAACTGAGTTAAGTTTTCTTGCAAATTAAAATGGTGGATGTCGTTTGTTTTTAGTGAAATTGCATTTTCAGTCTGCCACATACTTTTCCTGATAGCCATCTAAGCTTGAGCATTTCATTAAGCAATCAGTTGTAGCTTAAAGTGGTGCAATAACTGACCCTGGATCAGTGACTCTTCAGTGAGCACTTGCTGCATTGATTATAGATCCTATTTGTCAAGCTAGACTAGTCCTAGGGCATTTTCTGTAACCTTTAAAATGCCTGACTGAATCTTGTTAGTGTGTCTTTGTTTCTCTCCACACACTTAATTCCAGTAGTGTCGTTTTTAGCAGCCTGTGGATGTGACCATGGCGTTTAAAATTATTACAAGTGAGATAAAGAAGCCTGTCTGAGACAAGGTCAGTTAGGCAGCCATGGATAATGCGAAAGAGATACCACTATTAAGACAGAGTGGGTGGTGAATTGTAGATATCAATATATCTTAGCTCTGAACCTAAAAAATAAGTGCTTCCCTCTGTCACACTGATAAATCCAATCGTGATGGAGAATATAGAGGTGTCTCAAGGGAAAATAATGCTAACATGGAGCAAATCAATTTCTTGGTAACACTTTAGAATAGTGGTCCGTCAACCGTCATTAATAAGTTACTATGCAGGAAGTAATGCAGGACTAATGAGTAGTACATTAACACTTTAGCTACTACTATTAACTAATAGAAACAAGCTTAACTAATCAGAATTTAGGAAATAGTTCCTTATTAGGTAATCAATAAGCCTTATTAATTAACTATTAACTAACTGACAAATTATAAAGAACCGTATTGTAATCAGTCATCTTTTTGACTCTGAATTTAGTCTTAAAATGTGTCACTAATTACCCAAGTGTTACCTAATCAGGAACTACTAAATATTTCACTTTAAAATAATGGTCCAGATCATAGTTCCTGCAGTGGCTAGTCTTCCCGATTCGCCCCGATTCCAGTTTCTTCAGTGCTTTTTCTTGCGTTGACATGTTATTAAAACCCCTTTCACACAGCGCGTTGATCCCGGGAAATTGCCATTCTGTGTGAACGCAAACACGACCCGGGATTGATACCGGCATCGATCCCGGGTTAGAGACCTAGTAACATTGCCGGAATCAGTCCCGGAACGTGCGCTATGTGAACAAAAGCCAGGACCAATGCCGTAAGGGGTGTGTTATAGTGATGACGCTCGTGCCATCGTGCGGCTCTGCTGCTCTTAGAAGAAAGTTTGTGTTCGTCATCAACAAGGATAGGGATGAACAAATGTCTGCAAACTGGAACGAAGCAGAGACCAGGAGCTCCTCACTATCCGTGCTGATGCTGAGATGGTTCACCAGCTTTGTGGAACGGTATGCACGTGTACATTTTTTCGACGCGTACGTTATACGTCTCATCCTGACGTCATGTGCCTTTCCGGGATTTTTCCGGGTTGTGTGTGAACGCACTCACAGATCCCGGCAAATCATATATATAAAATAAAGAGAGCAATTATTTTAAATTATTGTAATTTAAGCAACTGCCGTCTATAAGAACCTGATGAAAACAGCTGCTGTCAACAATTAGTGATCAAAAGACCTTTGCTAACTTTTTCACTACTTCACTACTTTTTCCCCAACTTAAAAATGAAAATTTCCTGATAATTTACTCACCCAAAATGCCATCCAAGATGTTTGTCTTTTCAGTGGAAATTTTCAGTGGATGTTAATTAGATTTGATTTGGACTTCAACATTTTGGTTGCCATTCAAGTCCATTGTGTGTAGAAAAATTCTAAAATGTTTTCCTCAAAAAAGTTAATTTCCTTTCCACTGAAGAAAGAAAGACATGAACATCTTGGATGACAGTGGGATGAGTAAATTATCAGGAAATTTTCATTTTGGGGTGAAAAATCTTTTAAAATGAAGTTACTGCTAGGTTGATGTACAAGATATTGACAGTTGTCAGCACTGAAAAAAATGTTATAATTCAAACTAAATAATGTTTAATTCACTGAATTGTCTTTATCACTCTCTCTCTCTCTCCTCTCCACTAAAAGCCTCATGCATTCATTCAATGTAAAGTTGGAAACGATTTAAAAAAA
This sequence comes from Pimephales promelas, assembly GCF_016745375.1. The sequence continues at coordinate 3,096,444 of NW_024121233.1, forward strand.
AATATATATTTGTGTCTGAATGTGCTAACGTTGTTTTCTAAAAATAAGAAACCTTGTGCTCTTAAAATAAGAAAATATGTCTTGAAATTGGAATTGGACACATTGGAGTGTGTCAAAATATACCATTCACTTTAAAAAGATACTTAATTAAATGAAAGAAATCACCAAAATTGGCATTTTTTTCTAAGTAAGAAAATTCAAGTAAAATTTTCTCAAAACAAGCTAAATAATCTTTGGCTTTTAGTTCTAGGCTAGTTAATTTATCTTAGAAGAAAAAAAATAAGAATTCTTGCCTTATTTTAAGATTTTTTGACTCGGCAAGATTTCATTTTTTGCAGTGTGAATGAACCGAAATCAAACAATCCCGTGACAAATGCCGGGTCACATTATCCGTGTATTTTCTGGAATCTCTGTGTGAAAGGGGCTTAATAGTGTTATGCTAGTGTATTACTGTGTTCATTAAAATGCCTTGTGCTTTAATTTCCTCTCGTCGACACTTTTCTTTATAAATTGCTTTTTATCGTTTCAGTTATTTATTTTCAGGGCAATTAAGGCTGAAGGAGTTGACTTTGTGCAGTGTGTAACACATGGAAGCTTCCAGCACCGCTGGCAGGAAACAGCCTACAACATGTTCCACTTTATCACCCTGTATGTGTTCCCTCTGCTGGTAATGAGCTTCTGCTATACTCGAATCCTTGTGGAAATCAACCGGCAGATGCCTCGTGGTAAAGGTGACTGACTTCTGCTCTCTTCTGACATGGTATCTGTCATTGATAAACAGCACAACTGCATCCAAATTCACAGTTTCATCTCTGAATTTGATGGAGAACTTGGTTCTCAACCCCTGGTGATGTACAGTAGTGGCCATAAGTGATGTCAATTTGATGACAAAACTATTTGAATAAAGATTATTCAAAGTAAGAATATTGATCGTTTCCATTTGTGATGATAACGCAATGAAACATGCTAAATTGTGTGTGGAGTAATTTTTGGCCAGGCTGCCATACAAATAACTTATGAACACATGGCAAAACAAGAGAGAACCAACTAAATATGAATCTGATGTTTTTATATATATTTTTTTTGTATAGTAAAATAAAAACTGTAGCTATAGTTTGACATTTTTTGACAAATAATTTTGTCAGAAAAATTGCTTAACCAAATTTAGTGTTTTGTTCTCCCCTCATATTTAAATTATGAAAAAAATATTTTGATGGTTTTATCAAATTTGTAGGGTCATTAAAAATCGCTTTTAGCCACTACTGTATATTCTATTCAGGGCTTCAACTTTTAAATTAATTCAGTTTTATTACAGATTTCTAAAAAGAAATAAGTCGTTTCATGTGGTGTGATGGATAAGTTATCCAACACAGCATATTGTTTCTTAACCTGTTGATGTCTTATTTATATACGGACTATATCAATTGTCTTATTAACTTCTGCAAAATGTTTGTAATCTTTAGAGGCCATCAGACATCATTATGATTTCTTATGAATTGGAAACATAATTCATATGTAAAAAATAATCTTTCAAGCTTATTTTTCCTGACCCCTCAGGGTTAAGCAAAAACTCACTTAATTTAGAATATATCTATATAGTTGTGGCCAAAAGGGGGCCACTACTATTTTTTATTTTATTTTTTTGCTTCTGAAATAAATGTATCTTGATTTAAGATTTTTTTTAAGATTTATTTTTTAATGAAAATCAAGACAAAAATCTTAAGAATTTTTATTTTTTTTTATGTATAAAACTTTTTTGTGTCAAAATGATAAAGCAGGTCAGACAGCACTTGCCTCACATGTCCTATCCTATCTATGCTTTTGTAGGTGGAGAGCCATGTCTGAGACGCAGTGGAACCGACATAATCCCGAAGGCTCGCATGAAGACCCTGAAGATGACCATCATCATTGTGGCATCATTTGTGGTGTGCTGGACGCCATACTACCTGCTCGGCATCTGGTACTGGTTCCAGCCTCGAATGCTGCAGTTGATGCCGGAATACGTCCATCACGCCTTCTTCGTCTTCGGGAACCTCAACACGTGCTGCGATCCGGTCATCTACGGTTTCTTCACACCCTCGTTCCGAGCGGACATAGCCAGCTGCTTCTGCAGAAGGAATCACAACTCTTCTCCTAAATCATTGGACCGACTCTCTGCAAGGAGAGGGGGCGCAAGCGGAGAAGCCGAGTCGGACCTGGGAAGCGGTGACCAGCCCAGCGGACAAGCAGCATAGAGGGTCAAAACACCTCAGAGTTACAATTTGAGGTGTGGATTTACCCTTTGAACATGAAATATGGAGATTTCACTCAGTGTCCAGACATCTATATATCGTCGCTGTAAGACGGAAAATCATTTCTATTGGTTGCCCTTTACGCCTGACTGTGGAAGGAGCTTTTGACTTAACATCCTAGCTCAAGCTGTCAGTCAAACCTCATAACTACACACACCATTATCATGAATGAAGTGCCAAACACATTTTAGACCATCTCGGCTTGTTTGCAATGCAAGGGTAAATAAACAACTGGTTGTTGAATAGTACATTATCTTTACACAAGAAACTATATAAAGGGTAATGTTTGCATATTTGAGGAACAGAGAAGAGTGTCTTAAAGGGATAGTTCACCCAAAAATTCTGTCAGTATTTACTCACCCTCATGTTGTTCCAAACCTCTATGTGTTTGTTCTATTTGTTCTGCTGAACACGAAGGAAGATCTCAATGGTTTGGAACAAATTGAGGGTGAGTAAATACTGACAGAATTTTCATTTTTGGGTGAACTAACCCTTTAAAGTCCCCGTGAAGCGGAAGTTGCAAACGATTTTTCTCCAGTGCTGTGACGTATTTCCAAGTGAAACGGAATATTGAACAGAGGGCAGGGTTTTACTCTAGCGCTCCTCCTCTCCATCTCTCGCTCATAGCAAACTAACGGTTTGAGGGGAGTGGTTAAGCGTTTCCCCACCCAAACTGTGAAACCTACGTCATCAGAAAAAGAAACCGTTCCTGACCGGAAGTAACTTTTCAGATTTTGATTAAAGATTACTAAGGTAAAACATTTTTTTAATATATATTCACTTGCACGGATTAATTGTTCACCACAAGACTAGTAATATGCGCTAACAAAGTAAATAGGTTCAATTTTGATTTCACGGGGACTTTAAGCACTATTCGGATGGTAATTGTTTCTCATTGGGTCAGATGGTATTTTCAACATTACAGGTTAGTTGGTGATTTTATTGCCACCCGAATCCAGAATATCAGTGTTTTTTCCCACTACGGCCGTGTAAAAATCCCAGTCAAATAACCAACTGTTTTTGACAAACACCAAGGTCGTGTGGTAATTTAATACCGTCCGAATCCACATCTCTGAGTTTACAAGAGATCACTTCAAAATTCACTGTTTAAATCTTTTTTGATCACTGCCGAGCACCATATACGTACAATAACTGTTGTCCTTCACTGTAATATGCATGCATTTTAAAGATGTACACTTTTATTACTGAAATGCTGGAAAGTATTTACATGAACAATATTTCTTCACTAGCGAACAAAAAGGAGAAAGAGAAAAAAGCACATAAAAAAAGCAGCCATATTGCGCCAGAACGCCCACCACACACCAGCTTACTGGTGGAGAGGAGACAGAGTGATGAAGCCAATGGTATATATGGGGATGATTAGGAGGCCATTATGGACAGAGGCCACTGGGCAAATTTGGCCAGGATGCCGGGGTTACACCCCTACTCTTTCGAAAGACCTGGGATTTTTTGTGGCCACAGAGAGTCAGGGCCTCGGTTTTACGTCTCATCCGAAGGACGTTGCTCTTTGACAGTATAATGTCACCATCACTATACTGGGGCATTAGGACCCACACAGACCACAGGGTGAGCAACGCCACTTACTGGCCTCACTAACACCTCTTCCAACAGCAACCTGGTTTTCTCAGAAGGTCTCCCATCCAGTTACTAACCAGGCTCAGCCCTGCTTAGCTTCAATGGGCAACCAGTCTTGGGCTACAGGGTGACATGGCTGCTGGCTATGTAAACTACAATGTAAAACTCGGCGCTTAGCGTCTACGTCACGGCTCTCAGCCCGCCCTCTGTCCGTTGATTGGCCGGCCATCCAACAGGAGCGAAATGAAATTAGCGGAAGTAGGACGTCTGACGTATTCAGGCTAATATATAAATCTACAATATCAGCTTTTTATTTTTTTTAAATAATTAAACGTTAGTCATTGTTTGTTTTGGACAAGGTTTCCGCCCGACAGCGACGATATGCTGCTGATGGTGTCTTGTATTTATGACATGTGTAAGTATAATGCGTTCGCTTGAATTGGGTGAATGCGCTTACTATTGAACGTCATTGTGGTTTCAAGCTTGAATCTTCTAGAAAGATCCAACAACAGGTACATTTGAATGTAAAATACCAATTGGCAGCACAATATCTCAGGCAATACCTTGAATGTGAGATATTTGCCTGTCTGGAACAGGGTAATAAATATCCAGTGCCTCATTAATGGACCACTAGCATAACAGCTTACGTGTTTGGAATCAGTCGCCTGTGATCTCGAATTAATTATAGCACAGAGTTCAGAGACACAACCGCAGCTAAAAGCTTCTCTGACACATTGCTTCACCAACATTTCATCTCCGCTCCTGTTTAGGAAAGTCAATTAATGTTTTAAAATGGCCTTAGCACATAAATCACTCATGTGTTTATCTGTGGATTCACCATAGACGTGTTTCACTGAATTCATTCATTCTTGTTTGCGGTTTATTGTAGTGATGATATTGCATGGCTCTCCAGAAAACTATCTTTGTGGTGTGTGTGCTTGTGATTAAAAATTGATGTGGATGGATGGACTGTCCAGCCTTAAAGTGATAGTTTACTCAACCCATGTTGTTGAAAACCTGTTTTTCTGAGGAACATGAATCTTTACAAAGCTTGTTTCCATACAAGTACCTGCCGAGCTCAAACAAAGCTTTTTGTCTTATAATTTCATATTATTCATGCCATATTCCAAGTCTTATGAAGCCATACAAAAGCCTGACATTTTGGACATCAGTATCATCAAAAGTTGCTGGCAATAGCAAATAAGCAACATATTTGAGAGCAGGATTGCAGGATTGGACCCGTTTATGCCCTTTTACAAAGTCTTGATTTTTGTAAAAGAGCAAGATGATTGCTTGAATGTTCATAAACATTATTTTTCACATATTCTCCATTGTTCCAGCTCCTCTCTTCCCAGTCTGTCAGTAACGCTCTGTTTAGTTCCTTTCTCTTCTAAACCCCTCCTTCTGAAAAGCTCACTGTGCTCTGATTGGTCAGCCGACCAGTTTGTTGTGATTGGTCAACCGCTTCAAGTGTGTTTGAGAAATGCCCCCCCCTTACCATAACCGTGAGTTTCAACATTTCAAGTATGTCTTAGGTGGGAATAATTAAATGAGGAATATTGTGACGTGTTTTAAAAGTGTATATGGCTTAAATTTTGTTTGAAGCTTTGCAGTTTATGGTCACTATGAACTGTATACAGTGGCAGAGTAAAGAATCAAGATTCGGATTTTGTGTTCCTCAGCAAAAATAGCATTTCATGGTTAGGAATGACATGAATGATGAGAGAGCCTTTTTGGGTGAACACGTCAGGATCTGAATGAATGTGATTGCTGTTACAATGTGCTTCAAATATGATTAACAGTGTATATATAAAGAAAAACAAAAGTACTTTGTGTGTGTCTTTTCTTAAATTGACAGAGAATTGTAAAGGCGTAATAATGGTCGACTCAAAATGAATCAAGTCAACAATGGCTGTTTAGAGGAGCTTTGATCAAGCAGGTTCTCTGAGGAGCACGATTTATAGTGCGTTCATGTGCTATGCTAATTATGGTAAATACCAAAAGCCGACGTGGAAAATGCACATGAACACCCCCTCGTAGGATCATAGAATCATAGCTCGTAGGATATTTTGCCGAGACGAGATAACCTTTGACCTTTTAAAAATGGTGGAGAGCAACGCGAGAGTCGTGAATGGTAAAAATATGTGGTATTCATGATCTAGAAAATATACAGCATATTATTTAGCGTTTGAGTTTTGATAAATCATTTTCTTACTGTAACAGATGACTTAGGCACTCTAAAATAGTTTTAGCTAAATAACAGGTCTGGATCTACATCTTTTTACCACATTACAGAGACAAAAGCACTTGAACACAACACACTGGTAAATACCAGTTCACAAGTGGAAAATATCCTATTTTCCATAGCACCATGTGTCTAGACAATTCATGGGAAATTTAGGTTGTGTTTTCAAGGATCATCATGAGGATTCTTGTTAAAAAAGAGTGATGCTTAAAAGGGCTCAGTCATTAGATGTTGTGGGGATGATATAACTTATTCTCATATAGTCAAACTAAATGAATATTATGAAATAACACAAATGGAAATATATGTGGAACCAAAAATAGCCTAAATTATCTTATATTTTAGCTTGTTTAAATTTGCCACCCTGTCTAGATTACAGCTCAATATTTGGAGTGGACGTTCTACGACTTTTTGACTGTTTTTTGCGGTTACTTCACTCTAAAAAAACGATTTAATGCATTTGTGAACATATAGCCTATTCCCTTAATGATCTAGCTTCTAGAGATTTGCTCACTCTTGGCATTGATTTCACCTGGGATGCTTTTTAAACAGAATCAATGTATGTTGACTGCTTTTTCTTCCCTATTTAGTTCAATTAACAAATACACAAAAGTAATTAAAAGAAATACAATAAGGTTACAGTTGCTTGATTGCTTGTCCAGTGGTTGATTTTTTTATTACAAAGTAGGCTTCGTTAAAATATTTTACAGTAGGGTTTTGCACAATATCAGCATAAATCTTTATAAATTCATGGGTTAAATTTGAAGATTATTAGGTCAGCACACACACACACACACACACACACACACACACACACACACATATATATATATAGCTTATGTATATGTTTTCGTGTCTGGCATGTCATACACACGCTACTTCATGAGATCAGTCTGCAATACAAATTCTTCACAAAAAATGTATGCATCTCTTGATGGAAATAACATCACAACATTTAAGGTCTTGAGCCAATTCATGAGTGAAAATGATTATTCATGCTCCTCCCAACCATTCGTTCACAATTTAAGCCTACAAGTATTACTAACTTAACAACTTACTGTAATAAGTTGGTCACTATTAACAATCACACAAAAAGAATAGGACAATTTTCCCAGCATGCGTCTATACAGATTTTATATAGTTTTATTTTGTGCATTTTTACACAAAAAAAAAACATAAATTTTATTGGTCATGAACCAAATGTAGTTCATTCAGATCTATTTACTCTTTTACTTACATTTTCTTGAATATATATGGTATATTTAGTTGATTTTCCAGTTAGGTCTATTTCTACATGGTGTCACTTTATAAATAAATCTTTTGCCAAGCATCTAATAAATCTGCCTTCAACACAGAAAATCAATTAACATGGAGAGATTGCATTTTGGTGTAATTGTTTTCAGTGGAAGGTGTGAGAAAATGTATTCAGTGACAGGAAAAAAAAAGGTCTCCTATTTGTAGGCAGTTTTAACATTTTGACATTGGGAAGTGACAGCTAGTGGAGATTAACATTATTTAACACACACAAAAAAAAAAAAACGTCAAATGGTGGTGTCTGCATAAACCACTCAGTGTGATGGCCGTGTTGCAGTGTGTGAGATGTTGACAGGTCTCTCTGCAGTAAACACACCACTACAGTAATCACATCATCTCACTCGTGTTGCTGTGAGTGAGAAGAATGAAAGCGCACATCAAAATGCTCACACCTCTGACAAAGATGCATTGATTCTCCGAGCGATTAGACAGTTTTTAATGACCTTTAATGAGCACGATGAAACCAACCCTTCCAGTCACCTGCCAACACATGTCGTGGCTTAATTGAACTTAATGAAAGTGATAAACAGAAGAGGACACTTGAAACAGAACACAGCCTCATCCAATAATAATGTGATTACACTGTGATGTTATGAAGACTTTATGAGCTATATGGTAATAGAGCGCTGGCTAATTATCGTGGATGTATAAAGCATACAGCATATGCTAAACATATGCAAAATAGCTTCCAGCAACTGTGACTTGTTTTAATGTTTTTTATTTGCTTACTAAATTAATATGTACACATATTTATGTATAGCCTATACTACACTGTGTATGTATGTATATATATATATATATGTTTTTTCTCAATGTACTAGAAGCATTGATTATAAAAAATATATATATTTTATTTAAAGCTGAAAACCTGTCAAGAGTCAATATTTTTACAATTACTCATAAAACATATTCAATACCTATAGTATTTTTTTTAATAAAATGGTTATTTAACTACTTTAGTTAACATATGCATGAAAAACACTTAATCTTTGTTCATGTTAATTCTGGCATTACTAATAATACATTATTAAAATCAAAAGTTGTTTTTGTTAACATTAGTCATGCATGATGGTAACATTAGTAATGCAACATGAACAAACCATGAACTACGTGTTTTATTAGCTAACATTAACAAAGATGAATAAATACTTTCACAAATGTATTGCTTATTGTTAGTTCATTTTAGTTAATACATTAACTAATGTTAATGAATGAGACCTTATAAGTGTTACCAAACTAAATAATTAAAACAAACAAATAACAGAAAGAGCATTTAAAAGCTCTTGAGATCTGCCGGCTTACTTAATCCTTAAAGCATTAGAAGAAAACTCATCTAACCGAATGAGCTCTCATGGGTGCTTGGTATAGCTTTATTTTTAATCACTCTGGTGTTAAAGAATGCTCTTTTCGTTTCCTGTGAAATTAAAAGAACTAAGAACACACAGATCCGTTTTACAGCTTTGCCGAAGATGAGGTAAAACGAAACGATATTGGCTATTAAAAAAATGGACGAGCTCTTGGCCCTTGTGTTTTTAGTCACGTCTGCATCTGGTGTGAAGATCAATAAAACAGCCTTCAACTCAACCACATCTGTCCCGAGCACCCCTGGAAAAACAAGAGATAGTCTCCATTCATCTTAACCAATCAAAAAAAAAATCGATTGAGATTCGGGAACTGCTCTGATTGGTGGATCTCACATCGGGTCCATACAATACATACAATTCTACCATTATAGGCTATTTAGCTGTAAAGATGTAGGCTGAGGGGAATCCATAAGCGTGTCTTATTAAAGCATAAAATCCAAACAATAGTCTACACTCGTAGTCAGGTCACAGACATTGGTCAAAGAACAGGTGAAACAATCCAAAGGCAGACAAATCCAAAAAAAAAAAAAAAAAAAAAACAGCAATCCAAAAGCGTGAGTCGAAAAGCAAAACAATGGTCATAACAGTAATAATCAAAATAGAATGGTAGAACACTACGGCAGAGAACTGGCAATCCTTTGCAATAAGGCAGTGATAGCACATGGCTAACAAACAGTGTGACAGGAAATGATGTGGCAGGAACAGGAAGTAACAGAGTTCAATATTCAGGTGATGGCTCCATCTTGTGGACTGGTGCCTGATCAAACGTTACATTAGCATTACAACATAACCTGACTCACCTGTTTTTTTGTTTTTTTTTTTGTTCGTTTTTTTGCACAATGATAAATTACATTTTAAATATTAACTCCCAAATCATCAAGTATAGTCCTTAAGTAGCCCCTTTTCAGCGCTGTGCTCGCTGTGTCTTGGTTATAGATTTATAAATGAACCACTCCTTCTAAAATCTTCCCGGTCTACTGACATTTGTTATGACATCTGTTTCAAACATTGCAATGTTCATGATAACTTTCGTTAACTCTACAGTAAATATCCACTTCATAAACGAAGTACTCTTCGAGAGCGATGCAACAGAGAGACAGAGCTACCGCAAAAAAAAAGGAAGTTCAAACACAGAAAGATCGCTGCACTTGTTTCTCTGGCACATAAGGTCAATATCATCGAAAAGGCGACTCGCAACAACAAGCAATGAGAACGGAGATGTTTTTCTTGCTTTGGTAATGTATTTTGCAGTCTGTGTTTCTCTTTGCGAGACACTTAACCTTTGAGTAATGAAAGCGCACCATCACATGGAGAACAAGACTCTTCTCAGACAGGAAAAGACTGCGAGAAAATGAATGTGAGGAACAGAGAAGTGCACCCTCTTGAAGAAACATAAACCGGCGCCTATAAACAGAATTCTGATAATAACCTACCTACCGGCCTCCTAAAGATGTCCAATAGTCAAGGCAATACACCCTCGAAAGGCCTGACTAAGCCATTAATTGCATTGAGAGAGCTGAATCTTCACATAGCACATCTCAAAATTAGCACTGTACTTCGAGTACCCTCAAGATATGTGCTAAATTTAGTTTGCTTGAGGAAACCTATGCAGCCTCTATTAATAATTCATCGACGTCTCTAAAATTCCCTGTGGCCTGAAATGGATCAATCTGATGACTGCAGCTCTCTTAAAATTAGATGGAATGATAAAAATCAATCTTTAGCTTTGAATTGATCCTCATGCATATTCATTCAAGCATGTTGGGATGCAGGTAAGTGTTAAAAATCTGGGCTACTAATAGAATAGTTGCAGGTTCAATCCCAGTGAGGACACTCCATCACAAAGCTGCTTTATTACCATTGTGCTTCTGAGCTGTAAACAGGGCCCAAGATGCTTCAGATGAAACAGAATTCAACTTTAACACAGGAATTGTTAGGTGCCTGTACAAATGAAGGATAAACATCAAGCGGATTTTTTTGCAAAATTATTTTGTCAGATAACAACCATAACCAAGGGTTCCAGACTGCGACCAAATTGGTCGCATATGTGACCATTTTTTGAGAATGTGCGATTAAAATTTTATGTGCGAGTGGACGTTGCGCAACAGAACGTGTTGTATCAGTTGCTGCAGTCCGTAACTTATGTTCAAAATGAACGAGTAGGCTACATCATGAATCCATTTTTCAAACAGTGTTTTTGACTTACCCTGAATCACTACGGTGCGCCTGTGTGTATATACAGACTATTTTATCCCGTGGTCGACTCGGATGCGAAGTTGCCCAGTGCCTGCGTGACTCACCATAGACATTAATGGAGATGTGGCTCCGGCTACAGTGTTCTTCCGCAAGACACGTGCAGTTTATTTATAGCTTGTTTTCATATGACGTCATGCCACTGCGTTGCAATGTCGCGAAATGCAAATGGAGGGAAGGAAGTGATTTGCTGTATTTAGAAAGTACTATAACAAACTCAAAATGCCTATGTTTGGCGTCGTTTATCGTTACTTAAATCGATCAAACCACGAGGAGTTTTTATCGTGCACCAAAAGTTGTTGTTCATAAGGGGGGGCGAATGTTAGAAATTGACGAAAAAGTCTGGAAAAACGGCTTGCATAATCACGTGACTGAAACCCAGCTTGACGAACAAAGACGTCACGCGCATTGCACACGGATGGTGGAACGCGCCAATTACGAATTCAGGAATTAAGGATTAAGGCATATAAAAATGAAAATGTCTCACGAAACAGCGTGTCCCTTCCTAGGTAAGAGTAATCGCTTGACTGAGGAAAAGGAAATTATTATAAAGGCAGAAGGTAAGGAGTATGAGATTTCTGATTTTTGTTACAACTATAAACTTTGATATTGAATAATCTGTGTTAGCTCAGTATAATACTCTAATCTTTTAAAATGTAATGCATTTGAATGTTTAATGATTTTTAAAAAATAGAAAGATGATGCTGATAGATGATAATAATAGATTCATATTCATGGTTCATCTTCGGAACACAGTTTAAGGTATTTTAGATTTAGTCCGAGAGCTTTCTGTCCCTTCATTGTAAATGTATGTATGGTATCAGTGTTGTAGTCGAGACCACCTCACTCGAGTCTGAGTCTAGACCGAGACCAGAGAGAGTCGAGTCCGAGTCAAGACCGAGTCCATAGAGAGTCGAGTCCGAGTCGAGTCCGAGACCAGAGACGGTCGAGACCAAGACCAGTGAGGGTTGATTAAATAATTTACTTTTATTTACTTAGAGAAATCCTTTTTTTTTTTTTTTTACTGAATTTACTTAGAGTTTAAAAAATATCATCAGTTTAGGGTAAAAAGGCCACATAGTAGGTGGTGTTAAAAGTAATTTTATTACAATTTGTCATGCACAGTTGCGCACTAGAAAATCACCAATCACTGGGCGTGTCAATCAATTTAAAGAAATATTTTATTAACATACATTAATAATCATGAAAAATATTTTGAATTGAACACGAGTGGACTCGGGAATAAGTCAGAGTCCTAAAAAAAAAAATGTTCGAGTACGAGTCAATTCCGAGTCCAAATGCACACGAGTCCATGACAAGACCAAGACCATTAAAATATGGTCTCGAGACCGAGTCCGAGACGAGTCCGAGTCTCGAGTACTACAACACTGTATGGTATACTGTCCTTGTCCAGAAAGGAAATAAAGACATCATCAAAGTAGTCCATATGACATCTGTGGGTTACTTACAATGTTTTGTAGCATCGAAAATACATTTTGGTCCAAAAATTTCAACAGTTTAACATTGCAATAATATTTGACAATATCATTATTTTTACTGTATTTTTTAACATTTTCAATTCAATCCAATTAATACATCGTTATCATGTAAACATGCATAAGAGCACACACACACACACACACAGACACACACACATATGATTTAGGACAGACTTCTGAGGCAGTGCATGAGGATTAAGCGAAGCTACAGTAACACTGGATTCAGACATTCCTTGATGACTTAATGAATCCTCCGAATGCAGCATTTATAAGATTTCGGATGCAGCCACGGTCAAGACGTTCTGCTGACGTTCAAACTGAGCATCAGAATGGGGAAGAAAGGTGATTTAGGTGTTTTAGGAGATTTGTGGGATACACATCCGAGCTCCCGTTCCAACACATCCCAAAGATGCTCTGTTGGGTTGAGATCTGGTGACTGTGGGGGCCATTTTAGTACAGTGAACTCATTGTCATGTTCAAGAAACCAATTTAGCACATGGTGCATTATCCTGCTGGAAGTAGCCATCAGAGGATGAGTACATGGAGGCCATAAAGGGATGGACATGGTCAGAAACCATGCTCAGGTAGTCCGTGGCATTTAAATGATGCCCAATTGGCACTAAGGGGCCTGAAGTGTGTCAAGAAAACATCCCCCACACCATTACACCACCACCACCAGCCTGCACCGTGGTAACAAGGCATGATGGACCCATGTTCTCATTTTGTTTACACCAAATTCGGACTCTACCATCTGAATGTCTCAACAGAAATCGAGACTCATCAGACCAGGCAACATTTTTCCAGTCTTCAACTGTCCAATTCTGGTGAGCTCTTGCAAATTGTAGCATCTTTTTCCTATTTATAGAGGAGTGGTACCCAGTGGGGTCTTCTGCTGTTGTAGCCCATCCGCCTCAAGGTTGTGCGTGTTGTGGCTTCACAAATGCTTTGCTGCATACCTCAGTTGTAACGAGTGGTTATTTCAGTCAAAGTTGCTCTTCTATCAGCTTGAATCGGTCGGCCCATTCTCCTCAGACCTCTAGCATCAACAAGGCATTTTCGGCAACAGGACTGGATGTTTTTCGCTTTTGTAAACCCTAGAAATGGTTGTGCGTGAAAAAAACCATGCCACGCTCAAAATTGCTTAAATCACTTTTCTTTTCAATTCTGACATTCAGTTTAGAGTTCAGGAGATTGTCTTGTCCAGGACCACACCCCTAAATGCATAGAAGCAACTGCCTAATAATCCTTTAGGTGATGAGTGTATGTTTCACCCCACAAAGGAGAAAAAGTTGTATAATTTAAGATAAAAAAAGTTTATAAGCTTATTGACGGATTTATTCAATCAAAAAATGTTCGGCTTAATTTCACTGTGTGCAATTCAGTTAAATTTGCTAAATAGAACTTTTCTTAATGCATTTGTGTTGGGACTGCATGAATCATTTCCACAGGCATTAACAGAGGCTGGCATTTTGAGTCCCCAGAATGCTTTACAAGGGACTGAATAAATGAGTATATTTTGAAACGAAGTGTCAAGGAGGTTCTGAGTGTTGTTGTTCTTGACTTTGTCTGGTTTCACCAGTCTAATTTGATGAGACACAAAGCAAGAGAAAAGCGTGGCTCATATTTCCAGTGAGAAAGGAGAGTAGGTACTTTTTACTTCAATGCTAAAAAGCAAGTAAAGTGCATTTAACAAATTAGGTCTAACCTTTGATGATTTACCCAATCATGAGGTTTAGCATATATATAAAAACAATGAAAGCTATTGCCGTGAAATATATAATTAAAACTATTGTCGTGAAAATTGTCGTGAAATATATAATTAAACTTAAAGCAACTCTGCAGAGATCCAGACATCTGTGAGATTTCAGATTTGTGAGGAATATCTACTCTGCTAAACCTCTGCTAGACTGTGTGATACATCGATCTGACTGCAGTTTTACTGCGGAAACATCACAACTGCGCGAGTCATTTGCACTCACTACAGCACTAGGCTTTCAACATGAGCAGAGCATGTTCACCAGTCCCTGTTTGTGAAGACATGACCTTGAATACATGTAATCTGTCTTGATTTGAACAAATAGAGGTCGTGTGCTGAACAAAACATCACTCATCTCTATTGGGTCTGAAAACAGACATCCTTCAATCACGCCTTCTAAAGCAAGCTTTCATTTGCAACAGTCAAGAACCAATATAAGCAAGCAATGTTGAACACTAAAGAGATTCAGACTGGCAGTGAATGAAGCAGAAAAACATTATATTGCTCTTCTCAGACTGTCCTTCTCAAGAGAAATGTAACCATATACACAAGAGTGAGAGGAAAATCTGATAGAGGTGGCTTTAGGAAGGAATGTCCTTACATAATCCAGTGGGATACTGACTGAACATAAACACACAAACTGAAAACTTGACAAAAACCAAAACCAGAAACCAATTCCCTACAAACAAATGCAGTGGAAAAGCGCCACAAGTGAGTTGTACCAAACCGTGCCGTACCGTACCATGCAGTGGAAAAGCGCCACAAGTCAGTCGTACCAAACCGTGCCGTACCGTACCATGCAGTGGAAAAGCGCCACAAGTCAGTCGTACCAAACCGTGCCATACTGTACCATGCAGTGTAAAAGCGCCAAAGCGTGCCATACCGAACCGAGCCGTATCATACCGTACCATGCAGTTGAAAAGCGCCAAAAGATTGACTAATTTATGATAATTGTATGGTGCTTTTTGTCATTTCTGTAGCCACAACTCAAGTTCAAAACAATAAAAAAAACTCCTTTTGTGTACCACAAAAAATAAAAACATGATGAACAAAATTCATCTGAATAAAATTAACCTTAAGGTTATTCTTTGAAAGGTTCCTATTCAGTTCCCTTTCAGTCCAACCTTCAGAAAATCTCTCCCCCCTACACTCAGGAGGCCGACAATTACTACGAATGTCACCTTGTAGGCTCGTCAGGGAGGCTTCCATGATTTGTGATCCCAATCAGCCGACTGTGTACAGTCTGACAGTCAGGCAAGTGTGATTATGTGAAATTAAGAACAAACACGAGCACAAATGACTTAAATGAGCTCAACTATAATATTAGGAGAGAGCAATTACTCAATGCGGGTATGAGGGCACACACATTGTGATTTTATTGGAATAATTTGATACCTTAGATCAGTGGTTCTCAAAGTGGGGTCCGCGGACCCCTGGGGGTCCGCGAGCTAAAGCCAGGGGGTCCGCGAAATAATTTACAACCTAACGTTTTTTCCATGCTATGAGTCATGTTTTCTTTATCATCTGAAAACATGCTGTTTATTCCTAAGTAACTTATATAAAGCATTTAACATAAAACAATACAAAGTAGACACTTAAAGTTTTCTATAGATAGATAATCTATGTCTTTGCGTCAAGTAGATTCGCTGCTGTTGATTTTGCGGGACGTGCGCCAGAAAGGAGACAGAGAGACGGCATGAACCCGCATCCGGTTCTTTTCTGTATTTTTAAAAGGCATGACATTTTGTAGTCATTTATAATGTAGCCTATACACAAATAAAAAATGGACACTTTACCGTTTCGGATGATGCACTCTTGTCTTATCTATGACCATAAATAAGAGTATTCCTGTTTCCACTGCTGAGGAAAAATTCCCATGTAATTGCGCGCCGGCGTCTCGCGTGCGCGCACAATAGTCAGTTCTAGCACTGCTACTGTAGATTTGACATTAGAAGTCTGATCATTATCAAAATAAAAGTGCATAGTGACAGGGCCGTACCCACAACTGAGGTTGCAAGGATGCACATCGCGATGATACTGACCTTCTCGTCTGAGGTGCTTCAGCAGACTAACAACGATAGCTCGTCAATGTCAAAATGTTTGAGTCGGAGTGAACTCAAAGTTCCCCGCACGACGTTTCAGTCAACGTCATAAAGTGCGAGATAAGATGTAGGCCTTAATTAACATAAACTAAACAGCTGTTTTAGATAAAAGTTTTAAAAAACGACTGAAACAATCAGTTTGCAAAGTATTAATCAAGCTCAACTTTAAAAAAGGAAAAAGCAGGTCAATAGAAACATACTGTGCCCATGAGATTAACATTATGGATTCATATATTTAACATATACTGTATGTTTTTTTTTAGCTAATTACAGTAGCTCAAATTAACAACGCACGCACCTATTAAACATAATGCCATTATCATTGTATTTATAGGCTTATGGGCTTTATTTGTGTGAATAGGCCTAATTATTGAAACATTTCTCTTTTAAGGCCATTCCTGATTGGAATATGTGATTGTGTTTCGTGACATCTTGACAAAAAAAAAATGTATGCCACTGACTGACATGCTTCTACTAAATCTATAGTTATCCAATTGTGGGGCCTTAAAACACCTTAAAATGCACATGTGTAGATCAAGAACATCAAAAATTCCTAAGTGAGGGATCCTAACTAAGTGATTCCTAGCAAGATCACTTTCGTTACCTCAGTAGGCTATTTAGAAATTCCTGCATAGTACCCTGGGTGGAGACCATTCATTTTGTGCAAAAATATTTCATTTGCCGCTCACACATTAACTTTGTGCTCAATAACTGTTATAAATATGAGGGGGGTCCTTGGAATTTTTTTTCCCCTGAAAGGGGTCCCTGGCACCAAAATGTTTGAGAACCCCTGCCTTAGATCATGTAATTTTAATACAACGTCTCAGAGATTATGTAGGTATTAAGGGTGTTACCCTTAAGTGGTTTTCCTCTTATCTGCAAGACAGGACATGTCCTGTTAAAATTGATAACTATGTCTCAGCACCCGCGACACTTCCCTGGGGGTTTCTCAGGGATAAATCCTTGGCCCGACTCTATTTTCTCTATATATGCTACCCTTGGAGTCTATTTTTAAGCAGCATAATATTAATTACCACTTGTATGCTGACGATTTACAACTGTACCTTCCTCTTGAGTGTGATGGCTGCTCATCTTTTACTAATTTTTATAATTGCTTGACTGAGGTAAAGGGATGGTTATCAAATAATTTCCTACAGTTAAAATGAGGATAAGACGGAGTTTATAATTTTTGGGAACAAGGAGTTTGGGAACGATCTAGCTGGTAATTATGGACTATTGTTTAACAATATCCATAGTTTTGTGAAGAACCTTGGAGTATTTTTAGACTCTGAAATGCGTTTTGATCGTCAAGTTAACAGTGTTGTGAAATCCTCTTTCTTTCACTTGAGAAAATTGTCCAAGCTGAAACCAATCCTTTCATATAAGGACTTGGAGATTGTTTTACATGCTTTCGTTTTAACCAGGTTAGATTATTGTAATGCTCTTTATCTAGGCATAAGTGATACACTGGTTGCCCGTCTTCAGCGTGTTCAAAATGCTGCGGCGAGATTTTTAACAAATACCAAGAAATTTGATCATATAACACCCGTATTGATATCTCTTCACTGGCTACCTGTTAAATACAGAATACAATATAAGGTGTTATTATTTGTTTTCAAAGCATTAAATGATCTAGCTCCTGAATATATAAAGGACATGTTAAGCCCGCTTCAGTCTCAACGCCATCTACGCTCCTCGCAGAAAATGCTTCTAACTGTCCCTCGGTCTCGCCTGAGGCGTAGTGGAGATCGCGCCTTTTCCGTTGCGGCTCCTGCACTCTGGAATGTGCTGCCATTATCTCTCAAATCGTCGTCAAGCACGGACATTTTTAGAAAGGATTTGAAGACTTATTTATTTCATCAAGCTTTTGGCATTTGAGTAGGTCCGAGAACTGTGAGCGATCGGTGGGTTGATTATCTGGGTGTCATGTCTTGATGTAATTTTATCTCTCTGTGTATTATTTATTGCTTGTGGACAGCACTTTGGTCCATTTTAATGGTTTTGAAAGTGCTTTTATAAATAAAAGTTGAGTTGAGTTGAGTTGAGTTATGTTGTGGATCCTGTGGCTCAAAATAACAAAACCAAGGTGCTATTTCATTGAGCACTATATTTAGTTTTTATTTATGGGAAACACAATGTAGGCAATGTATCACCTACTCAACTCATAAAAAGGGACAAGTTACAAAGCACAATGTCCCCAAAGTATATTCTTTATATCAGTGTCACTGTTTCTGAACTCGCTGAGTTTTCTTCCAGGAACAAACATGTCACAATATTCGTCATTTGAATAATTCACACACAAGACATACGTAAAATAAAGGGGCAAGGACTGGTTGATTTAGTTAGTAGTGTGTTGAAACTCGGGGTTAAGGTAAAGAGCGGGACATTTCCCAAACACACTCAAATCAGTTCACCAATCACAGCACACTAATCCAGCCGACCAATCATAGCACATTGTGCTTTTCAGAAGGAGGGGCTTCATAGAGACAGGAACTAAACCTGAGCATTCCTGACAGACTGGGAAGAGAGGAGCCGCAACAATGGAGAATATGGGGGAAAATTATGTGGTTTTGAACAATAATGCATGAAAACCATGACTCCCCAAAAAATTTTTGGAGCATAATCAGTCCCGTTTAAAATAAGATTGTATAGAGTTAACAAAACATGATCTAACAAATAATCCCTTTACAGCCATAACCATTATGTATTCATTAATTTCTACACATGTATTGATATTAATACAGTACTATAAGTTGCATTATGAACCAACAAGAACAGTGGACAATTTCCATAATTATTTTATCTTTATAAATGATTAATTAAAATGTTTTAGATGGTATATAAACATTAACATAATATTTATACATTTATATTTCATAAATAAATATAATATCAGTCAACGTGTTTACCGTACTATAGAGTGTTAGTGAAACAATGGAAAAAAATCAAAGAATTAAAGTGTTGCCTACTTACATTTGAAAGATTTGCCCATGGCAAACGCGAGAGAGCTCCATGAGTGATGAGTGAATGAATGCATCGCCACTCCTGCTGCTCATTCAGGCGAGACTGACAGATTATTTACACACACTGAATGGACTGCAAACACACACCTGATTGCTAGAATCCAAACTACATGAGAAGCGATTGGGCCTAGAATGCGTTCAGCTGGCAGCATCCTGTCTGGATGTGTTTCCACTTTCATTTTTATTCAGATCTGATTATCCGTTGATTCTGCATGGCATTAATTCTCACCATTAGTTTGCTCCAACCTCATAACAATTTTTATGAGGTTGGAGAAAATGCAAATGCAAACATTTTTTTTCTCACTTTTATTCTCTATTTATTCATTTTTCCTCTCTCTAATTGCCAGAAGCTTTTAGGCATCAATATTTCACTATAAAATGCTCCAGAGACACGTATAAAAGGCAGAATACCAAGCAATGTGTCATACAGCATGTATATACAGTAATATACATGTTGGTATGTAAAATGAATATATTTAAATATTATACAAAAATATATAGAAAAAACACAAAAATATATATACAAAAAATTTGAATAAGAAATAGTATTTAAAATGTAATAAAATGCATTTAATGCTATTTGATAGGGACAGTAGCTATTATTAAAGCTACTGATTATTAGCCCTTGTTTTAAAGCAGGTTCTAATGACAATAACATACTGAACATGAAATATTCTCAAGCAAAATGTGTTGAAGCTGCACAAATCACTTAACTCTGGTGATTACATTAAATAAATTGTGCAATGTATCTAACAAATGTGTTTACATGCATATGATTGATGGATACACTGTCCTAAATTTGATTGTGTGACGATGTAATTCTGTTCACCCAGGTTTTTAAGGAATGCTTTAATGAAAACAAGGAGCCTTGGGACTTTAGGCAGCATTCGACAACTGATTTAACAGCTCGGTGAGATATTATTGTGCCTCAGCAGGGGTCTCAAACACAAACTACCCGGGGACCGCGAGTTACAACAAATACACGTTTTTTACCACCACTGTGTATTTTGTATTTTCCTTGTGTTTCTGCCATAGGCCTACTTTCTGTTTCGCAGGTGACGCGCAGATTGGTTTGTCTTTGTTACGCTGATTGGTCCGTCTCTGCTGGTAATCGTCTGAGAGGAGGGAAAGCGGGACCCAATCATAATATGGATCTTCAGAAATCCGGGAACTATCCACCTTATTCTGCTCTAAACAATGCGCGCTGCCATAACGACAACTCCAGTTGCCAACTTCCGGTTCGTATCTGGTCTATACCTGGATATCTATCCACAAGTTTCCTACACCCCATGAGGCCTTGCGTCAAAAGTGGGCGCGACTTCCGGTTGGAAGTAAACAAAGTGCGATTTGACATGCTTGACACTCGTTCATTCAACAGTTGACAGTCATTCAAGTTATAGCGATCCAAACTAGCTAACGATGTGGGAACACAACCTCAACGAAATTCAAAAGGGTGAAATAACAGTACCTTTACCGTCCGCAGTAGTTCATTGGGAGTATTATAATAACATTAATAATCAATACTCATCAAGACAAGGCATGGTGACAGACAGTTGTGCGAGCTGACAAACAATTAAAATAAAAAAAAATACACTTAGTCATTGTGCTTTGGAGTTTATTCAAAATTATAAATGAATGTGCTACTTGAATACATTACTGGCACATTTGGTATTCTGTCAACACAGGCTTTGATCCTGAGTTTAGGTTTAACATCAGTAGCGAACAGTATCACATGCTGATAGAGTTTATAGAATATTAAGAATTTAAACAAATGTACACAGGAAGATTCGTCGTCTTTTGGGAGGTGATGGAAACTACAGTCGTTGGCAGGATCAGAGACGGGCTCTGCAGGATCACTCAGATTTCGTTTTCAGCTTATGTTCAAAACAATCACGTTTAGTTTAGTCCGGTTATACATACAACCGCGAACAGCACATGTTGTCCCTGAGCTCATCTCTCATAAAGATTTGCATTTGATTTATCTTTAAATAGTAAAATAATTCTCCGAAAAACAGCTAGCCTCTTCGCTAACTAACACACAAAATAACATTGGAATGCTACTTCCGCCGCCGCACCGGAAGTTTCACCCCCTTTATTTTTTACAGGAGCACCCCTCGGAAACTTGTGGATACGTTTTTGTTATATGTTTCAGATTGTGTCATCCCCACATCGCTAAACTAAATCGAAAAAAAAAAAACCCTTCATCAAATGTGATCTGATCACGTTATTTTTTATTAAATCACAGATAAAAACAAAATGAACTTTTTTCTTTTCTTAATAACTTCAAAAGCATAGCTGAAGCATGACAGCACGATCTCCCTAATCCAGCAATACATGAACATCCGAGAGTTTCTATCACCCCCGACTGTTGCAGAATTACCCAAGCAATAAGCTTAGGCTGGTTAGCCCTTTGACTCCTGTCTGCTTTCAAAGATGCATAGTCTATATTTCTCAGAAGAGTATACATTATACGCCGAGTTTCGGTTCATTTATCATTCCGAGTCTGTGCTGGCGCATCCGTCATGATGATCTATTTTCTATTATATTTACTTTTTATTTATTAAAACCAGGCAATAGAAGGAATGCATTCACTTTCCCGCCAAAACAACCCCCCTCAGGCTGACTGAGTGGCAAAAGATCTGCTGCGTGACTGGATTTAATAGGGGAAACTGCGAAAATGCGACTAAAACGAACAATTTTATCAATTTAAACTAAATGTTGGACTCAATATAGTGTTCCTTACAACTTACTAAAGAAGAAGTAGAAAACCGTTTAGTCACACTGTTAGAAATTGCTGTAAATTTACGGCTAAATTTCAACAGTATATTCCTGTTTTGTTCAAAAGCAGTACATTGCTGTTTTTTTGCGTTTGTAATATGACGTAGAAAAATTATAACGGCATTTTAACGTAATTATTGCTCGAGGGAAACAAAACGGTACTTAACAGTATTTTTGACTTGACATCGGAAGAGCTGCAGTGAGCACGCATGGATTTTTCATCCATCTTCATACTTATAATAGGTGAGTTCCCTTTTGTTTTGCTCGTTGTGATAGAAAAATGCATTACATCTGCAATTGTTACTAACTTGTATTTTGGATATTGGAAGTAGCCTAACTATTTTTGTATTCGCAGTGATAAAAGCACCAACTGCGACATCGTGAGGGAAGTTGGATTCCTCACACGGATAATTCCCGATTACAGGGTGAGTTTCATCCAAAATCAATTTTTCTGCAAAGTTTATGCAAAGCTATAAGTAAAAACATTGTTGCATGTGAATTACATCGTCGTCTTAGCGCGCTAAAGTGTTGCAGCTTGATTTTTCATTATTCGGAAAACCGTTGCACAAAACCTAAATTTCGGGCTTTTTGTGCTTTTAAATGGGGATAAACTTGTTGTAGGCCTAATCTGTACATCTCAGGGTGATTTATTTGTTGTACAAGTGATTGTATTGTTAGGCCTACTTCAATGGTGGCTTTATTTTTGCATAGATCCAGGTTTTGATATAAGTATAAGTGATAGAATAAGCATTAAGAATAATTCATATTAAAGTTAAGCTGTATTGTTACTTTGTCCAGCACGAAATTTAGAATAATCTTTAAGACTAATTAATATTTAAAGTTTAGTTATTGCTGCTGCAGTGTTACTTTGTCCAGCACGTAATTTTTAATAATCATTAAGACTAATTCATGTTTCACTGTTGCTGCTGCAGTGTTATTTTGCCCAACACGTAATTTAAAATGTATTAACACTAATTCACATTTAAAGTTTTGTTGTTGCCGCTGCAGTGTTACTTTATTATATTTATTAACACTAATTCATATTTAAACGTTAGTTATTGCTGCTGCAGTGTTATCATGCTGCAGAGCATGATTTGGAGTGAAATGTGGTGCTATAGAGTCTCGTGTCGTGTAAATTTACAGTACATTTCGGTTTGTATACCCCCAGAACACTTGGAATATATGACACGAGTCACATAGAATCATTTTCTGATTTCAATTGTCAGAAACCAGATTTCAGATTACATGTGTAGTCAATTTTTCTTTAATTTGTGATCTGAAAAAGAACATATGGCCTTGAACAACACCAGGGTGAGTAATTATTTGCTTAATTTTCAATTTTTATATTAATTTACTTATTTTCAACACTTAAAAGGATAGTTTACACACACACACACAACACACACTAATTATATCATCTTCTTGCCCAGTGTTGTTTCTGTTGAGTTTATGTTTAACATGGACTTTTAATTGATGGACAACAATTATTAAACAATTTTAGAAATATCTTTGTCTAAAGATAAATTAAAGTTTTATGGGTTTGGAACATAAGGGTGAGTAATTCATGACAGGATTTTCTTTTTATGGTTGAACTAACCCATTAACAATGTTGAGAACATAATTTCACAATACACATTTTAAATTAAATGTTTGCCCAGATAAGTCCATGATCAACATGTTGAAAATGTAATAAAAATGGCTCTGTCAATGATTTCATTTACAATACGGTGGTGGCAGATTCATGTTTTTATGCCGATGCTGACAGTTTTTCATTTTAAAGTTTCAGGTGAAACACCAGGAAACTGTATTCAGCACTGGATGATCAGCCTTGAGGGTCATATTATTTGTGAGGGCATCCAGACGGTTTTCTGTCTGGGCTTGCTGCTGTTTTTTCTACTTTTTACAACTTCAATCTTCAATACCAAGCTGAGGCAGCATGCACACTGGAATTTATTCAAAGGTAAATACTTGGATGCATACATTCAATTCACTTCACTTTTATTTATAATGCATATCATTTCAATGCAGCTTTACATAAAATTTTTCATTGTTGCAATGTTGCATGTTTAATTGATACAACACAATTTGGCCCTAATTAACGGAATCTAGCATCAAATAAAGACATTTTCTTTTAAACTATTTGAAGCACGGTGAGTAGCCATAGATGACTATAGTCACTATATGTCAAGGAAATAAACAGGGCTTTGGTGGTGGTGAAGTGTTGGTGAAAACCTTGGAAGGAAGCCTCATCTTTGACACCTAAATGATGATCAAATGATTTTGTTAAAATGTTTTAAACATTGCTAAAATAGCATATAAGGTGTGCATAGGAGATATCTTTATTCTAGATTAAATCACATCCTTCACCCCCAAAAGATTGTTCAGAAAGCTATCCTTTCCTGACAAAGTTAAAGGAAGTGATCTTAAAACAAGAATAGTTAAGATTATAGCAAATTTATATGTTCTTTGTGAGTAAACTAATTCTGAACAAACATGTTTGTTTTTCAGGCGGTTCATCGGGATAAACCCAGAAAAAGGCACCAAGGTTGGAGGAGTCATTTCAAAACGGACGGGGAAGGTCGCCCAGAAAAACAAAACAGTGAACCCTCGTGTCTCCAGTCTGCTTGAAAAATTAATGGATTTTGAGTGGGACTTTATACAAGTATTACACACACACCCACACACAAACACTCACACCCCACACACACACACACACACACACACACACACACACACACATATACGCGCGCGCACACACACACACACTCAAAATCAGGTGAATAAGGTAATTCACTGTTTGTGTCCAGAGTAAAAAAAAAAAAAATGACAGTATACTTAGTCATTTGTTAAGGACTTGTTCAAGTTACAGGATAGATCAGATTCTGATTTTGGAAACATCTTGTTTATTTATGTTTGTTGTAACTTCTAAACCTTGAATTTTAGTTATTTTTGTTATTATTTAGTTATGTCCTTTATGCTTTTTTTCCCAACAGAGTTTCAGAAGTTTAATAAACAAAAGACATGTTTTGAAACAATAAAGCTGCTTTTCTTCTGTTACATTTTTAATTCACTATTTCACTTTTAAATGTATTCACTTTTGGTATTTTATAGCAAGACTGCAACAGGGAAATGTATTAAATCACAAGGTTCAGAAAATAATCTTTAAAAACACAGGGGGAAAAGTTGTCCTTTTTGCTAACTGTCAATTATTCAGTACATTACACAATACCATATTGTATATTTGTGTAGTTTACACTAATTTCAATATGAAGAACAAATAAGTGCCCATGCTTTTTTCAGGATATTGCTGTAACATGTAGAAACTGCTTTATGCATTTCCAAAAGCAGTAACAACTGTAAATTTAACCAACAGTAAGACACCGTTAATTTAACAGTATCTTGCTGGCAACCGTGCTGCCAGTTAATTACTGTTTTTTAATAAACGGTAGTGAACTGTAAATTTCACTAACAGTAAAAACCTGTTAATTTAACAGTAACTTGCTGGCAACTGTGCTGCCAGTTCTTTACTGTTTTTTAACGGGAAAATTTTTAACAGTGCAGTTGAACCCGCTATGAATCATGGGAAATAGAACGGGCTCAGAAAAAGGTGAATAAAGAGCACCTGAACGCAATTGAATGGTCCAACCTTTTGTCTGTGAACTGCAAGTGTGTGTTTAGTTCTCGGTTACGCTTGTTTTTGATGTTTGTTTGATTACGTTGAACCTCCTTATGTGGTTATCCGAATGGAGCGATTGCACTATGTTTGAACTGGATAATGGAAAGAGGGTCAGGTAAGATGTCACGTGACGTATATTGTGCACATTAAAGGGATAGTTCACTTTGAAATTAATTTTTGGTATGTTTTGGCTTGCCTCAAGGGCATCCAAGATGTAGGTGTGTATGTGTTGAACTGTAGGTCTCAAGGTAAAAACTTAAAGCAATAAGTTCAAACTAAGTGAACAAGAATATGAAGAGTCAAGAACCTTTAATGCAAACATGGCTAAATACAGTCCCACACGTTATCACCTCACAAACAACTCTATGAGAAAGAGGAATGAGTGTTTTAGCATGTGATGCTTGTTTATATCCAGAGCCAGTGCATAAGAATCTTGGCGTTTGAAGAAAATGAATTACTAGATATTTTGACAGTCTTATGTTCCAGTGCAGCAATGGGTCACCAGCATTGATGACACAACAGATTTCATATTTTAATGAGCTGAAGAGAAATATCACCTGCCATTTCTGCTGAACTGAGCACAAGGTTTGAGAGAAATGCCAGCCAGAAAATGAATCAGCCAGCAGTGCCTACACTGTCAGAAGATGCTGACTTTCCCCATTTGCCTTTGAAAGGCCACTTAACACATCTACAAATAATTGGATCCATAAATAGCTCCTAATACAGGCTACGTGACGGTTAAAATTAATGCCAATGGATCACAGCACTGATTATTTTTTATATATGAAGACAAGCCCAGGGCAACAGTGCCCTGATAACCAGCAGCTGAGAAAAACATGCAGCTTTGTGATGAATGTTGAAGTGAAGCAATAGACCCCTTTTGCGCCGACGTCACAGTTACATCACTGCGCTAGCTGGAGGCAAAACAAAGTGAAAACTGGAGGCGGCCAATGCAAACTAGCACATTAAATTACTTTTATTATTATTAAATGTCATCTTGTTGTGTTGTTTGGTGCAAGAATCGATGAAAAATGAATATTTCTCTTTACAATCAGTATAAGGAAGGTGTAGAAGTCAGGCCACTCAACCGAGGTGACGTATGTTAATCCTGTCAGATCGTCCATGCATTGAGTGAGCGTGTGAAGGCTACGGGTCGGCCAGTCTGGTTCTGTCCGTTAAAATTAACTTTTGAAAATAACAATTGCGGCCCTGGACACTGAGTGACCTTACACATTAAGATAAAATCTGATTTTCTCCAGTCATTGTTAAAGAAACAAGCAAATAAAACTTGCTAACTAGCGTTAGTGAAGCGGCCAGAGAGATCGTTCTGCCTCCACCTAAGCTCCGCCCACATAAAAATGTCACCGTGTTTACCAACTGAAAAGAGGTCTATATCATCACATAAACAAGAGAGTGTTTGTTGCGACTACTGTGATTCAGCCGTACACACGAGGAACATGTAAACAAACTAATATTAAATGAGTTTCATATTGCTTACAAACGGTTCAATTTAACATGGGCAATATTGTGTCTAAATGTAAGTTACTCAGTCTGTTTTGTTTTTTTTTGCTTCTGTGCCATCATTAAAAAAAAAAAAAACATTCAGACTTCAGAAAAAGTCACTAGTAGCGTTTTGTTCCCTAAGTAAATAAGTGTGTTGAATGAATAGGATGCATAAATGATTCAATGACTCACTCATAAAGATTAGTTTTGTTACTGAATCAGTGTATGTCTGAATGAAAGAGTCAAAAGCAAATAAAGACAGTCACTTGTCGCCACCTACTGGCATATCGATGTAACTGTAATGATCCCACCATAAAAAAAAAATTGTTTTAGCATTGTGTGTAGGAAATCTACACTGATTGACATGACCAATGAAATCTTTTGAATCTGCTGCGGGGC
Organism: Pimephales promelas; assembly: GCF_016745375.1. The sequence goes on from NW_024121233.1 coordinate 3,124,243, forward strand.
GAAGTTTACGCTCAACTGTTAGGAACAAAACAAAATAAATCATGCATGCGTGTATCCCGCAGAAAGAGTCACTGACAAACTGAAAGCAGCTCAGCCAATCAAATTACAGGACCAGAACTAACAGTTATATGCTTAAAGGGGTGATGAACTGAGAAATCAAATTTTCCTTGAGCTTTTGACATCTAAGAGGTCATCATATTAAAAGAATATCCTGTAAGTTTCAGAACTGAAAACGTCCTTGTTAGTCCAATAAAAGCTTTTATTGACACCAGGCTCAGCAAACGACTCGTGGATATCTCAAAGTGGAGATCTATGACGTCAAAGAGGATAAAACACCACCCCCGCAGGAGAAGATCAACACCTACTTCAACAGTTTAGCCGGTTTAGCCCCGCCCATTGATTCGCACATTACATGCATAGCTAAATAACATACCAGTAGGCTTACCTCGTGATGACAAACCGGACCGAGCTACCGAGCAATACAAAATATTGTGCAGTGCCTGGTTGTGGAAGAAGACAGTCGCTGCATATCCTTCCTCTGGTTTCCAATAGAAATGCATGGTTAAACTTTATTTTTAATGACATTCCAGCTGATGAGGGTAAAACATAGTCTGTCTGTTTGCTTCATTTCACTGAGGATTGTTTTGTAAACAAGACTGGATTTGCAGACCGATTAAGATTAAAAAACGGTGCTGTGTCGCAACACACGGACTCTGGGTGGGCGAATCATTCCGGTTGCCATTTTACAACATTGGACGTTTTCAAAAGATGAAACTCATTATAATATGCAAAACTGTTATCCACTCACAGCAGTGGGCGTTTACTTCCAAGTCTTCAATGCGAGACGCCCATAAAAACAGAGCGTTTTTGAGCTAGGCTCAGAACTAGGGTAGAAAATACCCTATTACTGATTCATTTTGATGTTTCTGAATGTAAAAACCAAGTGAATGTCATAAGTTGACCGCAGACAACAATATAATACATTTAAAAAAAAACAGTTCATGACCCCTTTAATGTTCAGTTTATACCCATCACCTCACATTTTAAATTGTTTATTTATATAGCCTAACAATCTGTTTCCGTATGTATTTAAATGCTATGTCATTTGACCATAAAATATAAAACTGCATAACCTAACGCAGGTCTGCTGCATTAATCTGAGCCCATGGAGAGCCTTAAGGTTCGGCTCGTGTATTTAAGAAACTAAAGAAGACTCGAGGGAACTCCGTAACCACAAATCAAGGCATGTGGGAGTATCTTTAGAGGCCAGTGAAGGCTACTTCAACAGTTTCACCTCACATATTATATTACCCTCTGCTGCTGTTTAAAGCAGAGGCTGTTCTCATTAGAGAACAGCGTTATGACATGAGATCGCTCTTCCTGAGGTAAATAACTGGAGTCCAATATGGATGCTCAAGGACAAAGCCACTTTCAGAGGAAAACAGCCATACAAGCTCAGAGCTGTGAATCCCTGAAAGGAAGACAGTGGCATTTCTGTAATGAGTTACAGCGATACAGGCTTGTTTGTGCATTACAGGTTCTTTGAGCTGCTATTGCTGACGTCGACACAGTGCAAATCCAAACAAACATGCTGGCAAACAAATGCAAATCACAACGATTTTTGGCCCTTGAATGTCTATCAAATCATCATCCAGAGACTAGCAGAAATCACATTATGTTTCCAGATGACAATGACAGTAATAATTATAGTAAATCTATAATTTAATGATCATTCATTTACTGATTTTTTTTTGGTTTTCATTTTTTAATTAGAGATTTTACTGCTAAGCACCAACTTACTGAATGCTTTATGTAAATGTAAAACAGAGAGAGAGAAGGAAGGAGAAGGAGAGCTGATAGCTTACCGGAGCTGCTCGCCTCGGCAGGCTTGATCTCTGGATAAACATGAGTGTTATTACAGCACAGGCTCATTATGAAGAAGGAAGAAGAGTCTCAGGAAGACAGGATGAGGAAAACTGCAGGACAGAACAGACAGCAGACGATGAGAAAGGGCAAAGGACAAAGACAGGCAGGATTCAGTCACACACAATCATAAAACAGCAGGACTGGAGGTCTGTTGCTATAAAGCTGCTGGAAAAAGCATAAAGAAAATTAAATGGGAGAGTGCAGATGCACTGATGGAGGGATACATTAAAACAGAGATGGTGGAGGGTATGTCCTCTCACACACTACACACTTCATCATCTCCAGGTCTCTGGAGTTTTTTTGTTATTTCTTGTGAGGTCTTCAAACAGAGGTTTAGAGAAGCTTCATTGATTCATTCTTCCGAGATAACCTTGACTTCCCTGTTATTCCGACAGCTCGGTCAGGGTGGATCATAGGCTTGGCCTGTTATTGCCTGACCTGAGGTTTCCATTCTAGTAATACTGCCAAAAAAAGACATCTTCCGTGGGATGAAATTGTTTAGTACCCATACCATTTTTTTGGTAATGTTTCATAATAAGGTTTTAGTGCTTAACTACATTAGTTAGAGGGATAAAAATGAAATTTAAAAAAAATCTGTCATTAATACTCTAATTAATTAATACGACATTAATCCTCATGTCGTCCAATCCCCTAAAACTTTTGTTCATCTTCGTAACACAAATGAAGATCTTTATGATGATATCTGAGAGCTTTCTGTCCATCCATTGACAGCTACACAACTTCTACTGAAGCTTCAAAAAGTTCATAAAGAGATCGTAAAACTAATCCATATGAATTAAGCGTTTAGTGCAAATGATCAAGAGACTCGATCGCTTTATATGATGAACAGATTGAATTTAGGCTATATATATATATATATATATATATACATACATACATACATATAGATATATTTAATTATTAATAGATTAAATCATGTTTAATTTGGAATTCTCTGTGCATGCTCTTTGAGGTGGTGACCATAGACATCCATTATATGACTGACAGTTTGACCTAAAAATATTGAAAATAATGTGGAAACAAAGACACCTACATCTTGGATGCCCTTGAGGTAAACTAAAACATATCAAAAATTAATTTAAAAGTGAACTATCCCTTTAATTTGTGTTCTGGAGATTAAGTTTTTGGGTTCAGATTAGAATTTTTTGGGTGAATTATCAATTTAACATTAAATAAGACTTTTAAATAATAGTTCATTCTTAGTTAATGTTAATTTCAACATTAACTAATACACTTTAAAAATACACTGTGAACTAACATGAATGGTAGTTTTATTGACTAATATTAACAAAAAATAATAAATGTTGAAAAACATATTTCTCATTGTAAGTTTATTTTAGTTAATACAGAATTTAAAAAAATAAGACATTATTGAAAAGTGTTACAATTTTGGCAAAATGTGATAAATGTTTAACAAAGTCAGGTTTGTTTCGAAAAGCTACTTGATAATCATAACAGAACGTATTTACAATACAGAATGCTAGAATTTAGCGAAACAGAAGAAAGGTGTTATTGATCGGGGCAGTGTAACTGTACAGTCAGTAATATTAATTGTATTCATTCATTAATTGTAATTACATATTAATTAATTAAATATTTTACTAATTAAATAAATATTTATTGTTATTATTATTATTAATAAACTATTTTATATTTCAGAGAGTTAATCGCAGTGCATTAGAGTAAGTGTTTCCCTTCACCACAAATTATACAAACTGCAGGGTAGATAAGCAATAGCTAGATGACTGTTCCTGTATTTCATGCGTCTGCTGTTGAACTGATGAATGACGCTGCTGTTCTTCGGCTCCTGGTATTGCTGACTGTACAGTTACACTGCCCCGATCAATAACAACACCTTTCTTCTGTTTCGCTAAATTCACTCTGCTTATGAATAGGATCAAGGACGGGGCAGCGGTGACATTTGTCTGGGTATATCAGCAGTTAAATACTGCTTGCATTCTGTATTGTAAATACGTTCTGTTATGATTATCAAGTAGCTTTTCGAAACAAAGCTGTTGTGCTCGTCCAGTGTGGTGTTCCCTGACCGTTAGGACACTGTCTTATAAGCAGCCGTAGGCCGTTTGAAACCGAGCTCCAGAAAGACAGTGACAACGGCAATGCAGACAATGCAGCTGTGCTCATGTATTCACTAGTATACAACCGTCACAGTTCAGTCAGAACACTGCAGAAACAGCATACTGTGACACTGCCATGGTTTAAGTTTGATATTTCTTAATAAATACAATAGCACTTTTATAACATTTTAAACAATATCTCTCAATCTCTCTCTCTCTCTCTCTTTAAAAAGCTACTTGATTTCCTAGGAAGCTCTTCCTTTGCTCTTCCTCAATATCTCAATGTCTGTTAAAAAGCAATAAAACGGGTCACTTGCATGTGTTGAACTTTCAATTCATATTTCTTTAAAGTATGAAACCATCAGGAACAAAATCAACCAATCACATGGCAGTTGCTTCAATGCAACTCCGAACTCCAAACTGAATGTCAGAATGGGAAAGAAAGATGATTTAAGCAGTTTTGAGCGTGGCATGGTTGTTGGTGCCAGACGGGCCGGTCTGAGTATTTCACAATCTGCTCAGTTATTGGGATTTTCACACACAACCATTTCTAGGGTTTACAAAGAATGTTGTGAAAAGGGAAAAACATCCAGTATGTGGCAGTCCTGTGGGTGACAATGCCTTGTTGATGCTAGAGGTCAGAGGAGAATGGGCCAACTGATTCAAGCTGATAGAAGAGCAACTTTAACTGAAATAACCACTCGTTACAAACGAGGTATTCAGCAAAGCATTTGTGAAGCCACAACACGCACAACCTTGAGGCGGATGGGCTACAACAGCAGAAGACCCCACTGGGTACCACTCATCTCCACTACAAATAGGAACAAGAGGATACAATTAGACTGGAAAAATGTTGCCTGGTCTGATGTGTCTCGATTTCTGTTGAGACATTCAGATGGTAGAATCAGAATTTGTGTAAACAGAATGAGAACATGGATCCATCATGCCTTGTTACCACTGTGCAGGCTGGTGGTGGTGGTGTAATGGTGTGGGGGATGGTTTCTTGGCACACTTTAGGCCCCATAATGCCAATTGGGTATTGTTTAAATGCCACAGCCTACCTGAGCATGGTTTCTGACCATGTCCATCCCTTTATGGCCACCATGTTCTCATCCTCTGATGGCTACTTCCAGCAGGATAATGCACCATGTCACAAAGCTCGAATCATTTCAAATTGGTTTCTTGAACATGACAATGAGTTCACTGTACTAAAATGGCCCCCACAGTCACCAGATCTCAACCCAATAGAGCATCTTTGGGATGTGGTGGAATGGGAGCTTTGTGCCCTGGATGTGCATCCCACAAATCTCCATCAACTGCAAGATGCTATCCAATCAATATGGGCCAACATTTCTAAAGAATGCTTTCAACACCTTGTTGAATCAATGCCATGTAGAATTAAGGCAGTTCTGAAGGCGAAAGGGGGTCAAACACAGTATTAATATGGTGTTCCTATTAATAATCCTTTAGGTGAGTATATTAGTGCTGTCAAACTGATAATATATGTGTGTGTGTGTGTGTGTATATATATAGTGTATATATTGTAATATATTGTGTGTGTATATATATATATACTGTATATATATATATATATATATATATATATCAGTGCTGTAAATGTGTGTGTGTGTGTGTGTGTGTGTGTGTGTGTGTGTGTGTGTGTGTGTGTGTGTGTGTGTGTTCAAGGTGGAATTTCCATCACATAGTCAAAGTCAATCAAAGTGAGCCCTAAAACATCCCTTTACATGTGTAATCAGAGGCATGGAGCAGTGCCCATTATTAAACATTTTATAGTCTTGATGTTGCATCTTAATCTCACAAAGACCTCACAGCTGCAGGAACAATTTGTCCGTCATTCAACAAAAGCATTGTGACTGAACAGGCTTGAACAACACACCAATCACACTCAGTGTTGACCTGGCAGACAGGAGAAGATGCAAACACACACACACACACACACACACACACACACACACACACAGATTTCCACAAATACTGTAAGCAATTTTAAAGCACAACAAAATAATGGCAGTAAAGCGCAGACAAATGTGCTATTAAAGCATGAGTCACAGAGTAAATGATGATTTGTTGTTTCAATTCAAGATCTTGGAAATTATGAGCCTCTGCCGTTTATAATAGTTAAAAATACAATCTATATGGGAGGTAAATCTACCCCTATTTGGTCTTTTGGCAGGGCTAAAGCATGTGGTGTGTCACATCAAGGCACATCTCTAGGGTGGAGAGAGCAATGGTTTGCAGGGTGAGGTTTCCATGGCAACAGCAAAAGGGTCGACAGCTTTTTCTATGTATGTATGAGTATGAGCAGGTTCAAAAGTGTGACATATATCGCCCAGTCAGTCAGTCAGTCATTAAAAGAAGCGATTGAAAGACTCATGTAAGAGCAAGCAAAATAAATATAAACGAGGGAATTAGTATAAAAAATTAAATACAATAAAAACATTTTAAAATGTGACTCCTCTGTGCCAACTTACTCTGTGTATTAAAGATAAACTAAAATAATTAAAGATGCAATGAAAGAATGGAGGATCATCACTTTAGCTGTTCCCCAAGCTTGGTTTATTCCAAAGCAATTGATTGATTTGTATACAGTTTATCGGCCCTAAAGATCTGGCATGTCCTTCATCAATATGCAATGTGTGTATCGCCCTGGGATCTGGATGAAAATGATTTGTCTGTGAGGTTTGACATCTTGAACCACCTGCACCATTATCATTTTCACGAAATAAAGACATTCCCATGATAGTTTTATTAAGTAACTCGATCTCATCAAAGCTCCCAGACAGTGACACGTGATTGTACTTACTTTCTTACTTACTTTTTTCCTACTTTCTTTTACTGTCTATCCCAATTACATGCCAATATTCAATTTTAAATGTTGCCTAATACGCAAAATGACAATGCATTTCTACATTAAGTATAATTAAGTAAAATAGCGTTTAAATGATCCTTTTGCTAGAAATTTAGCTTGAATGTGTTAATCATCTAATCATTATATAATCATTTCTGTAATATATTTTCATTTTCATTTTGCAACGTACTGGCATTCAGAATCAGATTAGCTATTCTTTTTGGAAGTATGACCAACAAAAATAATTTTCACCGGAAAATGTCATCTGAACAAGTGGGAACATCTCCCTTTGTTCTGGTTCTGACATTGCAGTAAAACGCGCTGATTAAATCTAACAATCGCTTATCACGTAAACTGCAATTTATACTTTGTTCTCAAATTGTTGATAACAACCTTGCAGCATTGCGTGCTACATTTACATTGGTTATGTATTTTTTTCAAAAATGTAATTTGGATAACTTTTAACCCCCCAAAAAGCTACTGAGCTTTAAAATATATTTTAAAAGTATATATAAAACTAGTGTTGGAAATAGAAAATGTAAATATTGCACCAAACTTTGCACATGGCCGTTTTAAATTTAAATACAGAAATGTTACCATTTTACATATTGCATTGCCATTTTGCATATTACATTAAAAATTGAATATTGCTACCTATATACTGCTTCCATAGGCCAGTAGTTGACGACGATGTCAATTTGTATGCGTAACACATAGGCTAACACAGCATGACAGTACTGTTTTCAAAAACGTCCATTTTGAAACCCGTTTTCAAAAGTTTGCATTTCCAGTCCGCCCAAAACGCCGTTGTCGTGTAAATTAGCGACCAAAAAGCTTAATTTTTTTTTTCATTTTTAGTTAAAACGGTGTAAAACAACCCATTTGTTCCCATTTATTAATTAATTTGCTCGTTTTAGGTAAATCATGGCCACGTTGTACTAATTCGTTCCCACAAATAACTTATTTGTTGCCTTGTTTTAGGGTCCATTTACACAACACCATTTTCAACTAAAACGTTTTTATGTGTTTTGGCTGTTCATTTAGCAGTTCTGCATCACAATCCGTACAGCGGCGCTTCCGTAACATGAATCCGTACAGTGGCCCTTTGAATCAAATGTACAATGAATCACTTCCGGGTTAAATAAAGTTATATATACCTTTGGAAACTGTGTTTTGTCATCTTTGATTTTCTTCACGCATTGTCAAAGTCCACGCCCTTTGAAGACGACATTTCAGTGACATTTAAAAATGGCGGTGGGCAGGGATCTCGCGTAGGTTCCGGTGAAGGAGGGAAGAGAGTCAGCAAATGAAATGAATGAAGTTTTGGTCATGTGGTCTATAGTATTGAAGTTAAACGTAATGATCGGGCAGTTTTCTTAATGTGACTCTATTTAGAAAGGCAGCCAGCATTTCAACACATCTGAATGATAGCAGGCATTATCAGTGACTGACCTAAACTGAGATAAAGAAAGATTTTGAGAGGGAGGTCTTGGCAGCGAGGAAGAGGAGGAGGTCAGTCTTGTCAGATTAAAGTGGAGGTGATGGTAAACGACAGTAGTCATTGATTCATACTTCGATTCCATTGGCAGGGCAGTATAACATGATAACAGAAACACTGAATGTCTTTCAGTCATATGGCTATTGAAGTAATGTTTTACAGTCAACTCCGAGGCTATGTCACTACGTCCTTGAAGAGTAATCACACACACGTATTCTTGCTCTTTGTTTTTATTTGGTTTCAGGCGTCCTGGAAATTGAACAAATTAGGAAAAGCAGAGATCAGAGACTGTGCTATTACAATAGTCACCTTAATCAAGAGAGAGCTGCTAGGAAATGGCAGACAACATTATCTCTCCAAACAGGAAATGAAATCATCAATGCCCATTCTTGAGTATTCAATCACTATAATAATGCAATACTTTTTGTTTTGTGAACTAGTGCCAATTTGAGACATGCTGTAAAATCTGAATAGCAACATGATCATTTAATTTATGAACTCATCTCTGGCACAGTCATTTCGTTCTGCAGACAGATCAATTCATGGGCTGTGCTCTGGATAATAAGCCAATAAAGGGATAGTTCACCCAAAAATGAAACTTACGTCATTAATTATTCACCCTCATGTCCGTCCAAACCTGTAAGACTTTTGTTCATCTTCAGAACACAAATGAGGATCTATTTGATGAAATCTATGAGATTTCTGTCCCTCCATTGACAGCTACGCAACTACCACTTTGACGCCTCAAAAGGATAGTAAACTAAACGCATGATAAATGTAACCCATGTGACCGCAGTGGTTTAACCTCAGTTATGAAACGACTGAAACAAAAGCACCACGACTCGTGCATGTTATGTTAACACGAGATCGGACGTTGTTACGTAAACACGTGTTGGAGATTAATATTTTGTAAATAAAGTGGTAAATCGCATTTTGTTTTGCGCTCACAAAGCACTTGCGTCGCACTCAGTTAAACCACGGGTCACATGGATTACTTTTATGATGTGATTAGTTTACTATCTTTTAGAAGCGTCATAGTGGTAGTTGCGGAGCTGTCAATGGAGGGACAGAAAGATCTTTATTTGTGTTCTGAAGATGAACAAAAGTCTTACGAGTTACGGGTTTGGGTAAATTTTCATTTTTGGGTGAACTAACCCTTTAACAGTCTGCAATAGTACGAACATACACACGCAAAAAAGTTTCAACAACCATGGTCCATTTACATTGTGCATGCATCACTTGGTCCCTTTGTTTATGGCGGCTCTGTAATTGTCCATTGTGGACACCAATCTCTGTTTTGAATCTTTTTGGTTGGAGACATCACAGTCTCAAAGTGTTTAAAGCTTTTGGGTTTTCAGGTTCAAATAACTCAAAAGAAAAATACATGTTAAAGCATTGTTTTTTCTCGTTGGTTCTAGCCCTTAAACTCTAGTAGCCTACTATTTTTTCTCTTTTTTTTCTAACCAGTGGGTCATAATCCAAACAGATGGCAGGTTCACTCACTTAGGCCCATGTGTGCTATTTTGCGGTTTGAAATCTTTGTAAAAGTGCAGTTGGTATCTGCACATTAACATAAGGGTGATTCGCACAAATTGTGTAGAGTGTAAAGGCAAATGAATCCCAAATCACATTTTGACGAACTGCTGCATTTGACCCACTGTTTTTTCCTAACAAACACTTTCACATTCTCCTTCATGAAAAAAATGAAAACAGACGTTTATCAAAAAGCAATAACAATAATTAAAATATTAATAATAATAACATTACCAAAATGAACATCTTTCCAAACCAAGGTAGGTACCATGACAACTTTGTGAAAGAGAGAAAAAAAGTTCTACAAAAAGAACCAAATATTGTGTTTAAAATATGAGTCATCTAATGTTTCCCACTATACGAATCACGCTATACAGCTACAAATCTAAAATCCTCCCATTTTTCTTTCTCCAAATACTTCAGTTCTTTCAAATTCAACATAAGGATGGGAGTTTTAGTCTATGGAGGGGCTGTTTGAACTGCAGTGATTGTGGGCAAACGTTTCACACTCATTGCGTTCAAAAGGTCAACCTGAAGTCGACTAAAGCGTCTTTAAGAAAGCAGTTTTAAAGAATGATACTCATCCGTCACTATACAAGCTTTCTTGATGCGTATCAGTGAAAAAGTCAAGTTCTTTGGTTCCATTCATATGTTACTGTATAGACATAGTTCCCATGACTCTTTCTGATAGGGCATCTTTGACCTACAGGTTTGACCTACTGTTAGCCAATCACAAAACACACATTTACACACACATCTCGTGTATGTTCCTGTGCTTTGGTAATGAAGTGTTACAAAATATAAAGGTTACAAATGTTAAATATGAAAGAGGTATTTGGCATTATTGTAATTCTACTATTTGGCAAGTTCAACTCTATTATCATAAAGAGGACACAAACGTTCCTTTTCTTATATCAACATATAAAATCTCCTTGAAAATATATCCCATTTTCATTTGGTTATTATTTCAATGTTAAAAGGTTTTCAAACTAAAATCTGACAGTTCAATGTCAAAAGGGGGAACATGTGGAATTGACTATTAAAGCTTATTATTCACTCTTAAAATAAAGGTTCTTTATTAGCCTCGGAGAAGAACCTTAAAATTCCATGGAACTTTCCCATTCCACTAAAGGTTCTCTAGATTATTAAAATGTCCTTCATACTAAGAAAATAATGGTTATTTTAAGAACTCTGAGAGGTTCTTTAAGGAACCAAAACTGGTTATTCTCTTTGTTTTGAAAGGGATAGTTCACTTTTAAATACATTTTGGTATGTTTTAGCTTACCTCAAGGGTGTCCAAGATGTAGGTGTCTTTGTTTCCGCAGTATTTTCAATTTTGATATGGTCTATGGTCACCACCTCAAAGAGCATACACAGAGAAGTCCAAATTAAACATTGATTTAATGACTCGTAAATGTAAGTACACACTGATGGCCTAAGACACGAAACGAGCGGTTTGTGTGGGAAAACGAACAATATTTATATCGTTTTTTTACCTCAAGAGGTGGTGACCATAGACCTCCATTATATTACTGATGGAGACAAACAGTTTGACCTAAAAATATCAAAATTGAAAATACTGCGGAAACAAAGACACCTACATCTTGGATGCCCTTGAGGTAAGATAAAACATACCAAAAAATAATTTCAAAGTGAACTATCCCTTTAAGAGTGTTGTTGCAGATATTTCTGTGAATAGGTTTGTTGTTAATTAAGTACATTTTATTGCAACTCCCCCTTTTACCATGAACTGCAAAAACGTCAACACAATGGCTTAGGACATGGGTACAAAGACAAATGAAAACCTTAAAAAATTGTACATCTTTGGATATCATAAAGCTTGGTTTTCATATCAAACACATTTTTGGATAATCTGCTGCCATGCCTGTTTGTTTGGGGAAGAGAGAATGCGGCGGTTTCTCAGTAAACCCAAATCAACCATCATCTCGCAGCTCCTTCAAGCTCCCATGGCAACCGATTTGGCATCTGGAGAAAAGACCAGTTGGTTTGGCTGAAAAGAATCACTTTGGATAAACATCCTCTCGATGCCATCACATATTCCTTGGTGGGAAAAGCAAAAGTAGCCTAAGCTTTTGGTTTAACGGGTATCCACATGGAAAGGCCCAAAAATATCCGAGGGTCCATACTTTCCTTGCAAATCACATTCTCCGAACAAAACGAATCCCCCTCTCTTCCTGCTCTTTCATCATTTTCTTTGGAGTTTAGCAGCATCAAAGAGGAATCCTTCGGAATGGCTGAACAGGATCCAAATCATCATATCCAAAGCGTACGATGGATGGACGTGGAAAGAATCGTATCAAAGGTGTTTTTGGAGCAATGGCTGACGATGATGAGGTAGGGAAGGGTTCCCAGACAGCTTTTGTCTGCTAAGGCAATATTTGGAGCGGCTAAGGTCACACTCTCCATGGCAGTCGACCAGATGGGCACCTGAACACAGGTTCTGGAGGCAGATGGCACAGGCACTGGCAGTGGGAAGAGTAGCGGGTATCTGGACATTTTTTGGCTGAGGTAGGCATGCTTTATCAGCAGGGACTAAAGTTAGCCCAAAATAACATTCTGAGGTAGCTATCTTTGGAGGTATACAGCTTTTGGTGGGTATTACAAAGGATAGGAATGGGAATCCATCACCTTCATGGTTCCTCTGGGGTAGCCTGCCTCGAGGCATGTACGGTGAAACATATAACAATCAATTTATTTGAACTCACACAACCACAAGCGAAGGCAAAAGCAAGGCCACGTTATTAATCTTGGTATACATCCGAGCTAAGGCTAACAAATGGAACAAACCTCTGTTCCCTGTAATCATTTCAACTGAGAATACAGCTTGTTTTGTAAATCATGTAGTTCGATAAATCTTATGTTTATCGTTTGTATGTATTTTATTACCACAGGACGCGTTGCAAAGGGAAGTTTTGGTTTTAGCAGAAAGTCCTTTGGTAATAAAATGCAAAGTGGTTTTGGTATCGTTGTTTGTTTTGTTTCGCTTCCATTGTGTATTTATGCTCAGAAAGAGTGCCGTAAAACTATTTGCAACTTAAAAACAGTGTTCAGTATCTCCTAAGGCTATCATTTGGTGTTCTTGTGCGGACACGTCGGCATATAGATCTTGAAGCAGTGAAGCTTTGGTTCTTTAGGGAGGAAGCAAAGAAACAAATGGGACAGGCTAACTTAAATTCAATTACAGTAGCAAAACTCTATTAAGCATTTTTGTAGATACTTTACACCCTTCAACAGTAGCAGCAGTTTAAGTGACGGCCAAGGCATGATAAATATGGATTAAAGGGGACTTTGGTGGGCAGGCTAGGCAGAGGAACCACAAAGAGCGAGATCACTGAGGCAGTGCTAGCCTGTGCCTGTGCCGGTGCCGGTGCCTGTGCCTGGCAGACTGGACGAGTGTTGCTCAATAAGAACCTGGCATTGGGTCTGGTGATCTATAATAGGAACCTGAAAAAGAGAAAACAGCATTTAATATGATATGCTACTTTACAAAACCCTGACAAGCAGAGCAGACAACTGCAGTTTTCCGTTGCAGTGCACTCACTGAGACCTTGTTTACACCTGGTATTAAGATGCGTTTTGGTGGATTGGATCACATGAGGAGACGCATTCCCGTCACACCTGGTGTTTTAGGCCCTGTCCACACGGAGACGTGTTTAGCTGTACGCGTACACATTTTTTCAGACGGATTCGGCGTTTTGGGACACTGAAACCTCTATTTTTTGAAATCGGGTCCCAGGGTGGTAAAATCTGAAAACGACACCCTTGCATTTTCGTGTGTACGGCCAATCCGTATATTTATTTGAAATGATGATGTCATCACCCCACGTGTCGACTAGTCAGACAGTCACGTAACAGCAACAACAACTGCCGAACTGCTTGTATAATAATATAAAACAATGCGGCGAAACTACTGAGCCTCTTGTATTCCTTTATTTATTATTTACTTGAATGTATTTTTACTTCATTTATTTTTTTAGGCCTATACTTTCTTTCGTATGCTATGGTGCAGGTCTGTTGTCTGATTAAGACATGTCGTATTTTGTAGGAAAGGGGATTTAAAGCAAAAATAATATTCGATGATCGATGGGAATTATTTGATTATCACGGCTATTCAAAAAAACGCACCCCTGTAATGTTCCACTATGACAATACATTTCTCTGTAGGTTAGGCGTACGTGTTATAGCTATTGAAGACATGTATTTAGTTTAATATTTATGTTTAAATTTATGTTATTTTTTTATTTAATCCATGTTGATTATGAAAAGTGTAAGATAATAAGATGCGCAATGTATATGGGGAGACCTAATTTTTACCACATTTCGTTTTGTATAATTTTTGTATAATTCTTATTGAATAAATAAGAAGTAAATATAGGCTATAGCAGACAATATAAACAGGACATGGACGCCCCGGCGAGATAGAACTTGCATTGCTCATGAACTGGAGCTCGTCTCATAAATGAACCGAAACTCAGAAATATATAGAAAGCTTGAAATGACTACGTTTAAACAACATCGGACAACAATTCACAGAAACCGATTACTCTCTCTTATAGCCTAATCCGTATGACGTGCATTAGCCTACTCCATAGGCGCGTTCACAATACTGCCAAGTGGTGATTCAGCCACGTCAACTTCCTCTTTTGAGTCAAGAATGACACAGAAAACATTAGTTTATTAATAAACAATTTAAATGTCTATATTTGACACATTCGTTACTTTTACTGGTTCTTTGTGACAAGCTTTCTGAGTCCGCTAACAAATCGAATACCGCGACTCCCTATTTTGTACCAGGCAATATATGGTTGTTCAATAAAGTTATTGGTAAAAAGAAATCTCTATGGCAGAATTACAGCGCCACATACTGGTCTGGGATGTATACTACATAGTTTTCAGTCAGTTTCAGTGGTTTCGTGTGTACGCAGATATTTTTCGAGACACTCCTGTGTTTACAGACTTTTTTTTTAAAAACGAGGAAAAAAAACATCTGATAGGGAAAGCTTTGGCTTCGTGTGGATGTGGCCTTAATCCATCTCAGACTTACATCCACTTTCAAACACTTCTGTCCTGATTTCTATGGGAGGGTCTATGGGCAGGCAAATGTATGGTTTTTTTCTGATTTTTTTTTATCTAATGGATGAAATAAGCTCACGCAATTCTCATACCAACGTGCCTGGAGATGACGGAAAAACATACGGAGATCATCAGCTTTAGTTTCTGTTCTGAGAGAACATTGTGCTTGGTACGTTTTTCATCTTCAAACCAAACTTGGGTCTTCAGCCAAAAAAGTTTAAATCCCTTCTAGCTAGAGCGCTACCTATAATGTTTATTCTTTAAGTCAGTAGGTGGTCAAGATAGCACAAGGGTATTTGATGTCCTATTTACATCTTGAAGACGTATTTTTAAGAGTGTTTGCTCATCTGCAAGACGTCTATAGGACGTTTCCTGTCAGATGTCAAATAGACGTTTATAAGATGTCAGTTTAACATGCATTCTAAATCATTACATCTTAGAGACATCTTCTAAACGTCTATTTGACATCTGCAGGAAACGTCCTATAGACGTCTTGCAGATGAGCAAACATTCTTTAAAATACGTCTTGCAGATGTAAATAGGAGATCAAACAGCCTTGTGCTAACCACATGAGCAATCTGGTCGAATGCATTGTCTACTTTTGGAAGTGATTAAAAGTAGAAAAGCTCAAACCTCGTCCACTTGTGATCCAATCGAATCAAAACGCATCTTAAGTTAATACCTGGTGTAAACAGGGCCTGAGATGCTAAAGCTAGGTATTGTTACTGATGATATAAACTCTGTTAACAGACAAGGTGTAAAAGTCTTTTGGCAGCAAAACAACTTTCCTGCTGATCAAACTGGTGAGTCACACACTCTCTAAAAATAGACAATCTGCAAAAATAGACAATCTGCTAAAGACAGCTTATTCTCAGTTCTAATGCACTGAGAAGCAAGACCACAGATGATAGTCTTACCGGAGGAACTAACTCAATGCCCTGAGCAGGCCGTGTTACTCCCTCTTTTGGGATGCCATTGCTTTGAGAATGAGGTCCTCCATCTTCGCCCTGTGGCACAGACCAGCTGTCCTGAGTCCCTTTCCTACAGAGGAAACTGAGAAAAAATGTGAATGCATTTATTAACGTATTTATATCATATTTATTAAACTACAGAAGTGGCCAAAAGTGATGTCCGGCCAAGTGAAATTGACATCTCGCATCCTTAATTCAAATATTATAAGTAAGTATAATATAAGTATATTGCTAGTTGTGCTTGGAGTCAATAGTTTTATTTGTAATAACACAATGAAACATGCCATATTGTGTGACATTATTAATTATGAACACATCAGGCATGTGATTGGCTAAGGACAAAAAAGCAGGAAAATGTACAGAGTTTTTTTTTTTTTTTTTTACAGATCTGCATGATTCACGTAGGTCACATTTTCAGGTCGGAAAATCCGGAATTCCGGATTAATCCGGAAAAATCACATCCCTGACACATGCAAAAACCAAGAACCAATGAAATTTTAATAACTGATTATGTTGTAGTCAATGCATGCCTTTTACTGTGAGCTTTTTGTTTTTCTATGCTTTTTTTGCATAATAAAAAAAACCCTGTAGCTGTAGTTTGCCTTTCCAAAAATAATTTTGTCAGATAAATACCTAAACCAAGTTTAGTGTTTTGGGTTAGGGTTATAAAATATTTTTCTTATATTTGAATGGAAATTGAAACTGACTCTCTCTCTCGCTCTCTTTATACATATATTTATAGATAGATAGATAGATAGCATTATAGTGGTATGCATTTATTATGCTTATTTTAATATTATTACATTTTATATTTGTGAAGTGAATTAATAGGAAAATATTTGCAAAATTTGTGCATGTAGTTTCATGACATCATCTAACCAAAAGCTCCATTACCTGCGCCGATATCCGAACATGAGGAAGAGCACGCAGAAAATGATGCAGGCCATGCCGATGTGGATGCCAATCACAATACTGCTGACGGAGCTCTCTACACCCCTGCAGTCACAGTGAGTTTCCTCTCCTGAACCACAGAACATGGTCATTATACAGTGCACTTTAAAATAATGAACTCATGTGCCAAAGCAAAAGCAGCTTTACCTGCTCTGGTTTTAGCGCTAGTCCCGTCTTCGGCCAGTGACACCAGTTTCTTTGAACAGTCACTCTCTCCATTGCCATTGTAGGCCACCAGTTTGACTTCATACACAGCGCCGGGGTCTATGGGGAAAAAATGTAATCGGTCAGTATCGCACACACTGCAAATCAATCAAAGATACACATGCATTCGTGTCTAGGTCTAACACATATACACTGAGCTGGTTTTGTTGACTTTGCAGTCAGTCACCATAGAGCTATTGATCAGCTGAGTCATGGGGATTGAGGTCTGGTGTGAAACCTGGCTATTATGCTCCTTCTTTCACTTTGGCACCTTTATTTGTACGTGATGTATGATCTTGCTTTCATCATCTCAATTTTCACTCCTTTCTGAGTTTCCTGAAACTCACACTTTTTCACGTAATAGTATTTTTAGAGGAGTGTTTGTTCTCTAGCACTATATATTTCAGAACATTTCAACCATCACTGTACAAACATAATGGCTTCTTCAGAGGTGCTCAAACAGGTCATTTAGCCTGAGTAGAGAAGCGAGAGAGTTTTCAGTATAAAACGTCAAAATAAGCAGGGGTAGATGAAATCTGATGGCTTTTTTGTGCTGATTATGTGGGAAAATTCTACAGAAATGCGTAACAAAATAAGAATTGGATTGTACTACAGGACCAATGACAATAAAGCTCTTGACTTGAAAAGTAGACCTATTAATGCCAAACAACCAAAAAATGATCCACATTTGTCAAAAAAATATGAAGGTATATATATATATATATATATATATACTGTATATGTATATATGTATATGAAGAGTTCAGATGCAAAAGCCTCTAAATGCCATTTGAAATTTTCTTCTTTAATGATGATTTTTATCAAACTTGTATATTTAAGTTCAGTAATCTCACTTAAATAACAATTAATAGGTAATTATCATTGCCATTTAAGTGAAATCACTGAACTTAAATATACAAGCTTGATAAAAATTATCATTCTAGAAGAAAATTTCAAATGGCACTTAGAGGCTTTTGCATCTGAACTCTTCATATATAAACATTTTCAGTTATAAAAAAAAACGTATTATAAAGACATGTTTTGTTTTTTGCTAAATTAAATAATTGGATTTTGTTTTTATTGTAAATTATATCTTTTTCTCCCCACTATCAAAGTAATGTTATATAAAACTGAAACCCCTTTTTTGTATTGCACTTTCACAATATAATTGCAAAACAATATTAAGGTTTACTTAAAACATGCTCTTAATATATGACTATATGACTTAGCATATATTTCAAATTTATGAATTCAATTGCATTGTAAAAGAAAACAGCAAACCGTACGGCGTCTGCAAATATATATTGCATCTATTGTTGAATCAACATAGTTTACACAAACAGAAACCGTTATCCCTCACCGAGATGAGAGAAGGTGTGAGCGTTAACATGGTATGGCAACTCAATCGGCCCCAGGATCTCTCCATGAGGAACCCTGCGGTATGACAGACGGAAACCCTCAGTTTTCCCAGGCTTACTGGGAAGCTCCCAAAGGACCTGGACTGCTGTGGTGTTTATTGCTTTGGTGAAAAATGTAGGTGGACTGGGGACTAGATGGGAGATAGAGAAAGAAAAACCATTATAATCAGCTCAGAGCAATAAGGAACACTGTCCAAGTTAATTCTGTTAAGCTGGGTAGGCAAAAAGGAAGCAATGCTCATACATCTGTGACAACACAGGAAAAGGACATATGTGTGGACAGAGGGAGCTAAAAATGCTGACATGGCTCAGAGAAGAGACAGCTAGGGAGCTGGAGGAAGAGTTGAACATGAACCAAACAGCACACAGTGTGTAGCTACATACCGCCCCCTAGTGTTGTGGAAACCACAGTACTGGAGCGTTCACTGGCACCCAGAGGAGAGTAGGCCTTCAGGTAGATGGAGTAGGTGGTCGCAGGTTCAAGGTTTGTGAGGTCATGCTGAAATGTTGTCTTACTCACTGCCTCCTGAAGTTCTTTACTCTCAGGCTCTGAAAACAAACATGTCGTGCATTAGCTATTGGTTGTATGGAGTGGGGGTAAATTAAGCTCAATCTGCTGTGACAATCGTGTTGCATTGTGGTTTATGGATCTGTTTTACTGAACAGTAAATATTGAGTAGACTCAAAATGGAGGAGTCAAGGGTCTGTCCATTTAAGCGTCCTTCGCCAACTTGATAAAGTTGTGTTTAGTGCTTAGGGAAGTTTGCGAATGTGTGTCTGAAGTGGAGCCCAGAACTCCAGAGGCACTTACCGCCATACTTGCGGATGTGCAGCACGTATCCGATGATCCCGTCTGTGATTTCAGCCGGCGGCTGTTTCCAGGAGAGCTGCAGGGTGGTTTTAGACAGAGCCGTGGCTTTCAGGCCCTGAGGGGAATCGGGCAGCTCTTTGGCCAGGGAAACAGCCAGACGAGCGCTGGCCTGGTTAGTGCCGGCAGAGTTTTCAGCGATGCACTGGTATATGGCCTCGTCCTCTGATGTGATGCGAGTCACGGCCAGGGTGCTAAAAACAATTATTTTACAAAAATCTAAACTGTGAAAATGTTGTGACTTTGTTAACATTTACAGATAGGGTGACCACCATCAAACAAACCAAGTGTGGGACAATGTGGGACATGTTACCAACACTAAAACATACCATGAAACTCTTATATAATGTCTATCTAACTTAAAAAGGCAAAAGAACGCTTGCACGTTTTGTTAATATGATCATTAAAAACCAATAGACTATAATATGTGACGTGCGTGACAAAGGGTGAAAATGCTAGTAGGGCCAGATATTGCACATTACAGTTTGGATGACAGAATATAAAACAGGTGAACACTGACATCTAGTGGACAGAGGTTGTAATGACACCAGATATTTTCAAGGGTAAATGGACCCTTTTTATATTTCTGGGGTTCTCAGAAGCTGAAGTCGTCATAGTTTGGTAAACTTCTATAGTAGTGAATGGGGGATGACTGCAAATATATATTTTTTTATTCCCATTTGCTCCAATAGCTAAAGAAAACAATCCAAGACTTTTTCAAAAGAGGGAAAAAATATCGAGATATTTAACGTTGGTCAGAAGAGAGAAAGATGTCATGTTTGACATTTGTATTAGAAACACCATCGCAGCAGTCATTTAATGCCAAAGTAATAAAACGTTAAATATAGCATTATAAATTTGTATTACATTTTTTAAACATGAAAATACTAGAAATATTTACTCGATTTGCAATGTTGATTACTGTGGGAACGAGTCATCGCAGTCTGAGGAAAGGCTCCATTAAGCAGCTAAAATATTGTTTTTATATGTTCTTACTCAAAAAGTAGAAAACCGTTAAAGATAAAATAAAATTGGGAAAAAAAATCTAAATATGCACCTAAACATAAAAAAATATGATTTTTTTTTGGTGTACTTTGTGTTTATAGGCAGTATATCTTAAGGTTTTATGGCTAATTGTATTTCAGCAGTAATTTTGTGTATTCCCGAGTCTCCTAACTGTGTGTACCTGTTATTGTTGGTGAGTTTGACATTATCACCAGGCATGAGTAGCTTTCCATTCTTCAGCCATATGATATGAGGTTCAGGAACACCCTGAGCCACACACGTGAACACTGCACTGCCCCCTGCTGCCTTCGACACCGACTGCGGCCACTGCAGGAACTCTGGAGGAGCTGAGACAAGCACAGGGTTAGCATTCAAGTACAACTCAAACAGCGATACCTTCCAATAAAGTTTCATCATTGGTTAAGTACATTACTTAACATAAACTAATAATGAACTGCACTTCTGGATTTGCATCACTTTGTTCATTTCAACATTTACTAATTATTAAAATCAAATGTTGTATTTGTTAACATTAATGCACTGTGAACTAACATGAACGAACAATGAACAACGTATTTTTATTAATTAACGTTAACAAAGATTAACAAACGAATGTATTGCTCATGGTTAGTTTAATACATTAACTGATGTTAATAAATGAGACCTTATTGTTAAGTGTTACCAATAAAGCCATTACTTGAAATAAAATAAATGTTAACTGAAATAACATATTTAAAAACTTAAATTATTCTTATTTTATGTCAGCTAGCTGCCAAGTCTTATTTTCACTTAGTCTTAACTTGATGTACTAAAATAACTAAAACTAAACTGAAATAAAAATTACTAAAAACTTAAAAAAAAAGAAACCTAATAAACATTCAAAAAACACAAGATTGCTAAAACTTTAACAAAAATTTCAATTAAAAGTAAAATACAATAATTAAAACTATAATAGTATCTAATTTATACAAAAAAAAAACAAAGACATTTATTTATTTAACCAATTTAATAATGTATTTAGAAACACTTCTTTCCAATACTGTGAATTAGTTAACTTTAGTTAATGCATTAATTAACTAAAGTATTATCATTATTATAAACATTATAATTCAGTATTTATTAATCATTGATAATATCAGTTAATGAAAATACAACTGGTCATTGTTTGTTCATTATTCAGATCCATTAAAACACATACAAATTTTGATTTTAATAAAGTATTAGTAAATGTTGAAATTAACATTAATATGAATTAATGCTGTAGTATTTTTCACTCTTAGTTCATGTTAATGAATACAATCAACGAATGTGAACAAATGAACCTTATTGTAAAGTGTTACAATGTAATTCTATCAAAACCAAGACAATGATATGAATAGCTTTAAAATGAGTCTGTTTTGATTTAAAATAAAAATGACAGTATGATAGAGAGAAAGCTCATTTCAGATGAGAACCAGAGATACATTTCTTTAACATCTATACATTAATATTTACCATGTTATGGCCCTTATAAATGCACTCAATTCAAAAATCAAAACTTGAACTTAAACTCTATTTTGTGCTTTCTATCAGCCGCTCGTCTGGCTCAGCCGGCGTCACAGTTCATCGTTCTGCTTGACACCTCTTCAGTGTCCGCACAATGGCCATGCATATATGTAGAGCTCTCCAGACCCCAGGACTATGCATCTCATTGATCTACTGACACCCACCACAACCAGACACCCCCAGACCAAACCCCTTCTCCCTGGGAAGAGGGTCCGAAGTGCTCTGTGGAGGTGTGGGGGGTCATAGGTCAAAGGGAACCCTATTTCAATAGAGAGCCATTAATCAGGCACCGATTTTTAAAACAGTGAAGCTCCCCCTTCAAAAGAGGTCAACATTTCTAAAACCGTTGGACAAAAATATAGATTTGGCAGATCAATATGAGCCGCACAGAAGATGTTTAATTTGGTTTCACGGCTGATTGTTGTTTTTCATCATTGTGCCCTGAATAATATCTAAAATAGAATTAAAAATGAAAAGATTTCTTTTAAAATCTACTTCAGAATCAACTGATAAGGAAAGTAAGTTCGCTTAAACTCTTATAAATAAATAAATCAAGAGCAAAAGCATTTTGAAAAGATATGGGCACCTCTAAAATAAGAATGAAATATGCATTAGATGAATTACTTTTTTATATAACTCTCTATTTTATTTATTTATTTATCATTATTATTAGTAGTTTTTTTCATTGGATGTTTAAATGATACACTCTAAAAAATGCTGGGTTGTTTTAACCCAATTTTGGGTCAAATATGGACAAACCCGAAATGTTGGGTTAAAAATGTAATGTAAAAATTTAACCCAACGGCTGGGTTAGTCCATATTTGACCCAAAGTTGGGTTAAAACAACCCAGCATTTTTTAGAGTGTAGTATATATATATATATATATATATATATATATATATATATATATATATATATATATATATATATATAGACTCATTTTAAAGCTTGGTTTTGATAGAATTACATTGTAAAACTTTTATATATATAAACTAGTCTTTTTTGTGCCTGTCAATATATATATATATATTAGGGCTGTGCAAAAGTTAATTGCGATTAATCGCATCCAAAATAAAAGTCTGTGTTTACATAATATATTTGTGTGTGCTGTATATAATTATTTTGTAAATATAAATACCTTTGCATGCATGTATATATTTAAGAATTATTTGCGCTTAAATTCTGTATATATTTATAAATACATAATCTATATTATATAAATATAATAAATATAAATATTTTATATATGAATAACACATTTTCTTCAATATATACATGCATGTGTGTGTATTTATATATACAAAATAATTATATTCCACACACACAAATATATTATGTAAACACAGACTTTTATTTTGGATGCGATTAATCGCAATTAATTTTTGCACAGCCCTAATATATATATATATATATATATATATATATATACATTGTATATATACCGGTGAAAAGTTTTAGATCAGTAAGATTTTTTATGTTTTTAAATGAAGTCTCTTCTGCTCACCAAGGTTGCTTTTTTTGATGAAAAAAAAATGACAAACAGAAATATTGTGAAATATTATGACAATTTAAAAATGACTGTTTTCTATTTTAATATATTTTAAAATGTAATTTGAAAGCTGAATTTTCAACATCATTACTGTTGCTGATTACACATCAGTTTTCAGTGTCACATGATCCTTCAGAAATTCTAATATGCTGATTTTATGCTCAAAAAACATAAATTATTATTTTCAATGTTGAAAACAGTCGTGTACCATTTTTTCCCCAAAATTCTATGATGAATAGAAAGTTCAAAAGAACAGCATTTATTTAAAATATTATCTTTTCTAACATTATAAATGTCTTTACTGTAACTTTTGATCAATTTAACTCATCCTTGATGAATAAAAGTATTTTCTAATTTCTTTCCCCCCAAAATAAACAATAAATTCTTACTGACCCCAAACTTTTGAATGCCCGATACCCGATATCTTTATTTTATATTTTTTTAAAAGGCACAAAAAATATACTTAAATGCATAAAAACTGAGGTTAGAATACCACAACAATACATCAAGCACCACCATAAAAAGATAAAATTCATCATATGGGTCTGTAGGTCTGAAAAATGCAGCCTTTATAAACACTTCATTGGGTTCTGCTTAGACATTAGGGTCAAAGTGAGCAGTGGGAGGGGCTGGAGGGTGTGTTTAATGAAACTATAGCAGGGCACAATAGGACAGAGGTCACTTCAGACCTCCAGATGCAATCTGAATGAACAGCGGTGTGTGTGTGTGTGTGTGTGTGTGTGTGTGGAGGGGGTGTCATTCATCAGCCACGTCATTGTGGTTCTCCTTTCTCCCAAGAAGCACTTCACACTTGAACCCGAGTAGAAATGTTGATGAATAGACATCCTTGAATGGAAATGTTTTAAACTGAGGACGGACTAAATAAAGGCCTTGAGAGGGATCCGACACATGCTGCATCTGTCTGGCATCTAATATACACAACTCGCCAACATTTTAGAATAAAGGTTAAATAAAAATTACTTGAATGTATTTTAAAATGTGATTTATTCCTCTGATCAAAGATGAATTTTCAGCATCATTTCTCCAGTCTTCAGTGTCAAGAAATCATTCTAATATCCTGATTTGATGCTCAATTATTATCAATTACTGGTGCTCAAGTATTAAGAATAGTTCTTGTTATTATCAATGTTGAAAACAGTTTTTAATGCTTAATATTTTTATGGAAACCTTGATACTTCAGATCAATTTAATGCATCCTTGCTAAATAAAAGTATAAATGTCTTTAAAAAAAATGTATTTACCCTAAACTTTTGAATTGCAGTGTATCACAGTTTCCACAAAAATATTAAGCAGCAAAACTTTTTTTTATAATAATAAGAAATATAATTTTACTCAGAAAACTGTTATTTAAAATTGTAATAATATTACTCAATATTGCTGTTTTTACTGCATTTCTTATCATGCAGCCTTAAGAATAAAATACTTCTTTCACAGAATTTTTTTTTTAAATGTAAAAAGTGACTCCAAACTTTTGACTGGTATGTATAATTATTACTATTGTTACTTTGAGCAGTTGAGATGTATTATTAGCCCTGATTTCCAAAAATGATACTTTGCACCATGTTATTATAAACATGTTTAGCTGTGGTATAAGCATGAAACTTATTCTTTTAGCAAAAGGTTTTCACATTTTAACACGTGTAGTCAAAAGGATTTACCAAAACTGCTCTTGTACTATTTCCGTTACGCTATATAAATGATATGGCATCTTAAAAAGACGAATTAGTGTTATAGTCTGACTGAAATCAAACTTCTTAATTACATGTAAACGAACATTAAAAGTCAGCTATAAACAGAGCTCAAGCACACATAAAACACATGCACATGTCGATCTGTGACTGATTCAGATGGATTTATAATTTCATGACATGCAATTTCCCTTGCCTGCAAAGAGGAAGCAATCAGAGTACAGCAGCTTCAGCTTTTTGGGGTCTGTTTTCTCCTCAACTAACCAGCTGCGTCTTTACAACCAGGGTCAACTGACAGCATCAGTGTCCAATCCATCTCATGTATTGATCAGTTATTCTTTTAGCAGGTTCTCAGATCCTGACCTTGAATCTGATCAGGTGGCTATTCCTCCTCATTCATTTCATTCTGCTGTGTGACTTGTGCAATCAATTATTATTGTTGAAAAAAAAAACATGGCTGCCTTTGATGTGTAATACTTTCATACGCATAACCAATTTAATGAACTAATTCTTGAGAGCAATCACTGGATTTCAAGCCACATGTAATGACTTAAATCAAAGAGCTCCATGTCAATATGAATGGTATTTTTTGCACTTGCTATGATGTGTATGGCATACATTTTCAGGTTAACTTTAACCTATAAAACCCTTGAGCTGAACCAGTCAAAACCCTTTCATTTTGTCGTATTAAAGGGATAGTTCACTTTGAAATATTTTTTTATCTTACCTCAAGGGCATCCAAGATGTAGGTATCTTTGTTTCCGCAGTAGTTTCAATTTTGATATTTTTAGGTCAAACCGTTCATGTCTATCAGTCATATAATGCAGGTCTATATGGTCACCTCCTCAAAGAGCATGCACAGAGAAGTCAAAATTAAACATGATTTAATGACTCGTAAATGTAAGTACAGATTGATGGCCTTAGACACGAAACGAGTGGTTTGTAAGAGAAAAAAAAAACAGTATTTATATCGTTTTTACCTCTTGTAACTACAGCCACAAAGCGCCCGCACCTTCAGATCATTTGAACGTGGCTGTGATTACAAGAGGTAAAAACCGATATAAAAACTGTTCGCTTTCTCACACAAACCGCTCCTTTCATGTCTTAGGCCATCAATTTGTACTTACATTTACATTAATTTTGGACTACTCTGTGCATGTTCTTTGAGGTGGTGACCATAGACCTGCATTATATGACTGATAGACACGAATGATCTGACCTAAAAATATCAAAATTGAAAATACTGCGGAAACAAAGACACATACATCTTGGATGCCCTTGAGGTAAGCTAAAACATACCAAAAATTCATTTCAAAGTGAACTATCCTTTTAAAAATAACCCAGGGTGAACACAATGGAAGGGGTTCTCTCGACAGAAAGATGTTATACTGTCATATTCTCTCTCTTGAACTTCGTCACTCGCTGCCTGTCGACCAGCTGGGACGAGAACAACTGCCCTCGTAATGCTATGGAAACAGTGGGGGAGGATCAAGAAGTACCATCACCCATCCTCATTTTAGGACTGCTTCATCACCTGTCTGTCAGAGGAGACTCCGCCCCCTCCACTGGATCTCTACTAAGAGCTTCCTAGGCCAATGTCAAAGGTGAGAAATGAGAGGGCAGAGGTGAGAGGGGATACCTCGCCCCTCCCAAAACATACACACACACTGCTCTTTGCCTGTCTATCTACCCTTTTGTTCTCTATTGTCCAGATCCTGGCTCAGCATCTGTCCCAACCTTCACGGGTGTGTGAAAGTGCAGACCTCACTTCCACAATGAGCTGAGAGTCTGGAGGACAACAACCTTTCATAAATAGACCTGAACTTGACTAGGAGACTTTTACCTTTGTGACAGGTAGACAGACATACAGAAGTTAACAGGACTAAAATATCCATAATCCCCTTTCTGCTTCTTCTACTGAATTTCTATACTTGCTCATCAAGTAAAATATCAATTCATAATACATAAACTAAATAAATACAATGTTACAATTCGTTGTTCATTGTTAATGGTAAGACATTGAACCTTATTGTAAAGCATTTTTGAGCAATTCCTTGGCATGGAATTTCATTTCTCTTTCTCGTTAATCTAAATTTCAATTTGCATCACTGATCTGACTTCACGAGGCTTTTGGAAAGGTTTTTTGGAAAGGTTTCATCTAACTGAAGCTTTACCTATAGCATAAGTTAGTCAGATGACGCGGGTAGGTTTAGGTCTGGGGTAGCCTAGGGTTAGGATTAGATAGCGTCATCTAACTCCAGGGTACCCTAAAATGTCGGATGATGACGTATGGTCAAAAGCGTCAGTTAGATGACTTCTTGGGTTGAGAAGGGGCTGGAAATAACCTAACCTAATCTCTTTGTTCCCGTTTTACACAAAAAAAGTGGATCAATAAATGAATCAATACAGTCAAGATTACCTCCCCCAAATGGCTTCACTGCCAATTCTGTTGTAAAAGACTGATAGGGGTGACTATTGATTGATCAGGCTTAAGATGGACATTTGGGTCACAGATAGAGAAAGTGCACC
Organism: Pimephales promelas; assembly: GCF_016745375.1. The sequence continues at coordinate 3,152,009 of NW_024121233.1, forward strand.
TGGGTGCAATTCCAACAACAATTTAACAAATGAACAGATGCATAAGGACAAGAGTACAAGAGGATAATCTACATTATCTCAAGAGCACATATTCAGAGCTTTGATTATGATTTTCTGTCTGTCTGTCTGTGTAAGATGTTAAAATACATGATTATACTTATGTTCAGATGTATAAGAAGCAAAGATGTTCACAGCTACTGACTGTGTGGTATTAAATGTGACTTTTGTACTTCACTCTCTCATGGATGATTTACCCATTTGTTCTCATGTTGTCGATTCCTAAAGACCCCCAGTGTGCAGCTACTTTGAAGATAGCCAATAAGAGGAGCATATATATATACCTCAGGGATATATGATCAGGTTGAATGTACGGACAGTAGCAGGGTGATGGATGAGCTTTGTCATTGGGGTGTTGAAGGGGGATATCTCCTAACAGCTGACTTCATTACACAAGCTATTCCTCTCAAGCCCAGCTGGACAGCACCAGCAGGCCTCAATTACCATAATGGTAGTCAGAGTCCCACACCATCAGACCCAGAGTGAGTGAGAAAAAATAACAAAAAGGGCAGAGAGAAGGGAGGGCCTGATTATTGACTTCTCCTGCTGTGCTGACCAGTCAGCTTACAAGGGTCATGTTCAAAACCAATTCTGCTTGACGCCTGGTCAACATAGCACCCGACAAATACTTCATACTTTCATTATACACACACAAAAGATAATATGCTTGATATGTTGTGCTCAGTCAAGTGTGCAAGTAATACAATTACTGTAATAGTGGTGCTTTGTGAACTTGAGTCACAACAAATCAGGATTAAGCAGTGTGGGGTCAGCTATTACTTTCCCTATGAGTTTGGACCATTTATGAAATACTGAAGCTAAAACATACTTCTGTGATTAATCTGTGATAAATTATTATCAAGGACGCATGAAATTGATCAAACGTGACAACAAAAGATTTCAAATCAACTTTCTATTCATCACAGTTTCCACATAAATATAAAGCAGCACAACTATTTTCAACACTGATAAAAAAATAAGAAATGTTTCACCAAATCAGCATATCACAATGATTTCTGAAGGATCATGCGACACTGACGACTTTGTAATCAAGCGGATATTAAAATAGAAAACAGTTATTTTAAATTATAAGGTAATACTTTTTTTCCATGGTCCACTGTAAAAAAATATTGTTGGTTTAACTTAAAAAAGTAAGTAACCTGGTTGCCTTAAAATTTTAAGTTGATTGAACTGTAAAAAGTGAGTTAATACAATGAAGGAGATTAATTTAATCATCAGAAACTCAAAATAATAAGTTATATGAACTAAATAAATGATTTAAGTTGATTTGACAAAAGAAAAAAATGTTGTGATAACAAATCTTGAAAATATTTTTTTACAGTGTACCAACTATAAGTTACTGCAACTACATGTCGACTAGCAGTCATCAGAGTATTTGTAGACTGATTAATATCTGCTAACTCTTTATTTTGATGCTCCTCAAAAGACATTCAACTGACTAGAAGAAACGTTGCAACTACATGTTCTCCTAACCCAAACCCTAACAGTCTACTAATACTCTAATGAGAGTTAGTTGACATGTAGTTTCAGAGTTACTTGTAGTTAGCAGAATAGACTTTCAAAAACATTTAAAAAATTGTTAAAAATTTAAAAAAAAATGAAGAGGAATAATAAAAAGGCTTTTAAGCTTGAGTGGAAGATGGGTCATTTTAGTCAAAAATTAATATCTTTGGATTTCTGTTACCTTGCACGACCAGCCTGCCCAGAGCGGTACGCCTCATCCTGGTGCCGGGCCGGTTGGCAGCACACACATATACTCCAGAGTGCTGAAGGGAGACATCCGAGATCATCAGGTTCCCCGTGCCCAGCACCTGTATGCCCTCCACTCCGATCGATCGGCCATCTGATGGAAATGGATTATGAGAAGGAAATGAATTATGAGGAGAACAGAACTAGAAAATAACTAAGGGTGCGTTCACACTTGTAGTTAATTTCTCTTGGCTCTTTTGGTCTGGACCAAAGAAGAAGAAGATACATTTAGGTTCGGGTAGCATTCACACTGTCTGAACCTAAATCCACAAAACAAAAACGTAGATTTTGCGACTTATTGAACATCCAAAACAATGCTGTGCTGGACTAAATGAACTGAACTGTAATGGACAGCATCGGGACTATGACGAGAAGAACCAGGTATTCTTGAGCATTCTGTCCTTTTTAGGGTCGCATCTTGTGACATCGCGTCCTGTTTTGGGTTTGTTACATGTCTTTGGTTCATGTTGTGTTCATATTTCAGTCGAACCGCACCAGAGTTCGATTGGAAGAGGACAGAGTTTGGACTAACAGAGGAATCGCACCAAGGTTCGTTGTAATCGAACCAAACCTGCCAAGTGTGAACACACTCAGTTGTCCTTGGACAGTTTAAGTATGAGGATTCCTACCAAGTCTACTCCAAGATACAATCGGGCGAGGGTTTCCGGTGGCGATACACTCCAGGATGGCGGTCTGATGGACGGTAATGGTGAGGTTCTGTGGGCCGGACAGGATGAATGGTTCCTTATAGGTGCGAGGGACACCTCCTGAGCGTAGAAGAACAAATAAAGAGATGATTTTATTAGGATGACATTTGACATCCTGATATTTGAGGTAATCAATGTTCTGGTTGTGTCCTTCAAATAACCACATGTGTTCAATACAAACATAATTTAGGCCCTATTTACTGGATGAACAGTATGTACATGCAATCTGGGGTGTTGGTCAGATCAAGGTTGACTACTGACCGGTTACGTTCAGATATGCTTCATGGCTGTAGCGGGTGTTGGCGGTATTGGTGGCGACACAGCGGTAGATGCCAGCATCTGATTTCTTAACTCCTGTAATCTGCAGAATACCCATTGGGAGAAGTGTGTACCTGTGGAGAAAGAGTAACACGAATTAGCAATTGTCAGGAACAAAATAAAGAAAGACTGTTTGCTAGGACCATGTTACCTGTCATCAGAGGTTCCAAGCACAACACGGTCCTTCTCCCAAGTGATGCTGGCCTCAGGAATGCCATTGACCTGACACTGGAAACGTGCAACACCTCCCTCGTCTACTGACATGGAGTCTGGGTGAGTATGGAATTTAGGGAGAGCTGTGGGACGAAGAGAATTGAGTGAGTTATAAGCCATATAATAAATATAAATTATAATTAATATCAGTTGAGTGAGATATGTTCTTTTGTGTATTCTTTTGAATGTTCCATTCATCGAAGAATCTTGATAAACATGTATCATAATTTACACAAAAATATTAAAGGAGTAGTTCACTTTTCAAAAAACTTTTGCTGATAATTTACTCACCCCCATGTCATCCAAGATGTCCATGTCTTTCTTTCTTCAGTCGAAAAGAAATGAAGGTTTTTGATGAAAACACTCCATATAATGGACTTCAGTGGGTACCAAATGGTTCAAGGTTCAAAAGACAGTTTCAGTGCAAACTGTTCAAAGGGCTTTAAACGATTCCAGACTATGAATAGGGGTCATATCAAGTGAAACGATCGCTCATTTAAAAAAAAAAAAGTTTTAAAATGAACAAATCTTTTTCCGAGTCAATTCGTTCGTTCCGTTCGTTGAATATGGAGAAAAACCCTGGAATGTTTTCATCAAAAACCTTAATTTCTTTTCGACTGAAGAAAGAAAGACATGGACATCTTGGATGACATGGGGGTGAGTAAATTATCAGCAAAAGTTTTTTTTCAGAAGTGAACTACTCCTTTAAGCAGCACAACATATATAACACTGAAGAAGACTGGAGTAATACTGCTACAATTCAGCTTTGCATGACAGGAATAAATTACAATTTTTAAATATGTAAGGTAAAATGAAAATTGGAATAATACTTCACAATATTTGTTTTTACTGTATTTTTGATCAAATAGATGTACAAGAGGCTTCCTTAAAACATTTACAGAAATACGTTTAATCATAAATATAATTGTATACTTACATAATTGTATTATATTAAGCATACATGTAATAAAACTGTGAGGTTTCAGGGTATATTCTCTTCATGATTTTGCATGTCAAGTAAATGTATCCTGTTTTGAAGATATTTGTATTTAACATTTGATTATTTTCTAGATATTTCATTAAAAAAAACAAGATAAACCAATTTATTTAAAAGATTATTTTGTGGTATAACAAGTATTCTGGTTTCGCATTTACATACTACAGTATATATTTATTGTAGCAATTACAATAACTTGGTAGCCTAATAAGTAGTGCAGAACCTACCCTTAAACCTCATCCTAACCCATGTAGTTATCTTATATTCCTAAGTACTTGGTAAGTACACTGTAAGCACATTGCAAGCACATACTGTAAAAAATTATTCTTACTTTCACATATGTGAAGTTACCATGATAACTTGATATTGGCATCTAAAATGTTGATTTTCATTGAGGACGTAAGGATGAGGGGCCAAGAGCATTGTGGTCTAAATAGCCTGGTCGTTCATATAATCAATGGATAGGGGCGTTAGAAGAAGGGCCTCCCAATGAGAGTTCATTGCCATGGTAACGTAGTACCTTCTAGGGAAGCATGTAGTGACAACTATAATTCTACAGGATTATCACCCACCCTACTGCTTTTATAGGACCAAAGGGAGAGCCAAAGGAAAAATGGGAAAGGATTGAGTAAAAGCAGAGACCAGGAGTAAGTGGACATTGGTGCTGCCACTATGCCACTGTATTTTTCACATAAGCAAATAAAAGCATACGATTTCATATCATAGTGAATTATTTCATTAGCTGCCCATGTCTCTCCTCAGTCACTCACATGCGAGCTGCACACGGGCCTTGCGGCTGACCAGCATGCCGTAGTGGTTCTGTGCAGCGCAGTAATACTCTCCAGCATCGCTCGTATCTCCGTCCCGTCTCTTCTGGAAGCTGCGGATCAGGAGCGTGCCGTTGGATAGGATCTTCGCCCGGCTGCCAACTCCCGGAAGCAGGGGCGCTCCGTTCCTATGCCACGTCACCGTGATGGGACCCTCGCCTTCCACCCTGCAGTCCAGCATCAACGGTCTGTCCCGCACCGCGATCACATCGCTGGGCTGCGTAAGGAAAGCCAGCTCAGATCCATTACACAAACCTGAAAGTGAGAGAAGGATATAAGATAGGTCAGAACACAAATGAAACAAACCCTAAACGCTAAAGATTGCATGTCAAATAAATGGTCAGAAATCAGATTATAATGATAGTATTAAACGATTATATGTAGAATAGTGACAGGTTTAAAATGCACTTCAGCAAAATTATCAATCTGACTGCACTGACACCAATGAATAAGAACTAAACTGAGCTGGAGAAAGACATTGTCTTCTGTAAAGCTGCTTTATAGTTGAATCGAAGCTGTTTCATAATTGATGCAACAGAACTGAACTGATCTGAGCTGAGTATTGACACTACCTTCTGTAGATGAACTGAGTTAAACATTTCAAAATTCACACTGTTATTGAAATAAATGTAATCAACACTGACCTGAATAATGACACTATTGTTTTTTAAAGCTGCTTTGGAGCTTAAATGTATTCATACATTTGCAACATTAATACTGTTGGTTTCTTGTTTACTTCGAAGCTGCTTTTGAAACAATATTTATAAAGCACTTGACTTCTATTAGACATTAAAGTTAGCATATTTTTTTATGATATGCATGTTTTTGTGTTTGTTGCATATGTCTGTTCTCTTTGTCACCTCAAGCTCTGAAACTTTCCAAAAAAATCTGCATCTGTGTCTCAGGACTGACGTCATTGTGAGCTTTACCATCTAAGCATATCTGCCTATTTACTCAGTATCATCAAACCAAACCTGATCATCACAATAGAGACAAACGCAATGTAGCCAGTGAAGCATGGAGAGCTGCGACAAAGCCAGAGTAGAAGGGATGGAGAATTAGGGTGAGTTATGGGGTCAAGTTAGAGGAATCTCTTTTGAATAAACCCACCCTGATGACAATAGGCCTGTGACGACACCCAAAAAAACAACTCTCGGTAACCACCAGGAGCCTTCTGCACCTCTCTCAGTCTGGACCATCTGCCCCCCACTTATACAACCCCCCACCATCCCAAACAGCCCAGCGGTCACATTTTCCTTTCAGTCTGGTTCCAGGGTGACTTTCCCATGCCACTGGCTCACCCCAGTCCTCTCTCATTGTCAACTCGCTACTTGGCCATTCCACACATCTTCTGTGCTTTTTATATGGAGAACTCCAGACCTAAAGCAACCTTTCATGTGACCTCTGGAGATGGCCGGTGTCTCCAGCAGCTGTTATGTTAAAGAGCACAAGTCTGCTCTTGAACTTGCATTAGATGAGATGTGAAGTACCTTCCTTCAGCATCTGTTAGATGGATATTATAACCTACCCCCCATTCAATTTGCACTGAAATATACAAATTTCTGACCACTGGGTTCCTCGAACGCCACCTGCACTTGATCATGACAGCCATACCATGAATGTCAAAAGAGTCTTAGTCATAGGGATAGATCAGCCAATAATATATATTTTTTTAAGTCTCAGTGTGTTTTTGGACCCCATTGGTTTTCATTGTATGGACAAAAACAGTTCCTTAAAATATGTGTGTGGAGATGAAATAAAGTCATACAGGCTTGGAATATAACAAATCACGACATAATTTTCATTTTTTTGGGTGAACTATCCCTTTTAAGTGCATCTAGCTGCTTATTATTTGACATATGTAGGTCATTTAGAGCTGTAAAATTTGTAAGATGTGTTATGCTTATAGGGATGAAAAAATATATCTGTTCTACATCGACAATATTTGAGAATTGAGCAATTCTTTTACAAATATAGATATTTGTGTGCTAATACTGGATATTTAATTGCACATTTTTACCTTTAAATTACCTTTACCATCGCCTAATGCTTACTTAGTAAATCTTTAAAAACACTAATAATGTAATAACAATGTAGCTTTATCTTTTTTTCATAATGTACATTATAATGCTGTGGTGACTAAATTTACTTTTAGCTTTTAAAATGACTAATTTTAGATTTAGGTTTTAGATTTTTTTTAGTAAAGAATGAAAATAATGGTCATTTTGGTCCAGAACTATTAAGAGTGTTTTTTTTGTGTGTTGTTCTCTCAAATAAGGCTGCCTATTTAGAGTGCGAAATTTAGAAAACCACTGCTGCAAAATCTGACATTAACAATGACAACATGACCATATAAGCTCAAGCATTACTTGGAGTCATACCTTGGACAATATCAAAACTGGAGTCTATAAATATATAGAGCTATAAACTAGTCTTCCACTGAAGGGAATATCTGGGATGCTTCTTTTGCTCCCAGTTAACTCACACACTGAGCAGATGTAGGTGGGACGAGTCTGTCTCTTCCTCTTTCAGTTTTATGAGGGCTAGCTAACATCTGACCCTTCCCTGGCTTTCTGCACCCGAAGTGTTAATGAAATTCAGAGGTCCCAAGGGAAAGGGGGGTTATGTCACACAAGCTGGATTCTGAGATATAAAGTATAATACATGGGCCTAAGCAATAAAGGTATTGGTGTACAATTATAATGTATTTTTTTGCTATAGATACATCCAATTTAAAAAAGGAAATGTGATAGCAGGCATATAAATGGACTTGATCTTAAATACTAACCATCTTAGAGAACAATAAAATGTATTAATATACCACTTTTGTAAGAATGAGGTTTTATGTTTCTGCTCACCTCATACTGGAATGCATCTTTTCATTAGAGAAGTTTGTCATTATAGCACACTATTCTAAGATCTCCATGCTCTCCACAATGGCGATGATGGTGCATAGGGTATGTCGATTATAAAGTCTAATAACCCTCTACGACCTGCAGGAGACCCGGACAGAAGTGTGATTAAGAGCTCAAGTTTGGGGATAATTCAGATAATTCAGATGAGAGGTGGATTTTTGGGGGGATTGCAGATGATGAGCTGAGCAGCAGGAGATCCCCACCCATCCCCACCCCTTGAGCTGTGACCTCGGTCCCTAAAGGGTCATGAGAGAGTTGGTGAAGGGTGGATGAACAACGTGGGGCCTAAGGCACACAGCCTGTGTCCAGTCACACACACAGTCCCAGCCCCCAATTGTCCAATTGGGGCCATTGTCCCCAGACTAAGGTTGGACCTGAACTTCACAAACTATTGTTGGAGGCCAGACATTATTCTAATGTCCTTCGTTTCTAATCAGAGACTCTGAAAGGTCAATGAGGCAAAGATATGTAACACTCTCACCATAACTTTACCTTATAATATAATATAATATAATATAATATAATATAATATAATATAATATAATATAATATAATATAATATAATATAATATAATATAATATAATATAATATAATATAATATAATAGTGTGTACACTGCAAATAAATATTGATGGTTTAACTTAAAAAAGTAAGTAACCTGGTTGCCTTAAAATTATAAGTTCATTGAACTGGAAAAAGTGAGTTAATACAATGAAGGAGAATGATTTAATCATCAGAAACTCAAAATTATATGTTATCTGAACTAAATAAATTCTTTAAGTTGATTTGACAAAAGAAAAAATGTTGTGATTACTACACTGTAAAAAAATATTGTTGGTTTAACTTAAAAAATTAAATAACCTGGGTTGCCTTAATTTTAAGTTGATTGAACTGGAAAAAGTGAGTTAATACAATAAAGGAGATCAATTTAATCATCAGAAACTCAAAATAATAAGTTATCTCAACTAAATAAATTATTATAAAGTTGATTTGACAAAAGAAAATATGTTGTAATAACAAATCTTGAAAATATTTTTTACAGTGTATGAATGAAAATGTACTGTATTAAAACTAGGGCTGCATTTACTTGATGAAAAATACAGAAATATTGTCAAATATTACTACAATTTAACATAACTATTTTCTTTTTTAATATATTTTAAAATGTAATCTATTTCGGGGATGGTAAACCTGTATTTTTAGCAGCAGCCAAACTGGTACTTTTCCCCCACAATTATATGATAAATAGAAGCTTTTACTTTCTTGTAACATTGCAAAGGTCTTTATTTTCATGCAATTAAGTTTTTTTAAGTCTTCCAGAATCTAAACTTTTGAGTACATTTACATAAAACTCCACATGTCTGTTTTATAGCTAATCTGAGGAGAAAAAAAAGATATTTGAGGAAAAAAAAGTCCAAGCCAAGGATTTAGAGCTGATACCTACAGAGCAATACGTCTCAAGGAAAATATTCTAATTTTTAATGCTCATTATCATTTCTATAGCCTATGAGTCTCTGCTTTGCGCAGAAAGGATTTTAGCATTACTAAAACTGGCCTGCCACTTTGAAAAAGTGATATATGCCTTTGAAAGAAATGCTTAATGCATATGAACATTCACAAATTCTTCTCGCTCTCTTTTCCTCCCATTATATCCATGGCAGCAGCAGGAGATCTAACGTAAACAATAGCTGAATAACTTGGGGGAGGAATTGTAAAGAAGCTGGGTGGAAAGGGGGGATCACGCTGCTCAGGGTGGGCTTCTTTGACTCCATAATAGGAGTTAAATTCTCCCTGACTACAACAGCCACACGCTGTCTGCACAAACACTCCTTTGTGTAGGTCATTTGAGACAAAGTTGTCTTTTGTTTAAACACTGATTGCCATTAGGTGGCATATGCCAAGTTCAAAGTCATGCTAACACATTTACATTTCCACTTAAGAGGAAACAATCCCCTCAAGTTGAACTCGACCCTCCTTATTAAACAATTAGCTCTACGAGTATCTGACTCCAGAATGTTTTAAGATGATATTTTTCGTACAATGGTCCTCAACCAAATATATGCCTTTCTATTAATTAGATCATGTCTGTAGGTCAACAGCTTTTATGAAAAGTCTTTCTCAGACATGAAACCTTTGGGTAAAATCAATAAGCAATACGCTCCAATTGCAGGGGGAGGACACCCCATCACCATGGCCTCAGGTCTTTAATTATTGGGATAAGGACCAGAAGGGGGTCTAGGGCTTCCATTAAGCCAATTTATTAATGGAGCAACCAAGGGTTAAAATGTCCCTTTGCTGCAACATGTGAGTTTTAATGCCACTGTTAGTTCCTCTTTGGCTTGATGAACCCTGATGATTTTCTTTAACTGAACCACCGAAACTAGTTTTAAGGCCTCTGTAAATGTGCCACTTTGTATTACAGGTTATTATGGCAGCTTCATTATCATGAGTAAAGTGGATATTGCTTCAATTAGAGTAATGTACAGACTGAATTGGCTCTAACATGAAGGTATCTGTGGTGATCCACTGGAGATGGAAACTCCTAACTTTGTGAAGATCAGGTCCGGACCATGATTTGCTTTAGCAGTGATAGAGACATCGGCCCCCCACTGCAGTCTGTGCCCTGTATGTGGATTAGCTGGATGGGTGTCTTGTCAGAATTAGCTGTCTCCTATGTTTATAGGGAGTCTGTGGCAGGATTATTCAGGCATAAACCTCCAACAGCTTTAAAGCGATTTTAAATGTATCGCTGCTTCCCAGTAAGGCTGGAGCAGTGTTATGGAGATCAGGGTGTTGGGGTCAAAGGGGGTGGGGAGAGGTGGCCACTTTTGTCTCCTTGGCTCTCTTTTCGCTCCACCCGCTTTGGACCGCTCCGCTGTCCAGGAGAGGGACCCCAAAGGTTAATCAGACCCAAGGTCACCGCAGCTCCTCTGTCTGTGGTCATCTGTTCCCCCCCTCCCCTCCTCCATGAGACTCCCAATCTCCTTCTGTTCAACTTTCCGACTATGTTTATTTATTATTCCACAGGAGATTTATTCTAAAGAACACATGATCTAACCTCATGGTAATAGCATCAGGTCTGAAAATAAACAGTTTTGATTCTAAGTCAAGTCATTTAGTCTCTTATAATATTCAAGTTGAACAGATTTTTTGTTTCTTATAAAAACCTGAATAATTGAGAAGAAAAAAAGGTTTGATGCAGGATGTATATTGCTCTAACTTATATTTGTATATTATATATTTAATATACTATATATTTTTTCTTAACTTAAGAAAGATTCACTTAAATAATACATTAATAAGATAATCAGATCATACGAATTAACCTTTTTGCATTATGATAAAAAAAATCTTTTTATATTCCTTCAACACCATATTAAAAAAGGTTTTTAACATTATAGCAAAATCTTTGTCACCATCCATTTGACTTGTCATTTCTACTTTATGTCATGGGTTTGAATTTAACCAGCAAAATAACCTTTTGTTACAGCGACTGGTCATAAAATTAACTCTTAGTTCAATAAACTATTGGATTCTGATGTTTAGTGTATGGCTTTTAACACATTAAACAAAATAATAACTATTTGCATAATCATACCCTATTCATTAGCCTACCATTACAATTTTAATATGTTCAAAATACACTGAAATGTAAAAGGTTCATAAGTTCCCTATAAGGTGAGAAACACTCTGTAAATACTACAGCATAGAGCTGGAAGATAGTGGATAGTAACAGCTGAAATGACTTTTATGAACTTTTAAAAAGATGCTTTGTGCACCAAAGCTTGTCCTGCATCAAAATAACGAAAATCTACAACAAGAGTGTTTAAAGTAGCTAAAGGCAAAACAAAGAAAGTAAAATATGTATAAATAGTAAAAATGTAATATTTGAATTAGCTTCATAATTCATTAATTTTACGGATTATTGAGGACATATATCCAAATAAGAGAAATCAGACAGTTTGCAGTTTGTAAGCGTAGTCTCGTCAGAAAAAAAAGTTATTATTTTGATAGCCTACAGAACTCAAAACATGATAGGTCAATGTTTGTTTTTTTTTTTTTAAGAAACCACATGGAAAGGAAGTTGCACATAGGTGAATATTAATCAAAATGACTAAAAAGCATAGGCTACCATACCTTAGCCATGTAAAAAATAAACAAGTTTATACTCACAAGAACCAACAAACGTCAGGTAGATCAGTAAAATCCGTGGCTTCATTTTCCCGTGTAACGTAAATCCTTTCAACAACAACAAAAATGGAAACAGGTAGGCGACTTCTTTGGGGTTAAAAATAGTTTAAAAAGTGTAAGAAGAAAATATATATCTGCTAAATGTCTTTGTCTTCGGATAAAAATCCTAAACGGAGTCAACCTAGCATAACATCATCGTTACTTTATCGCACATTGAGGGCGCTCCAGCTGGGCGCTTCTGGTCACGTCCACGGACACTGCGAGAATATCCCGCGAGCAGCTTCAGCTCAGCGGTGAGCTCGAGCTCATTCATATTCATCAGATACTTGAAGCTGCTGACACGCGCGCGGTCACTACACGGACGTTGACACGCACGCGCGCGCTCGCCGTCAGTGACAGGTGGTTCAGTGAAGATGAACCAATCATTAGCAGCTGTCTTTGGAGAGGTGCGTTATGACTGATCTATATCTGCACAAAAACAACAACACGAAAAACATAACTTTTAGCCCTACTCGTAATCTATCTATCTATCTATCTATCTATCTATCTATCTATCTATCTATCTATCTATCTATCTATCTATCTATCTATCTATCTGTCTGTCTGTCTGTCTGTCCATCCGTCTATCTATCTATCCGTCTATCTATCTATCTATCTATCTATCTATCTATCTATCTATCTATCTATCTATCTATCTATCTATCTATCTATCTATCTATCTATCTATCTATCTATCTATCTATCAATCCATCCATCCATCCATCCATCCATCCATCCATCCATCCATCCATCTATCCATCTATCGATCTATCTATGAAAAGGCCTATTATTCATAATTAAAACATTATATTATACCTTATAAAGTACTAATATTATTTATTTAGGTAACCAATTCATTCTATTCAACTGAATTAACTTGTCAGTGTTTTATGTGGCAGTGTAAACTAAGCTCTAATTAACTAATTTTGTTATCCTCATTGCATTTTTAGCCTTACTATTTGAGTAAACCATTCTCACCCTGTGCGGTCAGATCCAACGAAATCATCAAACCCAGGAAAACACCCAACACACTGATTCAATTAGCAGTCATTAGCATATGAATCAGTAAATGAATAGATCTGCATGCTAAGTAAAGTGAGTGGCCTGCCCAGGGGCCCATCCTCTCTCATTATAGGCTACTAATTGAAAGAAAGTTTGACACATTTGAACAGGCAGCGCATGTGAGAAACACTAATTATACGACACACGCTGAAAGCACACTATTCAGTCACATTACAAACTCCGTTTTCATATGAAGACAATGAAATACTTCACTAAAATGGAAATCAGTAGTATATCTGTATTATGCATGTGAAAGAGCACATTGAAATAATTTATAGCACTTTAACAATGTTACAAGAAGGATTTTTTTCTTTAATGAAACTTCTCTTAATTCACGGAATATTGAGAGGGGTCCAAACATCTGAACCAACTACTCCAATTTAGCATTTTAACAATTATTTTCATTACAAAAAAAAAATATTATCAGTAGGCTGACTGATGGCTGAATTGAAAAATCACCTTTATTTTTAATTTTTCAGTATAACTTTTCTTTGTTTTATTATTCTTTTATTATTCAAAAATGCTCAGTTTATTTCCAAGTCAGACTCCAGACTTTCATGTGGTCTCAGACTTTTTGGGCCTACATTGTTTCCTTCACAATAAAATATAGATATAATGTCATAGAAAAATAGCAAAAAGTGTCTTATGTCAGCATGAAACATCATTGGCACAATCTAACTATATAATCTAATTATGTTCAAGACACTTGAACCAAGGACTCTAGAAACATTACTGGTCAACACTGAAGGGATAAAAGCACCAAAATTTGCGTAAGAATTCTGAAAAAGAGAATCTGAATCTGGTTGTCTCCATTTTTCTTAAAGGATTGTCTGTCACTCAGGCCAGAGTCAGACGGGCCTCACCTACCGTTCCGCTCTCTCCTTATCCCATTAGGTGCTCTATGGATGCCCAGTAAACCATGGATACAGGCAAGGGATAATCCACCCTAACACTTAGGGACTCATTCACTGCTCTCTCCATGCCTTTTATATGTTGTTAACTCTATTATGCACAGGGGAAGGAGAAAGAGTAAGAGAGAGGAGAGGAATCTCGAGTCATACATGATCTGATAGACAGCAACGGTGCATTCTGGGTTCAACTTCACTTATAGGACATCAGATCAACTTTATACCTGTGCTTCTGTCACTGGGAGATTCGAGGATTTTGAGAAGGATCAGCAACTATAATAGAGACAGTAAAAGACAGTGAGATGATAATAAGAGGTTTATGGAGGATAAAGCAGGTGATAGTTCTTAGGTTGTTGCAAGAATGGTGCATCTGAGCACTTTTTCAAAGAATAATTTTCAAGAAAAGTAGAGAGATTCAATGGTGGGGAAAAGAGGAGGATATTGATATATATATATATATATATATATATATATATATATATATATATATATATATATATATATATATATATGAAGAGTTCAGATGCAAAAGCCTCTAAGTGCCATTTGAAATTTTCTTCTAGAATGATCATTTTTATCAAGCTTGTATAAGTTCAGTGATTTCACTTAAATGGCAATGATAATTACCTATTAATTGTTATTTAAGTGAAATTACTGAACTTAAATATACAAGTTTGATAAAAATCATCATTAAAGAAGAAAATTTCAAATGGCATTTAGAGGCTTTTGCATCTGAACTCTTCATATATTCATTGCTAAAACAGGAAGTGAAGTTTAACCAAGTCTCTACCTTTCTTGTACAGAACAACCTCCTGGATAACAACCAGTCTGGTTTCAAAAGTGGCCACTCAACTGAGACTCTCAGTCATTGAAGCTCTGAGACTGGCAAGAGCAGCTTCCGAATCATCAGTGCTCATCGTGCTGGATCTGTCTTGATGCTTTTGACACATTTAACCACCAGATCCTCATGTTAATCCTAAAGATGAACGGCATCTTGGGGACCCCCACTCCAATGGTTCAAGTCTTACCTCTCTCAAGGTTGGTCGGTTAGGGTGTCGTGGAGGGGTGAGGTGTCTAAACCCAACATCTACACTCTTAGAAAAAAGGTACAAAAGCTGTCACTTGGGCTGTACCTTTTCAAAAGGTACACTTTTGTACATTAAGGGTGCATATTGGTAGCCTGGTTCAACCAGACTCTAGTTCATTTCATTAGTACAGAAGTAAAATGAAATTGAGCGGAAGTGCGTAGGAGGGCGCAGCCAGGCTAGCATATTGGTACCTTAATGGTAAATATTAGCACCTAAAATGAACATATCAACACTTAAACTGTACATATTAGTACCTGAAATGTACATATTAGCACCAAAAATGTACATATTAGCACATAAAATGTACATACTAACACCTAAAATGTACTGTACATATCAACACTTAAAATGTACATATTAGCACCTGAAATGTACATATTAGCACCAAAAATGTACATATTAGCACATAAAATTTACATATTAATACCTCAAATGGAAAAAAGTGTACCATTTGAAAAGGTACAGCCCCAGTGACAGCTTTCGTACCTTTTTTCTGAGAGTGTAGCTACTGGGGTGCCTCAGGGCTCAGTGCTTGGACCACTTCTCTTCTCCATCTACATGACATCACTAGGATCTATGATTCAGAAACATGGCTTTTCCTATCACTGCTACGCTGATGATTCACAACTCTACCTCTCATTCAAGCCACATGATCTGGCGGTAGCTGCTCGCATCTCCAGCTGACAGTCATTTCTGGCTGGATGAAGGACCACCACCTTCAACTAAACCTTGCGAAGACAGAGTTGCTTGTTGAAACCCAACCCAACACTACACCACAACTTCTCCATTCAGCTTGGTTCGTCAACCATAACTCCATCAAGGTCAGCCAGGAACCTGCCTTTTACAACATTAGGAGGATCAGGCCATTCCTAACGGAGCTACACAACTGCTTGTCCAAGCGCTTGTTCTATCCAGACTGGACTATTGTAATGCTCTCTTGGCAGGCATACACGGTCACACTCATCAAATTCAAGGCACTGATGTTCACCTATAGAACAACCGGCTCTGCTCCCTTTTACCTAAACTCACTACTTCAGATTTGTGTGCCATCTAAAAGAGGCACAAAATCTCTTTCACAGATGGTAAAGCTGGAGGAATGACCTGCCTATCTCAACCCGAGCTGCTGAGTCTTTAACCATTTTAAGCTGAGGATGCATAGTTTGTCAACACTTGACCCATTAATACTAATACTTACCATTCTAGATACATAAAAAAAATAAAAAATACAAAGAAAACATGCAATGTGTACTGCACTGGGACTAGTCAAGGCAATTACATATTGTTGCCCTATTGTAGGTTTGAGTGCTTCTATTGCTCTCCTCATTTGTAAGTCACTTTGGATAAAAATGTCTGCTAAATTATTCAATTTAATGTAAAAAGTCATCTTACCTGAGTGGCACAACCAGGGTTATTATCTTATATTAACTAAAACAAACTTTTCTGTTAATAAAAATAAATATTAGTTCAAAAACTAAATGAAAATTAGAAATGTTGCCTTGTCACTATACTTTATTAAAATGATTAATTAATTGGAAATAAAAATTAAAACTGAAATAATAATAAATTAAACCCAAATAGCAATAGGCTATATCTATATTTTATCTATCTATCTATATGTATGTATATATATATATATATATATATATATATATATCCGGGCTGTCAAACAATTAAGTTTGTGTTTACATAATATATTAATATATTTGGGTTTACTGTGTATAATTATTTTATATTTATAAATACACACACATGCTTGTATATATTTAAGAAATATTTTCATGTATATACTGTTTATAGATTTATATAATTCATATTATATATAAATATTTTATATAAATAAAATTTTTCTTAAATATCCATGCATGTGTGTGTGTATTTATATATATACAAAATAATTATACACAGTAAACCCACATACATTATGTAAACACAAACTTTTATTTTGGATGTGATTAATCGCGGTTAATCGTTTGACAGCCCTAATATATATATATATATATATATATATATATATGTCTCATATGTATCTGTACATAAACATTTATATATTAAAAAAAAGAATATGACAACCATACATAACTAAATTAATAAAAATAAACTAAAATTAACAATTAACATTAATTAAAAATATTAATAAAACTATAATAAAACAAAAACCTGGTCACAAATCAGTGCGTTAACATAATATTTATATCATAGAATAGAAAAAAGATGATTATAATAAAATTACAAAATATGAAAAATCTGCATTTCATTAACATCCCAAATGAGCAATTATTTTCCTGCATGTCTAGATATAAAGTTCAATTCTTTAAGATGTCATTAAAATGAATATGAGCTTTAAAAATTAGGATGACAAACTGAATTGTGGATTATAAGCACTAGATCTGAAAATCTACGCATGTAACGGTTTACCAGTGAGTCGGTGTGAATGATCCATCACCTTTGGGCCTATGGGCATTAGCACTTATACACAGGTTAATCATTTGCTAAATGATTACATTTTTACTAAGTATTAATAAGGCACAATAATGTGCATATTAATACACAAAGACATGTTTGACTGTGAGGGTGAACCTGAGGTAAATTGGAAAATCCGTCTCATACTTACTAGTAAAAATATATGAAAGCGTACACTTGGATGCATTAGTCCACTTTTTAATTGCAATACTTTGTGGAATTTACAGATGTTCAAATGATGTTATTAAGAGGCCGTTTTACATGACAGTTTTCAACTAAAGACGGAAAAATCAGTATGCGCTTTGGCCATTTATTTGGCCGCGAATTTTTACAAATTATTAATAATTAGTTATTTATATTATGTGTTCAGTCTTTTCAAATTAACATCGCCAACTACTGGCCAGTCAACATAACACAGCTTTTTTTTGTCATTTTTACGGATTCGTGTCTGGACTGTTTTTTGCAATGTTGTCATTTGCACATGAAACTTTCCAAAAAATTTTTTTTCTGTTTTCAGTTTTCATGTAGCCTAAACGAACCCCCAATTCTATCAGTCATGAAAATGCATATGCATACTGAGAAAAATCTCAATATATTTGATTTCATATTAAAGACAAATACTGTAAAATAACAATATCACCTCTACCAGAGAGTGATAAAGCAAAATCAATATGAAAATATAATAAAACTACATTATGAATATAATTGTGGATGATAAAACGGCAATGAAAAGATATTATGAAAATTCAAAGGCAGGTGTCGACTCGAAAGTGAATTACAAAGAGTCACAAAAATGACCCACCAGAGAAAACACTGCAACATAAAAACTGTAACATGAAAAAACAAATGGATATGATCAAATCTTTAGGCCAAGTCAGAGTTAGACAGAGTAAAAGCTTAAAAATGTTTACTATCTTAATTTTAACCATCATGACAATATGGTTAGTTAAAGAAGTTGGCCCAAAACTAGCCTTCTTATACAGTATCTCCATATTATACGGGCAATTCTATGCAGTATGTGAAAATATACATGTCCTAATCAACTCATACATGACATCACAATATGTATCTGTACATAAACAACCTATTTCAGTTCTATTGATAATTAAATATAACTAAAACTTCATATTAAGGCACATAGACCTGCTATCTAAGACCTTTGTGTGCAAAAACTATTTATTAAAACATAATTGTCATGTTTGTTCCCTTTATAGGACCTTTAAGCCAATTTATAGTTTACATTCTTTTTGACTCTAAGGGCTATATTTCGAGTTCACGGGCAAAAACATTCCTTTAAAAAGGTACTTGTCCAAATAAATGTGTTTCTGTGCACTTTTATGACACATTCATGGCCAACCTAAGTTACTGTCCAGGCCAAATGTTTCTAGATCAAATTCCAGGAGGGAGTCCGGCAGACCGGATATGTCCTGGTCCAGCCAGGATGACGGGTCTGAAAAAAGTGGAGAATTGGTGAGAGAAATAAGTGAATGACGGAGGATCTAAAATGAAATATGACAAGACATTTGCACTACAGTGTAGTTTATCCTGGAAAAATTGCACTGGCTTCCAGTCAGTTTTCGTATTGATTTTAAAATTCTCATGCTCACTTATAAGGCCCTGAATATCTTGGCCCCTCAATATTTGCGTGAGCTCTTAACCCCCTACACTCCTACACGTGCTTTGCGATCTTCTGAAGCTGGTCTTTTAACCGTCCAAACAACACGGCTAAAAACTATGGGTGATCGGGCTTTTTCTTCTTTAGCTCCAAAATTGTGGAATTCACTGCCCTCTGAGATTAGAAATGCAGAATCACTTAGTTTTTAAATCCTCCCAACGTACTTTTTTAGGGTGGCTTTTATGTGATTGTGTGATCACTGTGATTGTTATTTTATTTGCCTTTTATTTTATTGCTTGTTTAGTTCTTATTGCCTAGACTGTTGTGTCTGTCTATTTCCATTATTTTTTATGTAAAGGGCTTTGAGATACTACTTTTAAAGGCACTATATAAAATAAAGTTTTATTATTATTATTATTATTATTATTTATAAAACAACAGCAATAAAATCACTTATATTTCATTCACAAATCCTCTAAATCATGGCTGAAAACATGATCAAATCTTTACTGAATAATGTGTACACAATCTACTACATGCCTTCTATTGTCTGATTTATAGTTAATTTTAAGCAAGTAATAGGTATTTTAGTATAATTTTGAAATTTACACTAATTTTTATAAAGTACAGTCTGGAAACATTTATTTATTTAACAGTGTGTGCTCTATATTCTGCTCCTATATCATACTACACAAGCCGAGTGCATCAAATATAATACTCATGAAAAAAGCTACAATAAATAACTATTTTTCTGACTACGATTTCATACTCCAGGCTTTACAGGATTGAACTAGCAGCTCATATGTTAGTCTCACCAGATAAGTTGATGTTGAAAGCATTTTGTGTGTCTCCAGCACTGCAGCTTTGGTTCTGCTGAGGAAGTTCACTGCTTTCTGAAGCTTCACAGTTCAGATCTGACCCTCTACTGCCGCCTAGAGGATCCTTCTGAAGCGCTCCAAGCTGAGTGGGGAGAGAAATCTTCAAAATCAGTGGTAACTGCAGCTCAGCCACACACCATATGGCCAAGACAGTGTACACGTGTGCAATCTAAGCTGATGATTAATGAAATAAGCAATGTACCTGCTGAGAAAGGGCCTTCGCTTGGCTAGGGGTAAGATGTAAGCCGACATACGATTCCTGAAACAAAAAAAAAGTGTTTTTCATCATCTTCATTAAAGTAGTAGTTCACTTTTAAAAAAAATGTTGCTGGTAATTTACTCGCCCCCATGTCATCCAAGATGTCCACGTCTTTCTTTCTTCAGTTGAAAAGAAATGAAGGTTTTTGATGAAAACATTCCAGGATTTTTCTCCATATAATGAACTTCAATGGGAACCAAACGGTTCAAATGAGTTTCAGTGCAGCTTTAAAGGGCTTTAAACGACACCAGACGATGAATAAGGGTCTTATCTAGGACCCTTCGAGTTATGACTCGAAAAAAGATTTGTTTATTTTGATGAACGAGTTTGAACAGGAGAGTCACACACAAACGCTCATCACAGAACAGAGCAAGGCAAGCATTTGTGCTTTTAAAACATTTTGAGCGAAATGAGCGATCGTTTTGCTAGATAAGACCCTTATTCATCGTCTGGAATCGATTAAAGCCCTTTGAAGCTGCCTTGAAACTCTCATTTGGTTCCCATTGAAGTCCATTATATGGAGAAAATCCTGGACTGTTTTCATCAAAAACCTTAATTTCTTTCCGACTGAAGAAAGAAAGACGTGGACATCTTGGATGACATGGGGGTGAGTAAATTATCAGCAAAAGTTTTTTTTTTAAAGTGAACTACTCCTTTAAGTCTGGTTCATGCACTCTAATGCAAACAGGGCTCACCTTGTTCAGTTCAAAACCTTTATCTTGCAAACTTGGATTTGCTCCGTCTACTTCACTTTCCTTATAATGAGCGACTTTCAATCCCTCTCCTTGAGTCTGGTGGACAGTGACTTTAGATTGGGGTTTTGCTTCCTCCTGCATCTGCATACAGTGTCTACGTTTCACCTGCATGTGTGGCGAGTCGTGTGTGCCTGTCATATGATTCCAGTTTTTCTCCTGACCCTGAGAGGGGAAAGTTGCAGATTGATGTGGATGTTGACCTTGATATTGGTCCTGTTGGCAAGGCAAATGCCACGGCTCCCCAGACATCTGATGATGCTGGAACTGTGTGTAGAGCAGTTGATGATGAGGATGATGTTGTTGCTGCTGGGAAATCGCTTGCTGCAATCCCTGTGGTTGGTGAGTCTGGGAATGATACTGTAACTGCTGTTGATATTTAGCGTGCAGCTGCGAATGATGCTGCAGGTGCCGACCGTGTTTGTGAGAGTGATGTTGTTGCGTCTGATTGTGTGTTTGTTGATGTTGTTGCTGGTGGTCATTTTGAATCCACTGTTCCATCTCTGGGATAGACTGGTCCTGCGCCTCTGGCTGGAAATACTGCCGCATTGGCTGATGGGACAGCGGAGGAGCGGATCGGAGATGCTGACTGCAGGGATATGCTGGTGGCTTTGTCTCTTTCTGAACTTTGTTGGGGTTTAGATGAGGAGCACCCTGTAAAAAACATTCATACTAAATATTATAATATATGAATGTTATTATAAATAAAATAAGAAATAGTAAAATAAATAATGAGAACATAATAAATAATAAGAAATTATGACCAGGAAGATGCTAGTTTCTTTGTTCTCAATTAAAAAAAAAAAATCTTCTTAAACTAAATGAAAACACTTTGAGTACCTCTTAAATTTCTAATGCATGATGTATACATAAAAGTTAGTAAAAAGACATCGTTAAAATAGTCCAAGTGACTAAAGTGTGTGGCTGACGCTGGTCTTGTGCGTGAAGCTGGCCAATAGAGAGCCTACGTTCTGACGTACAACACAGAAGTGCTGCGCAGGTACGCTACGTGAACTCACTCACACGCCCACACAGAAGAAAATGAATAGTTGAAAAGTCATTATTATTTTTGTTCATTTTTGCACACAAAAAGTATACTCGTCGCTTGATAAACTTAAAGTTGAGCCACTGTAGTCACTTGGACTATTTTAACAATGTCTTTACTAACTTTTCTGGGCAGCCAATGAAGGAGTGAGCCAGTTCTCAGATTTCGTCAAAAATATCTAAATTTGTGTTCCGAAGATGAACGAAAGTCTTACGGGGTTAGAACAACATGAGAGTGAGTAATTACTGACAGACATTTTTGGGCGAACTATCCCTTTAAAAAGTCTGGTCTGACGGACAGCATGTCTGATATTTCTGAACGACCAAGTACATTAACACTGCCATAATCAATAACATGCTATAACTATTTCAAGATTTGTTATGATTAAATTATAGGGGTGTAACAATATATCGCAATACAAAACTGCATCGTGGATTGTGACTATGTATCGTGGATAGTGGAAAAAATTCAAGTTTTCATTGTTTTAGTCTAAGTACTACATTAAACTGCAATATATAATGTTGATTATAAAGTATAATAACACAATGTGGGAATATTTGTGGGTCCTGATAATGCCATGTTACCAGTAAAAAGTGGCCGACATTATTTTAAATATATTTAGTCAGTGAAAGCGTTTAAGCATATTCATCTAAAATAATTCTGTATTTTCAGCTTCAGAATCATGAATATTGTTATTCTGGTGTCACCATTGTCCTTGGGTTACAAGCACCGAGTCCAAGCCTATTCATTTAAACCCACAATGTAATATCAAAGTTAGAATTTTAATCAACAGCACATTTTTTGTTAAATATGTCTTGGAGTATGGCAATAATATTGTATCATGAGTTCAGTATCATGATATGTATTATTAAATTATATAGATGGATGAATGGATAGATGAAAGAAAATGTCAAAATTAAAGCTAATTCAACATATTTTAAAAATACTATAGTACATATATATACAGTCCCTCCAGGATTTCACGATTTTTTTGTGTGATTTTTGCGATCAAAATGACTGATTTTGTGGTGGTAATTTCCAAAAAATTTGTGAAAAAATTTGCGATTTATATATAACATTTACCATAATAGTATTCAGTCCTTCCAGAAAAACGTGGAGTTTTTTGTGATTGTTGCGGGCAAAAATTTATTGATTACGCGGTAAACTGCTGGCAGCTGTGGTTGCCAGCATCATACCGTAAATGTATGCAATTTTATGCGATGAAATTGCAGGAATTTGCAAAAATTGCGGTTTGATGAAAAAGAGAAAAAAAGTGATTCCCCAACATCCTGTTCTCACTAGGCTAATGTAAGAGTCATTTCTTATTACTTCCTTTGATAAACAAGTATACTACATCATAGAAAGTGCTGGGAATATTTAATTTCTCATCTTGTTTTATTTCAGACTGTAACGAGTGTAAATAAGGTGTGGCCCCTTTAAGAGCTGCGCGCTCCCTGTTGAACTCTCTGCAGTGTTATACAGTATGTGCGCCTCGAACACCCCGTGTGTGCGGGTAATTTCTGTTTGATGCTAATTCTTTTATCTTATGATGTTTATTTAGTAATGATGTGACGGTAGAACATGTGACAGACAGTTATACGAGTTCGATTTGTGAGATGTCAATCGCCTCCGTGAGTCTGTCTGGCATCGCGTAATTGCGTCACTTCATAACGTTCCCATGGAAACAGGGGGAAATGGCTGCTCTTGTGTGAAGCAAACGCAACATTTTTCAACTTTCTGCTAAGATACATGTGACTTTTTTTGCAACGAAAATGCGAGGATTATGAAATTATGCAAACCCCGCATATTTTGCACGGAAATCGGCAATTTATGCGGCGAAAGTGCGGCGTATTTTAAAAAATGCGCCCCCGCATAAATATGCGGACTTTGGCTGAATTTGCATTGAATTCAGCGATCGCATAATCGCGTTTTTCTGGAGGGACTGTATATAAACAGTCTGTGAGCAAGTATGATTATCAACAATCTTCATATCTTGCCTGTGATATAGAAGACATGGTTGGAGACAGTGTGGGTGAAAACTGCTTTGGATGCTGCCAGCGGGACTCTCCACCACTGGGCACAATGAGTGGGCTGAGCTGGGCTCTCTTCCGTGATGTGGTGCCATGGGCGAGGCCAGTTACACGGGGAGAACCAGAGGGAGAGGAAGAGGAGCAAGAGGGAGATCCGCCAATTCCACTGCTGTGACTGCAGCGGCTGGCAGACGACTGGATGGACTGGTTACTCAGAGAAGAGCTACTGAGGGAGGACTGCAGGGAGTGGTTGCTGAGCGATGAATGCAGGGAAGAATTGCTAAGGGACAGGCGCAAGGAAGCGGAGCTCAGGGAGCTGGGAAGGGAGTGGCTGCTGAGACAGGTCTGGATGTTGGGATTGCTGTGTGAAGACTGGAGCAAAGGGTTACTTAAAGATGCCTGAAGAGATGAGGACAGACCTAAAAAGACAAAATTGTGTCATTTCTTTGCATTGTTAAAGGGATACTTCACCTTTGGAAAGATGAATGTGTTTTTAAAATGGTCATTTATGTCGAAGAAATGTGAAATTATTTTTGAATTTGGAGCTTTCTAGAATGAGAATGTATTTTTGGCTTATGTGGATGACAGACAACTCCTAGAATGCACTTGCTTCGCTGCCCTAGGAGGCCACGCCTACCGGTAACAGAGCGCAGTAGTTAAACAACAAGTCTAGGCTACTAGTGAGTCTCCATGATGAGTCTGCACAAAAATGCGTTTCGAGATCGCCCAAAATGTCCGGGATTCGGCTTTTGCATTCTACAGTCGGCATTCATCATGTTTACTGTGGCGAGTGGGACGAGGCTGAGGGCCGCGGGAGAATGGCGCGAGGCCGGTGGCGTGATTACAGATGAACGACACCTGTGAGACGCACCGGTCTCGTATCTCTCACGGAAGAGCGGGAATTTTCAACCGATCACTGGGTATTGAGACAAATTTCACAATTCGATTCGATTTCGATTCACAAGCTTGCAATTCGATTCGATTTCGATTCGATTCAATATCGATTATTTTGGATATCAGTTACAATAAATGGCCATTTTTCTCAAGGGAATCAAATCTCTTAAATTCTGTAAACTATGGGAGTCTAGTTGTAGCCTATAGTCGTCATTAGCCTAATATGAAGGTAATAATGAACTGTTTTGTAGCTATAAAAACACTTAAATTACACTTTTATTTATTTTTATAATAAGAAGATTACATGAAATTTAAACATTTAAATGGTTGCCGTCATAAAAAACTTGCCAGATTTATTCAAATATGCATTAAAAATTGAAGAACATTAAGATTATAATGCATATGTTATATGGTGTATGTATTTAGCAAAATGCTCCTCTCTGGAGTTATTTTTTTCTAGTTGACTAACGAGTTTATGTGGGTTTTCTGAGGTAAATATGACGATACATGACATTGATTACAAGCTGTTTAACTGACGTCTTTCCACGATTGAAACGCTGATTGAGCGAATCAATGTGACATGATACGGATTTCGATAAGTTGTACTCTATCTTTTAACACACTTTCAGATGCTCATTCATGTTTATTTCGCGCTGTGACTGGTATTATTAACCCGGAAGAGAGATCAGCGCTGCTGCTACTCTTGAGCTCCACTAGAGCGATCTCACGCCACAGCGCCAAAACACTATTTATGATTTGGAATTTCTAAAGAAAATGGACGTAATTTGAAAATTGAGACTTTGTTTCATATCAATAGTAACAAAGGACAAAGATGATTGCGATTTTTTTGGATGCGCGCAGCCACGAGACAATGTCCCATTCATTCAAATGAAACAGGATGACTAATCGATTCTTGAGATTTAAGAATCGATATCGGTTCGTAAAAATGAGAATCGATTAATATCTAGAAATCAAGATTTATTACCCAGCCCTAATGTAAACATTACATTCAGATTCACCAATCGGAATGAATTCAGTTTGATTGAAACAAAAGGTGTGCATAAATGGCGACTGCAGAAAGCAAAAGCAGAATCCCGTACATCGACGGTCGGACATGTCCGGGAAAAAGAGGATGGTAACCCCTACTACTCATCTTTCTCCACAGAACAAGAGCCTGCTAGCTTAGCTTCTAAAAAAAGATGGCCGACACTGTGTGTTCATTCTGTGAGTGAGATTGCACGCTCTATGGGCGGGTTGAGAACTACTACTGATTGTAGTCTTTAGTCTCTGGACAAAAAATCCTCCAATGACGCAAAATGATGATTTTTGCGTCATCTGAGGATTTTTTTCCAGACAAAAAAATGCATAAATCTCTCATCTCAGGGGGATATGAGGGTGGAAAGCATGGTAATGTGAAAAGACTACAGGTTTTCTACTAATACAAAGCTTAATGCTAAATCCTGAAATATCCCTTTAAGGTAAAAACCCTTTGCTATTTGAAAATCATACCTGGCAAGTTAAAGTCAGCCATAATGCCAGGGTGGATTGAGGTGTTGTTCAGGTGATTGGCACGGCTGTGGTGCTCAGTGTCCTGTCCTGCAGGAAGAGGAGAAGGCAGGTGCAGGCTGGAGAGGTCTGGAAGAGAGCCACACGTACTGAGGGCCGATGGGACAGGGAGGGAAGACACCAGCTGATCAGGCAATGGGAAGTTGCTGGAGAGACAGCAAACATACACTGTTTATAGAAGAAAAACTGTGATGGCTTAAATACTAGGACTGAAAGGAACTTACTGAATAACAGGCATTTCACATTCAGCCGATGACATTGAGGGGAACTACAAAAGAAGATGCAATGAAGATAATAAGCATTTGGTTTATCAAATAAAGTGCTTAAAGCGCCTGTGTTATACTGTTTTAAAGGCTCCTGTGGAGATTTTGGCTTTACATGCATCAAATGTCAAAAAAACATTGCTCATCACCTAATTTCTCAAATAAAAATTCAAAAGGATTCAGTCTCAACAAAACGCCTATCACCATATCTGAATTTGAGCCCTGGAAGCTTCCTCAGTTCGTGATACACAGTGATATGAACAGTTACGATGGCATCAGCTTTATGATATCTATTCAAGCTGGTGATGTGCATCAAAGTGGATTCGCAGCACTGAAAACAGTGTCTTCTGACACGATCCAAACTCTTCCAGGCCTCAGCTATAACAACAGCGTTTGAGGGTCAAAGTAGATGTTGTTCACGGGCAGCCAATGAAAACCATAGGCTGGCATTATGCAAATTTGTTATATTGTTACGCAGGTATGTAATAGTGAGACTGGAATTACTGATGACTCATTTCAGAATCGATTCTTTCTTCAAGGGGACAATAACTTTAGTTTTTCATTTTGATCTTTATAACCTTTCATAAACAGCTTTATTACACAGCATGAAATGTAACATTCGCATAAACAGCATTGTAGTGGCACTTTAAGAACAATTTACCAATGAGGCAGGATAATTACCTTCTTTAATTTGGGAGATTGTGTCTCCTCTTGAATATTTTCTTCAATTAGTGGTGCAGGATGCGCAAATCCTTGAAGAATAGATTTCATTCAAAATAAGCAAGTCATTTAAGACAAAATACTTATAATATATAAATAATATTTTCGTGTCATGTTAATATCTGCATCAGTCTTATCTAAATGAGATGATTTACTGACTGATTATACATGTTAGCCTGTCCTACCATTTTTTGTTTTTTTAAAGTCTCAACAAGGCTACATTGATATAATAAAAAAACAGTAAAAACAATGATATTGTTCAATAATATTACAATTTAAATGATTTTTTTTGCTATTTTAATTCATTCCTGTCACTATTGATCATTTTAATGTGTCCTTGCTGAATTAAAGTGTTCACAAAAACAAACAGACAGTAGTGTATCTAACAAGATAATACAACAAAGCAAAGCAACTGTTAAAGGGATAGTTCACTTTGAAATAAATTGTTGGTATGTTTTAGCTTACCTCAAGGGCATCCAAGATGTAGTAGGTGTCTTTGTTTCCACAGTAGTTTCAATTTTGATATTTTTAGGTCAAACCATTCTTGTCTGTCAGTCATATAATGGAGGTCTATATAATGGAGTAATTAAATCATGTTTAATTTTTACTTCTCTGTGCATGCTCTTTGAGGTGGTGACCATAGACCTCCATTATATGACTGATAGACATTAACGGTTTGACCTAAAAATATCAAAATTGAAAATACTGCAGAAACAAAGACACCTACATCTTGGATGCCCTTGAGGTAAGCTAAAACGTATCAAACATTAATTTCAAAGTGAACTATCCCTTTAAACTTACCATGGTGTCTGGTTTGAGGGTTCAGGGTTTGGCCAGATTTGGGATGGCCATGTAATTGGGTGTTTCGCACACTGGTGTGGAGGGCCGAGTCAGAGTTGGTTCTGAAAGGATAAACAGGATTAGAGAGTGATGGGCGTAAGCATGGTGATGTGGGAGTCAATAACATTTTCTAAATCTTACAGAGTTAAGCAAGTTCATCCCCAATTAGAGAGATCAGTGGGCGTAACTAATACCATTATTGTACACACGCAAGAGCTGATCTTGGATCAGCAGTCTTCTTCTGACTACTGCTTACCTATTTAGAGCTGTCAGAGGAAGACGAACCATCTGGCTCTTCTCAGTGGAAGAACAACTGGACCAGTTTCTGCTTAGACACAAGCAAAAGTACTTAAAATACTAATCAAAGTAATGGCACTAAAACAATTCAGGGAGCTCAAACCCCATGATTGTGCACCTAAAGGTAATGTCATAACTGTGGTAGACTTCAGCACACTTTCTTCTATAACCTTACCTTCTCCAGTTAGGACCTCGAGGAGGAGAGAGGTGGGAAGAGAGATAGGGAGCGCTTTCAAACTGTGAAATGAAATTAAGGCTTAAAAATAATGAATTTTGGTTCTTTTCAGACCTTGCAACGTACAATGTTCCATAAATTCTGCAATTGTTTATGATAAATGTATTAGTATTTTAAAAATAATTACAGATTATACACTAGGTTTGGGGTCGGTAAGGTTTTTTCTCTTACAGTATGCTAAAATACAGTAAAATTATGAAATATGATTACAATTTAAAATAATTGTTTTGCATTGTAGCTGAATTTTCAGCATCATTACTCCAGTTTTCAGTGTCACACGATCCTTCAGAATTTATTATAATATGCTGATTTGATGCTCAAGAAATATTTAATTTTTGCTGCTTAATATTTTTGTAGAAACTGTGATACACTACCATTCGAAAGTTCAGGGTAGGATTTGTTCTTCTTTTTTAAAGAACTTACTTATATTCAGCAAGGAAGCATTATCACTATTATCACTAATGCCAAAAGAGTTTCTTAATATTTTTGTGGAAACAGCAAGGGATTCTTTGATGAATAAAAGGTTCAAAAGAACAGCATTTATTTGAAACAGAATTTCTTTGTAACATTATAAATGTCTTTGTCACTTTTGATCAAGTTAATACTAAATGAAAGTATTAATTTCTATAAAAAATCTTAAAGAATGTTTTGAATGTACTTGTTGGTGTAATACTGTGTAGAACTTAATGCAGTTAAAAGAATAACATAAGTAATATATATATATATATATATATATATATATATTCACTATAACAATTTTCATGGCTTTTTCGGTGGTGGTGAAAATTACTATTATTAAAAATACCTGTTCTCTGTATGCAACCATTGTCTGTATACATATTTATATAACATAACTTTACATTACATAACTATCCCCTTAAGATTAGAGTTGCAATATTCCTTTCATATTACTAAAAACATGGATCTGTAAGATTATCAGCAGTAACACTTTAGTTTGATGCTCCACTTTAGACATTCTACTAACTATAAGTAACTTTGCAACTACATTAACCTAACAGTCTACTAATATTCCAATGAGAGCAAGTGGAGATGTAGTTGCAAAGTTACTAGAATGTCTAAAGCAGACCATTGAAATTAAGTGTAACCTTATCAGCCATTGTAAAAGTGGGGATACATGTCTCCTGTGCGGCCTGCCAATAGGACTAGGCTGGACGTCTCTGTATTCTTCATCTGCCTCTAGGAGCTGCTGTGTGAGATAACTCGGGTACTGTAAATAGCAGAAAGGGAAATCAAATGCAATTCATTCAAAGAAAAAGACCTAACACTGAAAAATAATTCCAGGATGTTTCTCCTTTATTTATAAAGAGAGGAGGATAATAATGATACCAAATAAAAATCCCTCACCTGACTCTCCGTGGAGCATCTTGAGATCTGATTGACATTTGGCAGCGATCCTCCATAGTACGGGACCAAGTCGCTGGTTTGCCGAACTCTCTCAGCCTGAACCTGAGGAGGGAATGAATAGATGCCCAGTGGTCACAGTAGCACAACATCAATCTCTCTCTCCCCCACAGACTGCTTTACCCTCAGGGGAACAAACACAAGTTAGATCTTAATTTAAAACAGACACTGTACCTGGGATTTACAGATCCCTTTGCCTCAGTCTACAACACTGATGTGAAACGGACCCTATGAGTGACTGACAAAGTGCTATTTATGTGCATTGACATAATCCACGTTGTGAACCTGCTGAATCACAAGTCCATATACAGATGATAACCCATTTAATCCCACCAAATATTCCTACATTTTACTTGTGATTTTAAAGGGTATAATACCATCTCGATTTCAGATGAACCTTTTTTAACACCTGCTGTAAATAGTTACATGACCAGAACTGTTTAACACTGCTTTAACTTCATCATAGAGCTACCTACCATATTTGATACATACAATAAGGGTCTAATGTTATTTATGATTAATATTGCTGTCTCATGTAAGTCATGATCACACATGTTAACACTGAGCACGATTTTTAGCTTTTTTGATTGATTTACAGTATGTACGTATTGTTACATTAAAACAAGTAAAAGTACAACGAAATATGCATTTATTTGTGGACAACTATTTATTTTGTCTCGTGTAATTATGTTACTTCGTTGTTTGAAACGTTATAATGTATCTTTTAGTCCAACCAGTAGTTTTTGACTGCAATATTCATTTATGTTAGAAAATATGTTATATGTGAGTTATATTATTATACAAAAGGCAAGCAGAAGTAAAAATACTTTAGCTGGGGGAAATGGGATACGGGTTAATATGTACAAATACCGGTATCCACACAAAACAACAATCCACAAACTTTTTTTTTACTTCCCTTTTGATTTCTTGGTAAGTTAGCTAACTGACAGCGCACTTCCTAAGAAAACCCAGTAGCTGTACCTAAAGCTAGTTGTCAGCAATCAATAAAACTTCATAATAACATTATAACGGAGCCCAGGTCAAATATATGACAAGTGTCGTAAACACGTCTGACATGTGCTGTATCGAGTAGACTCACCCTGATGGAAGTAATGTCCATCATAACCTCTCGGAAAGCGGCTGTGTCTTCAGCCTGTCGCTGATTATGAAGCGCGATTTTCTCGCTGAATTTCCGCGGATTGCAGGTTCCAGGCGCTGGTCCGGCACCGGGCCCCTGTCCGTGTCCTATTTCCCCAAGCATAGCGCCTGACAGATGCATTATTTCGTCAAATAAGAGAAAGTTAGCTGACCAGAGTTCGACAAGTGACCCAAGAAAGCAAGACTTTTGACAACGGTGTGCAGTGCATTGTGGGTAACGCAGTCCTGAACGCTGTAGTAAACATCGTTGCCAAGCTCATTCGTTATCTGTGAAGTGCACACGCCCAACTACTGTCGAGGAGGGAAAAAAACAACTCTGGTATTTCGGGAAACGTAGTTTATACCTATTTAACGAACGACTACCATGCGGACAGATTTGTTGCCAGACTTTTTGTCGCATTAAAAAGAAAAAAAACTTCCTAATTACAGAAAGCATTGAAATACTTGTATTTAAATACTTTTATACAGTTTAAATAATTAAAAAAGTTAATAAATGATGTTACGTTACATTTAAAATGTTTTTAAAAATAACAATATGACGTTATATTTGCCATTTTAATTCGTCACATCAACAGTATTTTTTTTTATTATTATTTTAATAAATTGACGATCTTAGCTGCATTATAATTATTACGGAAGAAAAAAATGTGTGGGGAGTCAAAAAGCTAGAAAACCAATATTTTAGATAATTTGACACAGGACTTTTACTAATAAATGAAAGGTATAAACGATAAAAACATATGGTCACTTTACATATCTAATACATACATACATACATTAAAAAAACAACTGCTTACACTTATTTTTCCTCTTCTGACAAAATTCTCAAAGGACTACAAACGATTTGTCTTAAAACTACAGTTCCCATGTAAACGTCGTCATCAAGGGACGTCTCTTTGAAAGCCTGTAGAGTGATTTACTTCCGTTAAGCTAGAACCACAGCCGCTGCTAAAAGATATAAACATGGAGGAGAAAGTTGAGCAAGCTACAAACAGTAAAAATATATCTCTGCCTATTTCGAGGGTGCGATTAATCATGAAAAGTTCTCCCGATGTGTCCTGTATTAACCAGGACGCTCTTTTCTTGACAACTAAAGCAACGGTAATTTGGTGTGTTATTAATCAATGGTCAGATGGCAGGTTAACTGCCTTATTCAGCTGCAAATCTGTTTTGTTTTTGGTCGCTATGAACATTTTTGACACCAGTTAACTTTTAGTTTAAATTCATATCTCTCGTATTAGCGAACGACTCTTGTATCATTGACTGATGTTTATATCACTGTCTGTGAGTGTGACACATCTTCATACTTTCCTCATAGGAGCTTTTTGTCCAGCACTTGGCTCTGTCTTCATATAAAAACGGTTCTGGTAAAGAGACAAACACACTGTCATACAGTGATCTGGCCAGGGCCGCAGAAGAGTCTGAAACATTTCAGTTTTTAACTGGTGAGTCCTGGTCATCTGTAATGATGACAATCACAATTCAAACCACATGAAGTGGTGTGTAAACAGTTTTGTCTCTTCTATTTGTAGACATCCTTCCTAAGAAAATCTTGGCCAGAGATTATCTGAAGTCACTGGAAGAAATGGACAAAGATGATGACAACCTGTAGTGATGAATAACAAGTCAGAGGAAATTACTGTGAACTGGTTCTGACCACTTCCTTACTAGAACAGTGGATAAAGTCATAGGACGTTGTCTTACAAATAAGGAGATTTCACCCAAAGATTTGTTGTTTTAGAGAGGTAACATACATGTTTTACTTACTGTAGTCTGTATGGTTTAGCACCCACTTACACTATGCTGTTTAAAATGTTCAGATTCACCACTGTGAGCACAGGAAACCAGTATATGTGCTGCTGTATCATGCATTGGTGGTGTTTTATTACTACTTGACACCATGATTTGTATTTTTTTTTTTTATTCAGCTGCAACAATTCAAACATCTACACAGCCCATTCCCTTCATTGTGAAATTAGACTTTGCTTATGGATGCGTCTTATAAATAAAATGATATTTCTCAGGGTTTAGAGAGGTATTTTAGAGGTATATTTGATGCCCTTTAACATTTTAACCACTTCTGCGCTGAAGGTAAAAATACATTTGATTCATACTTGAGTCTGGACTGCAGCTGAAGATTTATCTAGTGCTCTGTATAGTTTTTAAATGCTTGAACAGTTTGATTTTGTATTTGAATAAATGCATTTGCTGATTATGTGTTCATCCTATTTTTTTTAATATGCAATCAGACATGCAAAATCAAATGAACCGTTGTGTAAGTGACATTTTTCTTCATCACAGGGTATTTTAGACAAATTTGTAAGGTACAAGTCTTTAGTCTGGGGGTATAAATAGATTTTATTACTAGTACCTACTTAGTAACTCACTTAATAGAGTTGAAGAACGAGGGGGGGAAGAGAAGTACAGGATGCTGTTAGCATGCAGTATATGGTCATATATGTTGTTTTTTTTTGTTTGTGTGATTAAATGTGGTAATAAAACATGCATTATTAATTTTTTCACATATCCGTTTAACATGGGCTTGTGTTGCCCAAATGAAATCACTGGGGTAGTAGTTTGGCCAGTCGAAGTTGCATAGTGTTCAAAGACCTCTCCAGATTGGCAAGGTGTTTCTCCAGAAGTGCTGCTACTTGCTCCTTGTTTGCAATGGAGTCTTTCGTGATTTCAATTTGCTCCTTCATACTATGGGAGAGAGAGAAAACAACCTGTCTTGACATTATGTAATCATATAGCGTCTTTCCACTATCTCCAACATAGAGTACAACAATCAGGTTCTTTTTAACAGTGGAATTCTTGTTGCAAAACTACATTACCCATAATTCTGCAAAGTAATCTCCCCAAATCAAAAAAATCGCAACTGGTGTAATCGAGTCGATCTCCCTACGCTCTCAAACTACTTAAAGGAGTAGTTCACTTAAAAAAAAAACTTTTGCTGATAATTTACTCACCCCCATGTCATCCAAGATGTCCATGTCTTTCTTTCTTCAGTTGAAAAGAA
>NW_024121233.1:3187053-3205544 GCF_016745375.1 Pimephales promelas
TCACAGGGTATTTTAGACAAATTTGTAAGGTACAAGTCTTTAGTCTGGGGGTATAAATAGATTTTATTACTAGTACCTACTTAGTAACTCACTTAATAGAGTTGAAGAACGAGGGGGGGAAGAGAAGTACAGGATGCTGTTAGCATGCAGTATATGGTCATATATGTTTTGTTTTTTTTTTGTTTGTGTGATTAAATGTGGTAATAAAACATGCATTATTAATTTTTTCACATATCCGTTTAACATGGGCTTGTGTTGCTCAAATGAAATCACTGGGGTAGTAGTTTGGCCAGTCGAAGTTGCATAGTGTTCAAAGACCTCTCCAGATTGGCAAGGTGTTTCTCCAGAAGTGCTGCTACCTGCTCCTGTTTGCAATGGAGTCTTTCGTGATTTCAATTTGCTCCTTCATACTATGGGAGAGAGAGAAAACAACCTGTCTTGACATTATGTAATCATATAGCGTCTTTCCACTATCTCCAACATAGAGTACAACAATCAGGTTCTTTTTAACAGTGGATTCTTGTTGCAAAACTACATTACCCATAATTCTGCAAGTAATCTCCCCAAATCAAAAAAATCGCAACTGGTGTAATCGAGTCGATCTCCCTACGCTCTCAAACTACTTAAAGGAGTAGTTCACTTAAAAAAAAAAAAACTTTTGCTGATAATTTACTCACCCCCATGTCATCCAAGATGTCCATGTCTTTCTTTCTTCAGTTGAAAAGAAATTAAGGTTTTTGATGAAAACATTCCAGGATTTTCTCCATATAATGGACTTTACTGGTAACCAAACGGTTCAAGGTCCAAAAGACAGTTTCAGTGCAAACTGTTCAAAGGGCTTTAAACGATTCCAGACGATGAATAAGGGTCTTATCAAAAGAAACCATCGCTCATTTAAAAAAAAAAAAAGTTTAAGTTTTATAAGCTCAAATGCTCGCCTTGCTCTGTTCTGTGATGTGCGGCTTATCAAGCGAATAAGTGACTCTCCTGAACGAATGAACTGAAAATGAATTAATCTTTTTTCGTGTCATTTGGTTCATTTTGATGAACAAGTTCGAACAGGAGAGTCACGAACGTGCATCACAGAACAAAGCAAGCCGAGCATTTGAGCTTATAAAACTTAAACTTTGTTATTTATTTATTAAATGAGCGATCGTTTCGCTTGATAAGACCCTTATTCATCGTCTGGAATCATTTTAAGCCTTTTGAACAGTTTGCACTGAAACTGTCTTTAGGACCTTGTACCATTTGGTTACCAGTAAAGTCCATTATATGGAGAAAATCCTGGAATGTTTTCATCAAAAACCGTAATTTCTTTTCGACTGAAGAAAGAAAGACATGGACATCTTGGATGACATGGGGGTGAGTAAATTATCAGCAAATGTCTATTTTTATAGTGACCTACTCCTTTAATGTTTTTTTCAACCTCACGAATTACAATGAAAACGTTCAAAACTCAATTACCTTGAGAAGGTATAATGCTCTTTCTCTTCCTTCCTCTTTTCATCCAATTCCATGAACACCTTCTGCATTGTATCGGCAGTCTGAGTCACGACAAGATGGTCAGCCTGGACGCCCTGCACATCGTCCCTGGCCTGTTGATCATAAGATGTCCCCCCTTCCTCGACACCACTGGATGTGGATACAGCCTGCAGTGCCGCCCTGTTCTGCAGCACAAGGATGCGTGACTTCTCAAACTCCTCTGGTCCCGCTATATCATCCCAGCACACAGGGGAGGACGGAGGCAGCCAGAAGCGCTGAGTGCAGTTGGCCGGTCGGCCGGGCGTCTCTCTGAGAAAAGGACTATCTGCTGGAAAGCTGTTTAGGAGCTCGTGTAATCCAGAACCCCAGTCCCAGTCCCGGTCCGAGCCGTCCAGCTCGAGTTCGGTCACTACGCTGCCCACTGAGTACAGCAGGAAAAGGCACCGGGACACACACGTCCATCTCATTCTATCCTGGAGCAACCGCAGCATACTGGTGCTATTGACCAGACACTAAGCAGCAGTAAAAGAAAGCGATTTTTGTTAACTGCCCTTAAAGGGATAGTTCACCCAAAAATGAAAATTAGCCCATGATTTACTCACCCTCAAGTCATCCTACATGTATATGACATTATTCTTCAGACGAATACAATCAGAGTTGGATTAAAAATGTCCTGGCTCTTCCAAGCTTTATAGTGGTAGGATATTTTACTGCAGATGACGAAAGAGTAACCCTTGACCTTTATGAACGCGGAAGCGAAACACCAGTCACGAATTAGAGATTTTTTAAAAAGAAATGTCGGAGAAGCTGAAGTTTGTTGTCCAGCCCTGTTTGTTTGAACCGCGAGAGAGTCAAAGTTTACACTACCCCTTGGAGTGTACTCCTATGTCATACATCGTCGTTACTCTTATGGTGTAAGTTGACTTGCGTAGGATGTCTGCCGAAAGCTAGTTATTTTAGTCGATAAAGTTTAAAGGGGTCATGAACTGACTTATTAAATTTTATTATATTGTTGTCTGAGGTCAACTTATGACATTCGCTTGGTTTTTTCATTCAAAAACATCAAAATGAATAAGTAATAGGCTATTTTCTACCCTAGTTTTGAGCCTAGCTCAAAAACGCTCGATTTTTATAGGTGTTTCACATTGAAGACTTGGATGTAAACGCCCACTGCTGTGAGTGGATAACAGTTTTGCATATTATAATGAGTTTCAACTCACTCGTCAGTGCCGTGGGAGAAATTGTTTTGAAAACGCCCAATGTTGTAAAATGGCAACCGGAATGATTCGCCCATACATGTTCGACCCAGAGTCCGTGTGTTGCATCATTCCTGTCAGATCCAATTTAGACGGCACAGCACCGTTCTTTACTCTTGATCGGTCTGAAAATCCAGTCTTGTTTACAAAATAATCCTCAGTGAAATGAAGCAAACAGACGGACAATGTTTTACCATATCGGCTGGAACGTCATTAAAAATAAAGTTTAACCATTCAGTCCTATTGGAATCCAGAGGAAGCTTATTCAGCAACTGTCTTCTTCCACAACCAGGTGCTACACAATATTTTGTATTGCTCGGTAGCTCGATCTGGTTTGTCATCACGAGGTAGTCCTATGTTATTTAGCTATGTGTGAATCGGTGGGCGGGGCTTAACCGGCCGTGTTTTATCCTCTTTGACGTCATAGTTCCCCACACAAACGAGTCGTTTGCTGAGCCTGGTGTTAATTTAGCTTTTATTAGACTAATAAGGACGTTTTGAGTTCTGAAACTTGCAGGATAATCTTTTAATATGATGACCTCTAAGATGTCAAAAGCTCAAGGAAAATTTGATTTCTCAGTTCATCACCCCTTTAAAATATGGATATTTTTCTTACAAAAACGCATTGCTTCGCTTCAGAAGGACTTTATTAAAGGAGTAGTTCACTTTTAAAAAAACCTTTGCTGATAATTTACTCACCCCCATGTCATCCAAGATATCCATGTCATTCTTTTTTCATCTCATTCTTTTTTCAGTCGAAAAGAAATTAAGGTTTTTGGTGAAAACATTCCAGGATTTTTCTCCATATAATGGACTTCAATGGTCACCAAAGTTTCAAGGTCCAAAAGACAGTTTCGGTGCAAACCGCAAACTGTTCAAAGGGCTTTAAACGATTTCAGACAATGAATAAGGGTCTTATCAAGCGAATAGATTGCTCATTTAAAAAAATTAAAATAAAGTTTAAGTTTTTTAATCTCAAATGGTCACCTTGCTCTGTTCTGTGATGCGCGTTCCTGTTCAAACTCGTTTATCAAAATGAATGAATCTTTTCCCGAGTCAACACGTTTATTTCGTTCGTTGAATTAACCAAATGACACGAAAAAAAGATTCGTTCATTTTGATAAACGAGTTTGAACAAGAGAGTCACGAACGCGCATCACAGAACAGAGCAAGGAAAACTTTTGAGCTTATAAAACTTAAACTTTGTTTTTTTTTTTTTAAATGAGCGATCGTTTCGCTTGATAAGACCCTTATTCATCGTCTGGAATCGTTTAAAGCCCTTTGATCAGTTTACACTGAAACTGTCTTTTGGACCTTGAACCGTTTGGTTCCCATTATATGGAGAAAAATCCTGGAATGTTTTCATCAAAAACCTTCATTTCTTTTCGACTGAAGAAAGAATGACGTGGACATCTTGGATGACATGGGGGTGAGTAAATTATCAGCAACAGTTTTTTTTTTGTTTTTTTTAAAGTGAACTACTCCTTAGTTTAACCCCTAGAGGTTATCATGGATGGATGCACTTTGATGGAAAAAATATACAGCCATTCCCTGCCATTATAAAGATTAAAAAAGCCAGGATTTAATATAACTCAGATTGTATTAGTCTTAAAGAAGAATGTCATATACACCTAGGATGACTTGAGGATGAGTAAATCATGAGCTAATTTTCATTTTTTGGTGAATCCAATTTTTGTGTATCCCTTTAACTGTACCAATGTGAGCTTAGTGTATCAAACCCATATTCCTGACTTTCTAAGCACATAATGAATACACAGTTGTAATTAAATTATTCAACTCCCATTGCAAATCAGATTTATTGGCTGTTTGCAATGAAAAAAAATCAAACAGAAGTAGGGCTGGGCAACGATTAATTTCGATTAATCGCATCCAAAATAAAAGTTTTTGTTTAATATACGTGTGTATGATTATTTTGTATATATAAATACACACACATGCATGTACATATTTAAGAAATATTTGCATTTATATACTTTATATATATTTATACAATTAATATTATGTATAAATATAAGTATTTGATATATTAAGAACACATTTTTAAATATATACATGCATGTGTGTGTATTTATATGTACAAAATAATTATACACACTACGCACACATATATTATGTAAACACAAACTTTCATTTTGGATGCGATTAATCGTTGCCCAGCCCTAGACAAAAGTAATTGAGGCAATCACCAAAGCTTGGTTGAAGTAGTAGTCCTGGAAGATTCTACAGCCATCACAGTCACATGACTTGAACCCCATTGAAAATCTCAAGTGGGATTTGAAGCCGTCAACTGCAGCACACAAACCCAAGAATATTACTTGAACTAGAGGACATTTCTCATGAAGAATGGACTGATTTCTGAGAAACGGTGCCAGAAGCTGGTGTCTGGTTCTGCATCTCATTGGCAGCACGTCATAACAGCAAAAGGGTGTTCTTCTAAGTACTAAAAATGCTTGCTATGAAGGGGTTGAATAATTTTGACACTGCAGAAGTCATTGAAAGTCGCTTTTTCAGTTCAATTTGGGGGAACCACTTGAAACATTTATTGTGTTGAGGCAATTTCATTTACTTTTGATTTGTTCATTGCAAACAGCTGAATGTCGGTGTATTTTGCCAATAAACCCGATTTGATTTGCAATGGGGGTTGAATAATGATTTAAGATCTGTTTAAGATCTTAATACAATGCTTAACAATGAAAGGACTTTGACTAAAATAAATCAACAAACTTCTATTTTGGGGTAACACTACATCCTAGGAATAACATTTTAATTTCAATATTTTATATAACTGACGTTTTGGGACGTCTTTTGACCATACGTCAATATTCGCCTTTTTAGGGCCCCCTTAAACGTCGCTAGATGAGGTTATGGGATCCTAACTCTACCCCATACCTAAACTTAACCCTAAACCTAACCCGTCACCTTACTGACGTTAAAGGTAAAGCGTCAGTTGTATGACGGCCCGGGATCGCCATCTAGCGACGTTTAAGGGGGCCCTAAAAAGGCGGATATTGACGTATGGTCAAAATACGTCCCAAAACGTCAGTTATATGACTTTTTGGGATGAGACTGTGTTAGGTGCATATGTGAAGCCTGAACATTTATGGGAAAAAAAATAATAATTTCACAGATCAAAAACTATTAAATTTGTTAGTGCGCGAAAGTGGGGCTTTAGCAAATTGCCCCTAAAAAGTCTCACAATTATTTAAATGCAGGCTATTTAACTTAAAGTAAAAAAATAAAATAAATAAAAATAAAGATCTAGTTGCTTTTATTTTTCATTTATTGCATTTCTTTAATACGTTATTAAAGTAACTTTAAGCCAAGTTTTAAATTATTAACTGTATTATTCTTTGCAGTTTTGCTGACATCAACAAAATACTGTAGGCTATTAAGTTGCAGTGGCACCAAGATACAGATGCAAAAAGGTTGAGGCTATTATGAAGTGGACGTCCCCAATCTATTCTTTTGGATATTACATATTCTTTTCGATACACACTGTAGAAACGTAATGCAAGAAAATGTTAACTTTTTGTGTTTAAGGTTTAATGACAATTGCAGCCACCCAAAAGGCCACTTATTTTACAGAATCGCAAAATAATGATAGTTTTTAATACATTTCCTCAACACTCCTACTTGTTGGTCAGACAAAGAGGTCGAAGTATTACCATTAGGCTACGCTGCGATGGTCTTCAATCATGTTAAAACAAATTTTTGATTCACACTTTTCGAGGGAATCAGACCATAGCTGCCAGCTGGGATATTAAGTAAAACCCAAATAACTTACCATTACATTCATCATTTTTTTTTCTGTTTACTCTAGGAAGAGACGTAGACTTCAAGTATTATTGTAGCAATATTGTAGCGGACTCAATTCTAAGATAAAGCTAGTTTATGAATAAATATTTCACCGATTTTGTCGCAAAATTAACATACGTAGACACGTTTATGAAACGTAGAAATGCCATCGTGCATTTCACGTTACTGTTTTAAGGAAAATACCATTAAAAACGCGTTTTTACTCTAACTTCTCTTCAAAAACGTTTGTTTGCAAACAGGAGTTAAAGCAAAAGCATTTTTTTGACAACGTGAAATGTTAAAAACATTCAACATTTAATATAAACGTAACGTTACCTCAGAGACTGTTGTAGATCAGCAGGAAGAAAAAGAGCTCGCGTGCGTCTCATAAATGAGCTATTGGAAAATCTGACTCGCTCTTCACAGCTGAGCTGGTCAAAACTCATTTAGTAACTACGAACTTTAATTTTTGCAAACACAATATTAAACGAAAACCATAAGCGTTAATATACAAAGCGACAGAGTGAAATGTTAACAGTAAGCTAAACGTCTTAAAGATTTTCTTGAGGCGATCAGCTGAAAGAGTTGCCGTGTCTCAATACCTAGTGTGCTTCCTATCTAGACAGCATTTTTGGACATCATTTGCAAGCTTCTATAACACTTATGTAGGTATTCACTTGGTTTTGAAACACGGCCATTGTAAACTTTAAGGACTTCCCTGTCTGTGAACATGTTTTTTTTTTTTTCCTTTTTCATGTTTATACTAGAAAGTTTAAAGTTGACTCTCAGACACTCATAAACGCCATGACTAATTTTTAACAGATATATAAGGATTGTCATTAAAAAACTAAACTTTAAGCTAAACTAAACTGTACAATATATATTTTTATTATTTTTGGTGTGTTATCCGAGTAGAAAAAGAAAGCACCAACTTGGCCTCAGGCAACATTGTTTTTTGGGTTAGCAAGAATCCACACAATCTGCGTTCACTTACAGATGGTTGTTTGGTGATCTAGAAAAACATAAGCAGAGGGACTTTTTTTAAGTCCAACATTATCTCAGCAAACAGGAATGGAAAAAAAACCTGGCAGCAGCGAGATCCAGACATCAGCAGAGGCTAGGCATGTCCAAAAACATAAAATATGGCATATATAAAACATTAAGACACATCGGTCAGAGGAAATTAAGTTTATTAAATGATGCAATACACAGTCAAGCGAAAGTGAGCTATATTAAATGATACGTTTTCACATTATGTTTTAGCAGGGTTTACAGCATATCTCAGTTTGTAATCTTGCTATTTAAAAAAAAAAAAGCTCACACTTTACATTATCAAGAAACAACAACAAGGAGCTTAGCAGTGAACGCAAACACATGAATCAGAAATTAAAGACTTCGCCATGACAGGAATGACAGCAAATTTAATTTGGCATGTTACAAAGGAGCAAACACAAGGTTAAATGAAAGAAATTGCTGATGTGAGAGGGAGGTTTGACACCACACGGCAGTGCAAGAAAGCCTTCGAATGGAAACTTTGGTCGCTCGGCTCTTCCATGACAAACATCGACAAAAAAAAAATATATATTCAACTAGAGTGTCCCAGAAATAATTGTTTGTAATATACTGAGAACTCAAATCTAAAAAAAATTAAAATAAAATAAAAACAAATGATGATTGTCAATTAACAGAGCTATTTGGGGGTGGGAGAGGAAGAAAAAAGGACACTACTACATTCTCAGGAGGTAGTTTTAATAGCAAAAACATATGGCCTGATCTGAAGTGATTTGCATGTTGTAATAGTGCATATTTTAAGGCCAGGAATTCTTCACTATGATCCATCCATAAATGCAGTTCTACGGCTACATTAAGACACAGGTGAGGGGATTGGGGACGAGAGGCAATAGCAGATACAGCCCTTAAATGGCAATACCGAGTCAATTGTAACTTTTGACTGCAAGACATCACCATACAATAGTCATGATCCACTGAGCTAGAGGCTTGGTGATATTGTATCACGTCAGAATTGCATTCGATGTGCATTACTGGTAATCTATTAAACAGCGGCTCTGGTAAATCACATAATTCTGAAGGTGCTTGCACAGCTTGCGGGCATCAAACCTCCCTATAGGGGAAACTGTTGGAAAAATGAGGT
Source organism: Pimephales promelas (assembly GCF_016745375.1). The sequence goes on from NW_024121233.1 coordinate 3,195,760, forward strand.
TCACAAAAGAACAATAAATGAAGTTTATGCAGCATTTATCAGGCTTATGAGGTACTTCACATCTATACACTTTTTCAGAAAGACCAACAAGTCATATGGTTCCTTAGAATTCCTATTGTAGCAGAAAATACCTCGTCTTAAATAGTCTGTGTGCCCAATTACAACAGGGCATCCTTTAAAACTGCTTAGAAAGTGCAAAATACAAATACTGATTCTATGCAGCATTCACTCAAGGTTGCATGATAAAATGTACAAATTATTCAATGTGGAGCCGAGTGTCAAATTAAAAGGATAGTCCCCCGATCAGGGGCGGGAGAGATTTTGAAAAGGCACACATACACGAGAAAACACACTGGACGTTTTTTTTTTTTTTTTAAGCTCGCCAAAGAAAAACAAGAAACTTGATTGATTTCCATACAACCTTTTGTACCTTAATATTTATCCCTCAAGAAACTCAAATGCCAGTGTATTTAGGATGCTAAACATCCTTAATCAGAGTTTGAGAGACAACTGAATTCCCTTCATAAAATATAGCAGGGTAAATGCGCATTATCTACAACGAACGGCACCCCAAAGTCTTACACGTAAATGCTTAAATACAAATAGCTTATCGCAGACTCGTTGGGGTACTTTCATCAAACGGATCAGGATTTAATGTGTTATTGCAATACTGGATATAAATCAAGCTGTAGAATCAAGTATAACCCTAGCACTCCAAAGACGATGGTTAAATTGCCGTTTGACACAGGTTGACAAGCTGCTTCCATAGGAGAATCCTGTCAGCTTCCCCCAAACATACATTAAACACAAAGCAGTGGTCATTGGACGCTTCTTGTCAAGTATGTTATCCATAATATGGCACAATGCTAGTGATGGACATGGGGATGACACCGCCACACATCAGATCAACTCAACTCAGTCGATATCCATAAACACCAAACCAACCACCATGATTTGGCAACAATCTTGGCCTGAACTCTCTTCCTAGCTATTTGTTCCAGCACCATTTCAGTCAAAATGTAAAGTGGAAAATGATTTTAATGAAGTCCTCTAAAAGCAGATGAGTATTTATGACTACATTTTAAAAAAGGGAAACTTTCAGATCATATTTATTTTGGTCCCCTGCGAATTTGTTACATGCTGAAACATCCCTCATGTTGATCCACCATTACAAATTTAAAAAAAAAAAAAAAAAACTAAACACTTGATACACAGTATAGGCTTGTGTTGTTTGGTCACAATTGTTCTTTGTCATGAGCACATATACATATAAGGGATATTTTAATGTTAGCACCTGATACTATTGAGGTAGTTTTTCAAAGTTGGTTTAAAAAGCCATGAAGCTCTCAATTATTCCAATAAATCAGTCTCAAGACCCTATTTTAATTATTATACATGCATGCTCATGTTTGAATAAATAACATTAGCATGTAATGAACTAATGGAAGTGTGCTCTTTTTAACAGAATACTTATTATCCCTCACAACAAGCTTACATTTTGGTCATTTTAGACTAGGGAGGAAGAAATCCAAAAAAAGTCTGAAACGTCACGCCCCAATAAATCATCAAGCTGAATGGCAACGGACCTGTAATGAATCTGAGTTGAGGTTTAGTTTGTGCACACAATGAATTGAGGCTCAGCAAGTGTCACTGTCATGATTACGGGACCACCACAGAGTGTTTGCTGGTAAAGCAAAAGGGCTTTAAAACAAGTGAATTTGGCTTATTGGGTGGATATACGAACATAGGTATTGTGGTATATCTCAAAAACCCTTTGGATGAAACTTTAGTTGGAAATTCTGGCAAACATACAAGCAATACATGGCAAAAAACATGAAACAACTAAAAATTGTCTTATGTACACAGTTTACAGTACAGCACCACACCACACGTCAGCGATACTTGGTGGATCTTTGTGCCGGTGTGTATTCTGAATCAACTGACTGAATCAACCATATCTGTTAATCTAGTACATCACAACCATGACGAATCAAAGCCAAACGATTCAATGCTGCTTTAAATGTGCATGCATTAAACAAACTGGAGCAAACAGATGAAAGTAATGTGGGTGTTATTTACCAGTATGCAGGTGTATGAAGTACATTCAAACTGTTTATGGTTTTAGCAGATCATAAGGTAGCATCTTTGAAACTTGCCACCTTAGGAATTTAAAAAGCAATGAGAACAGTAACAAAACTACTACGGTGTGTAAAGAGAGGCTTACATTTCTGCTTAAAAACACTATAGTGCAAAGTTCTAATGCAAATACATTAGCAATATATCTCTATAGGTTAAAAGACCACCTCTGATCATCAAGCTGGGGGGCACAATTCGTTTGATGGGACTTTTTGTTTTTGTCTGACATGAATGAAATTCAAATCTGAAAGTTGTTGGGGCACAAACTAATAGTCAAAGCTAAACTGACTAGTTTTAGTAAAGCGAAGAGGCATGTGGACACTGTAACCCCACACAGAGCTGGAAAGACACTTTGCAATCGCCAAAGCAATATACAAGCTTCACTAAAGCAGGAAGAGTCAATACTCTAGAAATCATGACACAAGAGACATCCATTAAATGTTATCGTCAAAACATTGGTAGATAATTCAAAGCTTCCAGGGAAATTGAGGCACCATTTCAATTTTTAATTAATGTGCCTCTTAAAATCTGAAAGCGAGATGCTGCAGCATAGATTAACGCGATGGTCTCTACAAAACCAGCATCGTACTTCATTCATCCTTGGCCTCTATTACATTTGCATTCACAACATTTGAACAGAATTATTTTTATCGAACCTCTGCATCAGATTCCTTATGGCATCATTAAAAAACGTCAGTTGATAGTATAGTGAAGTGGAAAAAATAATTGTGGTGTGCTTGACAGATTTTACAGAGAAAAAGAAACAAAAAAATAAAAACAAAACAACCCCATTTATAAAAACAGAGGCTGCTCAGAATGGAAATGTGTTTTTGCATAGTGTAAGAACCCAAGACCTTCTCACGTCTGTTAACTATAAATCGATTAGTGCCAATGTGAAACAAGGCCAAGACTAGTCTAAAAATGATGGTTCTTCTCTCTAACCTTACAAATCTGTTCACCAGCATGCAAATTAGGAACACCTCTTCTGATATAGTGCAAAAACATCTCATATTTCATATTTGAGAAATTGCATATGTTGTAGACCTTTGACTAAGGTGCTGATTTTGAACAGGTTAAAATACTAAACTCAGTAACTTCTGCAAACATCTAACTAAAGCAGGTCATGAGGACGAAAATAATGGTTTCAGTTGTCCAGAGAAAATCTAAGTAGTTTGAGAAATGATCTCTCATATTTCTAATGCTAAATGATAAATACTATTATTAAAAAAACCTAAAGTTGTAAAAGAAAAACACAAAAAAGCTAAGTGACGCATATTCAAATGAGTACATGGATAAAGCGACAATGCGCTTCAATTGAAAAAGGACTGGAAACTGGAATTCACACTACATAGTTATGAACATTTTTATAGCTTATGCCACACATTTAAAGCATTAAGCCATTTATTCACTGAAAGCATATATAAATATTCTTTTGGATTCATGTCTGACTTATGAAACATCAAATGTATGACATCTGAAACTTGCAGCACTCAACTCTAGCTTTGAAAACATAGCTTAACTACCATAACAAAACAATAGCAATGCTAAATAATCTAGGCTAAATGGCAGCAGGTATGGCCTCTGAACAAATACGAAAAGATTTTCGGTGACATCTACCACTTTCACTTTCAGAGGGACGAAAAGACAACGTTCCCCACTCGTGCAATTATGAGGAAATGACCAGTGCGGTAATGTTACCATAACACAAGTAACAGGTAACAAGAGGTAGGACATCTAGTCATTTCCACACAACTGCACCCAGAGAGTGTACTCATGATCCAGATAAACACTGGAACTAGGGGTCTGTGTCCATTGCTCTTCAAAGTGCATCTACTTTCACGAGTTGAGACCAGCGCCAAACAATATCATGACTCTAATCAAGTATTTGAAGATAAATTAAAATGCCCCTTATACACAGTCTGTTGGGTTTAGAAAATGGCAAAAGGTTTCAGGGTCAAAATGTCAGATTTCACCAGATCGAAAACCAAACATACCCATTAAGCTCTCTGACCAGTCTATGGTTCTTGTTTAAGAGTTGGAGTTAAACAAGATCTATATATATATATAAAAAATGGTAGTCTCAAGAATAAACTCTAGCACCTACAATTATAATGTCCTATTGTGCTTCAGTTATGGTAGGACATTAACTACAAGTACATATGCAATCTTGTTCGGCTAACAGGAATAATTGAGAGCCATACAAAGAACATCCAATTGTTAATAATAAAAATAGAGTATTTTGTAAGCTAATACTGCTACAGTGGGTACAGGGTTTGCACTATTTACACGACTAAAAGTACCCAGCATGAAAACGACTACATTACAAATGTTCTAAATTCACATACATAAACATACCACTAAAATCTCTTGGTTAAGAATGCATAGTTAGAAAAAGATGGTTAAAAATTCCCAAGAATTTCAAGTTAAAATTGAAACATTATTTTGGGGAAGTGATCTTACAGTTAATTAACTAACAAGACTCACTAGATCAATCACTACACACATCATGATATGCTTTAGAAGGCATAAGACTGTTTACACAAAAACAGTTTACCAACACATACACAATGTATTGCGCTTTAATTTGAACGAAGTCTGGATCAATTCGCACTAAATAAATGTTCCTTTTCAGTTAAACAATAAAAAGCTAATGACCACACGCCAACCCTGTGATTCTACAAAAGGTAAAAAAAAAAGATTCACACAGTTTACATCTAAAAAGAAAAAGTTTTAAAAAGGGATTGGAAATATTCTCATGGAAATGGTTATAAGCCAGAGGGAAAAAAAAGAAGAAAAAAAACTAAGGTGCATTCGAAATTTGTATGAACTTTTCACTGACCTCGTGTCTCTATGAACAATGCAATTGATATCTGTATTAATTTTTAAAAGTTTCGATTGCCTATAAAGTCAGCTGGAGTGCGACGACAGCGTTTAAACCTAGTACAGTCAAACTTCACCGTTGGAAACGGCACAGAGAACCAAGCAAACTCCAGATTCCCCAATATTCAGCACAAAACTACCTCATGTTTCGTTGCGGGGAATATTTTTGACAACGTCAAATGAAAATGTCAGAATAGGTGCTTAAAGTAAAATGCGATTTTTGATGTGAACGAAATTTAACTCATACACCCACCCACCGAAACGTTAGGTTGTTACAATCACATCTGACAAATCAGAGAAATGCTCATGGCAGCAAAATTTAAAGTACGTACAAGATCATCTCAATCTAAATGCTTGGAGTCCTAAAACATTAGTACTTTACAGGTGAATTATCAATATTACAAAGATATGTCTGCACCGAGAACCCTGTCACAGGTAAACGGAGGGCGTCACTGATGAGAACCAGCCTCAAATGAGTGGCAGAGTGCCAGAAAACTGATTGTCAGAACAATTTCTACATTCTCACTTCCTTTCTTGATTCTGCACTCACTGTGTTCAAATTTTCTGACACAAGTACATGATAGCACTCCATTAATCATGCCATTGGCGGACACGGACAGGTACAGTAGGTTGACTGAGCCCTGGACTAAACAATAAATGACACCATGATAAAAATAAAAAAAAATCATATTAGCACAACAAATAAATGAAACAAAACAGGATAAGTACTTTTGTCCTGAAGTCCTCTTCTGGTCAGTGCACTTGCTCTTGCTGATAAATAATTTAGCTGTGGAAACTGCATCCCCACAACCCCTTAACCTGATCCGTGTTATCCTAAACTAACCCGAATTCATTGGTTTGATGAGTTTGTAAAAACTACTGTTCAACAGTCTCCATCACCAGCCTTGGCAATAGTATTAAATCAAGCCCATCCGGATGCAAATGTAACTTTCAGTGTAAAAATAATCTGAATTTTTGGATTGACTATGTAAACATGTTAACCTCAAATCTGACATGCACAACAGATACACAAATCATGCCCACCAAACTAAAGGGAAAAAAAGAGATAAATTAATAAGTTACAGTTTTTAAAAACCATGGATATTTAGGATGTTTGGTAATTGACTACATGGGCAATGGGAAACCTAACAGCATGACGATTATTGTTTTTTCCCCCATTTGAAGGTTCTCATGAGGCAAACACAAACACACACACACACCGTGCTGTTTTCAGGATGTGGGGCTTGTTTCTGGCTATGTTCAGGCGAAGTACATGGTGCGCAGTGTGTCCTGGTGGATCTGAACAGCTTTGGCCAGGGCTTGCTGATCTCTGCCGTTACTCTGACCTGATGTGTGACTGCCTTCAGCACTGCCAAGAAACAGATACCACACACATAAAATCAGACCTAGTGGAAATGCATAATAAATGCAATAATCACACGGAGTTGGAAGCATTATTAAGAATTACTTAAGCATACTGTATGAAGCAGAGATTTTCTTTTTAAAGTACACCAAACAAGGCCATCATCGCAAACGGGCAAATCTCCAGAGTACCTCGTCTTTCTATACAAGTCATTACTATTGGTCGGTTTTTACGTCTCACTATGGGTTTACAAAATATTTAAACAATGAAAAGCATTAAAAAGAGCGTGTGACTAAACCAAACTTCATTGGTTCCTCAAACCTCATAACTCAACCCACCTCTATCGTGAATGCAGCGCCAAACACATTTTGGACCGTCTCTGCTTGTTTGCAATTCAAGGGTAAATAGGGAACTGTTTGTTCGAATAAGTACTGTATTTTCTTTAATTCCGAACCCCTGTGTGTTCTTTATATATTATATAAAGTCTAATTTTTTACAGATTTGAGGAGCAGGGAAGTGTCTAGCATTTGTCCTCGAGTCATAGCCAATATAACATGAGATTTTGGCAAATTGACAGAAAAAAGATAAATAAATAGGCACACATAGCTACAATAAACGTATAACCTGTGAGTTGAGGCTCCTAGGCTTTGGAATGACCTTTCTCTGTTAAAACTTTAAAAAGTGCTTTTTCCACTACCTGAAAAGTAGCTGTTTTAGACATACAAGGTTTCCACTGACAGCGATGCTATATAGCCTGCTCAACATGTTATCAGTTAAATAAAAAAAACAGCTTAGACAATGTGGTTTGACAAAAAAAAAGTAGTTATTACTTTGCAATGAACTGCCATTCAGACATTCAGTACCTGTCATGTTCTTTATCAACCAAGTGGTAACGGGCACGGAATGCCACCAGGTGGGCGTAATAGGCTGGTGCAGGAATGGAGACAGAGCGGGTGCAGCGCACGTAGGTGTGGCACAGCTGGTATGTGAGGACCTGCAGCTCATCAGAGGTGAAATGGTTGTCATCCCACAGCACGTGATAGTGAGACGGCCTGCTGGTTCCCTGTGGAGATTCAGCAATTAAAAACTCACACACACTCTAAGACAAATATAATATTCACCAACACTAAAGCAAATTAACCTCTACTTTTTAAAGTACCTGATAACTAGGAATAAAGCATTCAAATGCAATCAAATTATATAAAAAGTCTATGATTTTGAGGATTCTTGGTCGACCTCTAATTGATATTCCATTTAAAATATTCAATGGTACCTGAATTCCGGCATGACTGCAAAGATAAAAGTCAAACTCAGATGGGTGAGTAATTTTGGTGTCAACTGTGGTGCCAGCAGGGATGTTGCCACTCTTTCCGACCTTGAATACAAAACAGTCAATTTGAAAGGCAAATTTAAAAAAAGACATTAAACAATAAAAAGTAAAAAAAAAAAAAAAAAAAAAAAAAAGGTTTCTGCTGTTTTACAAACAATTTGTTCAGGACATTGAAACTAACGCTTTACCATTTACTTCGCAAGATGTTTGCAATAACCACATTTATAAATATTTTTTGTATATTTTCAATGAAAGGAGTACACTTAAAAGCACAGCTTGCAATCATACAAATTGTGCCTGTGCAATGACTGACCCGTTCATTCCTGTCCATGCAGAAGAGCCTGGTGTGGTGTCTCTTCTGCACTACTACAAAGGTGATTCCTGGTTGATAATCTTTCTCCAGCTTGATGCAGGCCTCCCGGATAGCCAGCAGTTCATGCTGTAGAACCTGCATGGTCAAAATAGGATGACGAAGATTCAATTAAATGTTTCAGCACACTTATCAAGTGTTGGCAGAAGGTGCAGGTCTGCAGCTTACTTGGTTGAACTGGCCCTCCGAGATGCCATCTCTGTAGTAGATTATGCGTGTTGGTTTGAAGCGCGTGGATTTGTAGAACTGGATGAGCAGCTCTCTCACCATGGTGGCCAGATCCTGAATGATGTCCTGACGGTGCTGTTGCACCCGAACCGTGGCACAGTATCGACTTGGGTGGGCATCCATACTGCCAACAACCTAAATGCCACCAAAAAAGATGTTAAAAGCCTTTTTAAGAGGCAATATGATCTGGCTTAAAATTGTGCACCAGAAGTCGATACTACTGGTCACACTTGTGGTATTAATGCTACTTGGCACACTGCAATGAGCATAATCAGTCATGTTAAGGCTGTCAGGTCTTACAGCAGCAATTGAGGGTTTCTTGCCATCTCCAGCTGGTGGATGAGTTACATCTGCACCCAGAAAGATGACTGGTTGTTGAAACACCAAGGGCCTAAAGATGAAAAAAAGATGTGCAGGATAGTTTAGTGATAAAAGGATTTTCCTCCCAAGGGAAAATAAATCCAAAAATGTTCATTCCGAACCCAAAAGAACATTTTACAAATAAGATATTTTTAATGAAACCTGAGTGGTTTCTGTCCCTCCATTGAAAAGACAGGAAACCAAACGGTCATGAAGAGGTCATAAAATGAATCATCAGAGGAACAATCACTTTATGTGATCCAAAAAAGTAATTAAATTTTTGTCAAACAAATCCATATGAATCAAAAGGTTTAATCAAAGTCTTGTGAAGAGATATAATCATTTTATATATATGATGCACAATTTAATTTGGTCATGCCTCTTTGGTTCTCATACATCACACAAACCTGTTTGAGCTTCCATGTTTACCAAATGTGATGTGCTCTACGTATATATGCGTGTCGATCACTGCTTAGATTTAAATAAACGCCTAAATTAAATCTGTTCATCATATAAAGTGATCCTCATACTTCTTCACAAGACTTTGATTAAACCACTTCATTCATATGGATTCGTTTTACAACACTAATGACTTTTGTGTTGGAGGGACAGAAACCACTCAGATTTCATTAAAAATATCTTAATTTGTTTTCCAAAAAGATGAACCAAAATTTTACGGGGTTGGAACAATTTGAGACTGAGAAAATAATTTTCATTTTTGGGTGATCTATTCCTTTCCTCATGGGAAAACAGCCCAGGACATAACAGACAGTCAGCACAAAGACTCAGAAAAGTGCCTTAAGCTTATTCTACATGTCAAAGGCTTTTGGAGCAGCTGCCCTCACCTGCCCTGTGGAAGAAGAATGTTGTTGACTCCACCCAGTTTGACATTAATCTTGAGGCAAAGGTTGGAAAGGGTCTGAGGTGTGGTCTTCTGTACATTTTTCACCTGGACACACTGGGTGGCCATGCCAAGAAACAGTGTCTCCAACACGTTTCACCTCAGCTATGAGAATTACAGTGTTTAGAGGGATACAACCTAAAAAAAAAACTCTGCAAACATAAACACTGAAGAACAGAGGAGTTTAAATTACCATAAACAGGGGTCTTCCCGGGTA